>OU862900.1:1047240-1769011 GCA_917880725.1 Selenia dentaria | reverse complement strand
AGTTGCAGAAATAATGCGATTACAAAAGGCCGAGAAAGGAATGAGAATAGTCCATGAGAAGTAGCTATGGAAGAAATACTTTCTTAAGGTAACTTAATTTCTTTTAAAGAAATAAAAGAGTAGATGTAATTAGTCTGTATTTATTATTTTTACAGTTCGTTCTCAAAATGTGAGCCAGAATTTTGAATGCAGAGACGCATACGTCTGCGTAAATTGAATAGAAAAATAATAATAGAAAAAATGAAACTTAATTTAAATACAAGTGTTCTTTTAACAACACTTGTATTTAAATTAATTTTCATTTTTTCTATTATTATTTTTCTATTCAATTTACGCAGACGTATGCGTCTCTGCATTCAAAATTCTGGCTCACATTTTGAGAACGAACTGTAAAAATAATAAATACAGACTCTCATATATATGGCCCTTAAATATTTAATATTATCCTTTTTTTAGTATTTGTTGTTATAGCGGCAATAGAAGTACATCGTATTATGTAATTTGAACTTGTCACGGTTCTTTTTTATTACCTACACTAAATAAAGTACAAATGGAGGACTTAATGCTAAAGTATTTTTTACCAGTCACCCTACACATTGCCAATACAAGAGGAGTTGGGCGTTCATCAAAAAAGGAAAAAAGAGAGGAATGTGTAAATAATACATTTAAATTGCTTTAATTTAAATAATAATGAATAATAGTCATACTATATAAATAATACACACATTGAAATTTATAGAGAGAAAAATTCACATCCTCGGACGGGATATTATAATTATAAGATTACTAGCTGCTCTCCGCGGTTTCACCCGCGCGGTGATGGATGATGATGAATCTTATATAGCCCATGTTACTTAGGGTGAATGTAGCTTTCCAATAGTGAAAGAATTTTTGAAAGCGGTCCAGTATGTTTTGAGCCAATTCATTACAAACATACATACATAGGTACAATTATTTCCTCTTTATAATATTAGTTAGAAAAAGGGTTGCGACGTCAATACGAAAGTTTACGACGTAGGCATCCCCTAAATCTTTCCATTCTACTCTTTCTCTTGCCTTCCTCATCCAGTCAGGTCCGATTATCTTAGAGAATATGTCCCTCCATCTTTGTCTCTGCAATCCATTGAGCCAGAGCCAATTCTAGCTGAGAGAAGTAATCAATATTGGGTGGGCAGTATACTACACCGAGGAGAAACTTGATACACATTGTAATCTATCTAATCTCTATAAAAAGGAATTCCGTTGCAGCTCTGTAGACTGAAGGGGACTGGATTATAATTTTATAAGGTATATGACTCTATAAATAGATGGCAACAGGAGTCGGCGTCAGCAGTTGAATTAGACTTTTCACCAAAATACATAAAAAAGGAAAAACAATTATTTTATATATACAGGAGTACTGGTAATCAATTAGCATCCTTTTAAGAGCGTATTCTGTACATCAAAAGACTCGTCGAGCGCTAGACCGTCAATATCGTCCTGAGGATGCCTCGTGTAGAGAGGCGAAACACGTGTCGAATCGTTTTTGGTTTATTTGGGTTTTCTTGTGTATTTTATTTTGTATTCTTCCTATTAGCAGTTTGTGCGAGAGGGAGGGTAGTGCACACTCCCAAATAAGCCAAAATCATTGTGTTTTTTTTTTCAGCGGAAGTGTCACAATATATTTTTTAATATCGTTTTTTCAGACAGTTGTACTCAAAATATTTATATTTTGTTTAATTTCTAAAAATTGATGATCATCGGTGATGTCTCCATTTACCAGTTCGATTTGGCATTCTTGAATAAATTTATCCTTTGAGATATATTTCTGTGGTCGTTTTTATAAACAGCCTTGGTTTCGTTGACTCTCTCTAATGCTCCTATAATGCGAATCTTCTTTAAGGTTTGTCTCGTGTCTGTAGCAGGTAGTTGCGTAAGTCATTAAACTGAATAGCATTTTATTCAAATGCCTTTTTCAGCCGATAAATTAAATTGTATTCTCAAAATAAAAACTACATTTACAAAGTTTGTAAAAAAAGTAATGTAAAAGTCGGCACGCTTGGTTTCAATACCAATATGATACTTGCGTTATTTATTGCACATATATCTGTGATAATATAACACAGATACTTTTATGACATTGTTTATAAGTTTATATACCTGATTTCATTTACATGGTAATTTTTTAAAGATATTTTCTTGTTGATTGTATTGCATTCATATTAAAAAAAAACGTTTATTTTTGTGTTTTGATTTGGAATATAATCATCCTTGCAACAAAGTACAGATACTGAATCTATCGAAATGATGAAAGTGAAGTATATATCGGATGCACCATCTGAGTCGCCATATACTAGCCCGGAGAAGGAGACTGAGCAATAATGAACGTTTTAAGAAAAGTTCCGTAGATCATGTTGAAATTATGGAAACTACTCGAACACCAATGCATTTCGCATCTCTAACCAATAGTAATGTCACCGGAATAGAGCGTAATGTAGTTACAGAGAAGACAAATATAAAACCTGGGAGCCGTGTCTCTATTAACTCTAACTTGGCAGAACACAAAAATAAAGTACTTGTGGTTGCGGATGACCAGGGTCGTCATATACAGCACACGCTGCAGCGTTTAATTGGTGATAGCTTTGAAGTATACTGTCTCTGGAAACCGGGAGCTACACTACAAGATATACTGGTCACTGGGCCAAAAATAAACACTTTAAACTAAAAATTATTATATTTTGGTATTAGATGGAATTAACGATAGATCACCTTGTATCTTAAAAATGTGTATAAGTAATTTTTTTGTATAATACTAGACATACGAATGTTTTATTCTGTGAAATACCCTATAATAAGTGTATGCGAGAGTCGAAGTTAAATTATGAACTGAGGTATCTATGTTCCAAATTTGTGAATGTTAATTATGTTGACATGGGTTTTTCTATGAAACTGCCATCCCGAAGCTTCTTTTCGCGACATGTATGTCAATTATTACTAAAGGAAATATTGGCAATAGAATATAAAATTAAGTTAAATGAATTTCATATCAACGCCAATCTAAAGTCAGCCTGTTCATCAATTAATAAGGCTACTCAAACTGGCCATGTATTGATGACGGATGAGTCAAATGACAAAGAACCTGCGATTCCTGGAAAACCCTTTTTTCGTGTATAAAGAACTCAATATCTTGCACCAAAATATAAATGGGATTATAATGAAATCTGAACTATTGACTATACATTTAGAATGGCTTATAGAAAATGGTTCCTCTGCTGATATAATATGCTTGACAGAAACCAATATGATAAAAGATGATTCTGCATTACTAAATATAACAAATTACTTTCTTGCCACTTATTTTTAGCCGTAATAACCGCCGAGGTGGTTCTTGTATTTTGGTTCACAACAAACATGAGTTTAAAATGATTCCCAAGGTGGAAAAATATAGCGTGTCTGGTATTATTGAATGCTGTGCTGTAGAGCTTATAAAACATAAATTAGCTATGTTATTACAATTACAATTACCCGCATTCCTTTCATCAATTTTCAGTACTCAAAAGTTAGTAAAGGCAATTTTATCGCCTTCTATTCAGATTAGTTATATGACTGAGGCTTTAGGAAACTGGAAAATAGCTTGTCCAAGTCAGTCCCTGCCCAAAGCTCCTGCTTTTCAGAGGCAGTGGGACGGGCCGCTCTGTGAGTTAGAACTTGAAAACCTGATCAATTCAACTAGTTCTTCCGTAAAGCGTGCTCGCCTGTTAGCTGTTACTCGATGGGAGTCGGGGCTTTGGCTACATGCTTTGCCGTCTAAAAATGTTGGAAATCTTTTGGACAACAATACTTTCCGAATAGCCGTATCCCTACGAGTAGGTGCCCCTTGCCAGGTCCCTCATCGTTGTGTGTGCGGTGAAATGGTGGATCGGTTCGGCCACCACGCACTCTCATGCGTAAAGAGCGCGGGGCGCATACCGCGGCACGCCATCTTGAATGATATCATCCGTCGGGCATTTGTCAGTGCTGGAGTCCCGTCAGTTTTGGAACCGAACGGATTAATGCGGGATGACGGCAAGAGACCAGATGGGATGACTATCGTCCCGTGGAAGATGGGACAGCCCCTGGTTTGGGATGCTACATGTGTGGACACACTGGCGCCGTCTCATCTCCCTGGGACGATTGATCGGGCTGGCGCTGCCGCGTCTAAAGCGGAAGACCTCAAACGTCATAAATATGTGTATTTAGACAGAATGTACATGTTTGTGCCGTTTGGGGTCGAAACTTTAGGCCCATGGGGGCCGTCCGCTCTCAACTTGTTTAGAGATCTGGCGAAACGTTTGTTTAAGGCGTCTGGTGACCGAAATTCTGGCGCCTATTTTGGGCAAAAACTTAGCATTGCCATCCAGCGTGGCAATGCCGCCAGCGTTTTGGCCACTTTTGGCCCACCATGGGGCTTATAGATTAGAATGTTATTATTATTATTATTTTATTTTATTTTTAATTACTAACAAATACAAACATTATTTCACGTCAATTAGCTATTGTGTGCGTTTACAGACCACCATGAAATAAGTCTTCGAATTTCGAATGCTTTTTCAATAATTTGGATTTCATTCTTCATGAAGTTTGCTTTGGTAAAAAGAAAGTAGTTGTTTGTGGTGATTTATACATAAATACCCTTCAAAAAAGTAAAGAAACTGCCAATTTATTGCAAATTATTAAAAGTTTTAACATTAAGTTGGCCAGTAATGAACCAACTCGACTTGTAAGTGGAACATGTTTTGACATTTTTTTTCACAATGTAAGAGGATGCAAGCACAATATTCAAGAAATTGCTCTATCCGATCACACGGCTCAAATTTTAACCTGCCCAGTAAAAGAAAGTTGCTCACTTAATCACTGGTACATAGAGAAAACAGACTATAGTAATGAAAATGCTAAAAAAATTAAGGAATGTCTAGAAGCTCTAAGTTTTGACGATGTCTATGGTACAGATGATCCTAACACAGCATTTGATAATTTTCATGATATGTTTACCTTATTATATTATTTGTGTTTTCCATTAAAAAGAATACGAAAATCTGTACGAAAAAGACCTGGGTGGCTGTCTAACGGAATAAAAAAATGTTCAAAACGTAAGCGCGAGCTTCTCTGGCGTTACAGAAGATGTCGCGACGAACACAGTAGGACTACATTTAGAACATACTCTTTACGTTTAAATAAAATCATAAAGTTAACACAAAAATCTCGTAACGATCACCTCATTATGACTGCTAAAAATAAATCGCAAGCCACTTGGTCAGTAATAAATAATAATAAAATAATCTGCCTAAAGACGAAGTCAAGTAGTTTAAAGCGAATGGTGAACTTGTTAATAATCCCCTAAGTATTGCGGAAGAATTCAATAGTTTTTTATTGGTGAACCTCAAAAAAACTTTAATTCTAATAATGTAAGTTGTAGGTTAATGACAATTAATAATAATTATTCGCATTCCTTATTTATGAATCCTATTACTTCATTGGACATTCACAATATAATCCACTCATTGAAAAATACAAACAGTACCGGCTATGACGATGTAACCACTAAAATCCTAAAAAATGTTTCACTTATCATTTCACCTGTTCTTTGTTTTATCATATACTTATGCATTGTTACAGGCGTATTCCCAAAAAGCTTTAAGTAACTATAGTCAAACCCTTGTATAAAAGAAACGACAGTGAAAATATGAATTCTTATAGACCTATCGCACTAATCTCTGTATTCTCTAAAATATTTGAGAAAGTAATTTACAATAGCCTGAATACGTTCTTTGAAATCAATAAAGTATTTGTAGAAGAGCAGATAGGTTTAAGAAAAAAACAAAACTGTTAACTTGGCTGTTTATAAATTCCTATACACTATAATGACAGGCCTAGATTAAAAAAAATAGTTTCTACATTATATATGGATTTAACGAAAGCATTTGATTTTGTTTGTCACGACGTTTTATTAAATAAGCTAGAAACGTATGGTGTTAGAGGCAATGTTTTAAATCTTCTCAAATCTTACCTCAGTGACCGAAACCAATGTGTACAAATTACACGCATATGTCCAAAAACAAAAAAAGAAACTACATATCGTTCTAAATTTTGTGACGTGACACAAGGAGTGCCACAAGGCAGTGTATTGGGGCCTTTATTATTTATCATTTATGTCAATGATCTACCTAAATTTGTAAACAAAGATATGGTCTTGTTTGCTGATGACAGCACAATGATGTTTACAAGTAAATGTAAATCACTACCAGTCTTGGTAATGTAGTCAAGTCGCTTGAATTAAATAATTTAGTTAAAAATCTTGATAAAACCAATTTAATGACATTTAGAAATAGGAATAATTATTTAATTGACATAGATTTAAATTTTAATGGCCATAAAATTGATGACGTCGCCAACGCTAAGTTTTTGGGTCTACATCTTGACAGCAATTTAAATTGGAAACATCAAGTGGAGAATGTATGCAATAGGTTAAACCAATTTTCATACGCTCTTTATATACTGGCTAAAGTTGTGAATCAATCTGCAGTGATCACTGCCTATCATGGTTATGTTGAGTCTGTTTTGAGATACAGTGTAATATTCTGGGGTAACTCGATAGACAAAGAAGCGGTATTTAAGGCTCAGAAGAGGTGTGTGAGAGCGATTTGTAGACTTAGGCAAGCTGACACTTCTAAATCTTCTTTCATTGGTTTGAAGCTACTAACGTTTCCATGCATTTATATTTATGAGGTTTGTGTTTTTGTATATTCAAATAAAAATATGTTTGATAACCTTAATAGCCAACGGCATAATGTAATAGTGTGTTTTCCGCCAAACAAGACTGCACAATTTAACAAGAGCATTTTATGTATGGCCCCTCGTGTTTTTAATCATTTACCAATTACCATAATTATCTGTGAACATATTATTAAATTTAAATTAAAACAGTTTTTATTACACAAGGCGTATTATAATATAAATGAATACCTTAATGATAAGTTTTATCTTCATTAATTATTTAATTTTATAATTGCTTAATTTGCAGTGACTTTCATAATGTATATATATTTTATTACTTTGACATTGTATATTTAATTCATAATTGACATAGGGATCAAATTATAATTTATTTAACTAGTTTTCGTATGCTAAAATACAACATTGTTCAGTTCAACGTTGTGTGGTGTTATTATTGTGTAACTTTATTTTGACAGTCTCAAGCATGTCTACCTTCACCAACTTTTATTATTGTTGCATGCCGAAAGGCTGAATATAACCGAGCATTTGAACTTGTAACAACTTACTAGGTAACCTATATTCGCAATAAACGATTTGAATTTGAATTCATTAAATATAATGGGGGTTAAACATGAATTGAAATTCCCGTTGGCCCTCACTGGGGGACAATAGGAGAATAATTCCACTTGTCCCCCGAGTGGAGGGACAACAGGAATAACCCTAAAAAAAAAAAAAAAAAGGATTTAGGAACTAAATCTGTGGTAAGCCGTTTGTTTAATTCATCATACTTATCGAATGATTTTTATATAAAATAAGAATATTGTCTTGTATCTAACTTTCATGCGCGTGATTTTTTAGTAGTCGAGTTTAAGTTTTTGAACTTATTTTTGTAAAATCAAAGCCATAATCTTAAATGCTTTCTTAGGAACCCTCGGTGCGTGAGTCTAACTTGCACTTGGCAGATATTTTTTAATTCTTCAGATACCTTACGTTACATGTAATGTACACACCTTTATGAATAAAATTTAAATTATTTTCTTCAGGTACTCATACATATGATGGCTGATTGTGAATCTGCGACGGAAAGAAAACTGGAGAAACATAACATGAGATACAGTGGAACAAAACCATATAAATGCAATACGTGTCATTATCAATGTTCGACTGCTAGATGCTTGAAAACACATATTAGAACACATACTGAAGAGAAACCTTATAATTGTAATATGTGTGAATATAAATGTACAGAAGCAGATAGCTTACGGAGTCATTTTAGGAAACATACTGCAGAGAAACCTTTTAAATGTAATATGTGTGATTATAAATGTGCACGGGCAGATAACTTACAGAGTCATATTAGAACACAAACTGGAGAGATACCTTATAAATGTAACATATGTGATTATAAATGTGCACAAGCAGGTAACTTACGACGTCATATTAGAACACACACTGGAGAGAAACCTTATAAATGTAATATGTGTGAATATAAATGTACAGAAGCAGGTAACTTACGGAGTCATTTTAGGAAACATACTGCAGAGAAACCTTATAAATGTAATATGTGTGATTATAAATGTGCACGAGCAGGTACCTTACAGAGTCATATTAGAACACATACTGGAGAGAAACCTAATAAATGTAATATGTGTGATTATGAATGTGCAGAAGCAGGTCAGTTACGTAGTCATAATAGAACACATACTGGAGAGAAACCTTATAAATGTAATTTGTGTGATTATGAATGTGCACAAGCAAATATCTTACAGAATCATATTAGAACACATTCTGGAGAGAAACCTTATAAATGTAACATGTGTGATTATAAATGTGCACAAGCAAGTAACTTAAGTCGTCATAATATGACACATACTGGAGAGAAACCTTATAAATGTAACATGTGTGATTATAAATGTGTACAAGCAGGTAACTTACGTAGTCATAATAGAATACATACTAGAGAGAAACCTTATAAATGTAATATGTGTGAATATAAATGTACAGACGCAAGTAACTTACGTAGTCATATTAGAACACATACTGGAGAGAAACCTTATAAATGTGATTTGTGTGATTATGAATGTGCACGAGCAAATATCTTACAGAGACATATTAGAACACATACTGGAGAGAAACCTTATAAATGTAACATGTGTGATTATAAATGTACACAAGCAAGTAACTTAAGTCGTCATAATAGAACACATACTGGAGAGAAACCTTATTAATGTAATTTGTGTGATTATGAATGTGCACGAGCAAATAACTTACGGAAATATACTGCAGAGAAACCTTATAAATGTAATATGTGTAATTATAAAGGTGCACAAGCAGGTAGATTACAGAGTCATATTAGAACACATACTGGAGAGAAACCTAATAAATGTGATATGTGTGATTATGAATGTGCAGAAGCAGGTCAGTTACGAAGACATTTTAGAACACATACTGGAGAGAAACCTTATAAATGTAACATGTTATAAATGTGCACACGCAGGTAACTTACGAAGTCATATTAGAACACACACTGGAGAGAAACCTTGTAAATGTAATATGTATGATTATGAATGTGCAGAAGCAGGTATCTTACGAAGACATATAAGAACACATACTGGAGAGAAACCTTGTAAATGTAATATGTGTAATTATGAATGTGCAGAAGCAGGTCAGTTACGAAGACATTAAAACGCACACTGGAGAGAAACCTTATAAATGCAATATGTGTGATTATAAATGTGCACAAGCAGGAAGATTACAGAGTCATATTAGAACACATACTGGAGAGAAACCTAATAAATGTGATATGTGTGATTATGAATGTGCAGAAGCAGGTCAGTTACGAAGACATTTTAGAACACATACTGGAGAGAAACCTTATAAATGAAACATGTGTGATTATAAATGTGCACAAGCAGGTAGATTACAGAGTCATTTAGAACACACACTGGAGAGAAACCTTGTAAATGTAATATGTGTGATTATGAATGTGCAGAAGCAGGTCAATTACGAAGATATATTAAAACGCACACTGGAGATAAATCTTATAAATGCAATATGTGTGATTATAAATGTGCACAAGCAGGTAGATTACAGAGTCATTTAGAACACACATTGGAAAGAAACCTTGTAAATGTAATATGTGTGATTATAAATGTGCACACGCAGGTAACTTACGAAGTCATATTAGAACACACACTGGAGAGAAACCTTGTAAATGTAATATGTGTGTTTATGAATGTGCAGAAGCAGGTCAATTACGAAGATATATTAAAACGCACACTGGAGATAAATCTTATAAATGCAATATGTGTGATTATAAATGTGCACAAGCAGGTAGATTACAGAGTCATTTAGAACACACATTGGAAAGAAACCTTGTAAATGTAATATGTGTGATTATAAATGTGCACACGCAGGTAACTTACCGAAGTCATATTAGAACACACACTGGAGAGAAACCTTGTAAATGTAATATGTGTGATTATGAATGTGCAGAAGCAGGTCAATTACGAAGATATATTAAATGTGCACAAGCAGGTAGATTACAGAGTCATTTAGAACACACATTGGAAAGAAACCTTGTAAATGTAATATGTGTGATTATAAATGTGCACGAGCAGGTACCTTACAGAGTCATATTAGAACACATACTAGAGAGAAACCTTATAAATGTAATATGTGTCAATATAAATGTGCAGAAGCAGGTCAGTTACGAAGACATTTTAGAACACATACTGGAGAGAAACCTTATAAATGAAACATGTGTGATTATAAATGTGCACACGCAGGTAACTTACGAAGTCATATTAGAACACACACTGGAGAGAAACCTTATAAATGTAATTTGTGTGATTATGAATGTGTACAGGCAAGTAGTTTACGAAGTCATATTAGAACACATACTGGAGAGAAACCTTATAAATGTAACATGTGTGATTATAAATGAGTACAGGCAAGTAGTATACGAAGTCATATTAGAACACATACTGGAGAGAAACCTTATAAATGTAATATGTGTGATTATAAATGTGCACGAGCAGGTAACTTACAAGTCATATTAGAACACATAATGGAGAGAAACCTTATAAATGTAATATGTGTGATTATAAATGTGCACGAGCGGGTACCTTACAGAGTCATATTAGAACACATACTGGAGAGAAACCTTATAAATGTTATATGTGTGATTATAAATGTGCACTATCAGGTACTTTACAGAGTCATATTAGAACACATACTGAAGAGATACCTTATAAATGTAATTTGTGTGATTATGAATGTGCACGAGCAAATATCTTACAGAGACATTTTAGAACACATACTGGAGAGAAACCTTATAAATATAACATGTGTGATTATAAATGTGCACGAGCAGGTAACTTACGAGTCATATTAGAATACATAATGGAGAGAAACCTTTTAAATGTAATATGTGTGATTATAAATGTGCACGAGCAGGTACCTTACAGAGTCATATTAGAACACATACTGGAGAGAAACCTTATAAATGTAATATGTGTGATTATAAATGTGCACTATCAGGTACTATGCAGAGTCATATTAGAACACATACTGAAGAGAAACCTTATAAATGTAATTTGTGTGATTATGAATGTGCACGAGCAAATATCTTACAGAGACATTTTAGAACACATACTGGAGAGAAACCTTATAAATGTAACATGTGTGATTATAAATGTGTACAGGCAAGTAGTTTACGAAGTCATATTAGAACACATACTGGAGAGAAACCTTATAAATGTAACATGTGTGATTATAAATGTGCACGAGCAGGTAACTAATACGAGTCATATTAGAACACATAATGGAGAGAAACCTTATAAATGTAATATGTGTGATTATAAATGTGCACGAGCAGGTACCTTACAGAGTCATATTACAACACATACTGGAGAGAAACCTTATTAATGTAATATGTGTGATTATAAATGTGCACGAGCAGGTAACTAATACGAGTCATATTAGAACACATAATGGAGAGAAACCTTATAAATGTAATATGTGTGATTATAAATGTGCACGAGCAGGTACCTTACAGAGTCATATTACAACACATACTGGAGAGAAACCTTATTAATGTAATATGTGTGATTATAAATGTGCACTATCAGATACTTTACAGAGTCATATTAGAACACATACTGAAGAGAAACCTTATAAATGTAATTTGTGTGATTATGAATGTGCACGAGCAAATATCTTACAGAGACATTTTAGAACACATACTGGAGAGAAACCTTATAAATGTAACATGTGTGATTATAAATGTGTACAGGCAAGTAGTTTACGAAGTCATATTAGAACACAGACTGAAGAGAAACCTTATAAATGTAATTTGTGTGATTATGAATGTGCACGAGCAAATATCTTACAGAGACATTTTAGAACACATACTGGAGAGAAACCTTATAAATGTAACATGTGTACAGGCAAGTAGTTTACGCAGTCATATTAGAACACATACTGGAGAGAAACCTTATAAATGTAACATGTGTGATTATGAATGTGCAGAAGCAGGTCATTTACGAAGACATATTAAAACGCACACTAGAGAGAAACCTTATAAATGCAATATGTGTAATTATGAATGTGTACAAGCAGGTAGCTTACGAAGTCATATTAGAACACATACTGAAGAGAAACCTTATAAATGTAATTTGTGTGATTATGAATGTGCACGAGCAAATATCTTACAGAGACATTTTAGAACACATACTGGAGAGAAACCTTATAAATGTAACATGTGTGATTATAAATGTGTACAGGCAAGTAGTTTACGAAGTCATATTAGAACACATACTGGAGAGAAACCTTATAAATGTAATATGTGTGATTATGAATGTGCAGAAGCAGGTCAGTTACGAAGACATATTAAAACGCACACTAGAGAGAAACCTTATAAATGCAATATGTGTAATTATGAATGTGTACAAGCAGGTAGCTTACGAAGTCATATTAGAACACATACTGAAGAGAAACCTTATAAATGTAATTTGTGTGATTATGAATGTGCACGAGCAAATATCTTACAGAGACATTTTAGAACACATACTGGAGAGAAACCTTATAAATGTAACATGTGTGATTATAAATGTGTACAGGCAAGTAGTTTACGAAGTCATATTAGAACACATACTGGAGTGAAACCTTATAAATGTAATTTGTGTGATTATGAATGTGCACGAGCAAATTTCTTACAGAGACATTTTAGAACACATACTGGAGAGAAACCTTATAAATGTAACATGTGTGATTATGAATGTGCAGAAGCAGGTCAGTTACGAAGACATATATTATTAAAACGCACACTAGAGAGAAACCTTATAAATGCAATATGTGTGATTATGAATGTGCAGAAGCAGGTAGCTTACGAAGTCATATTAGAACACATACTGGAGAGAAACCGTATAAATGTAACATGTGTGATTATGTGTGTGCAGTAGCAAGTAGCTTACAGTCATATTACAACCTTAGATTAATGACTAGTCTCCGCGCGCGCGCTTCGACTAGATACCGCCGGCGTACTTGCAAAATGCGGCAACAAATACTACGCCGAATTCGGCGTACTCGAGCCCACTCGAGCCAGCCACGTTCCAAGCAGCGTAACGTACCGAGTGTTTTTTTCGTAATTTTGTTCGTAATCCAAAGTAAAATGCCTGTTTGCAAAGTGTAAATGTGTAAAAATAATACCTCAAGAAATAAGAAACATACTGGGATCACATACCATCAGTAAATGCCATATAATTTCAAAATGTCAACAAAAATAACATGAACCTTAAACGTCATTCAGTGTTGCCGTATAATATAAGAATCAAGTACCTATGGTAGAATTTTTTTTAATGTGAATTTATTGTTATTATAATAGCGATGTTTTACCTGCAATTAAAACATTTATTAAACATACTTACCTAATTCGAAACCTAATTATACATGAGAGTAGCGTACTCGACTTCCGTTCCGAACAAGTCATGCTGTGATTGGTCCGCCCGATCTCCTCGCCCAATCAGCGTCGACTCCGCCCCTTCCGCTCAAATGTCAACCATCACCCCAGGTAGTGCGCCTAGCGCAACTTGGCTTCATTGGTTTTCTCGTGTTATGCCACCAGGCAGGTATAGAAAGTGTTAGGTTTCGAATTAGGTAAGTATGTTTAATAAATGTTTTAATTGCAGGTAAAACATCGCTATTAAACAACTGTACCGTAATTCGAAACCTAATTATACATGAGAGATGTGTTTGTTATCGCCTGGTGGTGATGGTGACGCCAATGTGATAAATCTTTAATAGGTATTGAATGTTCTGACGCCCAGCGGTCCAGGTTTCATTCACAAAACTTTTGTTGTCTGCGTAAGCATGAATTCTAGGTGTAGGAAAATTAGACTACTCATTTTAGTACATGAAACGTCCATTATTTGATTTGTCTGCCAAATCACTGCGAACAAAGAGTAAATAAGGAAGGTACGCCCAATTTCTCAATGGAACTGCTTGCAGACTTGAGGCAAGGTCAATTCATCAATACGTTCCACTAATTATGAGTTTTACTAAATTAGTAACCTTGGCACGTGTTGCTGTTCAAGGTTTATTTATGTGCTGCTTGCAACCCATCTTTTAACTCTCGTAATCACTCATGATGTTTTGAATGTGGGGCGGAGCCCCGAGCATTCTTGAATGAGTGTAGTATATATATATATATTTATATATATATTTAAATGCCGAGTGCAGTCAGTGTGCTGAACACATTACAACTGTCTGTTTCGTGAGAGTATCTGTTTTAAGACCATAGCAGTGCTAAAGTAGTTTGCAGTTTCGTAATTTAATTCTGGAAAAAAGCTTATAAACTATTGTGACATAGAAATAACGATGGCTACTATGTCCCTTGAGTTAGGTAGATAAAAACTATTTTCTTCACAAATGTTCTGAATAAAATTATTGATTTATTAAGGTATCGACTTCCAGGTTGGGAGTCGCGGTCGCCTTGGCTAAAATAGTGATTTTAGCTTTAAATATTTATATTTAAGTATTATTATAATTTCGACTTAAAAATGCATGATATTTACAGATTTGTGAATTAAAAATATACTAAGGGTCGTTTTAATAAGATTGGTTAAGAATCTTGCAAGATTAGACCACTTGGGTTTTTGTTGGTTTCCTGGGTAATTATCTCACGAAGAGTGCTAATTTTTCCAAGCTAAACTTTCTCCAAGGAGCAGATAAGCCTAAACATTTTCTTGCATTATAGTCGCTTAGATTTTGATACATTCGTACATCTACGAGTACAAACTTTTTGTATCATTTCTATCGGACGCGACAATGGTTAGTCACCCACACAGGAAGCCGACCAGTCGGTCGGCATTGTTGGGACTCTGGATAGATTTGTAATCGTGAACGGGGTAATCCAACGATCTATTTAACAGCCTTCATAAAAAAAAAAAAACAATACCTAGCGGTACCAATGTTTGAAAAACATTGAATCGTTTAGAATAAAACATACCTAATAGCATCGGTAACTGAGTAATCGTGAGGTCTAAATCGGGTTGCTAATGCGACGACTGTTTCTCACTGTAATTCAGCGATCAGGAAAATTCCTGTTGAATTGTTTTAAATCGGCTAGTATTTCTTATGGTATGCCGGGGGATAAACCCAACCCTACTCTGAAGTTCCAAGTCAGCCGGTGGGGCGTAACAGTGACCTTGGGAATCTAATCTGTCGATTGTGCAGAAATTGTGATCACTCGTAAGCTTGGCGAAAGGCAAAAAGATAGGTTTCTTGTTTGCCCCACTTTACAAAAACTGTGTCTGTTAGTTTTGTAGTAGATCACTGTTTGGCAATACCACTCGGAACAGAGCTTCCAAAATTAAATAGCTTTTCCATGAGCTGTGAGCTTTGATCTTACTCTAGTTCATAGTAGGTTTTTAAGGATAACTAATCATTTCTGTGTATATTTTGCAACGAATACGAGGATGCGTAAACGAGGTACTCGCATATATTCACGGTTAATACAATAAGGTTTTGCAGTATTAGTAGTATCTGATGCGTCAGAAGGAATTCAAATTATTATTAGAATTATCCCCAGCCTTGCTCAGTGTCAGAATTTTTGTGATGCTCGCAACCGCACATGTTTTTGGGGCACTGAGCTAAAGACAGATTGCAAGCAGATATTTTTGATATTTTTGCAAAAAGATATACATTCGTATATAAACTAAAATAGTCTAGAAATAGTTATTGTAAATGAACTGAAGGAAACGGTGATTGTTTGAATCGACCGACAAGTGGTCCAGAGGAAGATCGACCTTGGCCATCCAGTCTACTCTTAGAGAAAGTAGCACGCAATGCTCGATCCAGTCTTCTCTTGGAGAAACTAGCACGTAATCATGGTTAATCAATCTGAATTTTAAGAGAGCACCGTAGGTACTTGTTCAAGTTTTTCTGATCCCAAAAACGGTCTTGGTGTGCCGTTGCCTTTAAGTCTGAGAATATTGCTAACAGCTTGGAAAAGACTGGCTTCCCATTTTTATGACACCTCGAGTGTGCATTTCGTCAACCACTTTCATTTCAATTTAGTTAGATATTTTGCTGTAACGGTCGCTCGACAAAAGCAATGACAATTTCGTGTATAATGGTAAATAGTAGTTACTTATTATGTTTAGAATGTCGAGCGGAGCTCCGAGCATTTTTCGATGCGTTCGGTAGCTCGACAAAAGCAATGACCGTTTCTTTTTGTACGGTATACAGTCACTTATTATGCTTAGAATGCAGAGCGGAGCTCCGAGCATTCTTCGATGCGTTTAGCTTTGTTACGGTAGCTCGACAAAAGCAATGACCGTTTCTTTGTGAACGGTATACAGTCACTTATTATGCTTAGAATGCAGAGCGGAGCTCTTAGCATTCTTCGATGCGTTTAGCTTTGTTACGGTAGCTCGACAAAAGAAATAACGTTTTCTTTTTGAACCGTACACAGTAGTCACTTATTATGCTTAGAATGTAGAGCGGAGCTCCGAGCATTCTTCGATGCGCTTAACTTTTGTTACGGTCGCTCGACAAATGCAATGATGTTTTGTGGTACACATTATAGTCACTTATTATGCTTAGAATGTAGAGCGGAGCTCCAAGCATTCTTCGATGAGTTTAACTTTGCTTAATGACCCTCACGAAGGGCTGCTTGTATGCATGTTTTATTATTATCACCTATCTCGATGCAAACTAAGCCTCTTGAGCTTTTTGAATGGTGTACGGAAGCCATTTATTACGTTTAGAATATAGAGCGGAGCCCCAAGCCTTTTTCAACGAGTAATTTTTCTTGAGAACCAGTGATTGCAACCTTTTTTGGTAGCTGCCTGGCACGGAAGGGTTTCGAGTCAGAATCTTTTCGTTTTATTTCGTTGCTTCCATATTATGATATCCTGTCCTATCCCGATGGGATGAGGAGGAATTATGCCTCTTGTCGGGCTGTAAAATTTGTTAGTTACACTGGCAACGCCCTCATGTTAGGGATCGAATACCTATGTCGACCCGGGTTTCAAGCAAAACAGACTCATCTATGGGTGTGCAGCAGCGACTGCGAACTACAGTTGGCCACTGCAGACATTGGCGTGTGCTGTGTCACTTTCTAGACTGACCTACTTTGACGTAGCAATGTGGTAGGGTAGTGGCAGTTAGCCCGTGTTGTACAGAAACTTATCTTGTGATGCAGTTTTTAGATGTTATATGATTATTAACGGGATATTTACCGTGGTAAGGTTGTGGAATGAGCTCCCGATATTTCGGCGCAGTTACATGCACCATGTTCACGGGAAGACTGATACACCGTTAATAATCATATAACTTTAGAGAACAACCGTGATAGTTTAAAACAGAGTTTTTAGATGTGTTTCATTGCGTTTTGTTTCATCAGAGGTCCAGGCCAATATTTCGTATGTAGGTTGTTTAACAATTACATATAGTCGAATCGAACATCGAATTTTTCAGTTATGCTACTTTACCTGGTGTGAAAGTGCATGAATGTAGAAGTTTTCTTTGTACATTTTCGTATTAGAATGTGCTTTAACAGATTTTAGCCAATCTGGAACATTAATCAGTCGATTGCATGTCATCTAAGAAACCATTTAAACTGTTTTAAGTCTTGTTTTGTGCGACTCTTTCACTAACGAGTGAACGACTTCGACTGGTTAAGCAAAGCGTAAAGTAAGCGTAGCGTTTGATTTCATTATGGGGATCACACCATAGCTAATGAACTCATAACATTGGAGATAGAAGTGTTTGAGTTTTATAGTATTGGACATTATTACAATATTGTTCAAAAGGTTGTGGTTCTATGAGCTGTTCTACATAACCTTTATTTTTCTGAAGCGTAAACTATGATTATTACACGCTTTAACCATTTGAAAGTTCAGTGGTTTTAATTTGAGGTGCTCAGTAGGGCTTATCCTCGTTTGATTACCCACACATGTTTGGGTCAGCTCAAATTGCAGTAGAAGTCAGAATGACTGTAACTTGGATTGTAATTTACCACGATTATATTATAGTTGATGAAAAATAGTAAGTGTTACTCACGGTTTGGTGATGAGCAGGAGCTGAACTACGAACCAACACTTGAATCCGATACCGTTGGTAGGTTATCATCTTCTTTTTCCTGTTTTTATTCCGCTTCTTCCATCGTTGGGGCTGGACCAGTATAACTATCAATTTAAAGAATCTAAAATTCAACTGAAACAGTGTGAAACAGTTAAAATATTTCATTTATATCTAGAACCAGCGATAGCACTGGCTATAAATAAAACATAATTAGTATTGAAGCGAACGGTAACACCGTTAAAATATTTTTAGTAAGTATATATAATTGCACATGAACTTACTAATTGGTTCAGGACTTTACCTGAACTTTCACCAGCATGACGCAGTCAGTAAAGTAAATATTTCGTACTTACGACTGCTCCGGATGAAAATCCAAACGCCAATGAAGCCAAGTTGCGCTAGGCGCACTACCTGGGGTGATGGTTGACATTTGAGCGGAAGGGGCGGAGTCGACGCTGATTGGGCGAGGAGATCGGGCGGACCAATCACAGCATGACTTGTTCGGAACGGAAGTCGAGTACGCTACTCTCATGTATAATTAGGTTTCGAATTACGGTACAGTTGTTTAATAGAGATAGAAAGATAGTGAGAATAGAGAAAATTTGCAGAAATGTGTAAATTCCAAAAGGCAAATGTTTCGTAAAGTAGTACAAGTTAGTTGAATGTGGTATTTAAATAATAATAACAATGTTTAGACTCTCCATTAACCTGTTCATAATAGTAGGTTTAACTATGCCTATATGATTGTTTAGCCGCTGACTTTTTTTTTTATTTTTTTTTATTTCTATGCAGTTATTAATTGTAAATTAACGTAAGACGTTACGTACAAAAGGTAGAACCAAATTACTGACTGGTGGAATGGAAATAGAAAGCACTATAGATACGAGTATTACTAAATACTTGTTATTAGTCTTCTCATATAAATATCTAAATACATAGTTAACTAATAGTATATTATGATATAAGTGAGCTAAGATTCTCATTATACACGAGGCTAATGTATTTTTCTGAACTACATTTATAACCAGTAACATACATACATAATCACAACCAATGATATTATATATAAAAAGAGGGAGATATGTTATATCGCGCACTAAAATGGCCCCGTCTAAACGACCCCCGGGACAGTCTCGTATCTGACCGCACTCATTCGGCGAAAGACTGTCCGACGTGCGCGCGTTACATTAAGACGCAATTAAAGTTTTAAAAATGCCATGTTGCGCGTACAAGAGCTGTAGTCATAATTATAGGACAGTAAACAAAACAAAAGGAATTACGTATCAGCTGTAAGTCCTCATAAATTGTCATTTTATTTTGTAATTTATATTTTTTTTTGAATTACTTGAAAAGAAGTGCTTGAAATCTTAGAAAAGGATAGTGAAACGTATGCTGTAGTGCGCAGGACAAGGATGGAGAGCGCGGTTATCAGACGTGATGTGTTTCGTATCATAGATGAATATAGTAGATGTGACATTGCATCTGTGATTTAGTACCTACTTTACTAAATTAATATGCTGTAAGATAGAGGATAATCTTTTGAAACAAACTAATTGATACTTTCTTTTGAATTTAAATGTATGTATTAAATATAATATAAATATGTATTAAATATAAAGTCAGTCAACCGTATGTGCTAAACTATCCCTGGCTGGAATAAGGTGTAAATTACTTTTTAGGTAGTAATTTTGTTATTTTTATTGCAAACTTAACTACAAAAAAAATCGGCACTCACTTTGATTTCAATAATATTTTACTACAGCTGAGTTGATATGACTGGGTCTAATGTTATCACACAATATGTATTTGTCCTAATCGTAAATTAAAAGTAAAATGATTTATAAACATGTAAATAACTGATTGTAGCTCTAAATATGTGTTTTAGTCTTATGTTTCTATCCTTATTATTTTTTAATTTCTCAATAAGTTTACACTTGATGTATAGGTATACATATAAATAATGATTATAACTGAAAGTTGTGTTTTTTTTTACTAAAATAGATAATTTCAATTACATATATAAAATATTATAAGTATGCATTAATCATCCGAATCACTTAGTCCTGTCGCATCTATAGAAATACTAATCTTTGTTCCGACATCGTTGCGCGCTATCCTTGTTGCTCTCATAGAATGACCGATTTTATGTCGCACTCCGGCGCATCGTCGAAACATAATCTATCTATACAAGTATGTAAATCAATTGACGGCACGGGCGTCGTTTACAAACGTGGTTTTAATACGTATAAAACGTATCTTACGTAATCTTTGATCACAACATACAATATTTTTCCCATTAATTGGGTAACAGTTTAGTAGCTAGCAACACAATTCTTCACGCACACTATCACATCCTCCCAATTTGCATTACACTCACTACAATATTGAGTTGCCGCATTCACGGAGCTGTTGTTTTTAAATAGCACAGTATCTAGTCGAGGCGAGAGCGAGACCAATGATTAATCTAAGATTAACACATACTGGAGATAAACCTTCTAAATGTAAAATGTGTGATTATGGATCTTCAAAAGCAGATCACTTACGAATACATTAAAAATACATCCTGGAGATAAACCTTATAAATGTAATATGTGTGATTATGAATGTGCAGTAGCAAGTAACTCACGAAGAAGAAGTGAGAAACCCTATAGTTAATATGAATATTAACTATTAATAATTAGGTCTTTACAATACAGAAAATCTTAATCCGAGTCCGTACGGTTTAAACTACGCATCGATTCATACGGCTTACACATGCTAGCCTGCTAGCGCGGTCATGTTAGTATATGCCCCTCTCGGATTGCTGAGCCACTGCACCATAAGAGCGAAGATAATACTGCAGAGTGTCACGATATCTTGGGACGAGCCGATCCCGACAGAAGAGAACCAGACATTGGCCGCTTGGTTGGGCCAACTCTCCGGCCTGCGGCTAGAGCGACGATACGCATTAAGAGACAGTGAAGATCTGGAGCTACACATACTGTGCGACGCCAGCGAACAGGCTTACTCAGCCGCAGTCTACTGGCGTATCGCGCAGCCCGACGGGAGCTTCGGCCTGAGTCTCGTGGCAGCCCAGGCGAAGGTGGCTCCGAGGCGAGAACTTAAAACTTCGGCACATAGAGGAGGCGGAGCGCGCCAACGCCGTTATACCAAAAAGTCATAAAATATGTACATGCATGTTCAAACGCAATTGTTATTAGTATTATATGAGTAAATTTAAATACTTAGTTATATAACGGCCGGTCCCAATAATCTATCTATCGCCGGTTTACCTTACTAGAGATAGATATTTGACATAAAAGTTATGTCAAATTGCTATCGGTAGTAAGGTAAACCGTGGATAGATAGATTATTGGGACGTGCCTTAAATCAGTAAACATTAATAATAAAATACAGAACTTACGTGCATACAAATATAAAATTAATCACCATGGAAAAAACTGTCATTACATTTCATTACCTTTGACGGTCGCCGAACAAGAGTGTGTCGAGCTGTCAAATTGACTTGGCTTTTGAATAAGCTGTCAGAAACTGACACAAACTTTGACAGAACCGTCATCATTACGTACTTGACGTAGGTATAGGCGGAGATCTTGTTATTTTGTCTATGCTGTGCCCAAGCATATTACGCTTTTTCACCCGCGTGGTGATGGATGATGATAAGAAGCCTATATGTTAAATCAGTGCCTCATCTACCTCCATACCAAATTTTCATTTGAATTTTGACTTCATTAAATTGTTGATATACATAATACCAACATGTAACGCAGAAGAGCACCTTTCCTTTGAATATTTTGTAGAACCCGGTTCACAACCAAAATTGGTTTCTTAACTCCTAACAGTGTTTTCCGCCAACTGTGAGTCTAGCACGAATCTGCGTAAGTGTATTATGATACACTCTCACACTTCGATAGTTTAACGTAACGTGTCGTTCACGTAAAACAGTACACACTGTCATTTATCTATGGCATCTGTGACACAGACAACTCATAGTTTGTACGCCGAAGCGTGACGCGTTGTCTTTTGCGATACGAATACTTTTTCGCAAATTGTTTGTGCTACGGCCTCTGTTCTTGAGAGCCTATTATAGTCCGGTCCCTATTCTAGATCCATATGGCCTTTTTTTTTGTTACCCATTTTTTCACCGCATCATCACTTACCTACTTACTTTGGGAACTAAATAATTATCTCTTTTTATTTTTAGCAATAATAAAAAATCAAACAAACCAGTTATATGATTATTAACGGGATATTTACCGTGGTAAGGTTGTGGAATGAGCTCTCCTCAGGGAGCTCATTCCTTTCAAAATTTCCCCAGCCGTTTGAGTGTGAAGGAGTAACAAACATCCATACATCCATACTCATAAACTTTCGCGTTTATAATATTAGTAGGATTTGCCTCGCGCGGCACAGATAAACTTAGTGCGGGGTGTAAGAGCGTAGGTACACCATTTATTTTAATTTGAAAATTCTCGTTCCGACATATTTATTTCATATTAAACCCGACTATACTCACGTAATTAGCCAACGTTATCGACCTCAGTGTGACACAAGCCAGGAGCATTTGGTCCGGCACATTCGGCGATGACAGATCATACTGACGAAGCAGATATACCACCAAAACTCGGGCAATCTCCTTGCATACGAGGAGATGACGCGGCGCACTACCAGTACCGAGCGCACCGCGCACGCACACGCACCGCGACTCTCGCGCCGGGCCGAGCGCGCTGCAGCCCGCAGTCACAGCCAGTGCTGCCATTTTAGTGCTTTCGGCATTAGATCTAGTGCTTTATTAGGATGCCGACCCTAGAAACTACACTAGTCTCTACCGTGAGATGTGTTCGTCATTTTACGCACTTAAATAGGTAAATAATTATTTTTTAACATAGCTAACCATTCATTTTGTTATTCGTCAATTCTCTATCAATATTTATACTATGGGGAATCCCCTAAAATTAAGATTCGTACCTGTCGTTGATTTAATTATTGTTTACTCGTTGCTTTTTATTTCAGTAGGTACCTTTCAATGTACCCTATGTTGTATGGGATTTGAGTACTTACTCCCAATCTACCGTAATTAGATATAAAATCGAATGGAGAAAATCAACCAAAGTTATACAATTGTTGAAACCTCTGGCTGACTGGCATTTCAACAAAAACGATGTGTACATACGAGTAAGTACATATATTTAATAGAGCGAATTCTGTGTGTACATATAAGCAGAGAGGAGTTTAATTATAATGTATATTGATGTAGGTATGTTTACATTTAATATATACTATTTCTCATGCTGATTTTATAACTGTACCCTTGATTAAAAGTGAGTTTTAATCTCATATGTTTAGTGCTTAATCTAGTGTTTTACTTATAAAATTTCGAAAATCTAGCTCTTTTTACAAAGTTTTAGTGCACATTCCAATTTTCTATCTGGCAGCACTGGTCACAGCCGCGATCTTGCAGCGTAAACTCCCCAAGGATGGGCATCGGACATGCCCGAAACCTAGGTCGACAACGTCGGATAATTACGTGAGCAAAGTCGGTTTTAGTATGAAATAAACAATGATTTAAACGCGGTCTGCGGTTCGGTCAAATTGAACGCAGTGCGCATGTATGAACATTTTTCGTCAAGCAATCGGTCAGCGGTGGACGCAAGGCAATCGGTCAGCACGTGTTACGTGCGTCAAAATGCGGAAGGTTTTTAAAAACAAACTTTTATTTAATGCTAAATAAAATTTACAAATTAAGTATATTATGTCTAAACTAAGTGACGAGCAGAGATGAACTGAAGAGATGAATTACTCATCTGGTTTTTATATCTGTAGGTATGGCTACGTGACCGGAGACACGTGTATGTCGGCGGCATACCGCCAGGTTGAGTGATGTTGTCCATTTAAAAGCGAAGTATGTAGAATAGCGTATATTTGATAGCACAGTTAGTTTATAAGAGTAACTATTCTAGTCGAGAGTTCAAATAAGAAGAGCAGTATGCACATTGAGTTAAATACAAAATGGCTCGCTCCATTACCATCATGTTGACTAGGCAACAAACATCTGTAACACTTTTTACCGTCTACCTATAGTAATTGTTTGTGAAGTAGGTAGTTAAGGAAACAGCCAATAGGTTAATTAAAGTTTAAGTATATTAACAGCTAAAATAAGTAGCAGCACGAAATAACCGGGTCGGGGTAAGGTTGCGATTGTGGACCGAAATGTGCAGCGCGACCGTACGAATACACTGGCCTGGGTTTTCCCGCGCACGGAGATCGGGTGCGCTCTGTCGGGTAGTGGCAAATCCTGGCGTCGGGGAAGACGAGAAGACCAACGCGCGGAGGCGGTGGAACAGCAATCGGGAATGGTAGTACCCCTGGTAGCAGGGTAGGCCCGATGCCAGTACCGGTGTGGCGTTGGTTCCAATCGTGCGGGTGAACCCCAATTCGGGGTAATCACACAACACTAGTTTTATATTATAAATTAAATTCCAATAGTTTTAGAACTATAGTGGAACGTAGGATTGTAGTTTGGAAATTAAAGTAATCGCGAAGATAACGTCCGTTTCTGTCTCGGCCAATTCAAGCTGTCATCCGAAGTCAACCGATCAGCTGAGTGCTCTTGCCAGTCACTCCTGATTGGTCAGAACGCACGAACATAATAACGTTTGCGATTACGCAGTCTTCGAATCTTTAGCGATGTTGACTATTTTAATAATCGCGGGTGTAATGAAACTATTATGGTCATTGGAGATATGTAGGTTACACATCTTATAATCAACAACTATTCCAGAAATACTCGTAAAATTATGATACGTTCTTCATAAATCATTATTTTATTTTACATCAATATTATCATAAATAAACGTAACAAAATAAGTAGTGCTTACATAACGGATGTGATATTTCGTCTGCCATATTTATATAAATCTTATCTATTCACTAAATTCATGGAAGTGGCTTATAAATCGTTAAATAATACAAAAAGAATATTAACAATACTAAATTAATCATTATATTAATATTTTGAGAAAAGGAAAACGTCACTTCCGTAAATGACAATAATCTAATAAATAAGTTTAAATTAAATATTAGTGTTTTATAAATAGTAACAAACGCTGGCATGATTTTACATGCCATTAAATCTATAAATATAATTAAATTTATAAACCGGATGTGGTGTAGCGACACCTTTATAACTTTTTATTATAAAATGTAGTCTAAAAATTACGTTATTAGTATCAAAAATACTGAAACAAATTATAATATTATTAACACTTTGATATTGACCAATTAACAAATTATTTGATTATTAATTACTCTAAAAAGGATAAGCGTCCATATGTACGTATAATAACAATTCCCGAAAGTAATTACTTCAAGTACTTCCCGACAGTACAAGGGTCTTATTCATATTCCATAAAGAAATATCTTTGTTTTTCTATCGTTATTATCCTTAATTATACCTATACAGCCGGAAACAGTACAATGTTTTATTCATGGATAAAAATATTTATAATACCTTCCCTAATTCCTTGTATATCAATTCTATGAATAGATAAAAATATTACAAGGACTTCTTTGTTCTAAGTTAGGGGTTTTATGCTATTTACTATTAGGGTAAGGCTTTAACACACGCTGCCCACCTACCTGCCCGCACGCGTCCTTGCGTTTCATCCGCATGCCCGCACGCGTCCTTGCGTTCCATCCGCAAGCCCGCACGCGTCCTTGCGTTCCATCCGCAAGCCCGCACGCGTCCTTGCGTTCCAGCCGCATGCCCGCACGGTCAGAACGCATATCTATACTAATATTATAAAGAGGAAAGATTTGTGTGTATGTTTGTAACGAATTGGCTCAAAAAGTACTGGACCGATTTCAAAAATTCTTTCACCATTAGAAAGCTACATTCACCCTGAGTAACATGGGCTATATAAGATTCATCATCATCATCCATCACCGAACGGGTGAAACCGCGGAGAGCTGCTAGTACAAAATATATAGTGACCGACAATGTTGTTCATACATGCGGGCTGCGTTCAATTTGACCTGACCGCAGACCGCACCAGTGTGGCAAATTCCTAATACAGTTGTGGTCGGGCAGGATTCAAACTTGCATCCTCTAGCTGGTCGTGCCAGCGCCGACTAGCGTGAAATAATAATTTAAAATGAAACAAAATTATGTATGTAAGTAGTCATATATTTTTCTTTATATCTTTGGTATATTATTTATATAAATAACTACCTATTAAGACATATTTACATTAAAAGCTGCCGAGTTATATTTCTATATATGTAATTGCTTCATTATTTATGTAGTACGCGCAAACGTTACGTTTCCCGGCGCACGTTTACAACAAAAAAAAGACTAATTTAAAGTATATATATATATTTTACTGATTACATACAAACTTATTATGGTTTAAACATGCCAAAATTCACCTTGCGAGAAAAAACGTAGAAAGAGATAAAAGTTGCGAAGTTTGTTTGTAATCTTTTTATAAAAATGTAATTAAATATTATAAACGTGACCGAAATGTGTAACTTTTCTCCTAATACAGGAGGCCAATTCTACAATTTGACAACATTCAACAATGTATCCCGCTGCAACTGCAGTTCAACTGCGGTTGCCGTTCGTACATTACACAACAAGCCATTCTACTATTTGCAGAAACAAATTGGAACGTAACGTCATCCTAAACGCTACTATATACGAATAAAGTTTTGGCTTCAACAGAAACGTAACTGCAGCTGAACTGTGGTTCAATAGCAGAATAAGGAAACGGAGTTATACAAGTCTCCGTTCAGCCGCGGTTCGATTGCAATTTAGTTAGTGGAATGGGCCTCTTGTATTACGTAAATAATGCTTCTGATTTTAACATAAAACCAGAGGAATATTTAACAAGAGTGCTGTGATATTATAAGCTTTGTATTAACGTAATATTATGTTAATTTGTTTAAAAAAAAAAGCAAAATACGATAGAAATTATTCACAATCACATTTCTTAAAGTCAGTTATAAATTAAACTATACAATAACAATAGACAATCCATTATACACAACCGAAGAGAAAACGTATTCCATGTCAATATTGAATTAAATAAAATAAGGAGCCGCAAAAAAGCAAGCAGTTTATACAAAAATGCAATAAGTTTAGATATTCGACCAATGTTTGTAAAATAATAACTACATTTTAAGTTTATTACATTAAAATATACAAAGAAATGTTTTTTTTTACTAGAATTAAATTTTCCAATAGATTGCGAAAAATGTGGTCCGCATGGCTGCAGACTGTGCATCGCAGTTGCTAAAAAAAGTTGAGATTAGATTCTTTGTGTATGGCCCCTGCGACTTGTTCGAGTGTCGCAACTTGCCAGTACTGTTATGTTTAACCTGTCTTTTTGCGGGCTCGTATGTATTTAAAGCTAACTAAAAATAATACCACTTAAAGTAACAAAAGTTGCCATGACCAAAAACAATACAAAATTAAGTTCCAATATGTTGCACAACTTGGCGAAGTCTTTCACATTTATTTTATATATTATATATTAAATAGAATGTCTTATATATTTAATAGAATGTCTTACAGTACATAATACATTTTGTTCTTAACTTGATAATCTAGTGGCACCTAGTCATAGGAAAACGCAGTCGATAGTGCAAGGGCTCACGCGCACTACGATATAAAACACCGCAATTTTTTTTTATATTAAAATGACTTTCAACATATTAAAATGACAGATTAGAGAAATATTTCCACGCCAGCGCGTAAACTAATGCACATAAAGGCTGCGTTCCGGTAATCACCGTCAACGATCGCGCCCCGGTTTGCCGTTTCCTTTGGCTCTAATGCTTCTAATGCCCAACCAGAATGGAACACTAATGCGCGTCAAATTTTTGTCAAAAACGAAATAATCAACTCATTTGATGTTTTGACAGTGACAGCTCGCAACGACCGCGAAAAACCACCTTTCATCCGTGAGCGGTTTCGGTGACATCATCGATGACGTATTGAGCTTGCTCACGATGATCGTGGGCTTGTAAGATGTGTGAACGACGCGAACCATTTCGGCTCATACAGAAACACTATTATAAAGTAACGTCTTCAAACGTTAAAAAGCCAAAGCAGAAGAAGAAGAAGAATTCGAAGAAGAAGAAACAACAAATGTAGATTGCTAGCTCCACGGTCCAGTGTGTAGTTAGACAGGGTCTCATTTAACTGTTTTGAACCATTGCTTTAAAATCTATGTAACGTCTAAGTTCATGAAAAATCATTTGCTAAGTCCTTATAAAAGAAATACAAAAAACAACCGCGTTTTTCGTAGTGCGCGTTAACTCTTTACATTTACAGCATAAGCGATGGCTACACCTTCTATAATAATATACACAATAATAATAATGAGATTCTATTCATCCTTACGTCTAGATACAATTCGGTTTACTAGACTGTCTCCGAATTAGCCTGCAGAAAGGCTATAACGGGTTAGCGAGAGCCTTAGGGAAAAACTAGCCCATGTGTTATTTAACTTCAGGGTATAAACTACCCCCATTCCAAATCAGAGTCATAACAGCGTGTTTGAGTAACATACACACATACTCACTCGCTCACACACAATCGTATTTATATTAGTTTGATAGTCATTACATAATCATATTTGGCAACGTTGCAAACAGATCTAGAATAAATCATTTTGTAATTGAATAGTAAATTACCGGAAACGAATAAGATACGAAACTGCGTCCTGTGGATTTGCCGGAACGGCCGCCTTATTGTATAACTTGAATGAGAATTAATTGTCACTTCATTCTCATTCCCATTGATGGGTCCAACCAATAAACTTGCGGGGTTTCGCACAGAATGGGATTCAAATGTCAAAATGAAGCCCATTCCCGGTCTTAGTGAGTGGCAATCTATCACCAAGACGGCCTGGTCATAAAGCCCGGTGCCCTCTCGGCTGAGATACCTATCCGGCATTAATCAAGTTCTAGTAAATAAGTTTTCGTGAAGGGATTAGAACTTTATATTACGGCCAACAACATCAAAATCGGTCAAAAACACGACAATGGCTTATTCTAATCCCAACACGACAATGGCTTATTCTAAACCCAACACGACAATGGCTTATTCTAATCCCAACACGACAATGGCTTATTCTAATCCCAACACGACAATGGCTTTTTCTAATCCCAACACGACAATGGCAGTAGACAATAAGGCCGCCGTTGCTTATTCCAACTATACTAGTCTGCCGACAAAATATCATCGGAAGGCGACCGTCTCAACAGTTTTTTCCAACTATTAATTAATTCTGATGTCGCAAAACTATTGATATTAATTAGAACTAATTTGAAATCACTAACATGTCTGTGCAATTTTATAGAGAACACACTATAAGTTGCCGTTTCAGACGCTATGGCAGTCTTTTGACTATCTGTGTCAAGTCTAGCTAGTTTTGGTGGTCTCAAAACTGTGTATATCTAGTTAAGAACTAGCAGTGTCTGTTTATTTTGATCATTTACTGTTGACTGTAACTTTTACTGTTTATTGTCTAACAGTTACGGTTTAGTGTGTTACATTTACTGTTTATTATGTAAAGTTTACTGTTTATTGTGTAACATTTACTGTTTATGCAACATTTACTGTTTATTGTGTAACAGTTACGGTTTAGTGTGTTACATTTACTGTTTATGTTACATTTCCTGTTTATTGTGTAACATTTACTGTTTATGTAACTTTTACTGTTTATTGTGTAACATTTACTGTTTATGCAACATGTACTGTTTATTGTGTAACAGTTACGATTTAGTGTGTTACATTTATTGTTTATTAAGTAACTTTTACTATTTATTATGTAACTTTTACTGTTTATGCAACATTTACTGTTGATTGTGTAACATTTACTGTTTATGCTACATTTCCTGTTTATTGTGTTACAGTTACGGTTTAGTGTGTCACATTTACTATTTATTATGTAACTTTTACTGTTTATGCAATATTTACTGTTTATTGTGTAACAGTTACGATTTAGTGTGTTACATTTACTATTTATTATGTAACTTTTACTGTTTATGCAATATTTACTGTTTATTGTGTAACAGTTACGATTTAGTGTGTTACATTTACTATTTATTATGTAACTTTTACTGTTTATGCAACATTTACTGTTTATTGTGTAACAGTTACGGTTTAGTGTGTAACATTTATTTTTTACCATTTACTGTTTATTGTGTAACATTAATTACTTTTTTCGTTTTTAAGGGAATTATGGTATCACTTTTCATCATGTTACACAATATGTTGTTGTCTGGAAGTGATCGCTCTGGGCGATGAGACTGCCCATTGTTAAACCTAGTTTTTAGCATTGGTTTTATTTTCTAATATTAATTCATGTGGCGTCTCAATAAAGTATTATCTATCTATCTATCTATATATCTATCTATATGCGTTCCTCCAGTATCAAGTTTTAATTTCTATTACTGTATTTGACAGTTAATACCGAAAACGTCATACCAGCTAACATTTTTATTCTGTATGCAATATGTGAATGTTTTATTTTAAACACACGACAAAAGGCATTACCTAAAGTAACATTTAAACAATATATGTAGGCATATTGATGTACTCGTAGAGTAAAACTCCCTGTTGCTATGTTTTTATCCATAAGCATATAGCAGTTGGTTTTCCTATAAAATAAATAAATAAACCGGCGACTGAATTATAAGTTAATGCTAAAAATATCAATAAAGTAGACCAGTCATTAGATGTTCCGTTACTTTTCACCACATCAGTAACGATACAGCATAACGCAATCATTGTTCAGTCGTGGAAATCGAACCCGCACAATCTAACTGAAGTCCACCGCCTCAACCCCCCGGCGCGCAGGCCGTCCAATGTTGTTAGAAAGCCAGTTGATGTGACTCCTAGACTATTAGTCGGGGAGCCAATGTTCCGCTTTCCACAGTAGGCAGTAGAAGCCAGAGTACTGCGCGTTGGAGTTGTTTGTCTGGAAATATATATTAAATAATAACATAAGTACAAAACTATACATCCCGCGACACAGCGCATCCTAGTGCGGGAGACTATTACAGCGTTGAAAAAACGCAGTATAATGTTTGATATCGGTCCTACTCTAAAAAGCTTATTTTATACACTGAAAACAGTGAATAAAAAGCTCTCTTGATGTGTTTGAATTTAGAACGCACTAATATATTCGACCCCCATCTCAATGCTAACCAATCTCCTTGCGCAAATAACATTGGACATATAAACTCTATGTGCAAAGAACACTCGACATATAAACTCTAAGTGCAAGTAACGCTGGACATATAAACTCTAAGTGCAAATAACGCTGGACATATAAAGCCTAAGTGCAAATAACATTGGACATATAAACTCTATGTGCAAAGAACACTCGACATATAAACTCTAAGTGCAAATAACGCTGGACATATAAACTCTAAGTGCAAATAACTCTGGACATATAAACTCTATGTGCAAAGAACACTCGACATATAAACTCTAAGTGCAAATAACGCTGGACATATAAACTCTTTGTGCAAATAACACTGGACATATAAACTCTAAGTGCAAATAACACTGGACATATAAACTCTAAGTGCAACTAACATTGGACATATAAACTCTATGTGCAAAGAACACTCGACATATAAACTCTAAGTGCAAATAACGCTGGACATATAAACCCTAAGTGCAAATAACACTGGACATATTAACTCTTTGTGCAAAGAACACTCGACATATAAACTTTTTGTGCAAAGAATACTCGACATACAAACTCCTTAAGCATATAACTCCTCGAGATTTGATTGCGCGACATTTTCAACAAGGAGAATAAAAACTTTTTAAAAACTAAAAAAGGTTTTGTGTTCTTTTCTGTTATTAGTAAATTGGTGTTATTTTGAGTAGAAGTTGTATGTACACAACATTTGGTGTTACTTAACAATAAATCGATTGAAAATGGTTGCCTTCCTTTATCCTCAACTAAATGTCTATTTGCACTTAAATCTCTTTTGCTTGTAGTCATGGTATAAAGTATAGTAACTCTTGAATAAAACTGATTTATTTCGAGGTTCATGAATCACTCGCATCGCTCGGGATTCATCTATGACGCTTTAAGCCCGTCTTTTATTCAATAATAATATAATATACTATTAAGTGTTTTGCTACTTACGGGATGAAAACCGTGGTAATTATTTTAATGAGCTCCGGATATTTCGACACTGTTGCAAGCGCCATGATCGCGGGACGACTTATAAATACCACGGCTTTCATCCCGTCAGTAGCAATATGTTTATTGAAAACAACCGTGAAAGTTTAAAAGAGTGCTTTACTAACAAATTAAACATATTGCTACTTACGGGATGAAAACCGTGGTATTTATTTTAATGAGCTCCTGATATTGGGACACTGTTGCCAGCGCCATGATCGCGGGACGACTGGTGAATGCGGGTGGGTGGATGAAATAACATTAAGAGCAGAATCTGTCTACCCTCTTTCTCTGTCTGTTGCTACGCGCACTGACGGAACTCGATCGTAATTCACGTACGTTTTTCCGAGTCCATATTAGGCATTAAAATAATTACCACGGCTTTCATCCCGTAAGTAGCAATATGTTTATTAAAAACCATCGTGAAAGTGCTTATTAAGTATTTGTTTATTTATGTATGACATGAGCAAAGTGAAGAGAAAGCTCAAACAACAAGATTATTGGCTTTAGGCGTATCACACATTTATAATATACTAGCAAACCCTGCAACTCCGTTTCGCCACCAGATGGCTTCGTTTTATGTAACATTTCGTTTGGCGCCATCTACTTAAAATATTGGTTTGTAGTACATGCTATGTATCAGAGATGGCGCTGTATGTGAAAAAAGATTTTCCCGCTTTTCTTTTTAAAATTTTCCTGAATTTTATTTACTATAAACCTCACGGAGCCCGAGACCTTTCCAACGAATGCAAAACCGTGGAAATCGGTTCGTGCGTTCTGGAGTTATAGCGTCAGGAAGGAAAACCCGACTTATTTTTATATAGTAGATTTTTTCTATATATATAATTTAACTAGTATTTCCAGGCCGCTTTCAACCGGTCCTTTTGGAAATGTATGGAGGCCTATATCCAGCAGTCGACGTCCTACGGCTGAGATGATGATGATGATGATTATTCGTATTGTTTACTTTTATTAACGCGTTATGTAGTTTGTGATAAAGTTATTTACAATCAGAGAATACCTTTAGTAATGGCAACACAGACCTGTATGGGAGCGAACCTCTGCAACAGAGGCCGGTAGCCACTCCCGAATGTTGCCAGCATCGGGCCGCCTTCGGAGTCCTTATGGACTAGCGGTACTATCACTCGCAGCTAGAAAGCAAAACAACGTACGAACATATGTATTATTAAGCGATCGCAACGCGCCGCTAGACCGGGGGCCAAACCCAAACTAGCACACAGCCGCTGGTACACCGAGGTGTCGCACTCAAAACCCAAATATGTGGGCCGAGCACGAAAATCTGTATAAGTGTAACGTTATCGTATCGTTTACGTATTCAGTACACACTATGAGTGTATCTGTGCCACTATTGTGCTAGATAAATGACAGTTTGTACTAAATACGCTAACGGTGCGATTACGTTACACTTAAACAGATTTTCGTGCTCGGCCCTCAGTACTGAATATAAACGTTAAGTGTAGAAATATATAATAAATGTCGTCTTATTTGATGTTTTTTTAAACATAGACATAAATTTTATTGTTCCATAAAAAAACAGGTTACAGAAAAAGGAAACAAAACATAATTAAGAAAATGAACTGGTTTTCGTTGACACAAGCCGGTCCCAACTCAGCATAGTGCCGGCTGTAACAAACGACGCTGGTCTTCCGTTGGGAACGGCAGGTGACGTCACGCACGGACATAATACACTGTGCGTGATTCGACAACAACAATACGATACACTCTAAATCCATTTATAAAATATATCATATAACATACGTAATAACGAGAAGTTGTAGAAATGTAAATAAATTGTACGTTCCCCACAGCGACTTCGATTAAACAGTCAAAATGCCAACTGTATGGCAATACGAATATTTAATAAGTTACCTGACATTTATAAACAATTTAATGATAATGAATTTAAAAAGAAAGTATTTAACTACCTTTTGGACAAAGCTTATTATTCAGTACAGGACTACCTAAGTGATAATTTTTTTTTTCTCTTTTGACATATTATTAATGATTTTACTATACACAATTATAATGAATGTTTAAGTTTCCAATTTATGTAAATACAATGGCAATGTAGCTAGCACATTATTTCTAAAATAAAATAGAAATTTAATAACCTAAATTATAACAAGTATTTGTACGCATACTCGGGCAGAATTTTGTTGGAGCTTAACAATGCTGTTACATCTAAGCAATAATTTATTACCCAAAATTCTAACAAATAAAATTATTTCATATTTCATTTCATTTCACATCATTAAAATTATTTATGAAAAAGTTTGACATAGTCTGTGGAGAAAAACGCTAAATACCCATTGTTATCTGTGTTTAAACTGGTTCAATGTAACTGTTAAAGACATACTATCACCATTATAATGGTAAATGGTTTTAATACTAATAAGCACGTAGAAATCATTTTTACATAGAAATTTTAAATTTATAGGTCGTCAGTAGGGTTGTAAACAACAATAAGTGATGATTCCATGAATCTTTCGAACGTGCGCATTTGACTAATTATACATTTAGAGGAATAATATACGTATCTTATATTATTAATAACTAATTGAAACAATCAGACATTTATTATTATTTACTATTCTAAAATGGACACACATACAAAATATAAATCAACCTCTATTTTGTAGAAAATACAAGTGCTATTAGAAAAATCTAAAACCGACTTCCATTCTATTCAGTTATTGGAGTGTAGCTCAAAAACTAAGTAACCGAATTTGATGAAATTTAAATCGGAACACACGGGAAGCACCAGCTAACAAACAAAAAAAATATTTTGATCGGTCACCCTATCGAAAGTTATGAGGTAACAATCGAATTTCGTACCTGCTCTTTTTTTGGAAGTCGGTAGAGAAAAAGTGCATGTTCTGTATATGACGTGTACTTACGTCCGCTTCGTAGGGGCGGAACACGGTGAGCGGGCGCAGCGTGAGCGCGTCGCACACGACGAGGCAGCCCCACGTGGTGCCCACGTACACCTGCGCGCCCACGCAGCACACGGCGCTCACCTGCACATTCACCAAGCGCTGTTATATCCATAGGGTAGTGATGACCACTGCTCCGCTCGATGGTCACCAGGTAATACACATTGATCACTTACACATTTTAAGGCGCGGTCCAACCCCAATTTTAAAATAATTTACGATGCTTTACGTAAGGTTGAAAATCGCTTGTTAGATTGAACGACGTAATGCGAAAATGCGTTAATTTTGTACGTTTTCTTAATATATTTCGATATATACTAACACAATTGAAAAAACTGCTGGTTACTAATTTAGTACAATATGTTGGCTAAGTATTACCTACAAAATAATATAGTGTATTTGCTGAAAATTCTGAGAGTTTGGACGTGAAAGTTTATTTTTATGGAACTATTCAGGGTTTTTTTTTCTGCAGAGAGCGAGTAATATTTATGAATTCTGTTCGGTTATTACTCTTTGCCTGTTCCTTTTCTAGCCTAAGTTTTTTTTTCATAGATTATTATCGATCTGTTTCGTTACACTAGTGTAGAAGATTCTGCTTTTTACTATTATCAGGATACGAGCGCGCCTTAAAGTACATATTACTGATTCGAACCCGTGCCTCCCGACCATCCGTGTCCTCACGTATCTGATATAAACATATTTTACAACCTTTATAAAACAGATGTTGCATACGTGCTTACAAAATCATTATCTTGAACTTTGTTATTTAGTGCCAGGTATATGCAAGGTTGCCAGGTATTCAGGATTTAGTGCGTGTGGCGGCTCTACCTCAGTGTGTGGCGGGTCTACCTCAGTGTGTGGCGGGTCTACCTCAGTGTGTGGCGGGTCTACCTCAGTGTGTGGCGGGTCTACCTCAGTGTGGCGGGTCTACCTCAGTGCGTGGCGGGTCTACCTCAGTGTGGCGGGTCTACCTCAGTGTGTGGCGGGTCTACCTCAGTGTGGCGGGTCTACCTCAGTGTGTGGCGGGTCTACCTCAGTGTGTGGCGGGTCTACCTCAGTGTGGCGGGTCTACCTCAGTGTGTGGCAGATCTACCTCAGTGTGTGGCGTGTCTACCTCAGTGTGTGGCGGGTCTACCTCAGTGTGTGGCGGGTCTACCTCAGTGTGGCGGGTCTACCTCAGTGTGACGGGTCTACCTCAGTGTGTGGCGGGTCTACCTCAGTGTGTGGCAGATCTACCTCAGTGTGTGGCGGGTCTACCTCAGTGTGTGGCGGGTCTACCTCAGTGCGTGGCGGGTCTACCTCAGTGTGGCGGGTCTACCTCAGTGTGGCGGGTCTACCTCAGTGTGTGGCGGGTTTACCTCAGTGTGTGGCGGGTCTACCTCAGTGTGTGGCGGGTCTACCTCAGTGCGTGGCGGGTCTACCTCAGTGTGTGGCGGGTCTACCTCAGTGTGTGGCAGGTCTACCTCAGTGTGTGGCAGGTCTACCTCAGTTACATACCGTGCCCCTGTCCCGCGTGAACACGTCGTCCATGGCGATGGAGTGCAGACTCTCGGAGCACGGTGCCAGCCTGCTGCAGTCCAGCCGCGCGCTCTGCTGCTTGCTGCGAGCGCTCCACTGGTACACGAACACTCCTGGGGGACCAAAGGCACATTCATTCTGCCGCTTTAAGACTTCCTGTGACGCTGGATGTCACAATACAACACTACATCTAAGACCCGAGAACATACATTTACATCATCATCATCATCATTATCAGCCGGAAGACGTCCACTGCTGAACATATGCCTCACCTATCTGCCTGCATCCAGCGGTTCCCAGCGGTTTTAACGAGATCTTCAGTCCACCTATCGGGGGCCGGCCTACACTACGTCTTCCGGTGCGTGGTCGCCACTCCAGAACCTTTCTTTCACATCGGTTGCGAGCGATGTGGCCTGCCTATTGCCTACTTGTTAATGTTATAGCTACGTCGGTGACCTTCGTTCTACGGATCTCCTCATTTCGGATCTTACCACGCAGGGTAACCCATAGCATAGCCCTTTACATTGCTCGTTGAGCAACTTTGAGCTTGTTAATGAGGCCAATATTAAGGGACCGCATCTAAGTGCCATAAGTCATCACTGGTTGAACCGATGGACCAACCTTAGTTTTCGATACTTCAGGCTCTGAGGTATTGTAGACGAAAATATGGATCGAAGCTTCTCGAACGCTGCCCATCCGAACTATGCGACTTCCGATCCGAACTACTTCGTGTTTGGCGAAGTTAGCCCTACCTAATTGGACAGTCTGTCCCAGGTAGACGTACTCGTCTACAACTTCGAGTGTATCGTTTCCAACAATTACCGGTATAGGTGGAACATGGACATTGGACATGATTTTCGTCTCATCCATGTTCATCTTAAGACCAATCTGTTGGGAAACTCTACTGAGTGAGCATGGTGCCGATATCCTCAAGCGACTCCGCCATTATAACTATATCATCGGCAAAACGAAGGTTAGTGATGTATTCGCCATTACTGTTGATGCCACATCCTTTCCAGTCCAAAAGTTTGAAAACATCCTCCAATGCGTTAGTGAACAGTTTCGGAGAGATGACGTCTCCCTGTCTCACACCTCTCTGCAATGGAATTTGTTCCGTACTCTGGTCCTGTAATCGGACTGACACAGTAGCCTTGCTGTATAAACACTTCAACGCTTCGATATACCTATAGTCAATTTGGCATCGCTGCAAGGACTGCAGCACGGCCTACTTCTCGATAGAATCGAAGGCTTTCTCGTAGTCTACAAACGCTAGACACAGTGGCTGATTGTATGAATATACTAGTACACCCATCTCTATATATTTTATTCTAAATTCTAAATTATATGACGGTCACATTCATTTACCGTTTATAGCTATTGTCCCTGACTACTGATCAAGGACAGGTCATTTGTATACATGTGAGTTATTATATATTTGTGCGTATTGTGAGTTGTAATGTATACCGATCGTTTTGTGTATGCTATAAGACAGTTACGACTTTTAGTGTCAGTGGAATCTGCGTTGTGTGCATACCACGGCTACGTAGCTTCCATTTTGTCATATGGGCTACTTTTATGGGGAAACTCTGTTGACATTAACAGGGCATTCATAGTGCAGAAGAAATGCGTAAGGGCAATAAGCGGTGCCTGGTCTACTGATAGCTGTGGACCCCTTTTCAAGAAGTTCAACATTCTGACATTGCCCTGCATGTACATAATGGAAGTTTGCATGTTTGTACACGACCATCCAGACTTCTTTGACAAACATTTGGACATAGTGCAAAGAAATACAAGGGGTTTAAACAAACTTTACCTACCAATGTGCCGGTTAGAAATATTTAAGAAAAATTCTTATTTTATGGCGATCAAAATATATAACAAACTACCTACTGGAATAAAGACTTTGACCTGTAATAAATTTAAATATAAACTAAAATCATGGCTTATTAGCAAATGTTTTTACAGTGTTAATGAGTATTTCCTTGATAATGTAATAAACAAATAAGTAAATTATCCTTAACATCATTGAAACATTTATATTAAATGAATCATCAATACTTTGGTTAAGATATTATAATTATTTTTTATGTACAATTATTAATTTGACAATTTATATTTTTAACTTGACATAAATATTTAATATTTCATTATAATATATTAGATTAAGAATGTTGCACACCTCTAAATGAGGTAGATTGTATGGCACATTAATTACTTATAAGAACTTGTTAAAACCTACATTCTAATGCAATAAATGATTTTGATTTGATATATAGTGTATGTAGTTTTTTATTCTCTTATTATGTTGTAGTTGTGTTCTGATGTTCGTGGTGTCATGTAAAGGGTTCCGACTGAACATCAGTAGCTAAGGTCTAATGATCTTAGTTAAATGCTGAGTCGGGCCTGCATTCATGATATTACGCAACATTTCATATTGTATGTTACTCGTAATTATGTGTGCAGGTATATTATATTGGAATGTTATGTTGCGTGTATATCATGAATAAATATATTTTCTTTCTTTCTTCTTCTACTTGTTGGTCTTCCGTATAATCTGCTGTATCGTATGTATGTGGCCTACGGTGCTAAAGCCTCTTCGGAAACCGGCTTGTTCACGAGGCTGGAACTCATCAAACCGTGCAAGACTCTAAATGACTCTCGAAAACAGCTTGTACACGTGACTCACGAGCGATGTGTGCCTATAATTCTTCCATAAGGTTTAGCATTATTTTTGAAGACAAGCACCACCACGCTCTTGTGCCTCGATAAAGGCGCTGTAAATTCAAAGATGACGGAATTAAACAATCTCTGGACTAAAAGTATCAGTCTATCACCGCTTTTAGAAGTTCAGTCGTAATTCCGTCCTCTCCTGGCGCCTTGTTGTTCTTAAGCTGTTTGAGAGCCATTCTAATCTCGTACAGGCTGATGTCCGGGATGTCTTCGGTATAGTGTCGGACTAACTTGGCTCTGGTGTCCTGAGCTGCGTCAGTAACGGGTTCGCGCGTCGAGGTATATAACTGTCGATAAAAGCTCTTAATCTCTCTCAGAATCTCAAGCTTAGATGAAACGATATTTTCAGTTTTGTTATTTGGCTTTGCCCAATAGACGAATTAAGAGCCCTGGTTTCGCTCAATTGCTGCAGTAATACGCGCAGTATTATAAGCACGCAAGTCGTGTCGCATGGACTTCCAAATTCGTCTATTGAGTTTACCGTAGTCCGACATATCAACTGTGGACTGCAGACTCATTTCGCTCCGTTTTGCTTATTAGTTCAATAGTTTCTTTTGAGAGTTTTTGAGCTTTCCTGCGGCGTTTGGTCTCACGGAATTCGGACCCAACCGCTCTGACAGTTTCCACCAACCCGTTGTTTAACTCCTCTGCGTCGCATTCAGCTACGCACTGGAAACGGCTTTCAAGTTCGAATAGAGTTTTCGGAGTTTTGGATTTGGGCAGGATTTGGATGGAGCGTATACTTCACCAGACGGGACCTCTCAAGCTTGACATCGGTATTCATTGTGCCCTTTTACAATTCGGTAACAGCTGCTGGTTTTCCCCTTGCTAATCACAAAGACATGACTGAATATGTACTTTTGGATAAAGTCCTATCTCGTTTATAGTCAGAACCGACGGGGTTCATCCACGTTCACTTCCTGGATGGCCGCTTCTTATAAAAAGGGTTCATCATAAAGAGTCTCTCCTTCTCCATGAAGTCAGCCAGCTTCTGTCCCGTCGGGTTCCGCTGCCCATATCCAAATGGCCTCACTCTCAACTCATCACGTTTCCTTGTGCCTAGCTTTGCGTTGAAGTCTCCCATTACAACAGTGAAGTAGGTTTCAGAAGTATGCATGGCCCTGGATATATCCTCGTACATACTTTCTACTTCATCGTCCGAGTGTGCCGAGGTCGGTGCGTATTATATACCTGTATAACCTTCAGCGAATACCGTTTGGTTATTCTGAGTATAAGGAACGCTACCCTAGCCGACACACTATCGACTTTCACTACGTTGTTAACGAGAGACTTGCGGACGAGGAACCCGACACCACCCTGGGATTGTTGGTCTCCCTCCCGGTGGAAGAACAAGTTGCCGGAATTTAGAATTATCGTGTCCTGTCCCTGTCTTCGGACTTCAGATAATCCCATGACATCCCAGCGTAATTTGAGCATCTCTTCCTCCAATTCGACCATCTTTTCGTCGGTCCTGAGCGTCCGTGTATTGTATGTTGCCAGGGCCAGGGGTCGATTTTACGATTGGTAGCCGGCCGGTGTTTTTTGCATATTTTTTATATGCAATACAATATTTTTATATAATTATTGTGTAAATCGCTCATATTCGAGTTAAATAGTTCAATTCTGCGTCCCTGAGTTGCTTCAAACCCGTGAGATAAATTATTTTTTACACGTATAACATTTAATAATATTTTATTTTGAATATTCTAGAATTTCATTTGAATCCAATTAATCCTTCCTATACCGTGATAATTAAAACAAAAGATTTATGAATGAAACGGACGTAAATGTACGTCTCTGGTACGAAACGGGTTAATCTATCCGAATCGGGTTTACGCCATAACAAAAGATATATGAATGAACCGGAGGTGTGCTGATTCGGACCGATTAACCTGCCATATAACATAATTAATCTACAACATACAAAACTGGGTAGCGTTCCGGAAACTTCGCGAAGTCTTCTCGTCAAAAATACCTCAGTGTCTCAAGACAAGAGTCTTCGACCAATGTGTGTTACCAGTGATGACTTATGGCACTGAAACGTGGTCTCTTACTATGGGCCTCATAGATAAGCACAAACTCGCACAACGAGCTATGGAGAGGGCTATGCTCGGGGTTTCTCTACGTGATCGAATCAGAAATGAGGAGATCCGTAGAAGAACGAAAGTCACCGACATAGCTCAGAAGATTAGCCAGTTGAAGTGGCAGTGGGCAGGGCACATAGCACGCAGAACAGATGGCCGATGGGGCCGAAAGGTTCTGGAGTGGAGACCACGGACCGGCAAGCGCAGCGTAGGTCGTCCACCGACACGGTGGACAGACGACCTGAGGAAGGTCGCAGGACGACGTTGGATGTAGGCCGCTTCCAACCGGTCTATTTGGAAAATCATGGGGGAGGCCTATGTTCAGCAGTGGACGTCCTACGGCTGAGATGATGATGATGATGATACAAAACTACACTACTACTAATTCTAACAGAAATGAGCAAAGCAATATAATAAAAGTTTGAAAATTAAAAATAAAAATTAGGGTCGAAATGTTTCTCTAACACCTTGCACGTACTCAGTAGTCAGGAGAAAAGTCAAAATTGTCAAACGAGAGCAAAATAATTTGTTTCTTATGCTGTTGGATCGCTCAGAGTTCACTTTTCAGAATCACTCGCTTCGCTTAATTATAAATTTTCGCTCGCTCGCGATTCGAACCAAGGCAACATAACGAACTTTGCTTTTGTGCTGCACAAATAACTGCACACTAAAGTCCTAATTGAATACCATACATGACCTAAACCACATTAATTTCAAGTCCCACTTTTACGACCCCATAATAAACCACTCATGCCCGTTTTGACCAACATTTTAGGTAACACCTAAGCCAGTCAGGTAACACGTAGCAGTACAAAAATATCAGTTAAGTTGGCTTAGGTGTTATCTAAAATGTTGGTCAAAACGGGCATTAATATCGTTATAATAAAATTATTAATGGAAGTCTGTATGTAGACTTCCATTCTGTATAGATTTAATACCTGTACGGCTATTATGTATCGCAAATATTGATTGAAATCGAAAAAAGTGGAGGCTTTTATCAGTTCCAGTCATCAACTTATTAAAGTTTTTGCTTACTGGAGTTGTTTAAAGTGACATAGAGCCGCCATTTTTCATGATTTCAATTAACATTTGTTAGCAATTGAGATACATAATAGCCCTGCTGTTCATTCTCAAGCTATTGTCTAACACACAAACATACATACATATTTAGGTACACCGACGTCTCCTCTCGGCTAAAATATAAAGGGAAATTGTACCTGCAGAGCAGAACCCGAAGACGGCTTGTTCGTCCCCGGCCGTGAGCGCTGCGACCTTGCCCTCGGCGGGAACCGTATCCGCACTGCTGACGCCCTCCGCACTCACCGAGTACGCGCAGAGGTCCGCGCCGCCCGCCCACACCTCGAACCTGCTACCGGGAACGGTTACTAATAAAGGTCACAAATAAATCATTCACTCTTTCTTTCTTTCTTTCATTCACTCATTATTTCGTTACTTCATTCATTCCACATTTCATTCGATTTTTCACTTATTATTCCGTTCATTCATTCACTAATTTATTCATTCATTCACTCATTATTTCATTCATTCACGTAAACGTCACGGATACAGGATGTATTTTTGAGACGGGGGAGTAAGGGCGAGCACCTTAACAGTCACAGCAGTGCAAGTACCGTAATAGTCGTTAAATTTGTCGAGTCGCTAATTTTATTGAATACTAGCTGCGCCCCGCGGTTACTCCCGCATGGTGATGGATGATGACGATGTTGATGAAAATTATCGCATGTGTTAATGCAGCGCCCCATCTACCTCCATGCCAAGTTTCACCAAAATTGGGCCAGCCGTTTGAGCGTAAGAGAATAACAAACATCCATTTATCCATAAATACAAACTTTCGCGTTTATAATATTAGTAAGATCAAACGCAACTAAACAATATCCCCATTCCCGTCGCCTGTCGATAAGCTATATCGAGGTCGTCTTCAAAACTGACAAAACAATTAAAATAGATTAAATAGACGATCTAAAACGTAATTTAACAGTTACATGCTATCGTTGTAATCGTAAAAGCTTATCGAATTTGTCTACCGATCGCTAATTTTGTTACTTACTTGCAATGATCGACAAAAGATTAATATAGCCAGTTTTTTTGTAGTATGACGAATTGAAGACTCAAATTTATCGATCGGTAAGTTCGGTACTTGCGCTGCTGTTACAATAAAACTTTCCAAAATGACCTTCCACAATTTTTGAGATATTCTAAACTTCATAAACGGATTTTAAGAAATATGTTAAACAGTAGTCAGTGAAGTCAAACCCAACATATATTTATTTCCTTTGCACAAAGGCCTAAGAATAAATACTATATACCAAAATATTGTTTAATGCCAATCGTTCCTGTTCATTCCCTGAGATTTTATCTTCATATAAATACAGAGAATCTAATACGCGGAAGCATTTATTCGGTTTCATGATACAAAATGCCAAACATAGAATTGAAAACAAAGACAGTTTTGTACTTAATCATTAAAAAAATACCAAAAAAAAGTACAATTTGAATAATTTAATACCGACTTCCATTCTATTCAGTTATTGGAGTGTAACTCAAAAACTACTGGACCGAATTTCATGAAATTTAAATGGGACCACACGGGAAGCACCAGCTTTTTGAGAATCGGTCCACAAAGGGGAGGGAGAAATCGTTGAACATACATAAAAATACATACAGTCAAATGTAGAACCTGCTCCATTTTTGAAGTCGTTTCATAATTAATTTACGAGTATATCGGCCAAAAATTATATCACATGATCGATTCCGTGCGCAGACGCCGGAAACAGTATGTATTAGAACTAACCCTTCAACAGTAGGCACTGCAGTGAGACAGCACAGTTCAGTTGCAGTGCCGAGCTCCGTTAGAACGAACATGCCTTCCGGTTCCGGCTGGTGGGACGTCACCAAGAATAATCTGAAAAAAAAAAACATACAAAAGTTAACAAAATAAGGGTCGAGTTCTGCACTTGGGTATAAAGCAGTGCAAATATTATATTATAATATATGCAAAGATTTATGATTGTTTCGTAAAAGGAGGGAGTAGGCCCCCTGGTCTACACCCGGGAGGAAGAGAGCCTGCTACGAGGGTCATTTGAAAAGTTCTTAGCCTAACATGGTTAAAGTCATTGGTTTTTTTTGTAACTACCCTCATTTTGTAGTTACATTATTTAGCAACAAGTATGCACAGTTTAGTTTATTCACAGTAACTCATTGATCGTTTACACGCGATACCGTAAGTCAAGTCAGAGCTATTTTTGAAAATGGATAAAATTGAACATTGTGCAGTGATAAAACACCTGAATTTGAAAGGTTTAACTCCAAAAGCTATACATGAAGACATGTCTGCTGCTTTGGGTAAGTCCGCTCCTTCGTATGCGACTGTTAAAAACTGGGTGGCAGAGTTTAAACGTGGTCGTGAGACCATTCAAGATGAGCCCCGTAGTGGCCGGCCTTCGACTGCTTCCACTGATCAAAACAAAGAAAAAATCTGTGATTTAATTTTATCTGATCGAAGATTGACTGTCGAGGAGATAGCTAAGACTGTAGGCATCTCATCTGAGCGAACACATCATATAATTATTACTGAACTTGGATTCTCTAAGGTGTCTGCGCGGTGGGTACCGCGACTGCTTTCAGTGGAACATAAACGCAACCGACTCACAACTTCTCGCGACTGTTTAGAGTTATATGAAGCTGACCCAATAGAATTTGTTGAAAGATTTATAACCATGGATGAAACCTGGGTTCACCACAATACACCCGAGAAAAAAGAACAGTCGAAACAATGGAAAAGAGCAGGATCGTCCACCCCAAAGAAGGCAAAGGTGGTTTTATCGGCGGGCAAAGTCATGGCATCCGTTTTTTGGGATGCAAAGGGTATAATTCTCGTGGATTATTTAAAAAACATGGTGAAACAATAAACTCCGATTACTATTGCAACCTGTTGCGTCGTTTGAGAGAAGAAATCAAAGAAAAACGTCCAGGTTTATTGAGGAGAAAAGTCTTGTTTCATCAGGACAATGCCCGCGTTCACACCTCCGTGCAATCCATGGCAGAAATCCATCAATGTGGCTTCGAATTGTTACCTCATCCCCCATATTCACCGGATTTAGCACCGTCCGACTTTTATCTTTTCCCAAAGCTGAAAAAATTTTTAGGTGGTAAACATTTTTTTACAAATGAAGAGGTCATAGCCGCCGTGGACGCTTATTTTGAGGAGATAGACGAAATTTTTTTTAAAACGGGTATCGAAGCCTTATCGGGTCGATGGAAAAAGTGTTTGAGCTCGGAGGAGAGTATGTTGAAAAATAAAAATAAACTCAAAATCGTGTGGTTTCATTAGGTATGTTAGGCTAAGAACTTTTCAAATGGCCCTCGTATTAATAGATATAAAATAATGTATCCACGTTAAATTGACACGGAAACCATCATCATGGTTTAACAATTCAAACAACAAAGCTAGAGCGGCCAAAATTACAGCGTAGTTAATAGTTAGGTTCTTACCTGAAGTTAGAACTATCAAAGGCAGGAAAGGAAGTAATTCTTAGCCGAGTAATAGTCACCATTTCCTTTGCATTGAGAACACATCAGTTTCACCATTCTTATTGCAAAAGTGAAGTTGTATAAAAATGACATTCACACACAAGGCTGAACTGTGAAGGATCTATTATGCTGTAAACATTAAAACTCCACAACAACCTGATACAAGTGTAAAAAGATACATCCAAGTTCGATAGGGTTATGTCAAGCCTCAGACAAAATAAAAAAGTCAAGACAGAATGTTGTGAACAGAGAAGTGAGGCCGGTTTTCTAAACTACATGTGCGTGACTCGGAACTGTCATGGTAATTCAAATTATATTAAAGTTATTAAAAAAATATCAATAATTAATCAATTTAAATTAAATGTTAGTTAAAACTTTACGTGTTGCTTCCGCGCGCCGCGATAGTTCGACTGACGAGCCAAAGCGTAGTTTTGTTGTAGGTTTCGTATGTAAATATGTATGGACACGCCGAGGCGTAGTTTCACCCGGCCTCACTTCTCTGTTCACAAAATTCTGTCTTGACTTTTTTATTTTGTCTGAGTGTCATGCATTTACTTTAGTAAGTAACGTACATTGCTCGACTGTAGAATAAGATTTTATGTTGAAGTATTCTATCGTGGATGGCTTACTTTGAGAGATTTATTAGCAACGAGTAATTACTTGAAATTTATGGAGAGAAAAATTCCATCCTCGGCCGGGATTCGAACCCGCGTCTTCTGACTCTCCGTGGGTTCGAATCCCGTCCGAAGATGTGAATTTTTCTCTCTATAAATTTCAATGTTTGTGATCGCTAAAGCAGGCGTTAGTGCTTTAAAAAGTAATACTATAAAGAGTAATTACTTGTTTATAAATACGAGTGTTAGTGCACAAAGCAACCTGTTAGAATAAAAGAAGCAGCTTGTGCTAGAAGTACTCAATGAAGCTTTGTGTGATGATAGATGGATCAACTAATAGTAGGTAGGCTGCTTTCATCTCAGATATCGTGAGTGAGGAAAGAAGACAGAATGAGAGAAAAGAAGAAGAGAATTTTGAAGAAATAAATTCTGCTTAAAATAGCTCGTTCATCATTGTGTGTCTGTTCGGAACATTCGAACATTGCATCACTGGCATTTCTAGCTGACATAGCGTTAAGGCGCGGTCCAACCCCAATTTTAAAATAATTTACGATGCTTTACGTAAGGTTGAAAATCGCTTGTTAGATTGGACGGTGTAATGCGAAAATGCGTTAATTTTGTACGTTAACTTTATTTTTTTCGATATATACTAACACAATTGAAAAAACTGCTGGTTATTACTTTAGTACTATACGTTGGCTAAGTATTACCTAAAAAAATGTAGTGTTATCGCTGAAAATTCTGAGAGTTTGGACGTGAAAGTTTATTTTTGTGGACCTATTCAGGATTTTTTTCTGCTGAAAGAGAGTTATATTTATGAATTCTATTCGGTTATTACTCTTTTCCTATTCCTTTTCTAACCTTTGTATTTTTTTCATAATTTACTATCGATCTGTTTCGTTACACTAGGTGTTTAAAAATTCTGCTTTTTCTTTAATCAGGGTACGAGCGCGCCTTAAGCCAATAGCACGCGGCTCGCGACCATCGCGACCCGCGACAGTGCTCTATCAGCAGCGAATGCACTCACACTCCACTAGCTAATTTATATCTTTCATAGAATCATTTTGGCCATATTCTATAAAGTTATTATATATATGTGTGTAGTAATTTAGTGCCAATAAATATCATGCCGAACTATTGCACGCGCTGTTTCTCCTGTCCCACGTGTTCTCAATGCTTTCAACTCTCTCCTTACCATGACAACTGATTGTGATCTGTTTGCGGGCGAATGGAAGTGTATTATATCTGAGTGTCTGAAGTACTGTGAGAAGAAAGCGTGCAAGGTGGTAGCGGAAGAGGATGCATTGGACTTTTATGATTTTGCAATGTAATATTCTTGTTTTTGACATTGAATTAATTTTATTTATATTGTTTTTAATTAATTTTAGGGTAGGTTAACTGGCTACTTGGTTGACTATGACTATACCAAAATTATTATGGTATTAGACATTAAGTGCCGGTTAATTGTATTTTAATTTAATTTAATTTTATAATGTGTTCTAATTTTTTTTTTTTTTTGCTAGGCCAAGTTGAATTAATTGTATTGACAATAAGTGATAATTTTAAATTTTTATTGCATTGTTATTTTATATCATTATTTCTTTCTGTACAACTTTAATTTTTAATTTTTGATTGACTGATGTAATTGGCGTTGTGTGCCGTTTTAGTTAATAATAAATTAATAAATAAATAAAAATCATTAGCAGCAAACAATCTTTATCCTTCACGTCCACGAACACACGCAAGTACGCCTCCCGTACAGCGTGTTTTATTTATCCGGTATTTTTTTGCAATTTTCTTTGCTTAAAAATCTTATTCAGACCTTTACGAGCATATCTAAATAATACTCCAGCTAATCATTTATCAACAAACATCATTTAATTTGAATAATTCTACTAAAATTATAACGCGAAAGTTTATATGTATAGATGTTCCTTACTCTTTCACGCTCAAACGGCTTGGGAAATATTGTAGAAATTTGGCTCATTTAACACATAGGACAATTTTTGTCATCATAACCTATCACCTTGCGGGTGAAACCGCGGAGCGCAGCTAGTTTATCACAATAGAGGTAGCTCACCGTCCGCAGACGAGTGCTAGCGCGACGCGTTGTATCGCCTCCAGCGGCTGCAGCGCTGCGAGGGCTGAAGGCGCGCCGCCCACCGCCTCGCGTACCGTCATACTCCACAGCAACGCGCACGATGCAGCGCTGGAAACAACCGAGCACAACGTTAACAACGACTTATATTGTACAGAGGTACAGATCGCGCGGCGAGAGTTTGGCTTTGACCTTCGGGTGGAGGGGATTACTGCGCATGGGTACTGTCGCGCCATGTGACAGAGAGAGACAAGAGTCCCTCGTCTTCGATGTGACAGAGAGAGACAAGAGTCCTTCGTCCCTCTAGCCACCCTGTGATACCTAATTTTTGACTTCTGCGCAATAACGGTCAAAGCCAAACTCTCGCCGCGCGATCTGTAAAGTTTGTATGTTGAATGAACTTCGGAACTCATTCTGAAAATGTAACACTGCGTCCAGTTACAACCCTCAAGTGTGCTGGTGGTCAAGGCGGCCAACTTTCAGAAAATTAACAATAATTGTTATTTATTTCAGATCACAAGAACCCATCTCGTATACATTAATTACACACTTAATTAAAATCATTAGTTAGATAGTAATTTTTAAACTTACGCGATTTGAACACATATTTATATATTATATTAACGGGGCTTAATCGCGTTAGTAATAGTATTTATTTACCTCGACGTTTCGATCAAGTTGCATTGATCGTGGTCACGAGCGGACTGAAGAGGCGGGTGTCGTTGTCTTCAAGTATGGAGATACTTTTTAATATACCCCCAACAGTTGTTATAGAAAGTCATTGTCCCGACACACAACACTAACGATATCGACAGATGTTTCTGAGGATAAATCGCGACGGGAACACTTGTTTATCACTGGATTCCATGTTGCCGCCAGTTTGAAACCATCCTCCCGGTTGAAGTTACGGTGTTTTTTAATCTCAACCGCTTCACGTACCATTCTCGAGTAATAGTGACGCTCCGTTGAGGGAAACGTCGAGGTAAATAAATACTATTACTAACGCGATTAAGCCCCGTTAATATAATATAAATTAGTTAGATGTTTTAATTTTAAATTGAAAACAGACACAAAAATACACGACATTACAAACACATTTAGGGACACTATTACAAAACAATTACTATATCTTCTGTCCCATGAGCACAGACATCCATTTGTGGTGTATGGGACAGTCAAGTCGAGCAGGAACCATCTGCAGGATACTATTGCGGCTGGCTCGCACTCGCTGTCGTAGGGATGCGACTTTCTTGCGAATGATCGCATGAAAGTCGTCCGTGTGTGCTTCAGCGAACATCTGAGATGCGCTGCAGAAGCGAGGCAGCCGCATCAGCACCCTGAAGACGTCGTTATACTGGATGCGTAGATCACTGGCAGTTCGTCGAGTGTGATTAATCCATAGGCTGCTCGAGTAAAAGGACTGACAGTACGCCTTAAACATAGTTAACTTCACTTCCCTCGAGCAGCGAGCAAACCTGCGTGGATTAATGCGGGACTTTTTGTCGATTACGAATGTCATTTATTTTAAAAATCTTTTTTTACTAGTCACGGTTTTTAACAATTTCAGGAAAACTTTCATACCTACTCGATAATAACGAGTTGGTAGGTATGTCATGAACATTTTCGCAACTGCCCATGATAAAATTAAGTAGAAGCAGAGTTCGTAGAGTTTCCTTTTCTAGTGATGATTTCTCGGACGTCCACAGCGCATTCATCACTGACAATACTCTTCCGGTAGGCGCGTCCGTACCTGTACTATGTACCTATATGGTTGAATAATAGGAATGTTTTTTTTTTAGATTTTATGTATCTTTCCAGCCTTGCATATATTTATTTCGTACAATATTGAGGTACTCACGAATACACCGACAGTCTCCCGGCCGAGTCTCCGACCCACACCTTGGCGCCGACGCGGCACATGGCGCTCACCATCACTGGCTCGGCCTTGTCTGTACACACAACACGTACATACTACATTAAAACAACGTTAATAACAACGTGTGATGTGACACGTTACACAATGTATTCGGAGCAGGAACGAGTGGGCAGCTCAGTTCGTGACTCCGACTATAACATCAACTGTAACAGTTGAACTATAATATATCATGCATAGTTGGTAGTTGGGCCCCCCACCTCTGTGAGAGGATAATCTTCACAGAAGTACAAAGTGTGTAAAAATTGTAGCTAGTGTACAAATTGTGGCTAGTGTACAAAGTGTGCCAAGTGTACAAATTGTGGCTAGTATACAAAGTAAGGCTAGTGTACAAATTCCCCTAGTGGACTAAGCCAGGCTAGTATGTAAAATTCGGCTAGTAGACTAAGCCAGGCTAGTATGTAAAATTCGGCTAATGGACTAAGCCAGGCTAGTATGTAAAATTCGGCTAGTGGACTAAGCCAGGCTAGTATATAAATTCGGAAAGTGTACAAAGTGTGGCTAGTGTGCAAAGGGTAAGACTAGTGTACAAAGTGTGGCTAGTGTACATTAGTTTGTACCTGGCGGTATCCGCTGCGTGTGGTGATGCGTGAAGTGCGCTTGGTCGGTGGCGAGCGTGTGCACGCGCTCCGGCTCCCCGCCCCCGTACCACACCTCCCACCCGCATCCGCTCTCGTCTGCGCACAGATACAACGCTAATGCACGATAGTCACACACAACATTTCAAAGAAATTATCTTTAAAGACGACAATACAAAGTTAAATAGACATTACAAAAATATATAACAAAATAACAAAAGACAGCAAGTTCACGGGAAAAAAATCACACATGATACAGTGCGACATTATGTGGAAGACGTTGTTGACAAGTCGACATCTGCCGGCCGCGTGGCCCTGTTTAAGAGCGCAAAAACTAATACATTGTATAAATATCTGTACGGCTATTATGTATCTCAGTTGCTAACAAATGTTGATTGAAATTGAACAATGGAGGCTCTATGTAAATTTTGTCAGCCCCAGTCATCAACTTACTAATATATTTGCCTACTGGAAACAAAGCTGACATAGAGCCACCATTTTCCAAGATTTCAATCGTCATTTGAGAGTCAATGTAAGTTTATTCTGAGAGCGTCTTCAATATTGTGTTGAATTGAAACCATCAATTCCATCAACCGCATAATTAATAACAAAGTCAGCTAATTAACATTTAACATAATAATTGAGTGAGTGCCAGCTGAGTGAGTGCCAGCTGGGTGAGTGCCTATGTACAGAGACCGCAGCACAAATAATTTTCGAAAAAGTGTTCGTATCGTAAATGAATGTAAACCAATCACCGAACATGTCTATTTGTGACCTCGGAAGTAATTCGTATTTGGGATCATACGTCGTTTTGGTTTGAAGGACCACTTTTTGTGTGGAATTTGTTCTGAGTTATTTCTTTCCTGAATTCCTGACATTATTTCTTCGTAGGAAGGACCACAGACCTGGTTGCGCGGTGGGGACCGAGGTGGCGGCGAGCGCGCGGCGGCACGCGGCGGCGTCGCGCAGCGCCGTGTGCTCGGGCGCGGCCAGCGCGGACACGAGCGCGCCCGCCGACGGCCGCAGCTCGGGCCGGCCCGACCAGCAGCGCCGCATCGTCTCCAGCAAGCAGCACGGGTACTCCAACTCCTACCACACCACATACACCCTTCAACTACTATGGTACTACTACCAGCTCGCGCGCCCTCGATATCTCCCTGCATCTCAGACGGTACAGTCATGAACACTAACAAGTAAACGTTTCCAAAGCTTCAAATTGATGTAACTATATGATGTAGAAACAAGTGCACTAAATACGAGTAGAGTAAGTAAACATCGATTTTTTTAATTCTTTTTTTAATTAAGAGCCTCAGCCTCAGTCCCATAGAGAACTCAAAAAAAATTGTACACATTTTTACACTTCATCCTTGAGCATCTTATATGTGGACTGATAGAGCATCCCAGCATCAGATGTTGGCGCACCTAAAATGCCCTGAATCAGGCCCATATCAAGGAGGTTAACGTCAAGGACCTTAAACAGGTCATCTCTTATAGATGCACTGTCGACGCACTCTATCAGAAGATGGTACACATCTTCGTACACACCACATGTGTCGCAATTAGGGCTCCTAACTTTGTTCATTAGGTGGTTGAATCCATTTAATGGCATGTGTCCAGAACGCAACCTGTGACCAATTACTACTAGTTTTCTGCTTCACTTCACGTGGGTGCACCATGGAATACGAGGAGGCTCACTATGTAGAGTTCTATATCGAATTTTGACAAAAATAACTATTTATTGCACTTCTTTCTACAATATCAGATAGTTACTACAATTTGAAACTTTGGAAACGTATTTGTTAGTGCTCGTGACTGTATAATAGCAATCATCCGGCTCGAAGGACCATATAGACATTTTTGGTGTGGACTGTAGTTGTTAAGGGTTGATAAAATAGCTTGTCGTTGATTATAAACTATTAGCCTCGATCGAGCGTCACAGCTACAAGTTTGGAATGAGCCAGAATGAGAAGAACTATAAACAAAGTGCACAGGCTAATTATACAGCAGTGCAAGTACCGAACTTACCGATCGATAAATTTGAGTCTTGAATTCGTCATACTTCGAAAAACCTGGTTATATCGATCTTGTGTCTCAATCATTGCAAGTAACAAAATTAAGCGATCGGTAGACAAATGAGATAGCTTTAAGATGAGATAGCGATAAGCTTTTACGATTATAACGATAACCCTTGCATGGAACTGTTAAATGACGTTTGAGATCGTCTAATTTATCGATTTTAACGATTGTTTTGTCAGCTTTGAAAACGATCTCGATTTAGCTTATCGACAGGCGACGGGAATGGAGATATTGTTTAGTTGCGTTTGATCGTACTAATATTATAAACGTGAAAGTTTAGATGGATGGATGTTTGTTACTCAATCTACTGTGATTGAGTAACGAGAACGGCTGAACGGATCTAGTTTTTGGTTTTGGTTTGGAAATTTGGCACAGGGATAGATTATAGTTTGGAGTCGCACAAGGCTACTTTTCATCATCATCATCTATCACCACGCGGGTGAAACCGCGGGACGGTAACATCAGTCTAGCGGTCTTGAGTAAATTGATACTTTTGCCTATGGGGTATATCCTCGAAGGGAAGCAGCGGTATATTCATCGCTTACGTTTCGCTTATGTTTTTGGTCATGTGATCATGTAATAAGGGGCGAGCCCGTTGCCATCTACGGGCCTGTTCCAGTCTCCGGACTGTTGTTGAGAATATCTTTCTTTCTCAGATAATTCCAATATCTGTCCAACCCGGGGCTCGAACCCCTGATCTCGAGGTTCCAAAACGGCACTACCACTTTACAGCTAGTAATTAATATATGGGATCAACTAACCCTTGGCGACAGCGAGGGTCGGGCGCCCTCCAGTATGGCCTCCTTGACAGCTTCGTGCCCCTCGAACGGCTGCCGGCCCGTGATCACTTCGTACACCAGCATGCCGAATGAGAAGCAATCCACCTACCATATACAAATTATAATATTTTTTTAAACCAAAAAATGGAACCAATTCTTTAATTAGAAATACGGAATTAGGAATATTTATCGGATAGGTCCGACTATTGTTTCGACCACATTCGGTGGTATTCTTCAAGGAGTGTACGGGACGCCCGCGTCGATGGCGTCTCGCTCAGCACTGAACTAAGAACTACAGTCGGACCTATCCGTGAAGTATTACGTGAGTAATACAAATATATTTATTTCCAAAAAGAATGACATACGAACGTGGTACACAGGTTAACAAAAAGTAATTGTAATATATCTAAAACTGTTAACATTGAGTCCCAAACTAAGCAAAAGCCTGAACATATTTCCCATACATATTTGTAAATAAAAATATATGGAATCTACTTCAACACTAAAAACTGTGAAATAACTTGATGACAGTTCAAAAGTACCTATCATCACAATATTGTGCGCATGGTACCGACTTCGACAAGTTATTTCACACTTTATAGTCCTGAATTGAATGAAAACAAGTACAATTTGAAAATTTTTTATGGACTTCCATTCTATTCAGTTATTGTAGTGTATCTCAAAAACTTCTGGACCGAATACAATGAAATTATAAATGGGACTACACGGGAAGCACCAGCTATCAACCAAAAAAATAATTTTGAGAATCGGTTCACCCCGTCGGAAGCTATGAGGTAACAAACATAAAAAATACAGTCGAATTGATTACCTCCTCCTTTTTTTGGAAGTCGGTAGAAAATATATGGGAACCGACTGCAACACTAAAAAGTGTGTAAACCTGTTGAAGTCGGTATCATGATAGTTCAAAAATACCTATTATCACAATATTGTGCGCATGGTACCGACTTCAATAAGTTATTTCACACTTTTTAGTGCTGAATTGCATGAAAAAAAAATGTTTTCACAATTTTTAATACCGTTGTTGTTTGCGGTAAGCACACTTATGTATGTTTCCTGGACTTTCAAAAAACTTTGAAACTTTGGTTCGGAACATAAGGTATCACAGAATGAATTAGTACTCTAGGATTTAAGATAAAAGATGTAAAATCTATCGTTATACACTCAGTTAGTATTTGATCGTTGTTTATTAGCCCTTATCTGTCCAGAACCCACTGCCATATTTCCCTGTGCAGGTTTGGCTCAGCGCGGTACAGCTAGTCTATGTATAAATTCGTTGGCAAGCGGAAAACTGCATCTTTTCATATTCGTAACAGCCAGGTTCAGGTTTTTAGTCAAAGAAAATGGCACCAAAACAAAACTTGTGAATAAAACCAAGTCTCACTCAGTTATTGTTCTTCTAATGGAAAAAGTTTTGAGATCCATGTTAAACCAAGTCGGTGAATTTTTCAGTCCCTATTTAAGGGACCCTCTGTCTTAAGTTCTTGCGTAATAAGCTAACCTAACATCTTATAGTAAGCATATCACGGGCATAGTAAGCTCCTCACACCTTATGTGCTCCTGGTACTTCTGTGTGTGTTAGCTAGCTGCCACCTCACTTCCACTCCCTCTGCCATCGCGATGGGAATCGTAACATGCAACGAAACCCGACCTACTAGATGGTAGGTCTCTTGTGCACGAGGCCGTCTTGGTCGGTACCACCGCAGTACCAGATATTCTGCCGCGTACCAATAGTGCGCAAACATTACAGCGTTAGGTTGCCGTAGCTAGTGTATGTACTAGTCGGTAGGTCTCTTGTGCACGAGGCCGTCTTGGTCGGTACCACCGCAGTACCAGATATTCTGCCGCGTACCAATAGTGCGCAAACATTACAGCGTTAGGTTGCCGTAGCTAGTGTATGTACTAGTCGGTAGGTCTCTTGTGCAAGTGGTCAAGCCGCTTGTGAGTTGTAGCGAGACTGACGAACAGCAATACATTTTGTAAGACGACGTGTCGAGTGCCAGATATTCTGGTCAATTGTAGTGAGCTCCTCACTCCTTATGTGCCCCTGGTACTTCTGCGTGTGTTGGCTAGCTACCACCTCTCTTCCATTCATAATATTAAAAATCTTTTATGTTTGAAATAAAATAAATTGACTTTGCAATCGCAATAAACAATCCTATTTAATGTAATATGTATTACAAAGGATGATTCTTAATACTAATTACTTGTAGATACATTGTGTTTTCATGCGACGGCCAAGTAAAATTTATTCCTTGACTCATATACTAAATACTCATTGTTTTCTAAATTTTAAGTTTCTATGTTTGCTAGATGATCAGTCAGTCAGTGAGTGACAAAAATAAGAAACTTTGGCTCATTATAATTCTTAAACTACTGGTTCAAATAGAATGTAATTTGAAATATATCGTGTTAATGCCTGCTGGTTACTGAAAATATCAAGTTTCTAGTTTTATGCACAACGAAATTATCATCATCATCATCTCAGCCGTAGGACGTCCACTGCTGAACATAGGCCTCCCCCTTGATTTTCCATAAGGACCGCTTGGAAGCGGCCTGCATCCAACGTCGTCCTGCGACCTTCCTCAGGTCGTCTGTCCACCGTGTCGGTGGACGACCTACGCTGTGCTTGCCGGTCCGTGGTCTCCACTCCAGAACCTACCCATCGGCCATCTGTTCTGCGTGCTATGTGCCCTGCCCACTGCCACTTCAACTGGCTAATCTTCAGGGCTATGTCGGTGACTAGTTCTTCTACGGATCTCCTCATTTCTGATCACGTAGAGATCACGTAACGAAATTATAGGGGGTCGAAAATGCCTAGACTGCTTTGAGAAAAGTATATGGTACTGCCCTCACCAAGTCGAGAAAAGATTAAGAAAGACTTTTATTATAAATATATGTCGAAAATTGGGACTTTCGTAAAAAGGCAAATGTGTTTTGTTCCCATTTCATTGAAGAGGACAAACATAACATAAAGAGGTCCGTTAAGTCGTCTAGTCTACTATATAAAAATAAGTCGGGTTTTCCTTCCTGACGCTATAAATCCAGAACGCACGAACCGATTTCCACGGTATTGCATTCGTTGGAAAGGTCTCGGGCTCCGTGAGGTTTATAGTAAAGAAAATTCAGGAAAAATTTAAAAAGAAAAGCGGGAAAAACTTTTTTCGCATACAGCGCCATCTCTGATACATAGCATGTACTACAAACCAATATTTTAAGTAGATGGCGCCAAACAAAATGTTACATAAAACGAAGCCATCTAGTGGCGAAACGGAGTTCGCAGGGTTTGCTAGTTAGTAATAAACATATGTCACCTTTTCATTGTACTCTTCCTCCCCGTTGTAGCGCATGATCTCGGGCGCCATGAACCCCTCCGTGCCGCCGAACCCCTTCGTGCCGGAGGGCGGCGCCAGTCGGCTTATACCTGCACATTCCACACTCATGGCTCACACCGTACAAATGATTTAGGCATCTTACACACGAGCAGCACTTTGCTGTGGACAGCGCCAACTGCAAACTGTCGCCATTAGCCGGTGCTTGCCGACACGTCGACAGCAAGCGTGCAAAAAAAAAGTCTGGACTCACATGGTGTCTCCATTCTATACTCTAATATCAGTTCTTAGTCTGTGTGAACGTTATCTGTGTTTGTCAGATATTCTACATAGCTTAATTATCTGTGATCTTCACAATAGACTGCATCGGATTATTCTAATATATGAAATGTAACGGAGTTTCATGAGACTGTATTTGTTTTATATACACGTAATTTGTATAATTACCAAAAAAAAAACAGCACTATATGCTGCTGGTACTTAATACATACATGGGAAGAATAATTAAAACTACTTAAAAAAAAAAACCCACATAATCATCAATATTTGGTCAAACGTCTAGATTGATTCACACCTACAAATTTTATTCTAGGCATTTCCACTATTCATTAAGATATACTACATGCGCGCGGTTTATGCATGAAACTTAACACCCCTACAAAGAAATGTATCATTCATAATCATAACATTCGGCAAACTCGCGTCCTAGCTCGTTAGTACATATTATTATTCATTCTGTGCGCTCAGGCATTCTCGCAAGACCTGGCCACCGGACCAACCCCGCACCCTACGCCCTGCCACCGCGCGGCCTTTGTTTATTCCGAAAACGAACGAACGAAAACCGAAAGGCGACAATCTCTTTCACACCGAACGCTCGGGTGGGGGGTGTAAGAAAGAGTAAGAGAGATATTTTTTCACTGAAGCGAAGCATGTGTTTTCATTAATAAGTTGTACATAGGCATGTAGTATTTTTGTTAAGATGGTGTCCATACTTTTAGATGGAATTTTCGAAAACTTTAACAATTAATAATTATTTCACTATGAAGTAATAAAAAATTTTGACTACATATCTACAATGTATTAACACTTTTGTACCGCCCATTTTTTTTTGGTAATTATACAAATTACGTGTATAAGAAGAAATAAAGTTAATGTGCTTGCAACCGTGGAAATTAGTTACTAATTTACTGTCCTGCTATAAACATAACAAATGGCGACGAGGAAGGGATCCAAAGTAACAGGTTAGAAAACATCGAACCGTGTACGGCCGTGCAAGTACAACGGAAGGGCAATTGTCGCAAGTATTGGCCGCAATGCAGCTGCAGACCGCTATTCAAAGCATGTAACATAGTTCCTCTACCATGTATGTACATCCTGGAAATTTGTATTTTTGTGAAAAATCATCCAGAGTATTTCAAAAAACGCTGTGAAGCTCTTACCCGGCAGCGCGAGCAAGGTTTGACAACCTTCTGTACCAACCCCCAGCACGGAAGGATTTGTACAGAAGGAATGTTTATAATATGTGCATAGTAATATACAAAAAAATACCAAATGACATTAAAATATTAAATGGCAATAACTTTAGACGAAAATTGACTAGTTATTTGCTGGACAAGAGTTTTTATAGTGTTAAGGAGTTTAGAGACTCAAAATTGTAATGATTTGTTAATAATTTGATTTTAATGCTATTTATTTCTTTATTTTGACATTTATCTATTACAATACCATTTTTTCTTTTTCTAACTTGATATTTACTTTAGTATTATATACAATCTTAATTTTTTAATTTCAAGAATTCGCACGTCTGCTTGCAGATTGAGTACAATTTGCCACATTTATATTATTTAAGACCTTTATGACTGTATTCTGGCGAATAAATTATTTGATTGATTGATTGATTGATTGAATGATGGAAACTATGCGGGGAGTGCAGGCTCAACAAGCTAATCTACAGCAAGCCCTACTAAACCAAGGACAACCACAGATAACGTTCACACAGACTAAGAACTGATATTAGATTATAGAACGGTGACACATGGCAAAGTCTTCTTCGGTGCGCTCCCGACAGAGCGGTCGTGATCGTCATGTAGTAGTGTTGGTGGGGCCAGAAGTTATACGCCTCACGATGTCACGCCATTTTTGCCTGTTAGCGGTCATCCTGGTGCACTCATGCAAGGAACCGCCGACCGCGCACTTGATTTGGTCGGTCCATTGCATCGGTGGTAATAAGGGAATGATGGGGGTTAATGGGGGACAACGGATTTAATACCATTCCGGCCCCAAACGTCAACCTCACCTGCACGCGCAGACGATTCGCGAGGAACAACTGCAGCGGTACTCTTCGGACTACCGCGGTCCCCTTCCTAGATAACGGACGAGGCACTGGCGACCGAACAGTGGCGGTATAACCACTCGCCTGGCTAGGCAACTGGTTGGAAGAGGCTACAGCAGCTTTGGGGCTTAAATAACCCCAGAAAAGTCTGGAGCAGAAGGCAAGGGGAAACCACTGCACTAATTTCCCAAGAAAATCGTTGACAAAGTATCGACATTTAAATCGGTTACAACTTTTTTCATACAAAGTAAGACAAGAGTTATTTTTGGTCAGCCCTATTAGACATGCCTGGTATGCATTCTTGGAGATGGTTGGGGTCAATGCACTCTGCAATCCCCACACCCTCTCCCCGCGCCGCACCCCAGTCCCCTTGTGTACCCAGTCTACGTCCTGGAGGTGATTGCCTTTGCCCTAGCTGTTCAGGGACGGACCTGCTCGAGTATTAGACAACCTTTGGTTACATAACTCGGCACGTTGACTACTTCCCGGGACGCAGCAGTTAGCTCACAATTGTATGCAAGCTGCTGCGGGTGTGGGTTTGGTATTGCTGCACCTTTTGTTACACGGTGTATATGTTTGTGCTCCGGAACAGGTACTCCGAGAAAAGATTGTTTAGGTGGCAAATAGTAGGTACGCTAATTCCATGGCCTCAGGAAATTTTAATAATACATTTATCGCTTTATAAGAACATGACTTAGATCTGTGACCTGACTCTTACTACAAGAATAAAATCAACAACTATAACTATATAACATACATAACTTAAGAAATGGCAAATGCACAAACGTACGAATCTACTTACAGAGAAAAAAAGATTTGACGTTAACTTACCATAGTCTCCCAGTTTGACGTGCACTTCTATGGCAGCGCTGCCGGCTTCAGTGCTGGCTGCTTCCGCCGGCTTCGGGATCTTCCACACCAGCACGTTCTCAGACTGGAAGGAAGCGAGCGTGTAAGTCAAATGCGAGTGTGTGTAAACAAGAGTATTTAAGTCAAACGAGAGTGTGTAACACAAACGAAAGTGTTTAAGTCAAACGAGAGTGTGTAACACAAACGAAAGTGTTTAAGTCAAACGAGAGTGTGTAAAACAAACGAGGGTGTGTAACACAAACGAAAGTGTTTAAGTCAAACGACAGTGTGTAACACAAACGAAAGTGTTTAAGTCAAACGAGAGTGTATAAAACAAACGAGGGTGTGTAACACAAACGAAAGTGTTTAAGTCAAACGACAGTGTGTAACACAAACGAAAGTGTTTAAGTCAAACGAGAGTGTATAAAACAAACGAGGGTGTGTAACACAAACGAAAGTGTTTAAGTCAAACGACAGTGTGTAACACAAACGAAAGTGTTTAAGTCAAACGAGAGTGTGTAAAACAAACGAGGGTGTGTAACACAAACGAAAGTGTTTAAGTCAAACGACAGTGTGTAACACAAACGAAAGTGTTTAAGTCAAACGAGAGTGTATAAAACAAACGAGGGTGTGTAACACAAACGAAAGTGTTTAAGTCAAACGACAGTGTGTAACACAAACGAAAGTGTTTAAGTCAAACGAGAGTGTGTAAAACAAACGAGGGTGTGTAACACAAACGAAAGTGTTTAAGTCAAACGACAGTGTGTAACACAAACGAAAGTGTTTAAGTCAAACGAGAGTGTATAACAAACGAGGGTGTGTAACACAAACGAAAGTGTTTAAGTCAAACGACAGTGTGTAACACAAACGAAAGTGTTTAAGTCAAACGAGAGTGTGTAAAACAAACGAGGGTGTGTAACACAAACGAAAGTGTTTAAGTCAAACGAGAGTGTGTAAAACAAACGAGAGTGTGTAACACAAACGAAAGTGTTTAAGTCAAACGAGAGTGTGTAAAACAAACGAGAGTGTGTAAAACAAACGAGAGTGTGTAACACAAACGAAAGTGTTTAAGTCAAACGAGAGTGTGTAAAACAAACGAGAGTGTGTAACACGAACGAAAGTGTTTAAGTCAAACGAGAGTTGGTAAAACAAACGAGGGTGTGTAACACAAACGAAAGTGTTTAAGTCAAACGAGAGTGTGTAACACAAACGAAAGTGTTTAAGTCTAACGAGAGTGTGTAAAACAAACGAGGGTGTGTAACACAAACGAAAGTGTTTAAGTCAAACGAGAGTGTGTAAAACAAACGAGAGTGTGTAACACAAACGAAAGTGTTTAAGTCAATCAAGAGTGTGTACAACAAACGAGAGTGTGTAAAACAAACGAGAGTGTGTAACACAAACGAAAGTGTTTAAGTCAAACGAGAGTGTGTAAAACAAACGAGAGTGTGTAACACAAACGAAAGTGTTTAAGACAAACGAGTGTGTAAGACAAACGAGAGTGTGTGATTCAAACGAGAGCGTACAGTCGAATGAGAGTGTGAGTTAGAAATGGCAGTATAAGAAATGGGTGTTAACTCTGTTGGCAATGTTGAGATGTATAAATGGCTAAGTGGATAAAAAAGTAGACCTCATGCTATGTTAAGTAAGTTTTTTTGCTTTAGTCTGCAAGTAGTTATTGTAAGACACGATATGTTACCTTCAGATCCCTGTAGACGATCCTCCGATCGTGCAGATACTCGAGCGCGCGAGCCACCTGCAGCAGCAGCGCGCGTGCGCACCGCGGCCCCACCCGCACCCCGCACCCACGGTACTCGCGCAGCACTGCGTCCAACGCGCCCTGATACACATACATTTATTTTATTTTTACATACATGGAAAACAAACAGTTTATAATATTGAGCTAATAAAATTGGAAATTTAGAACAAACTAGCCTAAATGAATAGAATACTAAAGGGAGAAGCAGTTCGAGACATCAGACTTTATGCAAACTCACATAAAAACAAACTCAAATTAAATAGAAGATTACATTATTGAAAGAATGAGTAGAGACACAGAAACACTATACTAGTTAAATATACAAGTTGAAACAGTTGAAACAAATATTTATATAACACATATCAAAATCAAATCAAATCAAAAATGTTTATATTTCAGTAACCATAAAATGTGTACATATACAAACAAGGTCCTTCTATTAAGTATAAAAAAATACTTGTGCCAGCGGGCCCCGCTATTCCATATCCATTTCAGAACATTACAAGAATGGTATAATCTATACTTAAAAAAAAAAAATATACTTAATAAATTAATAGTTTAAACGATTTATATATTATTATTTATTGGTCATCCGAAAGCCTATTAACAATTTGTAATAGACATTTTTAGAAATCAATCAAACAAAAACACACTTATTTCCTCCTCACAAAAGGTTGGAAAGTAAACAAAACCTAACCACGTGAGGGGGCTGGTGCCTGAAACTGTTTTTTTAATGTGATGTTGCTGTCTCATGAACACGGCCGTGTGTTGTACGTGAATACATTTCTCTGAGTCACAAGTTATACTAATTACAAATGTCGATACGCAGCAAAATAACCTCAAAATGGCGGCGCTCCCCCCTCCACCCCGCGCGACGCGTCACTGTTCTCGTTTATCGTAACGAACTCTTTGCTCCTTCAGCTGTCCAGCGGTGTAATGTAACGTCGGATGTAAAGGATACATTCGAAACTACAACGTCAAACTGTGTCCCCCGATTTTGTTTTGGATTGCCAAACACTCACGTCTATCATCTAGTCGTTTTACTCCGACCGGTGTTCGGGTAGTACTGATGCCCATCCTCATGGAGAGTGTGGTTCAAGTCAAAAAAGGATAGGTCGCGGAAAGCCGCGGCTAGAATGTACTTTGGCACCCACAAGATGTCTTATTGAACTATAACTCATATATTTTTAACATTTGTTTGTTCATTGTAAACTCAACTTTTTTGTGGTAGTGCCACGCTGCAACCCCACAGCCGAATGTGCCGGCACAACCGGGGAAGTAACACACTCCCACATAACACCGACGTGAAGTAACACAGCTTGCTATTGCGTTTCGTCGGTCTGTGGGAGGTTCCGGAGGCCCGATTCCCCCCTTCCCCGTTCTCTCTCTCCTTCCCCCTCCACCCTCCTATCTCTTCATTCCTATCATCCTACCAAAAACGTCGGCAACGCATCCTCGAGACCTCTGGTATTGCGGATGTCCGCTGGCGACGGTATCATTTACCATCAGGTGAGCCGCTTGCTTGTTTGCTAAACTATCCCATAAATAAAACTTTCATTTGTGTAAGGCTGAAATGTTAGCGATGTGTGTATGTGTGCGCTAGCAGTACTGACCAGCGGCGCCCTCGCCAGCAGCAGCGCGAGCGGCGCCGCGCACACCGCCAGCCACGGCAGCACGTGCGGGTGCCGCAGCTGCCGGAGGATGGTGAGCTCCTGCCGCAATCCGCAGTACGCGCGACACGCAGCCGCCGTCGGGTCGCGCTCCCACCGGGACAGCGCCGCCTGCCGGACATAGGCTATTGGTCATCCGGCTCGAAGGACCATATGGAACACGGCTTGTGCTCGCTTTCTCTGACACTTTAGCTGTAGTTTATCTATTCGTTACAGTTATGTGATCTCTTATCCGACTGAAATAATGTCAAATAAGACGTCAAATAACTTTAACAAATAGATGAGCTAGAGTTAAAGTCTCGGATAAATCCAGCGTATGAAACGATGTTTGTTAATGTTATTTGCGATGAAACAAGATATCCGCAGGGCTCTTATGTATCTCAGGTGCAAACAAATGTTGATTGAAATCTTGAAAAATGACGGCGCTATGTCATTTCTGACAACTCCTGTAAGCAAAATGTTAGTAAGTACACAGCAGGCGTTGGATTGAGCTTTCTCGTAAATTTCCTGTGAAAACATTTGCCGGCATTTAAAACCATTTTGTTTAAAGAACACCAATAACTGATTCTGTCAATATCTTGTTGAAGAATAGTTGTGTCTTCAATCTGCCGATTACTCTGTAGAGTTTAAGGTCATCCGCGAACATTTGGAAACTGGATGTTACTGATGCGCACAGATCGTTGATGAAAACTAAAACCAACAAAGGTCCGAGGTGAGAACCCTGGGGACTAGTTACATCCTGTATATGTATACTCAATTATTTATTCATGTTGACGCAGCTTGAGGAAATTCTGCAGAAGTAACGCTGTCATTGGTCGGAAATAATTAAATTTTATAATGTATTTACTGTATTTCGTTACTGTAATTCGATTTACAATGTTCTTGTAAAACTAAATGATTATGGAGTCGACAATGAAACGACGAAGAAAGCGGAATATTTTTAATCTTCAACATGGTTAGTATTTAACTATTTCTAAATAACTACCACATTTTGTCATTTTAAAGGTGACAAGACAGCGATGGGTAATTAGGTAATAGCTTCCAGAAGTTTCATCCAAAAACCGTCAAAAGATTAAATACACAGCAAGATTCGAAACCTACACCCTGCCGATTCGCAAGATCCATACTCCACACCCCCACACCACAGTCCCATCTCCCAGTACATCCCAATTACCTTATAAGCTTGCACGGCTTGCAGATCGCTGTTGTTCGGCGGCGGGACTGGCTGCAGCGCTTTAAGCGCCACATCCACTCCCTCCCCATTAGCCGCGCTCGCGCTGCCAGCGGGCGGTCTCCACGTGGCCGCGAGCACAGTACCGAACGCGCCGCGGCCGGCGATGGACGTGCGCGTGATGTGCTCCCAGCGGGCGCGCTTCTCTTCTTCCACGTCCAGTAGCAGCTGGGGAAGAGACATTAAAATTGATAAGAGTTATCTTATTATTTATGAATTTTTGCAATAATACGCCTGTTGTACGTATATGCCCCACCTTAATGTGGATATGATCTGTAATATATATAAGTATAATTACCAATAAATGTTTATCTGACATATATTACTAGTATTTTCCGAACAGTAGACCTCGCGAGCACACAGTCTTATCAGCGGGGATTTGTCGCAGTACTTCACAACCTATTATCTCGGAAAGCACTTCACCAATTCTATCTATATTCTATTATATTCTATTCAATTCAATTACGCTCATATTCGAAATTCCTCTAAAGTCAGGTACCTAATGTGTGTACCAAATTTTATCAATATCAAGCGGTAAATAGCGCCGAAGCAAAATTTCTCCCCTTTTAGGAAATGTATCCCCGCCTACTGATGATCGCCAACAACAAAATATATAATATATTGAATAGTAGAACATGCATACCAAGTTTCGTCAAGATTGGTTGAACAATGCGACCTGTACAGGAAGACGTACATACAACCTAACAAACATACGGACAGATGAAAGTAAATTTGGCCAGTTAAAGCAGAGACGCATCGCTCGCTCGGTCAATAAACACTATACATAATAATAAAACTGTAAAGATCGTATTTCTTTACAATGAAAAAAATGGTGTAAAGAGTGAAATCGAATCTGTTTATATGTCTATTTGTACGGGCTAATCTCCGAAGCGACTGGACCGATTTGAATGAAATTTCGTATTGCTATTGCTTATATCCTTGGTGAACATATAGGATACTTTTGATCCCGGTAAATTAAAGAGTTCCCGTGGGATAGTTAAAAAACTGTAAATAACCGTAACCCGCGAAGCCACGCGAGCGAAGCCGCAGGCGGGTCAGCTAGTTAAGTCATAAACTTTGATAAAAAAAAATTCAATGTCTTACAGCCCCGGTAGTGCCTTGAGTGTTCCTCGCCACACTCAGGATTCAAAATCAGCACTCGCAGCAAAAATAACTACTTTCCTCTCTTGTTGCACAAACAACTATTTAAATAATGATAATGTGTATGCTATTGGGTTTATTTAAAAGGTAATTTTATGCCATTATTGTTTAAATATGATAGTCTACGACTATAAAGAACATAATCTACTATATAAAAATAAGTCGGGTTTTCATTCCTGACGCTATAACTCCAGAACGCACGAACCGATTTCCACGGTTTTGCATTCGTTGGAAAGGTCTCGGGCTCCGTGAGGTTTATAGTAAAGAAAATTCAAGAAAAATGTAAAAAGAAAAGCGGGAAAATCTTTTTTCACATACAGCGCCATCTCTGATACATAGCATGTACTACAAACCAATATTTTAAGTAGATGGCGCCAAACGGAATGTTACATAAAACGAAGCCATCTGGTGGCGAAACGGAGTTCGCAGGGTTTGCTAGTATCTTATAACTTAATAACTATTAAGTAATGTGTTCCGACTTTTTAATTTCTATATTTTTATCGTAAATTGATTTACTTTCTGTTATTCGTTTGATATATAATTGTATTTCTATTATTTATTTTTAGTTCGTTGTATTATTTTTGAATCAACTCTTTATAGGGTTGTCATATTATATTTAAATTTTTGACGTTTAACTGAATTGTTACCAATAAATAGATTATTGATTCTGGTTTCAGGCATAATGAGCGCCACGGCGAGGTCGAATGAAGCGCACTCGTGAAGTCTACTTTCGACCACGTTATCGAGCAACTGGGGTCGTATATCAGCAATAACACGGCGAATTTAGACTTTCAAACGGTCTGACATCAGCATAGACTAGTGACTTGACATACCCCCAAAGTAAGTTATCTAAAGGTGTGTGGTCACACAATTGTGGAGGTTAGTTCACAGGTCCATTACGCGAAATTATGCGTTCACTGGCGGACAGACGACATGATGAGCAGGTCGACGTTGGATGCAGGCCGCTTTCAACCGGTCCTTTTGGAAAACTATGGGGGAGGCATATGTTCAACAGTGGACGTCCTACGGCTGAGATGATGATGACGCTTTCACCGAATGTTTCCCGCATAAAACTGATGGCACCGCCAGCTGCGCATGTTGCGCCATCTTGTTGAAACTAAAGGTATGTCTCATCAATGCCATTCAACTGAGGTACGAAGAAGTCGGCATCTTTCTGTAACGCTCTCCAGTTACGGGCAAATTATGACAAGTGCCGTTTTAAAAAAATGGGCCCATGTTTCCACCTGCTCATATGGCATTATAAAATGTCAAAACGTACCGACTACAAATCAACTGTCGAATTGACAGTCTGTAGAAAAAATATTACCAGTTGTTAAGTCAATAAAACACCAAATGTATTTCACGGACAGACATATCAGATTTGTATATATTTGATTAGAACCCTTAGATTAGTCAAGAATGGCACGCGTAAACATAAGTATTTCTTAAACCGGCGTTCGTACTTTGCAGTACGTCTTGCAATAAATATTGTACAGAGCACACGTTTGTTTACTTCATAAAACTAACACATACCAAAAGTGACCTTATCGCCCGAACACCAGTTAAAAAAACAACCTTTATTCGTGAATATCTAAAAGTACAATTCGAAAAATGTATGTGTAACTCAAAAAGTACTAGATTGAATTTGATGAAATTTAAATAGGACCACACAGAAAGCACCAGCTTTCAAACAAAAAAATAATTTTGAGAATCGGTCCACCCAGTCAAAAGGTTATGAGGTAACAAACATAAAAAATCTGTCGGATTTAGTACCTCCTACTTTTTTGGAAGTAGCAGATAATTAGCTCTCTGCTGAAGTTTTATCCATAAGTAACTTTAGCTGTTAGTTTTCCTGTAAGTAAAGTGTAAAGAGTGTTTCCAGTGTATGGAAGTGTAACTCACGTGGTCGGGCGCGACGTGGCGCAGCTTCACATGCGCGTGGTGCGGACAGTGCAGCGGCTGGCTCGCGCACGCACTTAGGATGCACTGCTCCACCGTCCACGCGTACCCCACGGCGCTCGAGTGGGCCGGTTCACTCACTATACCCTCTACCGAGCCCAGACGGGATGAAGCTGTAAGGAGAATACGTAACAATACTGTGGTAAACAATAGCCTTCCTTATATGTATTTGAAAATATAATGTATGTTCGTAAAAATTTACATAAATATAAGTTAAATAGTGATCACCACACTTTTAATACCAGAAATACAAATAGGATAGCTGTACCTAGTTTTAGACTTGCGAAGACTAATAAGTCATTCCTAAGAAATTGTGTGCGTTTTTACAATAAAATCCCAAAACACATAACTGAGCTTACAGATGGCAAATTTAAGTTGACTGTAAAAACGTTTTAATAAAAAAAGCTTACTATAAAGTCCGACATTATATAGAAGACGAAGATGCTTGGAATACTCCACTTCTGGCAAGCTGTCTCTCTGCCACCCATAAAATGTAATATTTGTAGTACCTAAGTAGAAACATTGTAAACATCTATATAAAAAGAATGGCCCCGAGTTTCTTGCCGCTTCTTCTCGGTGGGGTCTATATATTTTGGAACGCGGCGGTAGAGTCTTTAAGGTACATTATAATGAAAAATTGACGGGCATAAGTACGTCTTTGATGCCTAAATTGAATAAATGATTTTGACTTTATGAGAAAAAATAATATTGGGATTTTTATAAATAGAAATAGAATAAATTATGGCAGTACTTATTTTGTTTACGCTAAAATCCAAATTAGTATAACACTTCCGAATGACAGCACTAACATTAGACATTTATCTTCAATTGTGGGCATATTTTAGACAGTTTACTATAATTAAAGTTATATGATTATTAACGGGATATTTACCGTGGTAAGGTTGTGGAACGAGCTCCCGATATTTCGGCGCAGTAACATGCACCATGTTCACGGGAAGACGGTCCGGTCAGTCTTCCCGTGAACATGGTGCATATAACTGCGCCTGCACAGTTCCGCGGTAAGCGCACAGGTAAAGTAGTTGTCGAGTTGCAAAGGTACCAGGAAACCAGCAACAAGAAGAGGCAAGTTTCACCATCCAATACACAAACACATATAAATTGTAACCGAAAGTACCAGGGTAGTAGGAACCTGAAGATCTCAACACAGACAGTTTAGTCGTCACGTGACTTGGTGCTCGCTAAAATAACCCAAAATTCAATAGAATAATCCTATTTTTAGAAGTGTCATTCTAAGTGATAAATGATTTTGGATTTTATTGTTAACAGAATAAGGACCTCCATAATACATTTTAGTTCGGTAATTTAGTTTTTTTAATAAGAGAATCGCTACCAATACATTGTGGTTAGCTTCACTTAACATTAAGTGTTTGGTTCGTGTCAATGGGTTCATAAATAAAAAATAAATAAGGGTTACCTACTTTTACTTTAATGCCGCTATATCCCGCGCGCTACGAAGAAATAATATCAGGAAGCATAACTCAGAACAAATTCCACACACAAAGTGGCCCTTCAAACCAAAACGACGTATGATCCCAAATACGAATTACTGCCGAGGTCACAAATAGACATGTTCGGTGATTGGTTTACATTCAGAAGGAAAGCAGGGATTGGTTCACGCGCGTGCTGCAACGTCTACTATGACAGCTGAGTCGTAGCGGCGTGAACGATGTTATTGATTTAGCACGACTTTTATTATGTCATTTTTAAGGCAGTTACTATTCCTGATATTATTTATTCGTAGACTACGCGATATATAGGCCACGCGAGCGTAGCCGCGGGCGGGTCAACTAGAATACTTATTTTCGAAAAGTGCCAAAAACGATATATATATATGCATACATTTTCTTGCAAAACTACTTTGAACAAATTGATTATTGGCTACTAATTGTGAATTAACTAAATTATTTTTCTAACGATTTCCAAAAAAAGGAGGAGGTACTCAATTCGACTGTTTTTTTTATCATTGTTACCTCATAACTTTTGATAGGGTGAACCGATTCTCAAAATTCTTGTTTTATTTGAAAGCTGATGCTTCCCGTGTTCTCCCATTTTCATCAAATTCGGTCCAGTAGTTTTTGAGATGCACTCCAATAACTGAATAGAATGGAAGTCGGTATTAAATTGTTTAAATTGCACTTATGTATGTGATTATGTTGAAGCCCGAGGCCCGCCGGGTGAGTTCCGGTAACTGCTTAGAGCAGATGGTGGTAGGCCTTCCTGGGGAGAACTTATATACAAAGAGTTCTACTGCTGTTATGAGTTGGACAAATCTAAGGTGCCTCTGTTGTTATTATTTTTGGAATATTTACACTTATAAGTGGCAAACAAACAAATAAAGGTTTTACTGTCGGTCTAGCGCTCGACGAGTCAACATCTCCTGAGGATGCCTCGTGTAGAGGCGAAACACGTGTCGAATCGTTTTTGGTTTATTTGGGTTTTCTTGTTTTTTTTTTATTTTGTATTCTTCCTATTAGCATTTTATGCGGGAGGGAGGGTGGTGCACACCCCCAAACAGGCCAAAATCATTGTTTTCTCTTCAGCGGAAGTGTCACTAAATATTTTTTAATATCGTTTTTTTTAAAGGGTTTTCAACAAGAACTTTGTTTTTCATTTGGGGCAACACCGACAACATGACAGAGTTTTGACATTTTTGACGTATTCGTAGTAGATGTTTTGGCAATTGTTACAATGAATTCAATTTTACTCGAAAATAATAAAAATCCACTATGAAAATGGTGGTTCTGTTAAAGTTACATTTCGTAAAATTCGTGATATATTCGGACAACATAATCGTCCTTCTGAGACCGCTATTTTGGTTTGGTTTCGCTAGTTTGGTGTAGTTTCAACAGTACGGTGCCACATGTCACACAGCCAATGAAACAATCAATGTATTGCAAACCAAATTTCCCGATCGCATATCGGCCAGCCAGATCGTGTGATTTAACACCACTGGATTATTTTTTGTTTGTTAAGGACAGAGTCTATACGGAGCCAATCGAATCGACTGCAGCCTCAAAACTCAAAATCCGTGATGTGATTAACGAAATAGACGCGCCATTTTGCCAACAAGTGATTAAAAACTTAGCATCAAAGTTTTTCGTCATCAGAGAATCGCCATCTGTCAGCGTGCTCATGGTGGACATTAGACAGATATCATTTTTAATTCATAATTGGCAAACTTTTCTCTTAAAGAAAGAAAGAAAAGGCATTTATTTGAACAGATACTGAACACAACAACATACAAAATGACTATCAAGAACAAATCAAGTTACATTCAAAGTACACAACTTACACACCTTAAAAATAACAGAAAAATATAGATGGATCGCTGTCGTGTGCAGTCTTCGTAATACAATAAAAAATTGAATCATCTTCATCTAAAGTCTTTTTTTCAGAAAACAAAGTTCTTGTTGAAACACCCTTTACATTAACATAAAACAAAAAATTCATTTATTGACATAAAAGAGTGTACAATTTAAATTTGAAGTCTCTGGTCCTCGATATAGCGTTACATCTTCGAATCATCGAACACCAACGCCTTCTTCCATTTTGAATTCCACTTAACTACAATTATGTCAAAACAGAAATATAAAAGAGAAAGAGAAGTGAAAGTATCAAAGGTTGTGCTACATTAATGTTGATATATTCACCGTTAGACTCGGCCCCGACGCCGCTGTCGCCGTCGGAAGTGCGCGACTCCTGCGACAGTCGCGGCCTCTCCATCCCCCCTCCACCTCCAACTCCTAGCTCCAGCCGCCGGAACGCTTGCTGGAACGAGAGGGGTTCGATGATGAATACAAGAAGTAACGACTTTTTTTTTCCCGGGAAAATCTTTTATAGATACCACCGCCCACGGGGGGAGCACGGTGGTTATGTGGGAGTCTTTACACACGGTGGTTATGTGGTTATGTGGAAAACTTTTTCTTTTTCTTCCAAGCATTTGTGACTCTTCTTTCTATTTCGTGCTCATTCGTCTGCGTTATAAAAGACATTTTCTTACCCAGATATATGAAATAGTCGACATAATCTAGTATTACATAATAAAATTATGAAGGATTGTGACATCAAAACCAAAGTGAAAGTTTGTAAAACTCTTCTTCCGGTTGGATAATGTTGTCGAGCTGTTCAATAGATGTCGCTCTGTCCCCCATACGGCGGTTATAATCAAAAAGACAGTTAAATCCGATGCTCGAACGATATGCCTCACTTGCCTAGTGGTCATGGGGTCTGACATGGATTACCAGAAGACGCGGGTTTGAGTTCCGTCCAAAGATGTGAATTTACCCTCCAAAATTGCAAAAACAAATCATCACTTCATCAAAATAACTTTTTTCTAAGTAACGCCTTCAGTACAACGACGCGTCCGCAGGCGGCCGAGGAATCTTTGCGTAACTATAGCGGTAGCGAAACATCTGCGGAACGTTAGTACACTGCAGTTTTTTTCGCAGAGAAATGTCATTGTAGTTTCCCGTCTTTTCTTGAATTTTTCCCCATGACACCACTTTTTATACGCGTGTTTGTAATCATATAATTCGGGATAATAGCGAATTCAATTCAACAATATTAAATTTAAAACAACCCATTTAAGTTACGATGAACGCTGTTCCCGTTTTCACTTACTTCCACTAAAATCTCGAACATCCATCTGTGACATACGCTGAAATTAGCTCAGTCTAAAGTCAACTGTCCGGAACTAGTGTCTACAATTACTCTAAATGTACCGCTTAGACCTCAGAGTCGAGTACTCAAAGGTATACTTCATACTCCACTCGCGCGCACCAACTACCTCACTAACTCCTTCCTAATACGTTCGGCTATTGCTTTCAATAAAATACTTGACACGAACCCCAACATTGATCTATTTACGAGTAGTTTGGCGTCAATAAATCCAATGTTATATCCGACTTACACCGGCACCGACAGTCATTAAGTGTATAGGATGTCGGGGATTTTTTTTGGCCAACTTGTATTCTCCAAGTGGGCCCCTGAACACGCTCATTTAATTTGTCGGTCCCTCTACCAAACAACCTGTATATTGGTTCTAGTTGTATTATCATGTTACTATTTTTTTATTATTTTATATTCTTTTACATAGTTGTTACTTGTGGAGGCTTGTAAATGGATTTTCATTGTTAATTACCATGTACCATTGTAATTATAGCTGTAAGCTTCCCAAAGAAACAAAAATCTATATTTTCGGGTTCCATTGTGCGAAAATCTGTCCGTTCCGACAGAACGCGTGGTGACGCCTTGCGATGCGAAACACCACTAGCGAAACGACCATTTCGCGGTTACCTGCGGAACAGTAACGACAAGGACGCAACTAATTAATATCGCTATATAATAGAGCGAGACATAGTATATGCGAAACGCTGCTATACAACTTACAGAATTTTCGTTCTTTCGCTGCCGCCTGCGAATGCGTCAGTGTACTAAAGTCGTATGAGTAAATTAACACCTGGTAAAGGTACCAACTTCGGCAAGCTCTTTCTCACTTTGTAGCGTTGAAGTCGGTTCCATTGTTTGGTTAATATTATATATTTATAGTGGGACCGTAAGTGACAACACGACAGCCATATTAGCAGTGTTTTATTAGACCAATCACAGGTGGCGGGGACGCAGCCCACGCATCTATATGTATACATATATAACAGTTAAAACATCTCCCTTTTAGTGGCCCTTGCTACTTGCGGGATCGATTGTCAATCACCATCAATGATGATATCATCAATATAGATGGTACACTTTTCAGTTATTGGAGTGTAACTCAAAAACCGCTTGACCGACTTTGATGAAATTTAAACGGAACCATCTCGGAAGTATACTTTCAAGTGACTTTTTGAGAATCGGTTTACAAATGGGGGAGAAATAGGTGAAAATAGATATCGAGTCAAATATACTTCCTTTTTTGTTGTAGTTTATTAAAATAAAGAATATGGCGTGCATACCTGCGCGAGCATCTCGTGTTGGATCCCCCTGTGCAGTTCGTCGTGCCGCAGCTCGGCGTCCCGCAGACAGGCGGGGCACGGCACCACGCGCGTGATCAGGCACCGCCCCTCCGACGTGTGCACGAACCGCGTGCCTGCAGGGGCATTATATCGTGAAATTAGAAAGTTTTGGTGTATGCAATGTGAGGCACGGCTAACCCGACCGAATTACAAACAAATAATACATTTAAAAAAAACTCTTCAAACGGGGTATAAAACGGAGTACAAAACGCCTCATGAAAAAATGGCATAAAAATTAATGTGTTTATTAAGCAGGACGGAAAAAAATCGATTCAAATTCAAATTCATATTCAAAATTATTTATTTGCTTGAACATGGGTATACATATTTATTTATTTATTTATTATCAAAAACACTTATAACACCATTACAGATAAACTAAAGCGATGCTATAACAACTTAAATAACTATTTTAATTTTAAGGTACAAAAATGTATTGTATATATATATATATTATCATTTTTTTTTTTGTTCGTCTCGTTATACTATCAGTGACATCTATTGCGTCAACAACAGATGTCCCTGAAAGTATGTTTTTCACATATTTTGTGAGCCGTTTCTGTGAACTCTGCCAGGCCACAAGTAAAAATATCGGAACCTTCTGAGACCAGATTGAGCAACATCAAAGCGCGTGACACCGGGGCAAACCTGAGCAGGTTTGTTCTAGACGCGGGTACGCTGAAGGTAGGGAACTTGCGTCGCCTCGACACCGCCTTATCAGGCACGCACAGCCGCAGCGCCTCCAGCACCTCGGGATGGTTCAGCTGGCCGCGCAGCACGCGCCACACATACTTACAGAGCGCGACGTCACGCCTCACACCCAGCTTGCTGTACCCCACCATGCCGATAACAAACAAGGTCGGATACATCAGCGGGTAAAAGGGATAGACGCCGCACTCCTTTAAATATAAGAAACGCGTAAATTTATTTTGAATTTTCTCCACCATGTTGGTGTATTTAATCTCGTGAGGATTCCAAATTATCGCGCTCGTTTCAAGCCGGCTACGAACGAGTGCGTTGTATAAAATTTTAACTACCTCAGTACTGTGAAAAGCCTTGCATTGCCGTAGAAGGAAACCTAAGTTTCTGAACGCTTTACCGCAAATATCAACAATGTGTTTACGAAACGTTAGCTCGGGTACCATCTGCACGCCCAGGTCGCGCACGCTCTCGACGCGCGTCATCGCCACTCCATCTACCTCATACGGGAATTGCAGCGGCGCAAGCTTGCGCCCGTAGCTAATCACCTCGCACTTAGCCGTATTAAAAAATAATCTATTAGCGGCACTCCACTGCACTACCCTATCTATATCTCGCTGAAGCCGCTCACAATCCGAAATGTCTGCCACCGACAGAAACAACTTGAGGTCGTCCGCGAACAACAGACATCGCGCATCCCTAACGACTTCCGGGAGATCGTTAACCATTATAATAAACTCTAACGGACCTAGATTGCTGCCCTGGCTAACTCCCGAAAACGTAAAGTACGGTTCGGATTCATGTCCCGCGTACTCGACATACTGCCGGCGCTCACCCAGGTAACTCGCGAAAAATCTTAACAGATGTTGGGTGAAACCCATCGCTGCAAACTTTTCTAGTAAGATGTCATTATCCACAGTATCAAAAGCTTTCCGGTAGTCGAAGTACGCGGAGTCCACCTGCCCACCGGCGTCGATCTCTGGCATCAGGTACGACATGAACGAAAGCAAGTTACTCCCCGTACTTCGACCCGGCCGGAAGCCGTGCTGAACGTTGGACAATTGCGAACTGACTTGGGTGTAGATACACTTGTGCAATGCGGATTCGAATACCTTCGCGAACGCCGACAGGACCGCTACAGGTCGATATCCGGTCACCTCGGAACCAGAACCTCCTTTCGGTACAGGAATCACCCGAGTTATCTTCCATTCTCCTGGGTAGTGGCCCTCCCGGAGACACAGATTAAAGACGTGCAGCAAAGGCCTCTCTAAGACCGACCGACAGTCCTTGACTATATAAGGGGGTATCCCGTCCGGGCCCACGGAACGCTTAGGCCTGAGTCGGTGGAGCGCGTCCCGGAGGTCACGCGCGCTCAGCTGGCCGACATGAACCCGGCCCGCGCCGGCGCGCGCTCCCGCCGCTCGCTCCGCCGCGTCAGGGTCCAGCGCCGGCCGCGTTTCGCTATACACCGACCGAAAAAAAGATGCAAAGCCTTCCGCACACTCCTGCTCACTCAACTCTTGACCATTTTTTGTGACTCGAGTCCTACTGCGTTTTGATTGCTTGCCCCTAATATAGCCCCAAAAGGATTTTGGGTCCTCTTTAAAGTTTAACTGCAATCTTTCCTGTTCTGCTTCATAATCAGCTTTTAACTTATTTTTTACTCGAGAACGATAGCGAGAAAACGTTTCGTAATCACATTGCATCCCCCTCATTTTAAATAACTTGTGATATCTCCACTTTTGCTTAATATCTCGTATCAAATCACTTGAATACCATTCCGGGTAGTTATATCTAGAATTATTCAAATTAGCCTTATCCCTTTTCCTCGGAGTAGTCTCATCAATAGCCTTATTTACTACGGCATACATATAAGCTAAAGCGTCCTCTGAATTTCCAAGCTCATATAACCTGTCCCAATTTATTTGCTCCAACTTATAGTAAAGCGACGAGAAATTGGCTTTATTAAAGCTCCAACTCTGTTTATTAAAAGCCCCATTAACAAGGTCTCTCTTATGTTCGAGGTGAGTGATATCAACTCATATATATAAGATGTTAGATAAAAATAGGTAGCGCTCCACATTCCATCATAGCGACATGCAAAAATTACGTAGACATTTATTATGCGTCGACATACAGATTGATATTAGATTATGTACAATTATTATTCCTAGATTTATAAATTACTGGATTAGAATAACAAAATAAACTAATTATTAATCAATTTACAATCACACTGTACTTATGTCATACATGTCAATGATTCACTTAATGTTATCTCAGTTATATTTTTTTTTATTCCCACATTTGATCTAATTCGGTATGTAAAGTTTTTTTTGGTATTTTTTTTATATTTTTATTTCGTAGATTAGGTCATTATAAGAAACTAATTTCAATATTTTTGTTTTATATTCAGTAGTTATTTAATAATATTTTTTTGAAAATTTGAATCCTATGACGTCACTTTTTTGCACAAATATGTAGTTGCGTTGAGGAGCCAAGAAAAGCACGCGAGTAAAAAAAATGAAACTAGAATTTACTTTGACACTTGACAGTGACACCTACTAATTCGTAAGTCTCTATTCAATCAAAACAAAAGTGCAAAAAAGTGACGTCATTTAGAGGTCAATGAAAGTCGAATTATTTCATCGTTTTTTGTTAAAATAAATGGCATCTTATCGTTTTAAAAGGTCAGAGTAGAAAAATAAGGGTTTGTAACATAAAATCTCGAAATGGTTTCGGAATTGGCATAGGTTAATTTTTTTAGCATACCGAATTACATACATTATACATTTATTACATATAATACACATTTTCACTTAACTTATATTGTGATAGTATATTGTAATAACATTTCGATACCAATTTCGATGAGCCCAGAAAGGAAACCATTTCAAATCAAACACAGCACAATTTGTAAGAGCATTTTTATAGAGCAGTCCACCGAATCACCTCAGAATCCGGCCTTTAAATAAAAATCGCTAAAAGTAAGTAAGCGGAAATAAACCCATCGATTTCCAAGTACAAATTATTTTTTGTTTCACTTTCCTACATTTGTACTTCTTCTAGTTAAGACGTGCAATATTTTATGATTGCTCTCAAAGAGCTCACAATTTTTGATTTAGATTAGCTATTGTTTATGAACCGCTCGTAGCGGAGCTTGTCTTGGCGATCCTAACTGATCAACAAGTTGCACAACGCTTGCTGCGGTCAGGAGTTGGATGGGTGTGTGCTAGTGGCATTGTTCAACTGAGCGCTTTCGTGCTTCGGAGGGCACGTTAAGCCGTCGGTGTCGGTTGTTTGTCTTAAGACAACAGTCGTTAGGCTATGTCGAAGGCCTTCGGGCGGCCTGAAAACTTCGACATGGGTTGGCCACTAACCTATCCACTCGCGTGGTGGATTATGGCCTAACTTCTCTCTGAGAAGAAGGCTCGAGTCCCAGCAGTGGGAACAAAATGGGCTGATTATATGATGAAGTATTGTTTTAGCCAAGTCGAACCATTCCGAACGATCAAACAGTAATACTTCACGGGGAGGTTCACTACACACCACATATCTTAGTTTACCGTACAGTTGGTGAACTCACCGAGAGAAGGATACCAGTCTTCCAGCAGCAGATCCACGTGGTCAGACACCAAGGCGAGCACTCTGGCCAGGACTTCTGGGTTCGGCTCCAAGCTGATACTCTGCACAAACATATCTCTCTACATTAATTATTATTTCATTTCATTAACTTAACTAATTCTAAACTTGCCTACACGAATGTCTAATCAAAGAAATTGTTTCTTTTAACAGCGAGGTTAAGTCTCCCAATAGCCCGCTACAGTTGAAGTCCCCCATACCTGGTAGCTTGCAATAGCTGAAGTCCCCCTATATGTGGTGGCTTGCTATGGGTGAAGTCCCCCATACCTGAGAGCCGGCTAGAGGTGAAGTTCCCCATACCTGATCGCTGGCTAGAGGTGAAATCCCCCATACCTGATAGCTGGCTAGAGGTGAAGTTCCCCATACCTGATAGCCGGCTATAGGCAGCCCGTCGTCCCGGCGCGCCACGGCGACCTGCGCGGGCAGCACCACCTCTATACACGCGGACGTGTGCACGTCCAGCTCGCACCAGGACCCTTCCTGCCGCACGCGGAACTTGCTGGAACCAACAAACCATATTTTAATACACGAGTTGGCCGACTATCGGAACACATGACCAAATAAAAATCAACTATCAAATACCACACCTAATAACTCCGTGAAGGGACGGAATTAGAGGATCCCTCCGCCGCGGCCGTCCAAAAGCGAACCGTAAGAACAGAGGAGTCCCGACATACGCAGGCCTCTTGCACAAGAGGGTTTCATGGTCGGTACCACTGCGGTGCCAGATATACTCCCACATACATAATGATCAACAGGCAAGAATAATGTGGCCTAGTTTGTACCGGAAAAAATATTGCATATTTCAACATGGAAAAGCAGTTATTGTGACATAACTGCAATAGTTAGACATATGTATTGCATATTTTTTGTAGACATTGATGTCCTCTATAAAACTGTAGTACATCACTTTGCTCTATTGTCAACAGTTTCCGCAGCGTACGCGATATGAGGATGTTTTGTGGTATTTTTACAATTTGGGTTATTTTTTTTTTATAAATAAGTCCACTAGTTGTTTAGTTTATGCGTAACATACAAAGATACAAATAATTCCTCTTTATAATATAAGTGTAGATGACTGATGCTGACCTGACGTAGAAATCTCTGTCCACAACATCTTCCCCAGCACCAGCCCCGAGCAGTGCGTCATACTTCGGAGGCAGTTCCCGCAAGGAGACCAGGGTCAGCGCTCCGCAGACCAGCTTCATCCCTCGTCGCCACAGTTTCCAGCCCCAGTTCAGTTCCAGGGCTTTGGATATGGAGTCGTCAGATTCCATCTGAAGGGGAAACAGGTTCATTATAATAGAAGGAAGGAAGAGATAGCATCGGAACTGGCTTTTATTATAACTTTAATATTTGACTCCAGGGTCCGTGCCATTGTTTACATTAACTTGACTAATTAATCAACTATTTAAATATACTTCTTTGCATACAATGAGGGAACATACGACTAAACCTAACATATATATAAGAAATAAAAGAACAGAGAGAAAAACAAAACCAAATTAGGTTAGAGTCTCGAGCATCGCCGCAAAGTCGCTTGTTTATCGGTTTTTTATCGGATACATTTCGGTGAGTGTGCAATGGAACTTCACAATTTGATTCCGCCATCCCCATTCTATAATCGGACATCCAGAGATACTCAGAAGCGCCACCGCTTTATGGTGGATATTCCATTTACCCGGACGAAGCGATTTACTTCTTCGTTTATCATACGAACCGCTAGGCAATGGAACACCCTGCCTGAGTCGGTGTTTCCGGTTAAGTACGATATGGGGGTCTTCAAAACACGAGTGCATAGGTATCTTCTGGGTAAGCGCGCTCCATCATCGATCGCATCATCACTTAGCATCAGGTGAGATAGTGGTCAAGTGCTACCCAGTTCGGTATAAAAAAAAAAAAAAAAAAAGGTATCCAATAGAATGCCGAGCAGACCGGTCTCCGCAAGCAGCACCCGTGCACGAGTTGACGCCTGTGCCAGCCATCGCCTTCCTCAACCATACTTGAGGGAAGATGGTGACCCGACACACGACGCCGCCACTTGCCAACACCTCTTCGTGAGCATGTCTGGTCGGAATGCCAATGGTTACCCATTCAAATTCAAAATCATTTACTCAATTTAGGCATCAAAGACGCACTTGTGCACGTCAATTTTTCATTATAATATTACTTTAAAGACTACCGCCGCGTTCCAAAATATATAGAGCCTACCGAGAAGAAGCGGCAAGAAACTCGGGGCCATTCTTTTTATATAAATGTTTACATTGTTTCTGCTTAGGTACTACAAATATTGAATTTTATGGGTGGCAGAGACAGCTTGCCAGAAGTGGAGTATTCCAAGAATCTTTATCTTCTATATAATGTCGAACTTTATAGTAAGCTTTTTTTATTAAAACGTTTTTTACAGTCAACTTGAATTTGCCCTCTGTGAGCTCAGTTAGCTCAGTCATATTACATAGGTAACTACAGATATTAGAGTTATTTTTTTTGTTTGACTTTAAGAAATATGGAAATTTAATCTCATTAAGACGCAGAGGACCGGTTACACACATCCCATTTCAGCAGGGCCTCCATCACCACGCTATTTCTAGTCACAGCTACTGGGTTAGTCACTAGGACTCTTTTACTAATACACTCTCTTATATTTCTTTATTTTCAAAATATCAAATCAATTATAATACTGTTTTTTACGGGTGAAAAGAAGAAAACATTGAACCACGCAGGAGCAACCGCGAAGCGCAGCTAGTGTACAGATAAGAATCGCAAACCAGACAAGAACTCTGTGTGTTGGGGCTCTTCTGTTCAAAAAACAAACGAACGTTTCATATAATAATTTACTGGGTAATTGGTTTTGGGGCTTTCCCCAAGGTTACGCCTTTGGGGAAATATAATATTAAATGATATTATAGACCTTCCAATCTACGAGATAACGTATGACGTTTCATACATTTCAAGTGGAAATAACTCTGCACAGGCGTAACTACATTTCAATAACCTTATTTAATCTATAATAATAATTCTAAATCACTATATTTAAATTTGAATCCTTCAAGGCAAAATAACCAATATATACGATACAAGATAAATAATATTTAGACTTTCAGGGCATTACAAATATCCATTAAGATAATGTTAAATTTGTAGTTATAATTAGTGCGACTTCAGACCAACCATTAGCACGTCTGCTTGCAGGCTGAATGCAGACGCAGCACATTTGTACAACAACTAAACATGTTATATTTAATGTGTGTATTCTGGCAAATAAATTATTTGAATCTGAATTGAGAATATTTTTCAAGACGTCGTTTCAAAGTCACGTAGCCAAGTCGTTTACCGTAGTGTTGCGACTCTTCAAATTCACTTGTAAACGGATAATCGGTTAAAATGTATATTAAAGAGCTGACAGCCAGCCCGCTAATGGCAAGCCGCCATATTGACACGCCCGTCTCGCCAAGTATTTTAGAGCAAAACTTATTGAGACCATTATTGTAGAGAATAAATTTTATTTCCTGTAAAATTGTTACTTAACTTACCGTTTAAAATTCATGGCTCATTTAATAAACCGCTTTTTCTATCTCGGCCGATAACTCCAAAAATATAAAAAAAACAGGTTTAACCCGCGAGCACTCGCGCTATGAGCATTTCCCTCACGGTAGATTTGAAATTCGCGCCATTGATGTGTCAACGCGCGTACGTACCTCGTTCGCCCAATAGCTGAGTTTTATACTTCCTTGGACCCGCACATAACGGTTTTTTTGTGTTAGTGTGTACCAGTCGCTCAGTAGAGGTGGTTTGTTCGGCCGGGTCCTGTCGCGCGGCATTTTACTCATCGCGCGAGTGATAACGTAAGTATTATTTTTTAGTTGGTCCTTTATTTAAAAATGATATTATACCTAATTAAAAAGCTTTATTGTTGTTTTATTGTTTAATAATGATAACAAATAGTTATATTATGCAGTGTACAAAATTAATATTCAAATATTTTTACAGATGGAAAGACAAGATCAAATTTTTGCTTGGCTTCAAGAAGATATCTCGATGTCTTCACGAAGACATCGAGGACCAGGCTTTTAGGGCTGATATTATTGAATTTTAGTGTTAGTACTGTTTGTAGTTCCAAATAATAAATAAATAAAGCGACGGAGAGAGTGAACACAGCGATCGTCATACTGATACAGAGCAGTCGTCTATGGAAGAAGATGAAGGTGAGATCTTTCCTATTCAACCTGGGAATAGACTTTATTAGCCTCAGGTGATAGCGCGAAACCAGAAATCATCACTTTCTACAACAAAACTAAAGGAGGAGTGGATGTAGTTGATAGACTGAAAGAAGAATATTCAGTGGCTCGAGTAGCATGCAGGTGGCCCCTTAGATTATTTTTGTCTATCCTAAATATTGCCGGAATAAATAGCCAAATAATTTACAAAGAAAATACAACAAAAAATATTTCTCGGAGACAATACCTAAAGGAATTAGCCTTGAATTTAACGCAACCATATATACATAGAAGATTAACCATGAAGAACCTTTCCTATCCTCTTCAGCAAATTACTAAACGATTTATTGATGAACCTGGAGTTTCAGAGGCTGTAAAACCAGATGGTATCTGCGCGAACTGTCCAAGGCGTAAAAATCGCAAAACAAAAAAGACATGTTTTACGTGTAAAAAATTTTTATGTACAGAACATGCTATTACTTTATGCGATATATGTAAAGCTCGTGCATATGATGAAGATTAATACTTTGTAACTCGTTACTTAATTTTTTGAATTAAAGTTATTTTTTTTAAGTTTATTTCGAATGTGCAGTTATGAGATGCCAATTTTGTTCCTAAATTTGTTATTAAAAAATTATAGTATAAAAAATGTTATTCATTAAAAATAAATATTTGATTTGATTTTACATGATTGTTTTACTATATATTACTATTAATATAAACAGATATCCTTTATTTTATGTACTTTTTGGCTATTTATAAAACGTGAGGAAAATGCTCTACACGCGAGTGCTCGCGTAAGTTTTAAAGGCGCGAGTTCTCCCGGGTTAATAAATAGGTCACAAATCGTAAACCTTATAAAAAATATTGTATCTGAAACTTTACGCGAGAGTTAATTATATTTTACTGGTCTATTGCAAAGTTATTTCATCTAGGAAAGTATGAAACTTCAAACGGTACTTCATAGATTTGATGGAGTGTCACTTCCGCTGACGTTTGATGGAGTCAGTGACGTGAGCGCGTGCATACACACCTCGTTGGGCGCGGAGTAGACGGCGTGCGGCGCGCGCGCCAGCGCCGGGTCGGCCAGCACGCGCGTGCACAGGCGCGCCCAGAACCCGCACGGCACGTACGTCACCAGCAGCAGCCGCCGCAGCGCCGCGCCCTCCCCCGCGCGCCCCTCTACACTCAGCCGCTCGCACTCCTCCTCTAATCAACCAATACCAAAGGTGCGTTCGTTTAGCTTATGAGGGCATTTGGTGGCGTTGCCATTGATGGCTCTTTTGTTAAAGCGTTCGTAAAGCTCAAAAACGTTATTTTTGCAACTTTTGTCACTTTTGCCCACACCCTATTCGAACGCTCAACCGAGCATAAGACCTAAAGTCGCATAATTATGCTGTCAAATACATAGCAATCAAAAAACGATCACAAACAACCATGCTCCGGACGTTGGGCAAAAATTGCACTTTTTAGTGACAAAAATACCTCTTTTTTAGCTTTCCGAACGCTGAACAACGACATGCACTACATTTTCACCCACAGATTCCCATTCGAACGCCCCTTGTGAGCGTTTTTAACGATATTTTCGCTAAAAACGCTCAGAAGGGGTCTTCTCGAACGCACTACAAATCTACACAACCAACACACACTATACTCCAATTTTTACAGTCTGTTAAATATAGGTTGATACGTGGAACATTAATATACTAAAGTGACATTACTAGGGATGAGGTACTTACTGAATAAAAAAGTTGATTATGAACGATAGTATAACAAAATTCTAGTATGTACCTACTAAAACAAAATAGTTGTACTATTTGAACATTTCACAGATAGGTTCGTCACAGATACTGTACGTCCGAATCACGGCTATGAAATCATACAAGAACAAGTACAATTTAAACAAATTTGAATACAGACATCCAATCTATTCAGTTATTGGAGTGTAACTCAAAAACTACTGGACCAAATTTGATGGAATTTAAATGGGACCACACGGAAAGCACCAGCTTTCAAACAAAGAAAGAATTTTGAGAATCGGTTCACTCAGTCGAAAGGTATGACGTAGCAAAAAAAAATTTAAAATACAGTCGAATTGAGTACCTCCTCCTTTTTTTGGAAGTCGGTGGAAAAAACTAACAAAAAATTATACATATGTTGCAGCACCAACGACGTTAACCACACATTCCTAATTCATATACGAGTGCTGAGAATTAAGACTACAGTTTACAAACTAACAACAAATCCCAACAAACATTATGATTTATAATGGATTTAATTGTCGTCTAAGGTTATATAGATGAGTTCCGAAATAAACTTAGGTCTATGGGTGGTATTAAATCTGTTAATAACGAAGCAAAACCGTCTTTATAGTCAGAGTAGAGGCAGTGGATTCTTGTACACTTACACCGCTAATGCTTGTTGCGGCATGTAGCGTTGAAAACTGTTTTAGAGTGTTTACAAAATCCCTCTAATACTTATTGCTGTATATTTGCTACAGTGAAAATGATTATAAATTTTATGGTTATATAATCAACTTCAGTACCGTTATTGGTTCTACTATGGAGTTTTATAAGAGTGTACTACACTCAGTGTAGTAACACCAAACTCCACAAGTGTTGTATAATTATTTTCTAAAGTTAAGCCTTTTATAAGGGGCATTTTATATGGGCAATAAAGAGTAAAAGAGCTCAGTGAAAGGAATAAATTAAAATTTATTATTAATTAGGATGCGGTGTTTCATCATCATCATCATCATCTCAGCCGTAGGACGTCCACTGTTGAACAAATGCATCGCCTCGCCCAGAAATTTCCAAAAGGACCGGTTGGAAGCGGCCTGCATCCAACGTCATCCAGCTACTTTTATCAGTTCCTCTGTCCACCATGTCGGTGGACGACCTACACTGCGCTTGCCGGTCCGTGGTCTCCACTCTAGAACCTTCTCAACCCATCGGCCATCTGTTCTGCCACTATAACTGGCTAATCTTCTGGGCTATGTCAGTGACTTTCGTTCGTCTACGGATCTCCTCGTTTCTGATTCGATCACGTAGAGAAATCCCGAGCATAGCCCTCTCCATAACTCGTTGTGCGACTTTGAGCTTACTTACCAGGCCAAACAACAAAGTGTTAAATGTTAGAAATTGTTAATTTAGTGAAGTATTGAACGACCCATCAAATAAAAGATCAGAGTACAGTGGTCTTCGTCTCGCACAAATTCTGTGTGTGGGGAGAGGGGGTCAGGGCTCTGCTCTCTTCCCCTGGCCTTTCTCGGCTCTTAACTATGAGCCGGTCCTTGGGTAGATTTGAACTTCACGGGTTTCACCACGGCGCGGCAGTCACTGAAGTCGGGGAGAGTCAGACACACCAGGTTAGACCCCTAGTGGCCCTAGGGGAAGTCCAGCGAGCCGATCGGCGACCGCGATAGTGACTGTCGGCGGATCCACCCTTCTTCATTTTTCTTCTTCTTCGACCTCGTCCAGGTGTCGGACGAGGTCGCGTGATGACGGCAACCGGATTGACGGAGTGTACTGGATTGTTCATATATATATGTAGGTAGACGGAGATAATGGAATGTGGGCAGGGATGAGTAGAGCAGTCTTGAGCTAGCCATCGCACGCCTTTACTAATACACGTTGCGTAAACATATACTAGGCGTTACATCCTTTGTCCTGCTCTCACGCGTGACATGTACAGTAAGCGAAAAAGTGACAGATGGATGTTTTAACTATTCCGGGTATAGCCAAGTTTATGAGTAAGGCCGTTAGTGTTTACATCACGGAGCTAAAGAAGCGAAATGAGGTTCCAGAGAACGGTAAACATGCAGTACTCACGTATGAGTGTGGGGGAGTCCGTGCCTGCGGCGGGCGCGGGCAGCGCGGCCAAGTGCGGGTGGTGCGGCAGCACGCGCCGCGGGGTGCCGCCCGGGCCGCGCGCGCGGACCGACAACTGTACACATACACATTCGTTAACAATCTAGTTCTCAATTGCGATTTGGTCCTTCGGGATACGACTAATCTAAAGAATAATTATTTATTGCACAAAAAAGATATTTTCCTTACTCAGTGTATTCTGCATTAGACCTGTACAATGAACGGTGAATAAAGTATACCTACATCCGTGAATTTCACGGTTACGAATTATGATGAGCGTGTGTATTTGGCACGCTCATTCACTCAGATCCTGTTGATCTTTGCTCATTCACTCTACAGCGCACTAGACTAGTACGGCGCAGATCTGTTTTGTTGTGCGCAGTACTAAATTACGTTTTTTTAAAGTAAGTCAGTATACACGCGGTCACCTGTGGAGCATGCGGCTCGCACGCGGGTAACAGAGACGGCACCAGCAACACGCGCGCGTCCCAGCACAGCGCCAGCTCGAACTTGTTGAGCAGCGACACTCCGAGCGAGGACGCCTCCTCCCCTCGAGTGAGCATCGGCGACGCCTTGAATACGTGTGCAAGGTCCTCTATCTTCATGATGCCTGCCAATAACTCGTTAATATGGCGGTAAACAACCAACGCTATATAATATGAAGCAACTAGTATTAAATAATGCGGTAAAAAGAGAGGACACTAGTCTTGCGGTAAAATGAGAAGACAAAAAGTCTTGTGGTAAAATGAGAGGACACTAGTCTTGCGGTAAAATGAGAAGACAAAAAGTCTTGTGGTAAAATGAGAGGACACTAGTCTTGCGGTAAAATGAGAAGACAAAACGTCTTGTGGTAAAATGAGAGGACACTAGTCTTGCGGTAAAATGAGAAGACAAAAAGTCTTGCGGTAAAATGAGAGGACACTAGTCTTGCGGTAAAATGAGAAGACAAAAAGTCTTGTGGTAAAATGAGAGGACACTAGTCTTGCGGTAAAATGAGAAGACAAAAAGTCTTGCGGTAAAATGAGAGGACACTAGTCTTGCGGTAAAGTGAGAAGACAAAAAGTCTTGTGGTAAAATCTCGTTACCCTGTCTGGTTTTCACCAGCTCTAATAAAGATATTGAAGGAGAAGGATAAATTTAATCGTAAATTTAAAATCTATAGCAATCTTTCAGATCAAAACTCTTTTAGGATCTTGAGGATGCGGGCTAAAGTCGTGGAGCGTGAGTGTTATAGTAGATACATTGAGAAAATTGAAATTTCTGTTAGGGAGAATCCAAAGTCTTTTTGGACATTTATTAAATCCAATAAGCAGCATAATGCATACCCTACGTCAATGACTTACAATGGCGCCACTGTTGATTCAGGGACTGACATATGTAACGCGTTTGCGGATTTCTTCAATTCCAACTACTTACCACCGTCCCTTCAACCACCTTCGTGTTCCTCGCATCTCACAGGCTCGTTGGATACCGTGGCTGACGTGAGTACGGTTGCTGTAGTTCCCTCAGTTGTACTGAAGCTTTTACAATCACTTGATTGCAATAAATCTGCTGGGCCAGATGGACTGCACCCAACTCTCATTCAAAATTGTGCTAAAAGCCTGTCTCTTCCTATTACAATACTTTTTAATAAATCTATTTCTGAAGGTACAGTGCCTATTATATGGAAAACAGCTTCAGTTACTCCAATACATAAAAAGGGACCGAAACAGGATATTTCTAATTACAGGCCCATCTCAAAGCTCTGTATCGTGGCCAAAGTCTTTGAGAAAATAATTCATGAGCAATTATACGCCGCTCTTAAGCATTATTTTTCACTGCAGCAACATGGGTTTATGAAGGGCAGATCGACTTGTACCAACTTAGTCTCTTTTATCGATGTGGTGACTGCTGGTATGGAGGGCGGGGGACAAGTTGATGCTATATACACCGACTACTGCAAGGCATTTGACCGGATCGACCATACTATACTGCTCGATAAGTTATACTTAGCAGGTATAAGAGGTGACCTGCTCAGGTGGTTCACGTCTTATGTTACGAACCGGTGCCAGGCTGTGGTGCTGAATGGATATTCGTCTGCTTTGTATCCTATCCATTCAGGCATTCCGCAGGGGTCAACATTAGGCCCTCTCCTATTTAACATATTTATCAACGATATCGGTCAATGCTTTCAGCACTCCACTGCCAATCTTTTCGCTGACGACATGAAAATCTTCAAAATCATAAATAATGAAGATGATCTCATGCTTTTACAATCTGATCTTGACAACCTCCACAGTTATTGTGTTCGTAACAAGCTTGACCTTAACATTAGCAAATGCTGCTGCATCTCTTTCAGTAGATCCACCAGGACCCTGAAAAATGACTACTCGATAAACGGGCTAGTACTTAACAGAGTTCATTTGGTCGTTGATCTTGGTGTCACCTTGGATTCGAAACTACTATTCGATAAACACATAGAGATCATAGTAGCTAAATCCTTGAGAACACTCGGGTTCTTGATAAGAGTATCAAAAGAATTTAAGATAATTAAAACCCTAAAGATTCTCTTCTGTTCGTTGGTCCGTAGCCAACTGGAGTACTGCTCTCAAGTCTGGAACCCGAGATATAATGAATACATCACACTACTCGAAAAACCGCAACGCAAATTCCTTCGGTTTATTAACTACAAAGCGAGAATCTCAAACGCAAACTTTGATTACGAAGCTACCTGCAAACATCACCACTTATTACCCCTACATATGAGAAGAGAGGCTGCTGACCTAACATTCATGCACAATATCCTCTCGAGTAAGGTAGATTGTTCCTCTTTACTGTCTGAATTTAAACTTGTCACTCCGTTTTGCTCGTGTCCCAGGAGAAACCACTTATACTTCTCTGTTCCCTGCTGTCGCACCAATTACAGACAGAATTCGTACATTCCACGGACAATTCATTATTTCAATAAGAATTATACAAAACTTGTCGACATATTCAACATGAGGCAAAATTATTTTTATTCAATCATTAATAAAAACTTTTTCTAAAAAATTAACTCATATGGCTTTGATTGATTGTTTTAGATATTTTTATAATTTTAATTAAGTATAAAGTGTATTGTTTTAACTTGGTATGTAGGTATTCTAAATTTGTTTATGTACAAAATAACTGTGTTTTTAGAAGTGATGAACAGTAAGGCCAGGTGTTGATGGTCTCCTCTACATAGTTATATATAATTTGGCTGTTTGTTCGTCCAATTAAATAAAAATAAAAATAAAAAAATAAAATAAAAATAAAAATAAAATGAGAGGACACTAGTCTTGCGGTAAAATGAGAAGACAAAAAGTCTTGCGGTAAAATGAGAGGACAGTAGTCTTGCGGTAAAGTGAGAAGACAAAAAGTCTTGCGGTAAAATGAGAGGACACTAGTCTTGCGGTAAAGTGAGAAGACAAAAAGTCTTGCGGTAAATGAGAGGACACTAGTCTTGCGGTAAAATGAGAGGGCAAAAGACGTAAGGTAAAATGAGAGGACAATGCGGTAAAAGGGACGAAAGACATGCTGATGAGTGAGAGGGTGGATGCGTCACCTTGCGCCGCGAAGGGGTTGATCTCGCGCACGGTGAGCACGTGCGCGAGCACGTCACACAGCCACTGCGGCCGCACGAAGTACAGCTGCTTCAGCGTCGCGTCGTCGTAGTGCAGCAGCACGCCTGCCGCAACACAATGGGAGCTACACTTCTATATTGTATGCCATGAACAGTCGGGATCCATCACGACCACAAGCTGGAGCTTTCGGTTAAGGTAACGTGATGACTCTCCAACGTAGTGGTAGGGCAGCAGTAAGCACCTAACAGTGTGAATCGCCGCGGTCCTTAGGAGACAGTCGCTATTGTAAGTGTAATGTGATACCACCTTCGACCGCATCATCACTCACCATCAAGTGAGATAGTCGTCAAACACAAGCACATCAATGGTAAAACAACAGCATTGCATTTTACGAAACAAGCCTTTGCTATCATGCTTGCGTTGTACTAAAGGAGACTGGGATGGACCCTTAAAGTCACTGGGGTCTTAAAATTATTCTAAGTGGGCCCCTCCTACCCTGGTCCCCCCCAGTCTCCTCAGCATTGGAGAAGTGGCGCAAGAAGGAAGACTCGAAGAATAAGAATATGTATAATATTCACAAGTACTAGGCGATCATGAGCTTGTAAGAGCTTACAAATCAAAATTATTTGTTCAATGTAGTTAACAAAGACTTCTGAAAGTAAATATTCAGAGATACTAGGCGATCATGAGCTTGTAAGAGGTTACAAATTAAAATTATTTGTTCAATGTAGTTAACAAAGACTTCTGAAAGTAAATATTCAGAGATACTAGGCGATCATGAGCTTGTAAGAGGTTACAAATCAAAATTATTTGTTCAATGTAGTTAACAAAGACTTCTGAAAGTAAATATTCAGAGATACTAGGCGATCATGAGCTTGTAAGAGGTTACAAATCAAAATTATTTGTTCAATGTAGTTAACAAAGACTTCTGAAAGTAAATATTCAGAGATACTAGGCGATCATGAGCTTGTAAGAGGTTACAAATTAAAATTATTTGTTCAATGTAGTTAACAAAGACTTCTGAAAGTAAATATTCAGAGATACTAGGCGATCATGAGCTTGTAAGAGGTTACAAATCAAAATTATTTGTTCAATGTAGTTAACAAAGACTTCTGAAAGTAAATATTCAGAGATACTAGGCGATCATGAGCTTGTAAGAGGTTACAAATTAAAATTATTTGTTCAATGTAGTTAACAAAGACTTCTGAAAGTAAATATTCAGAGATACTAGGCGATCATGAGCTTGTAAGAGGTTACAAATTAAAATAATTTCTAGAATATAGGCAACAAAAGCGAAAGGAGAGTCAATAGATAATAAATGTACCGTTCTCATGCAGGAACATGGTCGCCTGGTGCAGCTCGGCCGCGTCGCGGAACATTTTGTGGTTCTTCTGCTGCATGTATTCAGTGACCTGGAAAATAACAGTACATCACAAGACTTTGTTCAGTTTACTTTCGATGGAAGTTCTATATGGCTCCGTTCATTTACGCTAGTATATTGTATTCATTGACCGAGCGACAACGAGCTATGGAGAGGGCTATGCTCGGGGTTTCTCTACGTGATCGAATCAAAAATGAAAAGATCCGTAGAAGAACGAAAGTCACCGACATAGCCCAGAAGATTAGCCAGTTGAAGTGGCAGTGGGCGAGGCACATAGCACGCAGAACAGATGGCCGATGGGGCCGGAAGGTTCTGGAGTGGAGACCACGGACCGGCAAGCGCGGACGGTGGACGAAACGACCTGATAAAGGTAACAGGGGCCTTACTATCAGCTTCGTAAAAACCATGCAAGTTCCGTGCAGTTCTTAAACCTGACATAAACAGTGTTGAATGAAATCATACCATGACGCTCATTTAGGTGAACTGTTTGAATATTGTTTTCTCCAAGGTGAACGGATAATATTGTCTCTGGCATTCTATCAATTCACTACAACCAACATCACAGACGCCTAGACGTTTGTAAGCTAATAAACTAAGTAGATTTAGAGCGACATGTTAACGAGAGTCCATACAAAAAAACAGGTGAACGGTTTTTCTGCGGTTCTTGAATAGTAGGCCTGGGCAGGCCTGCTTTAAAGTTATCATGGTACGAATAAACCGGGCAGTTGTCTAGAAGTCCTGCTTTAAGAGCTCATAGTAAGGCCCCAGGACAACGTTGAATGCAGACCGCTTGCAACCGGTCCTTTTGGAAATTTGTGGGGAAGGCCCATGTGGAGGATGATGATTATGATGATTGACCGAGCGAGCTGTTGCCGCCTTTGTTGAGTGAGCTGCGTATAATTGGTCAAAATTATAGAAAATAATTATTTACAGAGACCCTTGAGTTAGTTGTTAGGAAGATCGAAGACGAAATGAAAGTCTAAATTCTACTAGCGTCTGGTATGATAGTGCCGATTACGCACACAGGGAAGCACTAAGGCTTACATGTTGTGGGTATAAAATGGCGAAGCGTCTCTGCTTTAACAGGCCAAATTGACTTTCGTCTGTCCGTATGTTTGTTAGGTTGTGGTTCTTTTTATTGTTATATTTGGTGATTTATAAACATGCTAATATATCGCTAGATCTTAGTAGCGGGTTGGATTATCCAGCGGCAACTTTAAGCCCGTAACTGGCAATACATCAATCCGCAACAATCAGTACTCAGCTGTCACTCAAGCTGACCAGACAGTTTTCACCGCTTATAAAACTGCCATGCGTGCGCATCTTATTAGATATAAACATTAACCCCAATAACTTCATAAACTCTTCGCGAAGCTGTGCAAATTATATAAGAACTTGTGAGGTGATACTGAAAGGAAGGAACGCGCCGCTCGCCAGGATCGCTGGGTCCTCCAGGACTCGCGACGGATACCTGCTGAAGGCGATACATTGGTATGTACAATCACCTGTATTTCAGTATTTAGATCTAAACATCTGGCCTTCCGACACACAGCTTCCCCTCGTCATTGTCAACCCAAAAATATTAGAATACAATCATAGATCCAGCAACCGCATGGTGAAAAAATTATTATTTTCGTTAAATAACTTATAATTTCCACCAGGTTGTATGTACGTTTTCCTGTACAGGTCGCATTGTCCAACCAATCTTGGCGAAACTTGGTATGCATGTTCTACTATTCAACATAATTTACTTTTCCTAGAAAGGGGGAAGTTTGCTGCGGCGCTATTTACCGACCGAATTTGATAACATTTGGTACACACATTAGGTAACTAAATTTAAAGCGGAATTTCGAATATGAGCATAATTGGTCACGTGGTTGCCGAGATAATAGGTTGTGAAGTACTGCGACAAATTGCCGCTAATATTTGATGTTAAATATTATGAAGAGGAAAGATTTGTATGTATGTTTGTAACGAATTGGCTCAAAAAGTACTGGACCGATTTCAAAAGTTCTTTCACCGTTGGAAAGCTACATTCACCCTGAGTAACATAGGCTATATAAGATTCATCATCATCATCCATCACCACGCGAGTGAAACCGCGGAGAGTAGCTAGTTTGATGACAAGAGAGACTGTGTGCTCGCGATGTCTACTGTTCGCAGAACAACTTGTTTTATCTGATGTTCCTCCAGCGATAGAGGAAGAGTTAAATAAAATTTTCTTCGTCGTCGGGGCATGAACCGTACAGGCTTACTAGGTGGTTAGGCCATATACTGAAGTCTACTCTATTATAGAAGAAAGATTAAATGGTTTGCTTGTAATGGATAAACTCAACAAGTGCAATTTGAAAAATTTTATACCGACTTCCATTCTATTACTTTGGTAAAAACCAGTTATTGGAGTGTAACTCAAAAATTACTGGATTGAACTTAATGAAATTTAAATGGGACCACACGAGAAGCACCAGCTTTCAAACAAATTTTTTTAGAATCGATTCATCCTATCGAAAGTAATGAGGTAACGAGCATATAAAAAACAGTCAAATTGAGTACCTCCTCCTTTTTTGGAAGTCGGTAGAAAACTACTTAAACGATTTTGGAATTTTTTCACCGGTATAAATCTACATTATTGTAAGTGACAAAGGCTATACTCGACTCATTATCATCATCGTCCATCAACATGCGGGGGAAACAGGGAAGCGCAGCTAGTGGCAGTTAAAACTCCGTTTTTATGTCACATACCAATTTCTTATATTCGTCGTGCCGAAGCACCGGTTCGGTTAGTTCCGCGGCGAGTGACGTCACGCACTCCTCCAGAGCGAGATAGGTGGCTGGGATGCGCTGCTCTAGCAACGGCTCTTTGCTTCCTGTTCACGCAAACATAAACACAATAACTTATGACTAGAATCAAATGAAAGGATTTAAACTGTACATATAGTTTTAGTTTAAGCAAATAAAAAATATAAATAATCGGTTGGCAACCTTTGAGGTAACTCGCAATTCCTGACGATCTTACTCTGAAAAAATGGCAACACTTTGTCACTTTCTAAAATCAATAACCTACAGTTTCTGGTACGTTTGTCTAAGTATGATCAGTCGCTCTACCATGAGTTGGCAACATAAATGTCATCTATAGTCAATACTCGATCTCGCCTTAAGCTTGTGATTGGTGTACTCGCTGACACATTTTGTTCTACAATTGACCACGAGGTGGGACTGTTCTTTTTTTCATAATTTTTTTGCGGCAGTCGATTGTTTTCTATGTTGTATACTCATGGTAGACCTACAGCTACCAGACGGAATACTGATCTCTGATTGGTCACATATCGCGTCACAGAATATTTTGACCAATGAGCGTTTAGTATTTATTCTGTCAATCAAGGCTATGACAATCGTTCTAGAAACTGGAGGTAAGTGCTTTGCCGGTCATTGCAGTATAATGTACTATATACACTACACCGGTATATTGTGGTTTTATTCAGATTAAAGCCCTTAGTATTGGACCAGCACTGGCGCAGTCGGCAGGATCTTACTTACCGGGTGGCTTCACGCTGAAGGCGACGGAATAGATGATATCCGCCAGAAGTCTGATATTGTGTCGCGTGCTGCATGATATCTGAAATGTTACCAATACAGTAAATGTACAGTTATTTCTTTCTAACATGGTAGTAATAGGTTCGCACCTGCTTTTGTACTGGTATACACCGTATGTCCGTTACACTCAATGTGTGGACGTTTGAGAAAATCTATTATATTTGTTGGTTTTGTTCTTCAGATAATTTGGGCTTCACTTTATGGATTTGACTTTAACCCACGAACGAGCGTCGCGCGTACACCATGTGTAGGTTTAAAAAAGTGCTAAGCCTTGTCGCGCATACACAAAGTGTATACACATTTTCAGACCTCGAGTTTGTAACTAATTTTATCAGATCCAATACACTCCAGCGGTATAAATTTGCTTTTATTTGGTCAAACTATTCAAGAGTAGTATTTTTAATTGAACTTTTAAGCGTAGTTCGGAAATAAACCGAAAAAACAAGACTCTGGACGGGGACGGGCGGTAACTTTGGAGAATTTATTGGCACTGTTTTAGAGTGAAGAGCCTTTGTATTGTATTCACTACTAGCTGCTCTCCGCGGTTTCACTCCGGTGATGGATGATTATGATGAATCTTATATAGTCTATGTTATCAGGGTGAATATAGCTTACCAACGGTGAAAGAATTTTTGAAATCGGTCCAGTACTTTTTGAGTCAATTCGTTACAAACATACTTACATACAAATCTTTCCTCTTTATAATATTAGTATAGATTACACATTTATTTGCATAACCGTGTGACTATACGCGTTTATTACTTGTATTTTTTTTAACAATAGTTTCGCAAACTGGGCGTTTCAAAAATGTTAAACACAGAGATATAACATCAATAGCTAAACGCACTACTTGGTGCGAACATGCGTATAAAAGTTCGTACCCAAAAATACAATAATTTTGTGTATTTATTATAGTGACTATAAAGGCATCTTTACTACTAGCGACTGCCCGCGACTTCGCGTAGTAGGCCCGGCTTTCGGCCCCACCAGCTTCACCCATCTTTTCTTGGGTTTTCTTTCAAAAGAACCTTCTCCTGACAATAATTAACACAACAAAGAATTAGCGAGATTGTTCCATCCGTTCCCAAGTTATAGCGGGACCAGGGGAAATAGGGGTTCAGTTTTCTATATACAGATAGATGTAGGCATCAGGTGGAAAAAAAAATAGTATAACATTTTTTGATACTTTTGACCGATGCATTGAAAATATGGAGCTGGTGGCATGTGCTGTTGTAGATGAGCATAACCGCTCCAATGGCGAGTGCTGACCGTAGTTCGTTCGACAGGAAGTGTGAAGATTTCACGATTTGTTAGACAGATTCGCAATTCGTGGGATGGTAAAATATTTTCCAGTAGGACAATAATAATATTAATAAACATATATTTATTTCCTCCTCACAAAAGGTTGGTAAAAACAATTTAACATAATTAGCGAAGAGTGACAAAATAAAACCTAACTATGTGTGAGGGGGCTGGTGCCCGAAGTAGGTTTTTTAAAAAATACAAACCTGTGTCACAGGTCACCACGTCTCCTCCCACGGATAGAATATACTTTGGCACACACCAGTACTAAACTATATCATAATTTTTAGTGTATTAGATGTTGAGGGTAGAATAAAACAATATGTGCGTAAGCAAAGTGTTGTGATTGTATCTGTGTGAGTCTGTTTAGTGTCAGTGTGTACGCAAGAATGTATCTGCGGTGTGTTAATGAGCATGTGTGTGTTTTGTTGTGTGGCTACGAGTTATATAGTAAGAGTCAGTAGTCAAGATCAACATTTTGTATTTTACTATGATAAGTAATCATATTACTTTATATGAGTATTTATATTCGCAATGTACATTACGGTGAATGGGTGGGTGAAATATTGTGTGGATGGATGGAAGGTTAAACAACGCAACCTTTGAGTATGTCCTCTTAGCGATACATTTTGCTTATTTCTGTAATTATAATTCTTCTTAATTATATCTCATCTTTTAAATATATATCATCTTTTTTATATTTTTGTATTTGTGTATGTACTGAAGAATTACTTCTAACATTAGTTCTAATGGTGTTACCTCTAAGGAGTCCATGACCCTGGGCAGCCCCAGTTTGTCGGCGTCGGGCGCCCCCATGATGCTCGACCTGATCAGCCGCTGGAGCGCCTCAGGACTCTCGGACTCCGGCAGGTGGCTCTGGTTATAAGGAACATTTTAATTAAACCAGGATTACATATATACCAACTTATTTTTTTTTTATTAATTAAATGTTATTATAGAGTTGACAAATATTAAAATTAAAAATAATGAAATGCGACTGCGGCAATAAGTTTGAAGTATTATACATTGTATTAATATAATTTTCTTTTAATTATCTAATAATATGCTTTACCACTTCATAAAAACTTCATAAAAGTAGTTACAATGTAGAATGATTAATTCTACATTGTACCTACTTGATTTTTGTTTGACCTTCTGACGAAAAAACCGATTATTCTATTATTTATGGCCACTTTATAGTTCGGTCAATCTAGACCAAAAAATGAGAGTGAAGGTACATAAAGTCCCAACAAACTGAAAATCAGTAAAATTGTTCAAAACATAATTATAAATAATATTTAAATGTTCCCCATCATTCCCGTGTATTGAATTTTTTTATTCAATGACAAAAAAATAGTATTTCGCGATTTTCAGCAAAACGGTAAGTTTTATCATAAAAGTACCATAGACAAAAATTGTAGATCATAAAATTATCTGTAAAAAATGTATCAATACTTTTTATCTACGAGCCACCGTTTCTGAGATATAACAATTCAAAAACTTATAAAAGTTGTTAGATAGATAATTTTATGATCTACAATTATTGTCTATGGTACTTTTATGATAAAACTTACCGTTTTGCTGAAAATCGCGAAAAAGTAATTTTTTTGACCTTTGACCGTGAATATTTTTTTCCATACACGGGAATGATGGGGAACTATTAAATAGCTTAAATAAAAAGCGTCTATATTAATTTATTTATTTATTTTATTTATTTATTTATTTATTGGAAAACCAACAGCTTTAACACAACAAAAATATTCACTAAAATAACATTAGGAAGCCAATTACAGGTTCTCACGATTATGCAGTGATATAACTCTTAAAAATGTGTAAACACTGGAACCTAATTTAGTAGATGAGATGACTTAAAATATGAGATAAAAAAAAAAAGTATTGTATATAGGTATAACCCTTAGATCGCTAACCGTCCGCCAGGAAGAATTCACTGCTCAGCCGTCGCCTTGCCGATGAAGCACTGGTGCAGAAGAGGTCAAGTTCAGTTCGCTTGCTTAGTTTATTGAAGTTGTTGCTCGCTCGCAATAAGTAAGAGTTCTGCCTATAATTAGTGGATACTACAGGAACGTTCAATGGTGCATGAAATCTGGTGGATTTGAATGGAACATTAAGTTTGATCTTATTCATGAGCTCTGGGTAATCAATTACATTGCTCGTGATTTTTAGAAAAAACACAAGGTCTGCAATTTCACGTCGTTTTGAAAGGGGTAGGAGATGAAACTGTTTACAAAGTTTATTATAATTATCCGACGAGTAAGGAATCCGCAAACGATAGCAAAGGTACTTAAGAAATCTCATCTGGATCCGCTCAATCCTTGAGATGTACTTGTCATATTGGGGGCTCCAGATTTGTGACGCGTACTCAAGATTGCTCCGGACAAAGGTACAGTAAAGAATTTTAAATGTTTTTGCTCTCTTGAAATCAGCAGAAGTACGCATGATGAACCCTAGAGCTCGTGACGCTTTGCGGACAATGGCTTCGATATGATCGTCGAAGAGTAGTTTTGAGTCATGGACTACTCCTAGATCTGTAACTACACTGCTCTTTTTGAGTAGCTGGCCTTTTAGTGTGTATGATGACGATTTTAATTTTTTTTTACGCGTAAAGGTCACCACGGAACATTTAGACGGATTAAGGTCGAGCTTATTGAGTGCACAGTAGGCGTCAAGGCGTAGTAAGTCTGCTTGAAGCTTCGTGATATCGTCCGTTGATCTAATATGACTGAATATTTTCATATCGTCGGCAAAACATAACAATTGACTGTTATGAAAACAACCAGATATATCATTGACGAATATCAAAAAAAGCAGAGGTCCAAGCAGGGAACCTTGTGGAACCCCACTTGGTATTCGGATCCAGACAGAAACATAATTGTTGACTACAACTGCCTGAGATCGGTTATCTATATATGAAGAGAACCACCTAAGGAGGTCGCCTCTTATACCGACATGTTCTAGCTTAGTTATTAAGAGCCTGTGGTCTATTCGATCGAAGCATTTGCTGTAGTCTGTATAGACTACATCAACCTGGTAACCCATGTCCATGGCTTTTGTTATGTGTTCATTAAATAGAACTAGATTGGAGACTGTTGACCGGCCTTTCAAGAACCCGTGTTGAGTGGGGTTGAAGGATGAATGTAGCGTGGAATAAACCTGCTCATATACCACCCTTTCAAAAACCTTGGCTATGATGCATAATTTAGATATCGGTCTGTAGTTGCATACTTCAGCTCTGGAACCTTTCTTGTGAATTGGCGTTACAAAAGCTGATTTCCAGATACTAGGAAAAATTGACGTCGAGAGTGATTTTTGAAAGAGGAGGCTAATTGGTACGGCTAAGGTTTCCGCACAATGGATAAGAAGTATGGGGCTTACATGATCTGGGCCTGCCGATTTAGATGGGTCAAGTTTTAAAAGATGTCCGATTACGGTAGGTATATTTAAGCTTATATTACAAATATCGGCAACATATTGTGTTAAGGATTCGTTAGAAGTGACGCTACGGGTACTGTTATCTGGGCATAAAAAAGTTGAGTAAAAATATTTTGAAAATAAATCACAGATTGCCTCCCCAGATGACGCAACTGTTTCTTGGTATTTTAAACAGCTAGGGATGCTACCTGACTTTGAGCGTGATTTAATGTATGACCAAAATTGCTTCGGACTCTTTTCAATCGAGTTCTCTACCGTACCTAAATATTTTTGATAGCATTGATTTTCTTGGTGTTTAACCATATCACGTAACAATTTGTAGGTCTCAAAATTTGCAGTATTTCTATAGACTTTAAATTTAGACAGATATTTAGACTTCTCTTTAATAAGTTTTTTAAGGGCTGCCGTGTACCAATTGGGATAAGATTCATTATTAACACGTTTTTAGGTATGTACTTGTCTTTCAAACGCGCAATCACCCTATAGAAAAAACCGACCGCACACTCTAGTGATCTGTTAGATACAGATTAAAAATACTTAATATAAAAAAGCTTTAATGGTTTTGTGTTATGTTAATTAGGTAGGTTAGTGTAAGTCCTAATTATGCTACGCTATCGCATTAGGTTAAAAAAAACCCGTAATGATAGTTGTAAGTTAAGAAAATAAATAAATAAATATTATTTATAATTATGTTTTACTGATTTTCAGCTTGTTGGGACTTTATGTACCTTCGAATGTCTAAATTGACCGGACTATTAGCAATTTTAGAGTTATATATAGCATGCCTCATGTAAATGCCGAATATACTGTATCATAAAACGTTTAATGTAAGATCTCTGTACACCTTTATTCGCAATAAATGACTTCAACTGAATTGAATACGATTACAATTATGGAAGATTATTTTATTGAACATGCAGAAACAAAGGTCGGGAAGCAAAGCGACAGCAGACAAAATTGCGGAGTCTAGTTGCTGCAACCTTCACATTATCATATATTCTTTTAATTCAGCCTTTAAACAAAGTTTAACATCTACAAGTAGAACGTGTTCCCTACTAGTGTTGATTCCCGCGGGTTTGTCGCGAGACGCGTGTAGGGATGTCAACATCGTCACACAACAAGTGCACATCGCATCTACGTTTTGTTGGTAGCGTACAACCTGCCAACCCCGACCGCTCCGCCGGCACTCGCGTAATGATCGCCGGCAAGCGTCCTCCGTCCCCACCCACCACATCGCACCACTTTTATCGCCTATTTATCGCGATGACGTCCTGCTTACTCGGGGCCGCGCGTTCCTTTGCTTTAAGCAAACTGAAGTCAAGTGTAACTGTTGGCTGCATACTTACATTGGCGACCTGGTCGTAGTGCGTCGCGACCATAATGACGGGCGAGCCGGGAGCGCGAGCTTGTATCGATCTGTGCAGGACACAAGTATGGATCAATGCAAAAATAATGGCGCGAAATTTAACTCACATTTCAAAACTCTACTCATATTGCTGTGCCCTAAATTGGGTACATATATGACTCTGTATGACGGAAGCGCTCATAGCGGAGCTTGACTGGTGATCTTAACCGATCAACAAGTTGCACAACGCTTGCTGCGGTCAGGAGTTGGATGGGTGTGTGCTAGTGGCATTGTTCAACTGAGCGCTTCCGTGCTTCGGAAGGCACGTTAAGCCGCCGGTGTCGGTTGTTTGTTTTAGGACAACAGTCGTTAGGCTATGTCGAAGGCCTTCGGGCGGCCTGAAAACTTCGACATGGGTTGGCCACCAGCCTATCCGCCCGCGTGGTGGATTGTGGCCCAATTCCTCTCTCTGAAAGGAAGGCTCGAGTCCCAGCAGTGGGAACAAAATGGCCTGATTATGATATGATATGATGATGACTCTGTATTATAATATTTAAGATCCCTGTAACATGTATGATGCAACAAATGATATGACTATGAAATATTACGTAATTTGGCACAAAAATCTGCGTTCCACCTTCTCCTTTCTTCTATCGAAGAAAATAAGAAAATTCGACTTATCATCATGTCAAATTGACAAGTAACACTGACCTGAGCCAATCCAACGCAGTGGCGAGCCCTCGCTTGCCGTCGGTGACCTTCCACATGACCAGGTACAGCGAGCGCCGCGACAGGAAGTACTGGTGCGTCGCGTAGTACCTGCCAACACAACACCATCTTCACCAACCTGTCACTCTGCACAACACACTGACAGCTGTCACTCGCATGAGTTTTCTCCCGCCATTATTGCGACTAATATCTTGGTTATTGATTGATTGATTTTGTTTATTTTCCTACTTCAGGGGCGCGTTCAGAACCTCAGATAATTAATTGATCAGTATTGGTACTGTAGACACAATAAGTTTATCGACGTGACAAGTGTGTCGTGGATAGATCCATGCTCGCACTGATAAGCTATTTTAGCGAGTTATTTACTTTGTATAATTAATTATTGGATCGCATTTATCATTTGTTGCAATTTTCCTTATCAATTTTATGTTAACACTGCTTTTGTCGGTCTTATTACCTTGGTGTAAGCTCACGCTACCGGGAACTGGAGCGCGTTCCGTACTTTGGGTTGTTGCGTGGTTGTTTAGTTGTTTTCTAACTCGCTCTGAGGTACGGAACACACACGGTTGGTTTCTAACCTCAAACAGACTTCGACAAATTCGACATTGACAGATCACTTGATCCTTGCCTAATTTTCTGTGAGAAGAGAGAAGAAGAAGAAGTTTGTTGTTCTCTGATTGGTCAAAGTTATGTCAGATGCGGGTCGCAACCGTTAACCGATCGATTTTGATGGTTAAAAAGTTGCAACGCTCCGAGGTTCGGAACGGCGTTAGTGCGAAAAGTTGCACTCCGAGTGCGCTCTCACCGAGGAAATGAAATGAAATCGTTTATTCTGTATAGGCCTACGGGGCTTACAAATTGTAATATTACATTTAATATTTCTTAAATCGGCAACCGGATCGGAACGCGAACAAGACTGAGAAGATCAGAAGAACCTCGGCGAGGTTCGGAACGGCGTTAGTGCGAAAAGTTGCACTCCGAACGCGCTCTCACCGAGGTTCTGAACGCGCCCTAGTGGTTGTTCTAGTTTTGACGTGCAATAGTGGTGGATTATTAACAGTTAACTGTTCGTGATGGTGCACGAGTGTGCGCGAACTGTGCAGAATCATGAAACGTGGTTTATGTTTTCTCGTTCAACAAATTGTTTGTCAATCGTCTTAGAAAGTGGTAGTAACACACAGACGGGGCCTTACTATCAGCTTCGTAAAAACCATGCAAGTTCCGTGCAGTTCTTAAACCTCACATAAACAGTGTTGAATGAAATCATACCATGACGCTCATTTAGGTGAACTGTTTGAATATTGTTTTCTCAAAGGTGAACGGATAATATTGTCTCTGGCATTCTAACAATTTACTATAACCAACATTGCAGACACCTAGACGTGTGTAAGATAATAAACTGAGTGGATTTAGAGCGACATGTTAACGAGAGTCCATACTAAAAAAAACAGGTGAACGGTTTTTATGCGGTTCTTGAATAGTAGGCCTGGGCAGGCCTGCTTTAAAGTTGTCATGGTACGTATAAACCGTGCAGTTGTCTAGAAGGCCTGCTTTAAGAGCTCATAGTAAGGCCCCAGTACGTAGTCACAGACATAGGTTTCCAAAGCAATGTATTATTGGCCAAATATAGCGACTTGCGAGTCTAAGTGCTTAAGAATATCACGCGATGCAACTACAACAAATACTTACATAAATAACTTCAGGAATGGCAAATGTTCAAACATACGAGTCCACTTAGAAAAGGAAACTCTACTAGACAGCTGTCGGTCACTTAAATAATAGTATATTTCATTACAAGTGGGGAAAGGCTGTCATTGCAAAGAGTTCCGACAAATGTCTACCCGAGCCGAGGCGCAGCCGAAGGCAGTCGGAACAAGTTGCAATGACGGTTCCGCACGTGTACTGAACGACTATTTTTAATACAATTGCGACAAAAATGAAGCAATTTAATAAAATAAACTCGCCAAGAAAATTTCTGGAAAATGGCGCCAACCGTACAATATAATCAGAGATTTTTTTTCTTCACCCATTCTGGTAGGCAAAGGGAACTATGCCCATACAGCCAAGTCTTCAGTAATTTTTTTTTATTGATATGAAATGAACATGAAATTTAATGAGATATAATGAAATGAAACCTAACCTAACTCATTCAATCAAATCATTAAATCTGATATTGAAACAAATTAGTAGCTTCTTTTTAGAAATATACGTATTTGCATGAATCATAAAACCTTCTATGATTTTTTTTTTGTAAAAACTTTATGGTTGGTTTTTCTTTTTAATAGACATTATTTTGACAGTTGGGAAAGAGAACGCAAGAGTTCGGGAAAGGTAAAAAAAAGCACGAGTATGTAATAGCCCACATCCCGAACGCTATACGTCACTGCAATACGCCACTTTTTGAGCAACTGTATAACTAATGTTTCGAATAAGTACAGTCCCACCATAATTATCTATTCACAGGTAAAGTAGTTGTCGAGTTGCAAAGGTACCAGGAAACCAGCAACAAGAAGAGACAAGTTCCACCATCCAATACACAAACACATATAAATTGTAACCGAAAGTACCAGGGTAGCAGGAACCTGAAGATCTCAACACTAGACACAATATTATCAAGTATCTAAACCCTATGACAGCGTCGCTAGTGGAGTATTTGGCATGGCAATCAAGAAATTCACCAAGAAAAAACAAATCAATACATACGGCAGTATTGAAGCCACTCTAAGCTGCCAATTCTGCAATTATATACCTAACTAGCAAACCCTGCGAACTCCGTTTCGCCACCAGATGGCTTCGTTTTATGTAACATTTTGTTTGGCGCCATCTACTATATAAAATATTGGTTTGTAGTACATGCTATGTATCAGAGATGGCGCTGTATGTGAAAAAAAGGTTCGTGCGTTCTGGAGTTATAGCGTCAGGAAGGAAAACCCGACTTATTTTTATATAGTAGATTATAAGATTATATTATAAACGCGAAAGTTAGTATGTATGTATGTATACTGTAGTTCAAATTTTGCCCACGTGAACAGATAAGTTGGTGGCACTGTAACTCGAACAAAACACCGTTTAGCGCGAGTTCCTTGGACGGATCTCCTTGAGTATGGAACTTCGTATGGAGTAGGATTTAGTCCGCGTCACGGAGAGCGCCCCTAGCGGCCGACTTGCGTACTAATCGACAATGAAATCTGCTTAACCGTACATCGTATAACATATGGCCAAAGGAATGAACTTTTCTATAAAACTATCTACAGGTTGTTTGGTAGAGGGACCAACAAACCAAATGAGCGTGTTCGGGGAACTTGGAGAATACAAGCTGGCCAAAAAAAATCCCCGACACCCCAATTTTTTTAATTTTTTTTTTGGTGTATTTTCTCGTTTTCTCCAATATTGTACCAGTTTCGCTTTGCGTGGCCTGAAGGTGTATTAGAGACCAAATTCAAATAAAAACATCCGGTCTAAAACAGATTTTACAAATGTTATGGTGGTAAATAGGTACAATTTCGGAGAAAAAGTGAAAAATCACAAAAAAAAGTTAAACATATTGGGGGGTCGGGGATTTTTTTTGGCCAACTTGTATTCTCCAAGTGGTCCCCCGAACACGCTCATTTGGTTTGTCGGTCCCTCTACCAAACACCCTATATATGCCTGCTTCTATTTACAATATTTTCTACCGACTTCCAAAATCAAGGAGGTACTCATTCCACTGTTTTTTTTAAATGTTTGTTACCTCAAAACTTCGACTGGATGAAAGCTGGTGCTTCCCGTGTGGTAACATTTAAATTCCATCAAATTCGGTCCAGTAGTTTTTGAGATACTGAACAACTGAACTGAATAGAATGGAAGTCAGTATAAAACTTTTCAATTTGTACTTGTAATAATAATAGGAGCGTTGGATCCCCAGTTCTTATTTGCAATTTTTATGAATATTGTTTTCCCCTTTAATTGTACTGCTATTTATTTATTTATTTATTGAGTACCAACATGTTATACATTAAGACAATTATAATAAATACAATTTACAACAGACTCTGACTAAATGCTAACACAATTATAGGTACCGACTACACGCACTAATATAAACGAGCGTTAAAGTAGATAATAATATGTACAATTACGAATGAAAATAAATCACATTTTTGGCCAGTTTTTAAGACATCATAATAAGTTCAATTTATTGCAATAAATATAAACAACAACAAATATAAGCATAATCCGAAGCAATCCAGAAAAAACATTTGAAACAATTTACAAAATTCTTGTCAATTTATTAAAAGCATTATTAAAAAAGAAAATAATAATATAATAAAAATAATAAATCCGAGATAATAAAGACATCAAGAGTAGAATAATAATAGTAATCATTCACTAGTCAGTCCTGCATGCATTATATTCAATTGTCCAAGTCAATACTGCGGATAGCTTGCTTAAAACTACGAACACTGTCGGTAAAAAGATTTAGTATTTACTCTGTAAGCCGCTGTTGATTATTAGAACCTATTGTAAGAAACAGTGTACATTATGGAGGGGTTCAAATGTTTATTTGAACCCCCCCCTTTTTATTTAGTTTGTTTAAACTAAATAAAAACTACCATCTATATCTGTACTAATATTATAAAGAGGATAGATTTGTATGTAAGTATGTTTGTAACGAATTGGCTCAAAAAGTACTGGACCGATTTCAAAAATTCTTTCACCGTTGGAAAGCTACATTCACCCTGAGTTACATAGGCTATATAAGATTCATCATCATCGTCCATCACCGCGCGGGTGACTACAGTAAAAAGTTATAATGTGGCCGTAATATGCCGAACAAATAGTGGGCGTCGTGCTCCTCTTGTTCGAATGGTAGAGATATACAATAGCATGTTTGTTAGTATTGATATCTTTGCATTTAGTTTGAGTCAATTTAAAAAAAAAGCTCATATGATACTTACCGAGCAATAACATTGTTTATTTGTCATTCATTTATTGTTACCTTGTGTTATATAATCATTCAATTATTTCATACTTTATACTTAGTTACATATATATTGTAACTTAGTAAGCACATACTCTTTGTTCTACGCTTTACTTCATAATGTTTATGAGTTTGTTTTACAACGCTCTCGCTCAGTCCGCAACTATTACATCATAATTAATTGTGTTATTTTCAATCTTATGTGGTACTTCTGGCGGTAGTTAATAGTTAATAGATATATATGTTTTGTTAATCTGTGAATAGCGTTGTGGGCTACATTATAGTCAAAATGTGAATTATGTTACTATTATTTTATATGTACTTTATAATGTAGCTGTTTGCTTTTCCTAATAAAGTAAAAATAAAAAATAAAAAAAAAATAACTTATTATTAGAGTACTAAGACCATATGTACTTATTTTAATTTTGCAATAAAGATATTTGTATTGTTCTAGCCGCGACAACTATATATCGGGCTGGCCCGCAATGCCCTGACGTGTACTCACTCCTGTTGCCCCCCGAAGTCCCACGTGCGGAAGGTGACCGGCCCACGCGTGGACCTCGCCTTCTCGTACACCCACACGCCGATGTCCACGCCCACGGTCGACATGTTGCGCCGGGACGACTTGTTGCCCATACGCTTGGCCCAGTGCTGGGAAACGACATTCAAACCAATTTATTATATTATTATGTTATATTTACAGCACGGAGCTGGTATATTATAGTGCACATGTGTGCTCTCTTGATGGTCCGTGGTGTTGCGGCCGCAGGAGGTGTCACAATGGAACTTAGTAACAGATTTTCATACTTGAGTGTGGTAGGTAGCCAGGCGGACACCAGAAGTGTACCACCATGTTGTGGGTTTCATCACGATGTGACCTTCACTGAAACCTCAAACCTGAGGTGGGGATCGAACCCGCGACCGTCACATCGACAGCCGACCCTTGCTACCCTGGGTTATCATCGCTTCCCTTATGTAAGTATCTTAGGCATGTGGTCAAGCCGTTGTAGCGAGACTGACGAACAGCAATACATTTTGTAAGACGATGTGTCGAGTGCCAGATATTTTGGTCAATTGCAGTGAGCTCCTCACACGTTATGTGCCCCTGGTACTTCTGCGTGTGTTAGCTAGCTACCACCTCTCTTGCATTCCCTCTGCCGTCGCGATGGGAGTCGTAACATGCAACGAAACCCGACCTACTAGACGGTAGGTTTCTTGTGCATGAGCCCGTCTTGGTCGGTACAACCGCAGTACTAGGTATTACCTGCAGTAGTGCGCAAGCAGTACTGCGTTAGGTTGCCGTAGCTAGTGTATCTACTAGTCGGTAGGTCTCTTGTGTAAGTACCTTATGCATGTGGTCAAACCGTTGTAGTGAGACTGACGAACAGCAATACATTTTGTAAGACGATGTGTCGAGTGCCAGATATTCTGGTCAATTGCAGTGAGCTCCTCACACGTTATGTGCCCCTGGTACTTCTGTGTGTGTTAGCTAGCTACCACCTCTATTATATTCCCTCTGCCATCGCGATGGGAATCGTAACATGCAACGAAACCCGACCTACTAGATGGTAGGTGTCTTGTGCAAGAGGCCGTCTTGGTCGGTACAACCGCAGTACCAGATATACTGCCGCGAAGCAGTACTGCGTTAGGTTGCTGTAGCTAGTGTACGGTCTATTTAACTTTGTACTCACATCGGTCGGCTTCCTCCGGTGTTGTATCGCGGACTCGTGCCGCAGACACTCCAGCAAGCTGGTCTTGCCGATGCCCTGCAACGGAACCTAACATTAGCATTGTGACGGATATAGCGGGACTAAACTCGCGTCATGTCGTGGCGTCGTTTTGACAATGTGTAAGAGCTCTTACATACGAACGGCATGTTGCCAACGGCAGAGATAACTGCTGCCGTCGACCTGTAGCGACACTTGCAGTTGTAGCGTGCCGCGTCCGCCGTTTTGTCAGTCGACTGCAAATAGTTCGAGATCGCACATACTTCGGGCATTTATAAAATGATTTCTGTTAATAATTATTATTGCTCCTATAGGTAGTAAGTTACTTGTTTTTTTATTTCAAACTGCAAGCATTTTATATTGAATAAAAAAAATATGCAAAAATTATGTATAATATAGTAATAATCTAAATTACTTATATCTTTTTTTCCTCATCCCACATTCCTTTATCTTCCTTCTTCCTCTTTCCTTCTCTTCGTTTCTTCGGGGAATCCATTCTGCAACCGCCTCCTATACTATGAAAGCGGATGACGGTTACCGCTGATCTTCAAAGTTAAAATGTCGACGGCTGCCGTCGATACGTCAACGACTGCCGTCAGCTGCAGTTACCTCTGCGGTTGGCAACACGCCGCTCGTAGCGGTGTGTAAGAGCTCTTACTTAACAAGCATATGTATCTCTACATATACTCGTATAATTATGTCCTAACTGACTGGCTGATCATCAACGAAGAGCCGAAACCACAACGGTTACTGCAGTGTATTCGACTGCCTTCGGATTCGCGCCGGGCGGTAAAAATTGACCAGTTACAAGAGTGAACAGTCGTTTGATTTGAAACTTGAACTTTTGACAGTTGCTTTGTATATTTTTTAATCTTTCATAAGAGATAAAGTCGTCCTTCGAGCCGGATAGAAACGCGACCTCTGGATTTACAGTCTAATTTAGCCTTTACTTTTACATATGGATTCCAATGCCTCAGCAACGCGTGTCAGCGAATCTCAAACAGCATATATGTAGGTCCGGGATAAGTTATCACTTAAATATCCACAGTTTCTTTTTATTTCATAAACATCTTACTTAGAATCACCCTCACTCCCGCCATCTTGCTATATCGTGCCCGCTCCATCCCTTTTCATTACAACGGTTACCCGTTTCACTCACACCTGTTACGCTCTGTTTCACAGATCTACTTTCATTCTATTACTACATATAATTACCGTTAAGGTCTAGAATCGCGTGTTCCTTACCTGTTGTCCGACGAACATGAGCTTCATGCGGGTGTACTTGGTAGCAGCGTGTAGTACGGACTTAAGGTACCCGACGATGTCCGCGCTCTTGTACTTGCCCCCCTGCAGCATGGAGCGAAGCGGCTCCTGCAGCCCACAGCCCGCCGCATTCAGGGACCACAGGCGGGAGAGGAGGCCCATTTGGGGAGGGAGCTCTGTTAACTCTGGAAAGACATACAATAGTACATTGTTCACCGAGAGGAGAAAGTGACCGATTACCGTCGAGGGTGTCGTTTGAAGCCCGAGCCGTAGGCGAGGGCTTTAAAACACCCGAGATCGGGAATCGAACTTTCTCTCGAGTGATACATAGTGCTTTATACTACACCTACGAGGAAAATAAAAAACTAAATCTTTACTAATTGAAATTTATATTGAAATTGTTGCAGTTAGTGAAGCTTAATGTAACACTTTTTCCATTAATGTTTGTTTGAGATGTTTGCGATAATGTAGGAGGAATAACTGGCTGTGCTGTTGGCACTGCGCTCGTAGAAGGCTGTGGTGCCAAAGGGGCAACTGGCTGCTGAGGGGCATCTGGCATCGCCGCGCTCGTTGATGGTTGAGGAGATGAGTCTTGATGCACATTAATCGATCCCGATATTTGGTTATTTATTCGTGTTTTGTTTTCTACGGAATTCGCTATATAGCTTTCTGCAACAGCGGACGATTTCCAACCACCGTGACGTTTCATTGTGGTTAAATCAGCACCAGTATTGGCAAGAATAGTCGCTGAAGTTCTGCGAAAGCAGTGGCCAGTGTATTCTAGTGGATTGAGTAAATTAAGGTACGAAGCTATTTCTCTTGGCACAGTACTTATTTTGTTTTTCCCAATTACTTGTTTCGTACATTTTTTGTTTTTATATTGTAGTAAAAACCGATTGGTTTTGGGGTCACTGGGGCGAATTTCGTTATATTTCTTCACTATCTCATAAAATAAGCCCGATATAACAAATGATCGCTGAATTTTGGTTTTTGTGTTAGGAATATTGACGATTATTCCATTTTCGAGGATTTCGATATCGTCTGTTGTCATATCCACAAGTTCTTGCGAACGACAGGCCCCATTTACTCCTAAAATCAAAATAACCTGTAAACAAAAATATCAAACATGAAAACCTAGTAGATTTCTACTCATAAATAGGTACGTAATAAATTTTAAACCAGTGCATTTTGTTCATAAACTTACCTTCATCAACAAATATTTGTCATCTGGAGCATTCTGCAAAAAGGAATAAACATCCTTTGTAGTAAGCACTTTTGATTTCTTACTACGGAATCCCTCCGACTTTCTTTTCAGAAATGCTGTAAGTTTTTTGTATTCTTGAATATTTATGTCGTTTCTTGTCAATATAGTACTTTTCAACATTGAGTACATAGACCATAACGTACTTGGTTTGTATTTTTGCGCTTTTTCACTGAAATAAGCTAGCAAAACAGTTTCAGAAAAAGATGCCGCATTTTTTAACTTTTCCATTGCAAAAAATCGTCATAAGTTTTATTATATTTTTTAATTGATTTCTGTGGTAAAAGGTTATCAATCAGTACTTTTGCTGTTTCCTTCAACTGCGGCGGAGTTAAAAAATCTTCATCATCACTATCACTACTTATCATTTTGATAGTTTTATTTTACTTTTCTACGAAAACTGAATCCTCAAACAACACACAAATTGAAAATGGCGCCAATGGCGTCTGCAATTTTCACATGTTTTTTTTTCAAATTGTTTGACACCATCCAACACACAGCTAGTGGCCAGTGTCATTTTGCGAACTTGGAGATAAAAACTCACTGTAAAAACTTTGTGGCTTTTGATATTTAGGTTACCAGCGCATAGTCTTACCCAAAATTAAAAAAGAAAAACCACATAAGAAATGGATTTTCATAAACTTTTCTCTCCCGCTCAGATGCGTTTTCTCGCCGCATATTTGTTCGATATGCAATGACGTACTTTCTACCGTAAATTTGATAAAGTATCAAGGTACTTTCCGAGCAGGTGTAGTATAAATAACGTTTACACACTCACACTAGGGCTCCCTATGTCACAGCAGGCACGGACACGCACAATATCACATTGCAAGATCCAAGATACGCGAATAAACCTTTCTTATCTTCACATAAATATTATATCATATATATATATATATATATATATATATATATATGATATAATATTTCGGTGCGTCCGTTAGGGAGGTCCGATGCCACAGACACACACACACACACACACATTTAAATTGCGTCAGCATTTTAGAAATAATCTTTTGGTTTTACCTAATGGGTACATACAAGTCCACTCGCATGCCGTATGGTATGCAAAATACATTTGAAAAGAAAGTGTTGCAGACTCTACAGTCGCCATTATTGTCTAGTCTAATACAAGTTCGAGCCGATCGCACACTACTGCTTACCTTTGTTCCCACTCACATTGAGCACGGAGAGGTTGGTGAGACAGTGGATGGCTGCCGGGATGTTACGCAACATGTTGCACGACACGTCCAACATCGAGAGCAGTGGGAACAGTAGTTTTCCTTTCAGAGAAGACCCGGAACCCTGCATACAATACAAAATCATTACTTATATAAACTAGCTGGATACCACGGCTCAGCCGGAGATGGGCCACCTTTTAAAGTAGTATATATATTTACCTTACCACTGAATTTGATACCTCCACGTCAATATAGCGAGCTTACAATATTTATGGATTAGGTTAGACGTTTTGATGACGTCACAACAAACAGTGAGTGAACACTCAGTTCGCGTACTCCGACGTGAGTTTAGCCACAAAATATAACTGTTCCAATGTTAAATAGTATTACAGTAATATTGGAACATATTAAACTTTCTTGAATTGAATTCATGATTTAAGACAATATCGGGATCTTTTCGCGCACATATTATTATCAAAACATAATTTTGCCTACCCTTGACGTATCGATGGAGTTGCACCGACCGTGGTCACAAGTGGACTCCCAAAATGTTGTATAGTTCGTAGTTCAGTAGTATCGTTCGTCTGTATTGTGTGTCGGTGGGAGTATCGGCGATCATAAGTATGATTATTAAAAGCTTATTACAAAACGCTCCTGTTCAATTAAGTGTGGTAGGGTAGACCCCCAGAACGGGTGCACCTCTGCATCTCGACAAGTCGCTTACTTCGGAAAAACATAGTTCAGACAAGTAATTGCTTCGACAGGACATATATCTGACACGAATTTTATCCCAAAAGTGCTGCGTTGTATCCTTATCGAGGTATAGGCCTAATTCTGGTTGTGTGCTCACCATACAACCTAACGTCACCTATCCTGATTTTGCACTGACTAGATACTTCGCTACGTTCTGTGGGAGTCATTCTTGGCGAATATATGTTCTGTCGAAGCAATGACTTGTCAAACTATGTTTTTTCGAAGTAAGCTACTTGTGAAAGTATTGAATTTGTCGAATTTCAGAGGTATACCGCCTCAGAACTGGTGAAGGAAGTGAGTTACCCAGTCGTCGTCCTCGTCTGGAGGGGAGTCGTCGTGGGCGGTGGTAGAAGCAGAACCATCGTCGTCCGTCGTCAGCTGGATCCTCGTGAGGAGGTTGTTGGCCAGGATCTGGAGCATTACAAGCGATACATAGCTAGAGCTAGAATATGGGAAACTGGAAGTGTTTGAAACCGTGATGGACTAAGACCAATTACTAAAAATAAAAGCAGAGGTAAATAGAGTCGCAGCAAACTTTCTCCCTATTTAGGTATAGTCCATCCCATCCCCATCAGTCAAAAATCGCCAATGTAAATTTTTATTGAATAGTAGAACATGCATACCAAGTTTTCTCAAGATAGGTTGAAAAATGCGACCTGTACAGGAAGACAAACAAACAACCTAACAAACATACGGACAAATGAAAGTCAATTTGGCTAGTTAAAGCAGAGACGCTACGCTAGCTCGGTCAAAAAAAATCATAAATACAATGAACAACATAAACAGCCAAGAATATTACCAAAGTCCTGAGGCCTTCGAGCCTGAGATGTCTTCTAGCCGGACAGGCAGCGTTGAGCAACTGGTCACGCACCGATCCCCCCGAGCGGGGGCGTGCTGCCCCCGGGGCCCCGGACACACAGGCCGAGGGGACAGCCGCGGGGCAGTAGCACGCGAGGGGGGACCCTTCCACCGGACCTAAATTTTCCACCTAAAGGGAGAAACAGCTTTTAAGTACGCACTAAGTGCTTGATGAGTATCAATAGTGTCAATTATATCATTAGGATTCATACTGTAGATATTGTAGGTTGGTGTTTTTGGGGTTATTTTATCGGTAACTCTTCCATTCCTCCAAACAAAAATGACAAAAAATCTTTTGCAAAACAAATAATGTTTTAAATTTATTATATTTAAATTTTTAAAGCAATAAACAAAGAAAGAAAGAAGATAGAAAGAAAATATATTTTTTATTTTCTTCTAATTCCAATATATACACACATAGTTAACATATGATTTGAATGTTGCATATACACTGTATTACGACTGCTATAGAAATGTTTTGTCATTAAATTAAGACCACATTAATTATCCAAGGTCTAATAATTGTATAGTTATCATTTTCGTAGATGACGTGAAAAATATACACGACAAAATTAAAATGGCTGCCATTCCGAGGGGATGAGGTAGATGAAAGGGGAATGGAAGCTTTGACGGTAAAATAACCCCAAAAACACCTCCCTAAAATATCTGCAGTATGAAACCAAACACATTGTATAAAACTTAGTACAAGTACATAATTATTATGATATGTATTATTGTCTGACCTGCGGCAAGCTCGGCCAGCACGTGATCTCGTTGTGGCTGAGGTCCAGCTGACGCAGGCTGGTCGGGTATGAGGTCACATACGACATCGACCTATAACAAACGCGAGCTCAAATACAACACGGACTTTGGCAAAGCGTTTGACTGGATTGACTTGCATTTTTGCACCACAAAAATAATGTACAGCAATTTTGATGTTTACGTATTGTTTTATAAAGTCGTAGAACCGATCTTATATTTTAAAGCGACGATTACACATCGAGATCTATGAGCTTCATTACAAGTAAAGAATTGGTGTTCCTCAAGGTATTGTTTTAGGACCAATTTAATTTTTATGTTACAAGATGGTATTTATTAGGTAAATACCTCAGTGCCACAAGCCAAGAGTCTTTGACCAATGTGTGTTACCAGTGATGACTTATGGCACTGAAACGTGGTCTCCCACTATGGGCCTCATTGGTAAGCTCAAAGTCGCACAACGAGCTATTGAGAGGGCTATGCTCGGGGTTTCTCTAAGTGATCGAATCAGAACTGAGGAGATCCGTAGAAGAACGAAAGTCACCGACATAGCTCAGATGATTAACCAGTTGCTTGTGGCAGTGGGCAGGGCACATAGCACGCAGAACAGATGGCCGATGGGTTGGGAAGGTTCTGGAATGTAGACCACGGACCGGCAAGCGCGGCGTAGGTCGTCCACCGACACGGTGGACAGACGACCTGATAAAGGTAGCAGGACGACGTTGGATGCAGGCTGCTTTCAACCTGACCTAACCTTTCTTCTGGATATTTGTGGGGGAGGCATATGTCTATGTATATGGCATATGTCCTCTCAGCAGTAGACGTCCTACTGCTGAGAGGATGATGGTGATGATATTTACTATCTTTTCATATTGTTAGTCATTTAATAGTTTGAACGTCATATTTGGCGTTTGAAAGTTATGATATATTTACTGTATATCTGGTGTAACATAAAGATTCGTCATATATGAATTTAAATTTTTAATTTCTAATTACTACATATTATTATTATTATTATTATTATAATTTTTTGACTGTAACTGAACTGTAACTTTTATTACTCTTAACTGCGACTATATTATTAATTTCTATGCATGCCGTCTTCGCCTATAATTGTTGTGACATTTAGCTTGATTTGTACTTATTTGACATATATTGTAATGTATTGGTGTACACTACGTTGGCGGACTTAATAAATAAATAAATAAATATGATATATTCATATTTAATGAAGCTGGAAATTCAAACAGTACTGATAGAATAGAATAGAAATTATTTTATTGCCAAAAAATACACACAAAAAACATAAGGAACTATTACAAAAACATATCAATGTCTAACAATGATAACAACTTAACGATTAAAAACAAACTTATTTTTAGCAAACGGAGTTAAGCTCAGCACTGGCTGCACACGAGTGTCTACGCAAGGCTGGTGTCCAGCTTACCCCTATGATCGAGCTTAGGTGTTAAATACTCGAGTAGCTGCGTGAAGCGGATAGTTTTACTCTTTATTTTTCTTCAGTTCACAAAGAGTTGATTTGTTATGTTTATATATACTAGGTGTGTGTGCGTGCGTGTAGTGTGTGTGGAGTGCATGTGAGTGTATGGTTGAGCATGTGTGTAATATTTATTATTAGATTTTAAAGTTTGCCTCAAAATTATCTCTCTGACGCTTAAGTAATAATGTTTTGAATTTAAGTTTAAAAAAATGCCGCGTCTCAAGTAAACTGGTAGAACGAACGTAACACGTAGTACAGTAGGGCGTACCACAAGGCTGCATCATAGGACCATTTTTATAATGTATACTTATATATTAACAATTAAAAATCCCATGAAGATCATTCTTCGTAGCGCAAGGCTCCATCCTAAAACCATTTCCAAAGTGTATCAGATTGCTTCAGATCAGAAGCTTCTATTGTTTTTTACTGACCTCAAGCAGTTGTAGGCCATGTTGAGGCGCGTGAGGGCGGAGGCGCGGCAGGCGAGCGCGGGCGGCACGCACGTGAACCGGTTGTGCGCCAGGTTGAGGGAGTGCAGGGGGGAGCCCCCCCGTCCCCGGCCCCCCCGCGCACGGCGGCTCCACGGCGCCGCGCCAGCTGTGCGCGCGTCTTGCTGCCGACCAACTGCGCCAAGTGTGGAGGGAACCATTCAAATCAAACTCGTACTCATGGACATGTGTGTTAGTGTGTGTAGTATAGAGATAGAGGTGTATACATGTGAGCATTAATCCTTTCTATTCCATGATAGTTAAAACAAAAGATTTATGAATGGAACTGACGTATATATACGTCTCTGGGGCGCAAGGGGTTAACGTAAATTAAGACAATAATAAATAAAGTATTTGTTTCTTTGCAATTTATATTTTTATTTAATCATTTTTGGATGGTTAGATTATATAACTGTGGACGAACGTACGATATTTTTCCTTAATTTGTATTTTACCACCGACATTAATTTAAACAGTCGTGCAATTGACTACTGCATGCTCCTACCATAAACAAGCACGCCTTAGCATAAAAACAGCCGAATGGCCTCTCGACGGCCCCGTCCGCTGACGCTGTAAATGCCGGTAGAGGCAAACAGCATTAGTCCGTTCGAAAAAAAAATCTCGACGGATCTGAAATTGTCCAGTTGCGGACAATCCGCCCGACAATTGTCCCGACAGTGCTATGAACTGTCTTCACCAGTTATTAGATGATATCATTTCCTTTTGCATTGCTTTTGTATCGTTATTATGTCCAATTACCTATACTTGTAAATTATATAATGGTTACAAATACAAATCGTTAATTTATTTTTAAATTCTACCCTCCATCTCCCACATAATAATGTACACAATAGTATGTGAACAAGTCACAAGAAATGAAATATGAAAATACCATTTAAGGCAGGGTAGTGACCCGCCTTCTAGTCCCCAGATTCGATTCTGGATAGGGAAAATACTTGTGCCATGAGCAGCAAACGTTTGTTTCCGGGAAGTGTTGTCAATTAGTGACTAGACGAACAATTCACTCGCCTGATGTTAGGCGTCAAGCTCGCCTATAACAGACTAATGCCATTCATAATATTATATTAAACTATAAAGCACAGCACACACAGAGAGTGGGTGCGGGCGTGGGTCGTGTTCTTCGCGTGACACGCGCTGTTCGTCGTCTTCACACGAGCGCGGGCGCGGGTCGTCAGCGGTTCGGCCGCGGGCATGCCAATGCCACGCAAGCGTGCCGTGTGATAATGTCGGAGACTTCGGACACGGACGAAGAGCTATAATTACTACTTATTTTTAAAAAAGGAGCACAGAAACGAAAAAGAATCTGGGTTCATGACATAAGTAAAAAAACTTATGGCGTACTCACGCGGGGTTCCCGGCGCGGTCGGCCACTATCGGCACGCGATCGTCATCCTCCAGCGCGGAACTCTCGCCGCGCTCCACCGACGGGCTGCGGGACGACTTCTGCACCGGAACGGACAATAACACGCATCAATAGATATATATACTTATTATTAAACACCTTAAACCTTTAACTTTTGTCCAGCGGAACTGTCATTTTTTTCTTATTTTAATACCGTTTTTGATTTCACTAAAATTTGACAAGGTTAAGGTTTTTTCATTAAGTGGCTCTATGGTCACCACAATGAGGCACAGAATGACACCCATAATCAAAAAGTGACTTTTTCATTGCTATAACTCACTAGTGAGTTATAGATTTTATTTTTTTAATTTTATTGGTTGAGGTGCTTTGTTCTTAAAAAAGTTTTTATTCAAAAACAAAAGATCGTGTTCAATAGAACAAATAAATTAATGCTCCTATTGCTTGCTCATTTCATGCAACTTCTTATTTAAATAGATAATTTTAACTCGTACGTGTTTAATAAATAAAACTTTCACTCAAATATAACTTTTGTATTCTCTGTAATAAAAGAACACTTGTAATTTCCCATTTTGTACGTGGCAGAATACCTATGCGCGGAAAATGAAAAAAAAACCTCATCCCTTTAGTCTGCGGCTGATCGCAATGCGCGCGCATAGGAAAACTGATTAATTTTCCTGCCATTGCGAAAAAAAATTCACAATTCGTTTTCACTGTTAAATTACAGTTATATATTAATTAAAATGTCTACAAGTAGTCATTATGAAGAAAATGTTTTCTTAGTATTATTTTCTTCACAAGTGTGTTGATGATATGATACACGTGTGTACTATTGATTACCGTCCTCGGCTCTTTTAAGACCCTCACCTGACGGCTCGGGACTCAAAGGCGCCTCGGCGGTAATCACCAACATTACACACTTGTACCATAAAGTACTATTACATCTCTAATATTCGGTAAGTAGGTCCTTATTACCCCAAAATGGGGCTTGTAGGTGACCAATTACCGCTCTAGGGTAATAATGTAGCTAGAAAAGCCCTAGAGCGGTGAGTAATTAAAAAAAAACACTTCACTCTTTCAAAAAGTTCGCTTACATCTAAACATCATACTGGCGATAGACATCATGCATTCAGCCCAATGACAAAAGAGGTCGCTTCGCTATTCAGCCTTGTCTTCGTATGAGTATAATAGTTATCAATTTTATTTTTGTGATGCCGGTTTTTTCTACTTACCTCACAATCGAGATGTCAAGCAGAGCAGTTAGCTCGGGTGTAAGCATCAATTGCAGCCCTTGGCTACTAATCTACTATTATAGTATTACTTTTATAGAACACTAACGCCTGCTTAGCGATACCAAACATTGCAATTTATTAGAGAGAAAAATTCACAGCCTGGATAGTACTGTAAAAGCTAAAAAAAAACGATATTAAAAAATATCTAGTGACACTTCCGCTGAAAAGAAAACAATGATTTTGGCCTATTTGGCGGTGTGCACCCCCGCATAAACTGCTAATAGGAAGAATACAAAATAAAAAACACAAGAAACCCCAAATCAACCAAAACCGATTCGACACGTGTTTCACCTCTGTGAAACACAAACAGTGAGTCACCTCACTGTCGGTCTAGCGCTTGACGAGTCAACATCTCCTGAGGATGACTCGTGTAGAGGAGGGTGGTGCACACCCCCAAATAGGCCAAAATTATTTTTTTCTTTTCAGCGGAAGTGTCACTAAATGTTTTTTAATATCGTTTTTTTGATAATGGATTTCCGCAAAGTAACGCCTGAATCAATAAATTAACTGTCAAAGCTGTTCATTAGATGTCGCTCCGTCCCCGTCAGACGGTTAAAGTCATATGGGGAGTTAAAATTCGATGTTCGGACCTCGAGCCTCGGTGGCCTAGTTGGTCATGGCGTCTGACACGGATAGTCACAAGACGCGGGTTCAAATCCTGTCCGAGGATGGGAATTTATCTCTCTATAAAAATTTTAAGGTTAAGGTTGTTTGTCTGACATGAAGTAATACATATTAGGGCAGAACGCAGTGAGGGTGTAGTGTACTTACGGAGAGCTTGCTGAAGTTGAAGACGTTGGCGGAAGGCGAGGTGGAGACGTTGAGTTCGCTCCCCGGAGACGAGAGCTGCAGCGGAGTGCTGCATCCGCCCTCCGGCTCCTGCAACACAACACGCTGGGTGCCAGAGGCCGTAGCACAAACTATTTGCGATAAAGTGTTAACGCTTCCGCTTACAAACTATGAGTGTATCTGTGTTACGTGTGCCCTAGATACATGACAGTTTGTACTGTTGCACGTGAACGGCACGTTACGTTACACGCACGCAGTTATTCGTGAGAGCCACTGACATAGGGTTTAGATACTTGATAACGATGTGTCTAGTGTTGAGATCTTCAGGTTCCTGCTACCCTGGTACTTTCGGTTACAATTTATATGTGTTTGTGTATTGGATGGTGAAACTTGCCTCTTCTTGTTGCTGGTTTCCTGGTACCTTTGCAACTCGACAACTACTTTACCTGTGCGCTTACCACGGGACTTTGCGTAAGTCTATCGTAATCGTATCGTTGTCGTATGCAGTACAAACTATGAGTGTATCTGTGTCACGTGTGCCCTAGATACATAACAGTTTGTACTGTTGCACGTGAACGTTACGTTACGTTACACGCACGCAGTTATTCGTGAGAGCCACTGCCATAGGGTTTAGATACTTGATAACGATGTGTCTAGTGTTGAGATCTTCAGGTTCCTGCTACCCTGGTACTTTCGGTTACAATTTATATGTGTTTGTGTATTGGATGGTGAAACTTGCCTCTTCTTGTTGCTGGTTTCCTGGTACCTTTGCAACTCGACAACTACTTTACCTGTGCGCTTACCACGGGACTTTGCGTAAGTCTATCGTAATCGTATCGTTGTCGTATACAGTACAATCTATGAGTGTATCTGTGTCACGTGTGCCCTAGATACATGACAGTTTGTACTGTTGCACGTGAACGACACGTTACGTTACACGCACGCAGGTATTCGTGATAGAGCCCCAATACGTTCCTTTCGACTTGAGTGAAAGAGAAAACGATGGATTTTCAAACTCACGACTCTAGGATACCGATCTGTTACTTAGACAGTTAAAATATTCCTAATATGTTTACAAAACTTTTTTGTACAGGACGTTGCATCTTAGATTTAAAGTCATTTTTGGGACAGTTTGTAAGATAGTCAATTTTATTAGTTGTACTTGGTTGTATATATACTTAAACTGCACTAATCGCCACCCCATGATGACCTGAGAGATGCTTGTTCACGCGCCGCTTGAAAGCCCCAGGGTCACAGCTGCAAGGGAATACGTACGCCGGCAGAGCATTCCACAATTTACTTACAGAGGTAGAACTGCCAAACTTTTAGGTTCGTGGTAAGAAGTTTAGAACAGTATATGGATGCAATGCGGATAATACGGAACGTGTAGTTCGGGATCGGTGGTGAAGAAATAAAAAGATTAAAGAGCTCTTCTCTTATAGCAACCTGCGCAGGAGAAGATACCAGGGAGTAGTAGCTCCCTGAGGTACTGAGAGGCAAGATGTGAGAGCTCGAGGCCTCAACCAGCTGAAAGAGCTCTTCAGAACATTCGCCATGAAATAATCGGTTAGAGAAGCTGTAGTTGTACGCATATCTGGTACATATGTGTGGTGCTTAGTAGTTACCTCTCCACCCGGCAAGTCTTTGAGATGGTTGAGTGCTGCGTTGAGATCCCGGAGACAGGGCGCGCTCCACATCTGCGCCGGCAGCGCGCGCAGCTTGTTGTTGGACACGTCGAGGGTCGCCAGCGCCGGCAGCGAGAACAGGGCCGGAGGGAGCTCCTCCAGCCGGTTATCCTGTACAATCAGCTAGGTTTGTGGAGGTTGCTTGGGTGGGTGGGTAGATACATAGGTAGGTAGTAGTAGGTAAATAGGCAGAAAGATCTAAAAGTAGAACATCTTCCCTTTTGTTGGTAGGTTTAGCGCGATATGCGTGTAAGGATGTCGTCTACGAACAAATCTTCGGTTGGTAGTTTTTGTTAGTAGCCTACCTACGCAAACAATGACATTTAAAACCTGTCAACCCCGACCGCTCTGTCGTCACTTGCATAATGATCGCCGGCAAGCGTCCTCCGCCCCCACCGCACCGCCTCTTCCCACTCTTGTCGCCTAGTTATCACGAGGAAGTTCTACTTACTCGGGTCGCGCTTCAAGTACTTTTGTGTAGGTATCCACGTTGCAACGCCTCCATCTTATAGGGAAGTACTTCCCACTGAGCCAGGTGTTGTTGGCCCACGGACAGCTGTCCGAAGGTTCATCTTAGAGGTTGTTTATGGGTTGATGTTGTGTAAACTTGACACTTTATGCGTTCGAATAACTGTGCGTATAGTTTAGATTAGCGCCATCTGTTAGCTTCATGTCGTAGTATGGACTTCTGCGCTTGGTTACGTGTGTACGAGTTGTGAGTAGGATGCGGCAGAGGTCGCTACAGTTGTTTACGAACAGTTTGCTTTGAACTATAACATCGTGATGTACGAACATTGGGAATATTTGGGAGATTTTAGCTTTACCCAGAGATTAGCAACATTTTTTTACATTTAGGCATTAATGTACTGTAAAACTATGACTTCTAAAATAAAAAAAATTGGTTATCCTGTCCAATTAGTTAGGTTTGCTTTAAACTATAACATCGCGATGTACGGACGCGAGAATTTAGCTTTATCTAGAAGTTGGCAACATTTTTTACATTTTACATTCTAATGTTCTAAAAAAACTATGAGTTCTAACAGAAAACCAAAAAAAGGTTCAAAATACATATACAAATAAAGCATTCTCGGCCATTGCCAGCCCATTTGCTACCATAGTAGTACTAAAGTTCGAGCTGATACGGCGACATAATGTTGTGTGTCGAGATAATACAAAAACTAACAGTGCGAACAATAGTAGTGGTGCCTCGCATAGCAAACGAGTACGGAAGAGGGTAGACCGTTTCGTCTGCTCGTAAACATACATCCGCCCGCAATTCCTCAGTACATCCGTGATCATGGCGCTTGCAACGGGCAAGAAATATCGGAAACTCACAGAAAATATACATGATAACTATCCCGTTGATAATTTGAATACTTCTAACATTTGCTACCAACTAAAAACTGGCGTTACAAGAGAGCGGTGTGGAGTGAATGAAGATGTAATGACCAGAGTTGTAAAGCATGCTTGGATGGTTTGGGCATGTAGAGAGGATGAGAGAAGACTGACGAAACAAGTGTACAAGGCGAGCGTGGATGGAGAGGTAGAGCTCGGCGAACGTACTCCGATCTAATGTGAGATGTTCTGAAGCAAGGCGAGGTCAAGAGTACGCGGAACCGACGGTTGTGTAGAAATAATTTGATGCGACTGGATGAAGCAAATGCGGTATGCCAGGATCGTAGCAAGGGGAAATATGTGGTCTCTGCCTACCCCTCCGGGAAACGGGCGTGATGTTATGTATGTATGTATATAAAAACTAAAAAACAAATATGACTATCAGTTATATGTAAGGATATATGTATCTTCTAAGCAGCTACATACTCGACCGCATACGCACTTATAGAGATGATGATGATGATGATGATGGCCAAACGCAAACCTTCCTATACAAAAAAATTTAATGTAAGTGTTAGCTATGCCAAAATAATAATATAAATATAGAAAAGAACATTTTTAAAATTTCTGTCTGTCTGTTTGTTCCGGCTAATCTCCACAACGGCTGGACCGATATCAACGGTATTTTCAATTGCTTACTTTTATCATCTGGCTACAGTTATCAGCTATCAGGAGAGAAAAACCATATGAAGGTTCACAGTACTTAATGCAGGAAACTTCGTCAACAGGAACGAACAACAGCGAGTGAATGAGAAGAACGAGTGAACGTGAACATCAAGTGAACAAGTGTAAGATTGTACTAGAAGAACGAGTGAACAATGAGAACGAGAGAACACGAATATCCAATGAACAAACATAACCATAGTGAACAAGAAAAAAGAGTGAACAGAAGATAGTACAAAAAGAACGAAAGAACAAGGAGACCGAGTAAACATGAATATCAAATGAACAAATATAACGAGTGAACAAGAAGAACGAGTGAAAAGGGAGAAAGAGAGAACAGGAAGAACGAGTTAACAAGTAAAACGAATGAACAGGAACGAGTGAACTAGAAGAATAAGTGATATAGAAGAACGAGTGAACAGATATAACGAGTGAACAAATACCTGAAGATAGAGCTCCTGCAGCGCAGGCGCAGTGTAACAAGTTCTGGTGACTTTCTTCTTCCCGCGCCTCCCCTCCAGGTCCTCCTCGAACGGGTCCCCGGGGGACGGGAGACGCTCCAGCTTGTTCTGCGCTGCGTTTATGTATCTGGGGAAGAGATGGCGTTACGGAACTCAGCGCTCATTTCTATTTAAAACCGGGAAGTATATGTTTATCTTGCCTGGGATGTTAGTTATTTAAGAAAAGATCTTCACATACCATGCCGTTTTAATAACATACGCGACGAAACTAAACACAAATAAAATTTAAAAAAATTGCTCCGTTGCTAACAAATGTTGATTAAAATATGAAAAATGGCGGCTCTATGTCACTTTTGACAACTACAGTAAGCAAAAAATTTGATGACTGAAGCTGCCTGGACCAAGTCATTCACAAAGAGTTGTACTGATATAAATATCACTTCTTGAAGAGTGATTCACACTGTAACGCAATACTGCTTGCGCACTACTGCTTCGCGGCAGTATATCTGGCAACACAGTGGTCCCGACCAAAACGGCCTCATGCACAAATATCACTTCTTGAAGAGTCATTCACACTGTAACACAGTACTGCTTGCGCACTACTGCTTCGCGGCAGTATATCTGGCAACACAGTGGTCCCGACCAAAACGGCCTCATGCACAAATATCACTTCTTGAAGAGTCATTCACACTGTAACACAGTACTGCTTGCGCACTACTGCTTCGCGGCAGTATATCTGGCAACACAGTGGTACCAACCAAAACGGCCTCATGCACAAGAGACCTACCATCTAGTAGGTCTGGTTTCGTTGCATGTTACGATTCCCATCGCGATGGTAGAGGGAGTGGAAGAGAGGTGGCAGCTAGCTAACACACGCAGAAGTACCAGGGGCACATAAGGAGTGAGGAGCTTACTACAAATGAGCAGAATATCTGGCACTCGACTCATGTTCTTACAAAATGTATTGCTGTTCGTCAGTCTCGCTACAACGGTTTGACCGCATGCATAAGGTACTTACACAAGAGACCTACCGACTAGTACATACACTAGCTACGGCAACCTAACGCAGTAATGTTTGCGCACTATTGGTACGCGGCAGAATATCTGGCAAAACAGTGGTACCGACCAAAACGGCCTCATGCACAAGAGACCTACCATTTAGTAGGTCGGGTTTCGTTGCATGTTACGATTCCCATCGCGATGGCAGAGGGAGTGGAAGAGAGCTGGTAGCTAGCTAACTCACACAGAAGTACCAGGGACACATAAGGCGTGAGGAGCTTACTACAAATGTCCAGAATATCTGGCACTCGGCACATGTTCTTTTTCTTATATAAAATGTATTGCTGTTCGTCAGTCTCGCTACAACGGTTTGACCACATGCATAAGATACTTACACAAGAGACCTACCGACTAGTACATACACTAGCTACGGCAACCACTGAGTGCGCACTACAGCAGTATACCTGACACAGGAGTGGTGTTTCTACCACTACAAACGATTTCGCTCGCTTAGCTCGAGCCGCAGCGCTCGTACAACTGCTCACGCGCGTGCGACACTCACCTGAGACTGAGCAGCGTGAAGAGGTGCGGCGGCAGCAGTCGCAGCTCGTTGTTGGAGACGTCCACGCGCGTGAGGGCGAGCAGCGCGCCGCTCTCGCCGGACAGCTTGCTATTGACGCGCGCGCACGCGAGGCGCACCCACGACATGCTGTTACCACAATGGTACAAAGTCAAAGTCAAAATCATTTATTCAATTTAGGCATCAAAGACGCACTTAGGAGCGTCGATTTTTCAAACACATACTTTTACAAACTATGAGTGTATCTGTGTCACGTGTGCCCTAGATATACGACAGTTTGTACTTCTGCATGTGAACGACACGTTACGTTACACGCACGCAGGTATTCGTGCTAGGCACACTGCTCGCTTTAGTTGCCGGAAACACAAACAACAAGAATAAAAGCGAAGATCAGGGAATGAGGCTAACGAATGATAGTAAAATTGAGTCTTATGGCACAGAACGTAATCTGAAAACCAAGACCGAAGCGCAAGGCTCGCGGTGGCTTGGGCAGGGATATAAGGGGAGTTGTTGAGCTCATCGTAGACCTTTGGGACCCAAAATGAAGAGGACGTTGAACAATACAGTATATAAGTCTTGGTTGGTATAACTACCTACTGCTGAATCCTTGTCGCTACCGGATGTACCTTTAGAATGTAAGCAAATAAACACCTTAGCAACAGTGTGACGATGTCATCCAGATATACAAATATTGTTTCTACTATAGATCATAAGGCGAAACCTTTTCAATGGGCATAAACGTAAACAAAGAGTTTCACAAACACATTAAAATAATACTGCCGGATTAAGAGAACGAACTACTTTTATGGTAGTTGGTGACATTGATAAGAGTGTAGGAGTATACAGACCGTATGGTGTGCATTTGCGTCCGTAGCTCGCGCCAGTTGATCATGACGGGCGTGGCCGGGCACAGCGCGCTGTATGTGAGCGCGGCGTCGGCCTGCTTGCGCGCGAACACGCGCTCGCTCACGGCCGACCGGTCCAGCTTGTAGTCCGGGTCAGGGTACGCCTGTCGAAACACAACAAGAAAATATACATTTAGATACAACGCATACTCCAAGCTGACAGATACAACGCATACTCCAAGCTGACAGATACAACGCATACTCCAAGCTGACAGATACAACGCATACTCCAAGCTGACAGATACAACGCATACTCCAAGCTGACAGATACAACGCATACTCCAAGCTGAGAGATACAACGCATACTCCAAGCTGACAGATACAACGCATACTCCAAGCTGCCAGATACAACGCATACTCCAAGCTGACAGATACAACGCATACTCCAAGCTGACAGATACAACGCATACTCCAAGCTGACAGATACAACGCATACTCCAAGCTGAGAGATACAACGCATACTCCAAGCTGACAGATACAACGCATACTCCAAGCTGACAGATACAACGCATACTCCAAGCTGACAGATACAACGCATACTCCAAGCTGACAGATACAACGCATACTCCAAGCTGACAGATACAACGCATACTCCAAGCTGAGAGATACAACGCATACTCCAAGCTGACAGATACAACGCATACTCCAAGCTGAGAGATACAACGCATACTCCAAGCTGACAGATACAACGCATACTCCAAGCTGACAGATACAACGCATACTCCAAGCTGACAGATACAACGCATACTCCAAGCTGACAGATACAACGCATACTCCAAGCTGACAGATACAACGCATACTCCAAGCTGACAGATACAACGCATACTCCAAGCTGACAGATACAACGCATACTCCAAGCTGACAGATACAACGCATACTCCAAGCTGACAGATACAACGCATACTCCAAGCTGACAGATACAACGCATACTCCAAGCTGACAGATACAACGCATACTCCAAGCTGACAGATACAACGCATACTCCAAGCTGACAGATACAACGCATACTCCAAGCTGAGAGATACAACGCATACTCCAAGCTGAGAGATACAACGCATACTCCAAGCTGACAGATACAACGCATACTCCAAGCTGACAGATACAACGCATACTCCAAGCTGCCAGATACAACGCATACACCAAGCTGAGAGATACAACGCATACTCCAAGCTGACAGATACAACGCATACTCCAAGCTGAGAGATACAACGCATACTCCAAGCTGCCAGATACAACGCATACACCAAGCTGAGAGATACAACGCATACTCCAAGCTGACAGATACAACGCATACTCCAAGCTGACAGATACAACGCATACTCCAAGCTGCCAGATACAACGCATACACCAAGCTGAGAGATACAACGCATACTCCAAGCTGACAGATACAACGCATACTCCAAGCTGACAGATACAACGCATACTCCAAGCTGACAGATACAACGCATACTCCAAGCTGCCAGATACAACGCATACTCCAAGCTGACAGATACAACGCATACTCCAAGCTGACAGATACAACGCATACTCCAAGCTGCCAGATACAACGCATACTCCAAGCTGACAGATACAACGCATACTCCAAGCTGACAGATACAACGCATACTCCAAGCTGACAGATACAACGCATACTCCAAGCTGCCAGATACAACGCATACTCCAAGCTGCCAGATACAACGCATACTCCAAGCTGACAGATACAACGCATACTCCAAGCTGCCAGATACAACGCATACTCCAAGCTGCCAGATACAACGCATACACCAAGCTGAGAGATACAACGCATACTCCAAGCTGACAGATACAACGCATACACCAAGCTGAGAGATACAACGCATACTCCAAGCTGACAGATACAACGCATACTCCAAGCTGACAGATACAACGCATACACCAAGCTGACAGATACAACGCATACTCCAAGCTGACAGATACAACGCATACTCTAAGCTGACAGATACAACGCATACTCCAAGCTGACAGATACAACGCATACTCCAAGCTGCCAGATACAACGCATACACCAAGCTGAGAGATACAACGCATACTCCAAGCTGAGAGATACAACGCATACTCCAAGCTGACAGATACAACGCATACTCCAAGCTGCCAGATACAACGCATACTCCAAGCTGAGAGATACAACGCATACTCCAAGCTGACAGATACAACGCATACTCCAAGCTGACAGATACAACGCATACTCCAAGCTGAGAGATACAACGCATACTCCAAGCTGACAGATACAACGCATACTCCAAGCTGACAGATACAACGCATACTCCAAGCTGCCAGATACAACGCATACTCCAAGCTGACAGATACAACGCATACTCCAAGCTGCCAGATACAACGCATACTCCAAGCTGCCAGATACAACGCATACACCAAGCTGACAGATACAACGCATACTCCAAGCTGAGAGATACAACGCATACTCCAAGCTGACAGATACAACGCATACTCCAAGCTGACAGATACAACGCATACTCCAAGCTGAGAGATACAACGCATACTCCAAGCTGACAGATACAACGCATACACCAAGCTGACAGATACAACGCATACACCAAGCTGACAGATACAACGCATACTCCAAGCTGACAGATACAACGCATACTCCAAGCTGAGAGATACAACGCATACTCCAAGCTGCCAGATACAACGCATACACCAAGCTGACAGATACAACGCATACTCCAAGCTGAGAGATACAACGCATACTCCAAGCTGACAGATACAACGCATACACCAAGCTGACAGATACAACGCATACTCCAAGCTGAGAGATACAACGCATACTCCAAGCTGACAGATACAACGCATACTCCAAGCTGACAGATACAACGCATACTCCAAGCTGCCAGATACAACGCATACTCCAAGCTGACAGATACAACGCATACTCCAAGCTGCCAGATACAACGCATACTCCAAGCTGCCAGATACAACGCATACTCCAAGCTGACAGATACAACGCATACTCCAAGCTGACAGATACAACGCATACTCCAAGCTGACAGATACAACGCATACTCCAAGCTGCCAGATACAACGCATACTCCAAGCTGCCAGATACAACGCATACTCCAAGCTGACAGATACAACGCATACTCCAAGCTGACAGATACAACGCATACTCCAAGCTGACAGATACAACGCATACTCCAAGCTGACAGATACAACGCATACTCCAAGCTGACAGATACAACGCATACTCCAAGCTGCCAGATACAACGCATACTCCAAGCTGACAGATACAACGCATACTCCAAGCTGACAGATACAACGCATACTCCAAGCTGAGAGATACAACGCATACTCCAAGCTGCCAGATACAACGCATACACCAAGCTGAGAGATACAACGCATACTCCAAGCTGACAGATACAACGCATACTCCAAGCTGCCAGATACAACGCATACTCCAAGCTGCCAGATACAACGCATACTCCAAGCTGACAGATACAACGCATACTCCAAGCTGACAGATACAACGCATACTCCAAGCTGACAGATACAACGCATACTCCAAGCTGACAGATACAACGCATACTCCAAGCTGCCAGATACAACGCATACTCCAAGCTGACAGATACAACGCATACTCCAAGCTGACAGATACAACGCATACTCCAAGCTGACAGATACAACGCATACTCCAAGCTGACAGATACAACGCATACTCCAAGCTGACAGATACAACGCATACTCCAAGCTGAGAGATACAACGCATACTCCAAGCTGCCAGATACAACGCATACTCCAAGCTGACAGATACAACGCATACTCCAAGCTGACAGATACAACGCATACTCCAAGCTGACAGATACAACGCATACTCCAAGCTGACAGATACAACGCATACTCCAAGCTGACAGATACAACGCATACTCCAAGCTGACAGATACAACGCATACTCCAAGCTGCCAGATACAACGCATACTCCAAGCTGACAGATACAACGCATACTCCAAGCTGACAGATACAACGCATACTCCAAGCTGAGAGATACAACGCATACTCCAAGCTGCCAGATACAACGCATACTCCAAGCTGCCAGATACAACGCATACTCCAAGCTGACAGATACAACGCATACTCCAAGCTGACAGATACAACGCATACTCCAAGCTGACAGATACAACGCATACTCCAAGCTGACAGATACAACGCATACTCCAAGCTGACAGATACAACGCATACTCCAAGCTGACAGATACAACGCATACTCCAAGCTGCCAGATACAACGCATACTCCAAGCTGACAGATACAACGCATACTCCAAGCTGACAGATACAACGCATACTCCAAGCTGAGAGATACAACGCATACTCCAAGCTGCCAGATACAACGCATACACCAAGCTGAGAGATACAACGCATACTCCAAGCTGCCAGATACAACGCATACTCCAAGCTGCCAGATACAACGCATACTCCAAGCTGCCAGATACAACGCATACTCCAAGCTGCCAGATACAACGCATACTCCAAGCTGACAGATACAACGCATACTCCAAGCTGCCAGATACAACGCATACTCCAAGCTGACAGATACAACGCATACTCCAAGCTGCCAGATACAACGCATACTCCAAGCTGACAGATACAACGCATACTCCAAGCTGACAGATACAACGCATACTCCAAGCTGACAGATACAACGCATACTCCAAGCTGCCAGATACAACGCATACTCCAAGCTGCCAGATACAACGCATACTCCAAGCTGACAGATACAACGCATACTCCAAGCTGACAGATACAACGCATACTCCAAGCTGACAGATACAACGCATACTCCAAGCTGACAGATACAACGCATACTCCAAGCTGAGAGATACAACGCATACTCCAAGCTGACAGATACAACGCATACTCCAAGCTGACAGATACAACGCATACTCCAAGCTGACAGATACAACGCATACTCCAAGCTGACAGATACAACGCATACTCCAAGCTGACAGATACAACGCATACTCCAAGCTGAGAGATACAACGCATACTCCAAGCTGCCAGATACAACGCATACTCCAAGCTGCCAGATACAACGCATACTCCAAGCTGACAGATACAACGCATACTCCAAGCTGACAGATACAACGCATACTCCAAGCTGACAGATACAACGCATACTCCAAGCTGACAGATACAACGCATACTCCAAGCTGACAGATACAACGCATACTCCAAGCTGACAGATACAACGCATACTCCAAGCTGACAGATACAACGCATACTCCAAGCTGCCAGATACAACGCATACTCCAAGCTGACAGATACAACGCATACTCCAAGCTGACAGATACAACGCATACTCCAAGCTGAGAGATACAACGCATACTCCAAGCTGCCAGATACAACGCATACTCCAAGCTGCCAGATACAACGCATACTCCAAGCTGACAGATACAACGCATACTCCAAGCTGACAGATACAACGCATACTCCAAGCTGACAGATACAACGCATACTCCAAGCTGACAGATACAACGCATACTCCAAGCTGACAGATACAACGCATACTCCAAGCTGACAGATACAACGCATACTCCAAGCTGCCAGATACAACGCATACTCCAAGCTGACAGATACAACGCATACTCCAAGCTGACAGATACAACGCATACTCCAAGCTGAGAGATACAACGCATACTCCAAGCTGCCAGATACAACGCATACACCAAGCTGAGAGATACAACGCATACTCCAAGCTGACAGATACAACGCATACTCCAAGCTGCCAGATACAACGCATACTCCAAGCTGCCAGATACAACGCATACTCCAAGCTGACAGATACAACGCATACTCCAAGCTGACAGATACAACGCATACTCCAAGCTGACAGATACAACGCATACTCCAAGCTGACAGATACAACGCATACTCCAAGCTGACAGATACAACGCATACTCCAAGCTGACAGATACAACGCATACTCCAAGCTGAGAGATACAACGCATACTCCAAGCTGCCAGATACAACGCATACACCAAGCTGAGAGATACAACGCATACTCCAAGCTGACAGATACAACGCATACTCCAAGCTGCCAGATACAACGCATACTCCAAGCTGCCAGATACAACGCATACTCCAAGCTGACAGATACAACGCATACTCCAAGCTGCCAGATACAACGCATACTCCAAGCTGCCAGATACAACGCATACACCAAGCTGAGAGATACAACGCATACTCCAAGCTGACAGATACAACGCATACACCAAGCTGAGAGATACAACGCATACTCCAAGCTGACAGATACAACGCATACTCCAAGCTGACAGATACAACGCATACACCAAGCTGACAGATACAACGCATACTCCAAGCTGACAGATACAACGCATACTCCAAGCTGCCAGATACAACGCATACTCCAAGCTGACAGATACAACGCATACTCCAAGCTGCCAGATACAACGCATACTCCAAGCTGCCAGATACAACGCATACTCCAAGCTGACAGATACAACGCATACTCCAAGCTGACAGATACAACGCATACTCCAAGCTGACAGATACAACGCATACTCCAAGCTGCCAGATACAACGCATACTCCAAGCTGCCAGATACAACGCATACTCCAAGCTGACAGATACAACGCATACTCCAAGCTGACAGATACAACGCATACTCCAAGCTGACAGATACAACGCATACTCCAAGCTGACAGATACAACGCATACTCCAAGCTGACAGATACAACGCATACTCCAAGCTGACAGATACAACGCATACTCCAAGCTGACAGATACAACGCATACTCCAAGCTGAGAGATACAACGCATACTCCAAGCTGCCAGATACAACGCATACACCAAGCTGAGAGATACAACGCATACTCCAAGCTGACAGATACAACGCATACTCCAAGCTGACAGATACAACGCATACTCCAAGCTGACAGATACAACGCATACTCCAAGCTGCCAGATACAACGCATACTCCAAGCTGCCAGATACAACGCATACTCCAAGCTGACAGATACAACGCATACTCCAAGCTGCCAGATACAACGCATACTCCAAGCTGCCAGATACAACGCATACTCCAAGCTGACAGATACAACGCATACTCCAAGCTGACAGATACAACGCATACTCCAAGCTGCCAGATACAACGCATACTCCAAGCTGACAGATACAACGCATACTCCAAGCTGCCAGATACAACGCATACTCCAAGCTGACAGATACAACGCATACTCCAAGCTGACAGATACAACGCATACTCCAAGCTGACAGATACAACGCATACTCCAAGCTGACAGATACAACGCATACTCCAAGCTGACAGATACAACGCATACTCCAAGCTGACAGATACAACGCATACTCCAAGCTGACAGATACAACGCATACTCCAAGCTGACAGATACAACGCATACTCCAAGCTGCCAGATACAACGCATACTCCAAGCTGCCAGATACAACGCATACTCCAAGCTGACAGATACAACGCATACTCCAAGCTGACAGATACAACGCATACTCCAAGCTGACAGATACAACGCATACTCCAAGCTGACAGATACAACGCATACTCCAAGCTGACAGATACAACGCATACTCCAAGCTGAGAGATACAACGCATACTCCAAGCTGCCAGATACAACGCATACACCAAGCTGAGAGATACAACGCATACTCCAAGCTGACAGATACAACGCATACTCCAAGCTGCCAGATACAACGCATACTCCAAGCTGCCAGATACAACGCATACACCAAGCTGACAGATACAACGCATACTCCAAGCTGAGAGATACAACGCATACTCCAAGCTGACAGATACAACGCATACTCCAAGCTGACAGATACAACGCATACTCCAAGCTGACAGATACAACGCATACTCCAAGCTGACAGATACAACGCATACTCCAAGCTGACAGATACAACGCATACTCCAAGCTGAGAGATACAACGCATACTCCAAGCTGACAGATACAACGCATACTCCAAGCTGACAGATACAACGCATACTCCAAGCTGACAGATACAACGCATACTCCAAGCTGACAGATACAACGCATACTCCAAGCTGACAGATACAACGCATACTCCAAGCTGACAGATACAACGCATACTCCAAGCTGCCAGATACAACGCATACTCCAAGCTGCCAGATACAACGCATACACCAAGCTGAGAGATACAACGCATACTCCAAGCTGACAGATACAACGCATACTCCAAGCTGACAGATACAACGCATACTCCAAGCTGCCAGATACAACGCATACTCCAAGCTGCCAGATACAACGCATACACCAAGCTGAGAGATACAACGCATACTCCAAGCTGACAGATACAACGCATACTCCAAGCTGACAGATACAACGCATACTCCAAGCTGCCAGATACAACGCATACTCCAAGCTGACAGATACAACGCATACTCCAAGCTGACAGATACAACGCATACTCCAAGCTGCCAGATACAACGCATACTCCAAGCTGACAGATACAACGCATACTCCAAGCTGACAGATACAACGCATACTCCAAGCTGCCAGATACAACGCATACTCCAAGCTGACAGATACAACGCATACTCCAAGCTGACAGATACAACGCATACTCCAAGCTGAGAGATACAACGCATACTCCAAGCTGACAGATACAACGCATACTCCAAGCTGACAGATACAACGCATACTCCAAGCTGACAGATACAACGCATACTCCAAGCTGAGAGATACAACGCATACTCCAAGCTGACAGATACAACGCATACTCCAAGCTGACAGATACAACGCATACTCCAAGCTGACAGATACAACGCATACTCCAAGCTGCCAGATACAACGCATACTCCAAGCTGAGAGATACAACGCATACTCCAAGCTGACAGATACAACGCATACTCCAAGCTGACAGATACAACGCATACTCCAAGCTGAGAGATACAACGCATACTCCAAGCTGCCAGATACAACGCATACTCCAAGCTGCCAGATACAACGCATACTCCAAGCTGACAGATACAACGCATACTCCAAGCTGCCAGATACAACGCATACTCCAAGCTGAGAGATACAACGCATACTCCAAGCTGACAGATACAACGCATACTCCAAGCTGACAGATACAACGCATACTCCAAGCTGACAGATACAACGCATACTCCAAGCTGACAGATACAACGCATACTCCAAGCTGACAGATACAACGCATACTCCAAGCTGAGAGATACAACGCATACTCCAAGCTGACAGATACAACGCATACTCCAAGCTGACAGATACAACGCATACTCCAAGCTGAGAGATACAACGCATACTCCAAGCTGACAGATACAACGCATACTCCAAGCTGACAGATACAACGCATACTCCAAGCTGACAGATACAACGCATACTCCAAGCTGACAGATACAACGCATACTCCAAGCTGACAGATACAACGCATACTCCAAGCTGACAGATACAACGCATACTCCAAGCTGACAGATACAACGCATACTCCAAGCTGACAGATACAACGCATACTCCAAGCTGAGAGATACAACGCATACTCCAAGCTGACAGATACAACGCATACTCCAAGCTGACAGATACAACGCATACTCCAAGCTGACAGATACAACGCATACTCCAAGCTGACAGATACAACGCATACTCCAAGCTGACAGATACAACGCATACTCCAAGCTGACAGTTACAACGCATACTCCAAGCTTTATAATATTGTTTATCAAAAACAGATGTTATGGAGAGGTAATAAGATGCAGGTTACCTTGGTGGCGAGTATCTTGGCGGTGAGGTCGGTGAGGCCGGCGAGCGCGCACTCCCGAAGGGCGCGGCAGTGCGGGTCGAGCGCGCCGTGCTTCAGCAGTATCTCCGCTATCTGCACGTTCTAGGCGCGGCACGCGATGGCGAGCGCCGTCCACGGACCCTCGCCTGTAAACATACACCGATGCAGTTTATACTATATGTTTTGGTTGGTTTATCTGTCCTTATATTAGGATTCCGTACACAAAGGGTAAAACGGGACCCTATTATTTAGACTCCGCTGTCCGTCTATCACCACGCTGTATCTCGTGAACCGTGATAGTTAGACAGTTGACATTTTCACAGATGATGTATTTCTGTTGCCGCTATAACAACAAATACTAAAAACCTGCCAAGTGCGAGTAAGAATCGCGCATGATAGGTTCCGTAGCATTATCTTTAAAAACGCCAAAAGACCGTGTTGTATGGGAGATTTTTTTAAATAATGGTACGAAACCCTTCGTGCTGAGTCTGACTCGGACTTGGCCGGTTTTAAATCTCTTCTAAGTCTTGGGTATTTATTTTTGTTTTTCAGTTATTTATTTATTATATACAAAACAAATTACAATCAATGGTTAGGTATTCTGATAGTACATATTTCGTGTGCTTCAGTAAATCACAATGCAGTTTATTCTAGATAAAACTTTAACTATTATAATATTAGTGTGATTCACGTTAAGCGGGTAGATAATAATAGTGGACCCCGATTCCCCCTGGGGCTAAATGAGACCCCTGACCCCCGGCTTGCCTTTTTTTTTTTTTTTTATTTACCAAATTAAAAGTACATACATTTTTGAAGTAATTAACATAGCATTCATAAACCACATAGGTTTGTACATAATGCTATAATGTAAGAATCTAACTTAATCATACATCTAAGAGGGTACATAAGGGATACTACACTACTACAGGGATATACAAGCATGTTTTGACTGTTGACGAAGATTATTTATTTATCTTCGTAGCCCATGCGATATCCGCTAGGTACCAAGTTATATAATCAACATTCGATGCGTTGAAGGAAATAATCCTTGAGTTTATATTTAATATTACTTGGTGTAATGTTTTTACGTAAAACAATAGGTAAGTTATTAATTAAACGTGGGACCAGGTACGAGGCTGTGCGTTCACCGTAGGTATTGTTTGCGCGGGTCGTACAAAGCCGGTTACGAGCAACGGCGCGCGTATAATATACAGGATGGTGCACCTCTTTCTGTATTGATTTATTGAAGAATTGTTCTTTGAGCAGAATATATTTAAATTGGGTATATATGGGAAGGATTTTACAATGACTAAAAAGAAGGTTATCTTGGTTTTGGAATTGTTCTTTGATTTTTGTAGTTACTATGTTTTTCAGTATTTTTAGTTAATTGGCCGTCTGGGGGTGAATACGCAAGAACAAGTAACAAAAATCTCCAAGGGTGGAAGTGTTAAAGGGCATAACGTCGGTAGTAGCGCTCTAGTGAAACCGCAGCACACCTGTCGACACCCTTTAGCAATCCACAACAAAGTTGCCCCTTTTGCCACCATGATGGTAGCCTTTATGGGTTAAGTGGGTGGCAAGTCACCACCTGCCTAAATATTTTAAGATGAGACTGAAATTAGCAGGTGCCGTAGTCTCGTCCATATCCTACTATCCCTTATCTCTAATAAGTACATATCAATAGCCTGGCCATTTTACCCATTTTTGTAATAGATATACCATGACACCGTCATCCCAAATTCTGTTTTTATACTACTTTGTATGTTTTATACCAAACAGGCCTCTAAGTGTTGGCTACAGCCCCACTTATACCTTTGTAAAGGACCGGATGAAATCCGTGAATAAAATATAATTTTCATTATTTGTTTTCATTATACATCAATATGAACATTTAAAATCAAGTAGGGATTATCAAACGAATACATTCGTGGTTGGGAAACATTGGTACCCAAACTAGGAGACCTGTGTTATGGCATACCAATGCTCTCCGCCTGGCTCCTAATTCGCTATGACTATAAGTCAAGTCAAAAGTCAAAATCATTTATTCAATTTAGGCATCAAAGACGTACTTATGAACGTCAACTTTTCATTATAATGTACTTTAAAGACTCTACCGCCGCGTTCCAAAATATATAGAGCCTACCGAGAAGAAGCGGCAAGAAACTCGGGGCCATTCTTTTTATATAGATGTTTACAATGTTTCTGCTTAGGTACTACAAATATTACATTTTATGGGTGGCAGAGTGACAGCTTGCCAGAAGTGGAGTACTACAAACACACAACGCGGCGCGTTACGATATATTAAAGGAATGATCGTGAAGTCAACACAGTTTTACTATAGTTCCTTGTAGATATCGTAGCATGGTGTGTTACGTGCATGCATGGTCATAGCGAATATTTATAGTGTTAGATCCTACGAAGAAATAATGTCAGGAAGCATAACTCAGAACAAATTCCACACAAAAAGTGGTCCTTCAAACCAAAACGACGTATGATTCCAAATACGAATTACTTCCGAGGTTACAAATAGACATGTTCGGTGATTGGTTTACATTCAGAAGGAAAGCAGGGATTGGTTCACGCGCGTGCTGCAACGTCTACTATGACAGCTGAGTCGTAGCGGCGTGAACGATGTTATTGATTTAGCACGACTTTTATTGGGTCATTTTTTAAGGCAGTTACTCTTCCTGATATTATTTCTTCGTAGAGTAGATCTAATTACATTTGTTGACGTAATCTTTAACAAATGAATAAGGAACAAAGAGTTGCGCTCCGCGGTTTCACCCGCGTGATGATGCATGATGATGATGATGAATCAAATATAGCGTATGTTACTAAGGCATAATTTATCTTTTTACTGCTGAACGAGTTTAATGAACCGATTATGTAGGTTTTGCGTTTATCCGTTACAAACAAACTATCAAATCTTTCCTCCTTATTATTAGAGCACATAAGGATTAACACCAAGGTGCGATTAATGTGGCCTAGTTCGTACCGGCGTTAATATTGCATAATTTATCACGGAAAATTAGTTATCAGAATTAACTGGAATAGATGTATAATATCCCATCCTTTTTTGTAAACATTAACGTCCTCTATAAAACTATTGTACATCACATTTCTCTATTATATTTATCTTATATCGGTACTCTGCGGAAACGATTAGTTCCGCAGCATACCGATGTAAGGATGTTTTTTGGTATTTTTTTCACACCTTGGGTTACATTATCGAAGTTTTCGTACGGATCCCTAACTTTATTGTAAATATTATATAGCCTATATTGCTCAGTGATAATGTAGCTTTCCAGCGGTAAAACAACTCTTGAAATCGGTCCAGTAGTTTGTGAGGTTATTAGTTACAAACAAAAATCCAAAAATACGAAAATACAAATCTTTCCTCTTTATAATATTAGTGTAAATTACGTAATACAGGCTGTGACGAGTGCGCGGGTACTCACGTCCGCTGTCGCAGCTGGCGGCGGCGGGGCGCGGCTCGGAGCGGTCCACGCATGCGCTGCGCGACCGCCGTCTCTCTCCCACGCTCTCGCACACACTCTGCAATACCGCATACACGCGCGTTACACACTTACACAATAGTTATGTAACTGCGTCAGTCTATTGGAGAACTTTAATAAATAAATAGGTATCAAGTGAATTAACAGGCAACAAGGACAATAGCGACTAAACAGGCACAATGACAGTAGTGGATAAACAGGTACCAAGGACAGTAGTCAACAAACAGGCTACAATGACAGTAGTCAATAAACAGGCCACAATGACAGTATTGAATAAACAGGCCACAAGGACAGTACTGAATAAACAAGCATCAAGGTCAGTAGTGAATAAACAGGCATCAAGGACAATAGCGACTAAACAGGCACAAAGGCCAGTAGTGAATAAAAAGGTCACAATAACAGTATTGAATAAACAGGCAACAGGGACAATAGCGACCAAACAGGCACAAGAAAAGTAGTGGATAAACAGTTATTAAGGACAGTAGTCAATAAACAGGCCACAAGGACAGTAGTGAATAAACAGGCCACAAGGACAGTAGTGAATAAAAACGCCACAATAACAGTATTGAATAAACAGGCAACAGGGACAATAGCGACTAAACAGGCACAAAGGCCAGTAGTGAATAAAAAGGTCACAATAACAGTATTGAATAAACAGGCAACAGGGACAATAGCGACCAAACAGGCACAAGAAAAGTAGTGGATAAACAGTTATTAAGGACAGTAGTCAATAAACAGGCTACAATGACAGTAGTCAATAAACAGGCCACAATGACAGTATTGAATAAACAGGCCACAAGGACAGTACTGAATAAACAAGCATCAAGGTCAGTAGTGAATAAACAGGCATCAAGGACAATAGCGACTAAACAGGCACAAAGGCCAGTAGTGAATAAAAAGGTCACAATAACAGTATTGAATAAACAGGCAACAGGGACAATAGCGACCAAACAGGCACAAGAAAAGTAGTGGATAAACAGTTATTAAGGACAGTAGTCAATAAACAGGCCACAAGGACAGTAGTGAATAAACAGGCCACAAGGACAGTAGTGAATAAAAACGCCACAATAACAGTATTGAATAAACAGGCAACAGCGACAATAGCGACCAAACAGGCACAAGAAAAGTAGTGGATAAACAGGTATTAAGGACAGTAGTCAATAAACAGGCCACAAGGACAGTAGTGAATAAACAGGCCACAAGGACAGTCATCAATAAACAGGCCACAATGACAGTAGTGAATAAACAGGCCACAAGGACAGTAGTCAATAAACAGGCAACAATGACAGTATTCAATAAACAGGCAACAAGAACAGTAGTGAATAAACTGACATCAAGGACAGTAGTGAATAAACTGACATCAAGGACAATAGGGAATAAACTGGCGTCAAGGACAGTAGTGAATAAACAGGCAGTAAAAAGAGTCCTCACCGGCGGCGCGGCGGGTGCGTTTCCATCAGCTCCAGCGGCCAACAGTCGCAGCAGCACGGCGGAGTGGTTGCCGCGCGCGCAGCACGCGACACAACTGTCGTTGTTGCGCAACACGTCCACTCGCACCGGATGGAGGCGGCTCACTGACTCACTCTCTACAGTCCGCTGTCGACAACAATGTGTACAGTACCGTCGGTTTAACTCGCCCGCCCGGAACAAACTTACTACAAACATGTACACTTCGATGATCGAAACGTCGTATAAAAAACGTGTTATAAAAAAATTTATGCGAACTTCTGGGCTGTCGAGTTACTATGATGAGGTGGAATAATAAGCCAGCAAATCCTAAAGCAATTTGTATTTTTGCTATATACTCGTTATTAGATATGCATGTAGTCTAGGAGTACCGGTGAATAATGTTATTTTGGCATTGTCACTCTAGGGCCCCAAGGTACAGGCTTCGCGACTAGTTTGGTATTAACTGATAATTTCATTTGAACTTAAAATTGATAATTACACATTTATTACTCTAAACTAGTGGCTCTGTGAGCCGTGAACCTCGTGAGTATGTTTTGGCATAGCTTAAACTAAATAAATATTCATCTCGCACTTTAAAACAAAATCCTTGCAACTTAAAATAAAAAAGAAATACAAAATCTTAATCGACAAATAAATCTATCTGTATAATTATTGAGCCTGCTTACAAAATGTCCCGGGAATCGGTTGAGTAATGTGACCAGTAGAGGAGAACAGCCGGACATACGGACTACGGAAGCATTTTTGCCCAAGCTATTGCGGAGTCGGTTCGCACTCGCTCGGTCAAATATTTTATTTCAGTTTTAAAGATTATTATTATTATAAGTGCATATGTGCAGTAGTTTGTAGAAGCTGGTTCGGGGCTGTCAAGTTAAAACGGCCGCAATGTACTAATTTGCTTACAACCAGGGAGCAAAAGTCAGTTTTGCTCATTTAGTGAAACAGTATTTATACACTAAGTACTATTTAATAAAAAGTTATTATTCAATGTAGTTACCGCTGTGTTGCTTACATGTCGTATTTTTTCGCTATTGGTGTGAAAAGTTGTGCGTGTGACACGAAAGCAAATTGGTATGTTTCGTTTGACTTCGCATCTCTCAATACGTTCAGGATGAAAATACTGGAGAGAAAAACACTAATATTGTTAATATTAATTAATTATAATGAAAACATTAATATTTTTGATGTTCATGAATCATAAAATATGAGTAATGTCTTAAAGGGTATGAGTGAAAAATGTAGCAAAAAGTTACCAACATCCACCTATATTCGGCGCATATGGTGGTATATAAGACCACTTATGGCGCAGACAGCAAGTGCTGCAATGATGACCAAACTTGAAGACCGAGAGCGTAGCTAAGCTGAGCTCGAGGCCATCATAGCATGGCCAGCAGTGCTGTCATTGCGGACCAAGACTTGTATAGTGCTTTACTCAAATAATGCGAATAATTTAAATAAACCAGCTTAGTATGGAAACTTACTGTCGATGCTTTTCGTAGGCAAGTTGGTATATTTCCTTTGACTTCGGTGAAAATATATTTTTAATCACAATTTCACTTACTTTTTCACTTTTGAATGTCCGGCCATGTTAAACACATTGAATTGGAGAATTCGTCGCTCAAAGAGCTAACTTTTACGATTCTATTCTTAATATCACAATAATTTATAGTAATTGTAAAAAAATTCACCGCACGTTATGTCTCGTTCACACGCTCCTGTTTTTTAATTAGACAATGGTGCTTGTACTGTCCTATAAACACACAGCCTAATTCTGAAATAAATATTTTTGCACCTGGCATTTTATTAAACAAAACCCGACTGAAACGGAATTTCAAAGGAAAATTGCTGGTGACTAAAATATCATACAAATTTGCTGGCGCTATTTCGAGTAGCATAGCAAGGTCTACTTTAATCACATAAGGTTATCAAAATAATGACCACATTACAAGCATATTTGAGTAAACGTACTTTATGGTTTGAAAACAACGTCAATATAGCAAAGAGTTGATGGTAACTTGACGAAGACATTGCGATGATGAAATTGAATTTACAATAAATTATTGATTCTCGCCACTTCGTACGCGTGAAATTATAGTATCATAATCCCTCGGAGACTACCCGTTAATTCAGGGTGAAATGTAGTCCATGTATTTATCCGAGGTATAGTATTGACACAGTTGGCGTCATAGTGGCCCAACTAGTATTCTAGACATAATTGATTTCCATTGTGTCTGAAAAAGATTGGCCACTCTAGCACTGACGGCCTCTGCCTCTCTGAGATCCCCTCTATAAAAAAAATTACCAAAAATGTATATTGGATTAATATTCATCAAATACGTATATCTAAATGATTGAGGAATATTTACGGGTAAATCTGAAGTTTTGGACATACTAAGTAAATACGCGAACAATGCCATCTAGCGGTAATTTCTGGCAACTCTTGATGGGCAATATAATAGCTATCTACATTTATGACCACTCACATTATTATTGGACCCTCCAGTAAGCTTGCTGACGATAGCGTGTATTCCTAGCGAGATCCCGCTGCGGTTCGGACTTAATACTTGCTGCACGGGACGAAGCGGCAAGGGAGGGTCCGGCTGAAACGAGAGAAAACTCTTATATTATACAAAACGAAAATAAATCAAAGAGTATATACAAACAATACAATTATCAGCGTGGATGGACCCCCTGGCAGCATAGAGTAATGGTTTATATAGCGTCTTCAGTCATTTATGCTCATGAAAAACGTACAAAATACGTAATATAATTATGAAATTATAATAAATGGATTCACTTTGACTTAATGTCTACAAACCCCCAGCGGTCCACAGCTAGCAACAAGAACTCGTCGTGAACTAATAACATATATGAAAAACTCGGTACGAATGGAACAAACTTATGTTGCAGGTCACATCAGTCCGACCGATAACCTATGGAACAGACGGGTCCTCGAATAGAGACCACGTGTCGGCAAGCGTAGCGTGAGACGCCTTACAGCTTACAGCCAGTTGGAGCGACGATCTGCGCAAGGTACGAGTAGCTGGCAGTCACTGGATGAGCAGAGCCGAAGATCGGGCTCAGTGGCGCACTTTAGGAGAGGCCAGCCTGTTACAGTCCACTGCTGTCGCAGGATTATAAGCATAAACACATCTGACACCTAAAAAAAGAAAAAGTGAAGAAGTGAAGCCATGATGCTTACCACCACTACGTAACACGTGCATACCTGAGCATCCCCGAGCGGCACACACGGCACGGAGTGCGACAGCAGCGCGTCCACGACGCGCAGGTTGCCGAGCGTGCACGCGATGTACAGCGCGGTTTGGGAGGACACGTCCTTCGCGTTCACGTCGAACGCCGCCGTGTACTGCCATTGTCCGCGAGCGTCTCTACCGACATATCATATTATGGTTTTTTACGTGTACATTCTTGAAATAATATAATCTGAGGCCGTAGCACAAACAATTTGCGAAAAGGTATTCGTGTGATAAACGTCAACGCGTCACACTTTGCTGTACAAACTATGAGTGTATCTGTGCCACGTGTGCCCTAGATACATGACAGTTTGTACTGTTGCACGTGAACGACACGTTACGTTACACGGCATCTCTGCCATAATCATTTTTCCAGCGGAAATGTCACCAAATATTATTTTTTTATGGATTTCCGCAAAGTAACGCTTTATTTTTTTGCGTATCGGAGACGTACATTTACGTCAGTTTAATTCATATATCTTTTGTTTTAATTATCACGGTATAGGAAAGAATAATCAATAAATAACGTAATGTTAACTGTGCGCCGACTTGGACAAGTTTCACACTTTTTGATGTTGAAGTCGGTTCCATTTTAGAGAAAAAAAAATTTCATCCAGAGACCCTTGCTGCTGACGGGATCGATTGTCATTCACCGTCAATGATGATATCATCAAATAATCAAAATGGGCGAAACACTTTTTAGTTATTAACTAACTCAAAAACTGCTCAATCGAATTTAATGAAATTTAAATGGGTGGTCCCACTTAAATAGTAGTACCCTCAAAAGTATACTCTACCAAACACGTGTACAATTGAAAAAAGTTTAATACTGACTTCCATTCTATTCAGTTATTGGAGTGTAACTCAAAACGAACTAGACCGAATTTGATGGAATTTAAATGGGACCACACGGGAAGCACCAGTTTTCAAACAAAAAATAATTTTGATAATCGGTTCACCCAGTCGAAAGTTATGAGTTTACAAAAATAAAAAAACCAATTGAGTACCTCCTTCTGTTTTGAAGTATGTTAAAAATGGCCAATGTTCCCTTTTAGAAATCAAAGAAAATGATGGAAACCTTTCAAGTGTACTCACGTGTATGTGTGGAGAACGCTCTCCGGGTAGGGGTAGTCGAGCAGCAGGGTGACGAGCGCTGCGTGGCCGCCGATACACGCCGCGTGCAGCGGCAGCCACTTCTCCACCGTCTCTTGCTGCAACACAACGTTACACGTTGCACAAAACGGTTCCTTAACTGCGAAATGTCATTGTCTAAAGATAATACCAATAGTAGAGTTGGCTTTCTGGATCGTTTCTTTACTAATGTAAACCCTAAGGCCTTTATTAAAACGTTGCGTAAACCTATATTAGGCGTAACATGCTTTGTCTTGCTTACACGCGTGACATTTACTGCAAGCGAAAAATTGACAGATAGATGTTTTAACTACTCCGGGTTTACTACAAGTTTATTATTAAATACAAGTAACCGTACATCTACTAAGCAGTGAATACTTTAATGGTGGTCCTGACAAGTATCTTTATAGAAACTAAACGGGTCGAAAGTGATCCTTGGTTTAAAATAAGATGAACATGGACAAGACGACAAATTATGTCTAATGCCCATGTTGTGCCTACCCCAATATCAGTTGGGAACTCAGTTCTCGAAGTTGTTGACGAGTACATCTACCTGGGACAGACAGTCAAACTAGGCAGGTCCAACTTCGAGAAAGAGGTCAATCGTCGAATCCAACTCGGCTGGGCAGCGTTCCGGAAACTTCGCGAAGTCTTCTCGTCAAAAATACCTCAGTGCCTCCAGACAAGACTCTTCGACCAATGTGTGTTACCAGTGATGACTTATGGCACTGAAACGTGGTCTCTTACTATGGGCGTCATAGACAAGCTCAAAGTCGCACAACGAGCTATGGAGAGGGCTGTGCTCGGGGTTTCTCTACGTGATCGAATCAGAAATGAGGAGATCCGTAGAAGAACGAAAGTCACCGACATAGCCCAGAAGATTAGCCAGTTGAAGTGGCAGTGGGCAGGGCACATAGCACGCAGAACAGATGGCCGATGGGTTGGGAAGGTTCTGGAGTGGAGACTACGGACCGGCAAGCGCGGCGTAGGTCGTCCACCGATACGGTGCACAGACGACCTGATAAAGATCGCAGGACGACGTTGTATGAAGACCGGTTCCAACCGGCCCATTTGGAATATTATAGGGGAGGCATACGTTCAGCACGTCAAACGTTGGACGTCCTACGGCTGATATGATGATGATGATGAAGCTTCTACATACTGATCATTTACTGACCAAACCTGTACAAGTACCGAACTTACCGATCGATAAATTTGAGTCTTGAATTCGTCATACTTCTTAAACACTGGCTATATCGATCTTTAGCCGATCATTGCAAATAAGTAACAAAATTAAGCGATCGGTAGACGAATTCGATAAGCTTTTACGATTACAACGATAGCATGTAACTGTTAAATTACATTTGAGATCGTCTATTAATTAATCGATATGTCAAATTGTTTTTCGTTTTTCGATGATGATGATGATGACGATGATCACAGCGCTAAAGGTGATTTTGACGCCACTCGGAAGGCACCCTTAGTTGTGAATATGTCAGTGTAGTGTAGTGTAGTGTAGTGCTGGATGACCTGTACTGCGGCGGGGAAGTGCACCAGCAGCAGCTGAGCGATGTGCCGATGCGCGCGGTACGCCGCGATGTAGAGGGGGCCGTACCGCGTGACGGGGTGCGCGCGCCCGTCCGCGCCCGCGTCCAGCAGCGCCGACACCGCACCCGTCAGGCCCGCCTCGCACGCACTGCCAGTGGGGAACACATTTGTAGTTATAAACCAACTTAGAAACAATCACTGATATACCTGAGGGCAAACTTAAAGATAATTGTTCAGCCATGAAATAGCAATCGTTACAGGCATGTCAAAATTTAACTTATGCGCGGTCCAAACCTAATTTTAAAACAATTTTAGATGCTTTACATAAGGTTGGGAATTGCTTACCAGAATGGACGATGTAATGCGAAGATGCAATTGAATACGTGCTAATACTTTTTACATTTATTTCGTACAATCAAATGATTCAATTTTAATGATAAAGGAGTCCATAGTTCACTAGTAAATTTCATTCGGAATTCGAATGTGTTATATTCATTAAAATATATTTGCCCATAATTGAATAAAAATCCTTTTTCCCACGAAGCACGTAAGAAAATTGCAAAATTTAGGGAATGTTGCCGATTTTTGTCTATCGAGCCAAGTTTTGCTCAATCGTGTATTGGCTCCCATACTTCATAAGAACGTATATTCAATTTACACTACGTTTTTTTCGAACTTCGGTTATTAGGTTTAAGCGTCGAAAAACTAAGTTTTCACGAAGTCGAATCATAAAATTTGGTCGTAATCTGCACTCATTTCGCCTTTCATATTCATTAACATCCCCATTCAAAACCAAAAGATTCATTTGATGACACCAATTTGCAGACACGACAATAATGGGCAGAGTTATATCAACACTGTTATTGCCTTTCTTCCTCGATGACGATTATTATAATTCAATATTGAAGGTAAAAGTTAGCAAACAAGTTGTTACTTTTCCACCGACTTTCAAAAAAAGGAGGTAGGTACTCAATTCGACAGTATTTTTTTTGTTTATGTTTGTTACCTCATAACTTTCGATTGGGTGGACGGATTCTCAAAATTTGATTGTTTGAAAGCTGGTGCTTCCCGTGTGGTCCCATTTAAATTTCATCAAAATCGGTCAAGTAGTTCTTGAGTTACACTCCAATAACTGATTTTTATCAAAGTAATAGAATGGAAGTCGGTATTAAATTTTTCAAATTGCACTTGTCTTCTTACCAAATCTCCCGCTAAACATATTTATAATTTTGTTATATGACTTTTAAAGCACTAACGCCTGCTTTAACTTTTTGTATTGATGTCGCTATCCTTCTGTTTAATAAAACACCATAGTATGTACTTTTAATGTATTCCGCAGCCGAAATTGAAGTGACAATATTGGTGGATGATTCATTTATACAACAGGCGAGGGTGTAATTATAGAAAAGTACCCACACAACCATAATATACAACACCGTCATTATTTAAAAACGTTGCGACATCAATACGAAAGTTAATTGTTTAAATAATTCTTCTTTAGGTTGGATAATGTTGTCGAGCTGTCCAATAGATGTCGCTCCGTCCCCGTACGACGGTTACAATCATATAGTGTTACAATTCGATGCTCGGACCTCGTGCCTCGGTGGTCTAGTGGTCATGGTGCCTAACACGGATTGTCTCAAGACGCGGGTTCGAATCGTTCAGCAGGCGTCAGTGTTTTAAAAGCATATTATAAAAACGCAGAAGCAATCATTGACATTATGTGTGAGCGAATATTTAAGTTAGTAAGTTAGCAAATAGATTGAAGTTGTTACTTTTAAAGGTGCCTACACGGCTTCTCTTACAGCCGTATTTATAAACAAGTAATTACTCGATGCTAAGTAATTTTTTAGAAGCATTATTTAGAAATACTTAAACTTTCGTATTGACATCGCTTGACAATGCTTCTTTCGGTTAGATGGTACTGTTAAAACTGTTCAATAGATGTCGCTCCGTCCCCGCAAGACGGTTAGTCAAATAGATAGTTAAAATTCGATGCTCGGACCAGAACCTCGGTGGCCTATTTAGTCAATAGCGTCTGACACGGAGAGTCAGAAGACGCGGGTTCGAATCTCGTCCGAGACTGGAATTTATTTCTCTATACATTTCAATGTTTGAGATCGCTTAATCAGGCGTTAGAGCTTTAAAAAGTAATACTATAAAAAAAAGGAATAGATGACTATAACTCGGCTAGCCTTTGACAGCGGTGCCACCGGCGATCTAATGATTACTTAATTAATTTATAATTTAAATATTACCGCGTGCCTAAACTTGACAGTGAAACAGGCCTGCCTGTGGCGTCAGGCAGGGCACACTCACACATATAACAAGGTGTTGGCTCCCCCCGGGGTCAGGTTGACGACGATTCCGGCTTCCTTCCCCAGGGCCTTCAGCTTCGTAGTGAGCTGCGGAACATCCCCCGCCGCCAGCAGCTCGCGCAGCTGTGTGTGGTGCGTGAGTCTCTCCCGCTCCAGCGCATCTGGAAGGAGGAGGGGTAAGGGGTCACTGTACTACGGTTTGGAGACAAGGTCTATGGAACGTTACCTTTCAGTAAACACGTCTGGGGGACTCAGTTCTGCTGCATATGCAGTACGTAACATAAGAGAGCTAACAGACGCTTCTACGGCGCGGTTAGTGTATTTTGCATATTTCCACAGCGTAATGTCATATGGGATATTGCTATGGGGTTCAGCGGCTGATATAGAGACCATATTTATCCTTCAGAAACGTGTTATTAGAGCTATATACGAAATGGGTCCCCGTGAATCTTTGAGAGATTTATTTAAAGAAATCAATATATTAACGTTGCCTTCCTTATATGTATTTAAAAATATAATGTATGTTCGTAAAAATGTACATAAATATAAGTTAAATAGTGATCACCACACTTTTAATACTAGAAATACAAATAGGATAGCTGTACCTAGTTTTAGACTTGCGAAGACTAATAAGTCGTTTCTAGGAAATTGTGTGCGTTTTTACAATAAAATCCCAAAACACATAACTGAGCGCACAGAGCGCAAATTCAAGTTGACTGTAAAAAAACGTTTTAATAATAAAAGCTTATTATAAAGTCCGACACTATATAGAAGATAAAGATGCCTGGAATACTCTACGAGTGGCAAGTTGTACCTATAAAATGTAATATTTGTAGTACCTAAGCAGAAAAATTGTAAACATCTATATAAAAAGAATGTCCTCGAGTTTCTTGCCGCTTCTTCTTGGTATGCTCTATATAAATATTTTAGTTCGCGGTAGAGTCTTTAAAGTACATTATAATGAAAAATTTGCGTTCAGAAGTGCGTCTTGGTTTCCTAAATTGAATAAATTATTTTGGTATTGACTTTGACAAACCGATAGGTACATATGGTCCCCGTAAATTGACTCTCAGGAGATGTCGCAAGGCATAAATGACTTTTTTTTTATAAAAATAATTTATTTGTCCATAAATGTAAGAAACAGTGTTTCGTATATCTAAATAAACAAGCTTCTTTAGATCTAAGTACATAAACTTAAAATAGATAAAAGACCTGATTATAAAGATCTTGTATTATATCATGTTCATGTGTGAATCTCTGTACCCCGTACTAGTATAAACTGTGTTACAGGGCTACAGGACCTGCCCGTGAATGATGACATGTAACAATTTAGACTAAAGAACAATAATAATGAATAATTAATAACTGTTTAAACGAAACAATCGTGACGAATTGTATCTGCGCGCGTGTGTGTGTGTGTGTGTGTGTGTGTGTGTGTGTGTGTGTGTGTGTGTGTGTGTGTGTGTGTGTGTGTGTGTGTGTGTGTTGTATGAGTGTGTGGGGGGAGATTCTAAGAGTGTGAGAAAGTGTAGGGTGTGTAAACATGTAAAAGTGAAAGTGCGTTTCTATAAGTATTAAAAAAAACAGCCTTTAATGTTAATTTATTGATTCAGACGTTACTTTGCGGAAATCCATTATCAAAAAAACGATATTAAAAAATATTTAGTGACACTTCCGCTGAAAAGAAAACAATGATTTTGGCCTACTTGGGGTTTCTTGTGTTTTTTATTTTGTATTCTTCCTATTAGCATTTTATGCGGGAGGGAGGGTGGTGCACGCCCCCAAATAGGCCAAAATCATTGTTTTCTTTTCAGCGGAAGTGTCACTAAATATTTTTTAATATCGTTTTTTTAAGCTTTAATGTATTTTGTAAGTCCGAACGTGCATTTCCGCGAGTGTTTACGTTTAGTAATGTCAATCTCTTACTTTAGTACCACAAATAAGTTCTCTGTGTCTTTATATAATTCCCGAAGCCAGGCCTGAACAGCACGTTTGCACTCTCTTTTTGATAAGGGATAAATGTCAGCGTATTTACTAATATGGTTGTATAGTCGAGGACCCAAAATATAAAAATGTCGCCCAGCAAGCTGTGTTCTATGAGAAACAATTTTACATATTTTGTCTTTGCGACGTTTCAGTTGACGTTTTTCAGGGTTAAAAGATAAACATGCGGGCTGTCGTAAGATGGTATTTAGGACAAACAATTGTCTTACTGTTAGTACTTCAGTCAATTTATATAGATCGCCAGTAGAGAACAGGAAAGGTTTTTTGTACATTACCTTCAAGACCGCTCTTTGCGATCTTTCTACTTTTAGCATGCTAGTAGAGAATGTACCACCCCAAGCACCAATGCAATATGTTAATATAGATTGACCCAATGCGTAATATACTAACTTAAGAGTTTGCAAATCTGCAGATGACCTGAGTTTTTAAAGATAAATATTAATTTCCGGACACGTTCACTAACAACATCTATTTGTTTTTGCCAAGTCAGCATATTATCGACGTAGATACCTAGATACTTAATATACGATACCCTTTCTAAAGTAAAATAATTACAGTTTGATGAAGGATACAAATTACATTGGTGTGCTTTGACTGAGTAAGATGGAGGCGGTTGTGATGAAAAGCACGGAGAAAAAGTTAAAAATTTAGTTTTTTGGACATTTAATGTCAGAAGACTTAGGTTTAGCCAGGTCATAACACGCTCTAAGGCAATCTCCGCATGTTTACGTGCAGCGTCCCAGTGTTTTCCTTCTCTCAAGAGTGCAGTATCATCGGCATATGTGACAATTTTACAATTTGGGATTTGTAATTTACATAGGTTGTTGACATAAATCAAAAAGAGGGTTGGACCCAGTACGCTCCCTTGAGGCACCCCGAAATCGCCAATATGTTCAGCGTCACTTATAAAAGATTGAATTTTAACAGTTTGGGTACGATTTGTGAGATGATTCTGGAATATTTCTAAAGCAGGACCTCGGATACCAATCCTTTCCATACCTTCCAGAAGAAGTGGGACAGAGACAGTATCGAATGCTTTTGACAGATCTAAGAATATGCCTATTACTTTTGTTTTTTTATCTATTTTATTTACTATTAAATTGCTAAGTTCCATTACAGCATCTTCAGTTGACTTTCCTTTTCTAAACCCAACTAATTAGGTGCTAGTATGTTATTCTTTTCCAAATAGCTTAACAACCTAGAGTTTAAAAAAATTTCTATGATTTTTGATAAAGTTGTTAGCACTGAGATTGGTCTATAATTAGTCACACTGCCTCTGTCTCCACTCTTAAAAACAGGATGCACCAAAGCCTTCTTTAGCGCATCAGGAAAAATGCTTTCTGCAAGACATAGATTTATTATGTGTTTAAGAGGAGGAACTATCGATGGTCTACATGCTTTGACAATTGAACTGGGAATTCCGTCCCATCCTACTGCGCAACTATTTCGAAGTTTCATAATAGTGGCGTCTATTTCTTTCTCATCAACACTAAGTAGCACCATGGAGTTGCCCATTGGATTAGTAATACTAGAAGTGGGAAGTGTTTATATTTCCGGTACTACGGGTTTGGATCTTGGAGGCTAGATCTTTACCAATGTTTGCAAAAAAGTGGTTAACATTATCTATGGACATCTTTTCAGTGTGGGATAATTTTAATAATTCATTAGCGGGGGAAGATGCATCGTTAAGGTTGGTTTCTTTTATAACTTCTTCTTTTCTTTTATAACCTTCCATGTCTTCTTTGGATTATTTTTGGCTTTTTCTAGTTCATTTTTCTCATAACTACATTTTAGTTTTTTAACAAATTGTTGCAGTAATTGCGGTAGCGTTTGTAAATAACTTGTATTATCACATTTTTTAGGAAAAGTTCTACTTTGCAAGTGTAGTCTAATCACGTATTTTCATACATTTTAGTAAGCCATTTGTGATCCAAGGCTTTCTGATTCGTTTTCTGCACGAGACTCGAGTAATTTTGGTATGCTTTCTTATTATATTCATAATCATATTTACAAATATATTGGTGGCATGATTGGGATCAAGGCAATTTAAGACATTGGTGAAGCTCATGGAATTAATTTCTGAGATTATACGAGGCATCTCAATTCGCTCTACTGTAGTTTTAGGTGTATCGAATGACGAATTACGGGAAATTTCTGTATGGAAAAGAATAGGTGCATGATCCGTGATGATGGAGTCAAAGACAATTGTTTTTGTGATTTTGTTGCTTTTCAGCAAGACATGATCCAAACAATTACCTTGTCTTGTGGGATATAAATGCGCAGGTAGAAGACCTTGAAAAGCACACATTGTCAAATTTGAAAACGCCCATTTTTTTGGCAGTATAAGGTACACTTAGAGCAGATCTTATTCATAGCTCCCATTTGGACGGAACACTAAGCATAATCATGTGATATAATTGTAATAATTAGACATATGGTAACGCAGACTTTTTGTAAATATTGATTATCTCTATACAACTGTGGTATATTGTCAACAGTGTCCGCAGCGTACACACTTAGCAATATTTACAAAAAAGTCTGCGTTACCATATGTCTAATTGTTACAATTATATCACATGATTATGCTTAGTGTTCGCAAAAATTTTCGTTCGCAAATTTGGATCACAGTTTGTTGGTAAAATATTTATGTTCAAGTCACCGATTACAGCTAAAGTAGCATAAGATGCAAGTGATGTTAATATTTTATCAAGACTTGTCACAAACTCATTTAGTTTCCGAAAGGAAGGAGGCCGATAACAAGCTGCTATAGCAACTTCATGACCACACTTCACAATCAGACAGTTCACTTCCTTACAATCAGGTTCAACAACACTACATTCTAACTCTTGTCTCACATAAATAACCATTCCATCATTTTGTGAATTATGGTTTGATTTGTGTGAATTATAATATTGAAGAAATGGGGAAGCATCCGGAACCTTGCGTAGCCAGCACTCCGTAAGAATAATTAGATCACACTGGAACCCTAGTCGCTGTAAGAACACACACAGTTGGTCAAAGTTACAGTTTATGCTGCGTATATTTACGTGCAGAACTGATATAGACTTTCTGTAATTTGTTGGATTGCAAAGGTACATGGAACAATTTTCCGGCGAAGTGATGTAAGAATTGGAGACTTCCAGTGTTTCCAATTCATTATTTATTTTAATTATGTCATCCATTATACATTTTATCAATATTTAGGCCATCTCTTTGTATTATGTAAAAGTATATTATAGAACTGAGGTCTGTTTGATTTAGAACACTTAGATAAAAAAAATTAGTTTCATACATCAAATAAGTAGCTATATGGATCAGAGTTGCTTTGACGATGCGGTGCACTGAAAGTGTTTTTTGGGTAAAAGTGTGATCAACAACAATAAAATTCCGAACGTATATGGAAAGACAGTGGCTCACAGAAGAGTTCATGAATGTATGGAGTGTATATGGTCAACAGCATCGAACTACAAATTATATAGAAGGTTGGCACAACAAGCTTAACCACGAAATTGGTACGAAACATCCGAACCTCGTGCATTTACTGAGTGTTTTGCGACAAGATTCTTCATATTCCAATGTACCAGCAGAATCAAACAGAAATATACACACAACATAAATCCGTTAAAACAAAGAAAGGCTACTCAGATATTTAGAGATGAATTCATACAAGAAATTCAACTCGAGTTTGTTCATGGAGAAATGACAGAAGGACATCTCGAACTTTATGACACTAATTGTTACGATTCTTTCTGTGATTTATTTATATACTCGTATAATGGTTCATTCGGTATTTTCTAGATTTTGAGATTTTGTGTAATTTAATTATTGTAAATACTTTGATTAATCTGTGATAATAACGTAAGTATCTTAGTTTTAGTATTTCAAGTTCAGAAGAATTAGTAAGAATTATTTTACGAATACTGCATAACGATTAAGCGAATGATCGATGATAGTAACGTTACTGTATAAAAGTCTGATTTTATCTGTGTTTTAATGGTGTAGGTACTATAATATTTTTGTTATAATATTTTAATTATTTATTCTTATCTTTAGCCCAAAACTTTAAGAAAATTATTCTTGAAGCCCATCACACACGATGAAGATACTATAAAATATATATTATCTTAGAGCAGATTTGGACATATCGCTCACCACATAATTCAATGAGCGACCACACACGGTGAATATACTATAATATTTTACCTTAGAGTAGCTTAAGATGCCACCGATATTCGAAAGGCATGTTAACATACGCTAAGACTACTGCAGATCATGAAGACATCTTAAGATAGCGTCCGATACCGATCTTAAGATCAAATACAGGATGTTGACAAAACCGTTGCAGTAAATGGACGTCTGGTCTTCAGTTACCGAAGAAATTTATATTTTCATGATAAAAACTAATAAAGCTTCACATTATCTTATGTACCTATTTTGTTTCGAACATGTAGAAATATTTTTGTCAATAAAAATGAAACTATCGTCTGACTAACGAGAATGTGTCAAACAAAGGAAATCATCGAAAAAGTGAGACTTTCCATCTACTAACCGAACTAGCAGTATGACAATTTTATCTTAGTAGATTTTTTTTTTAATTCTATGGGCCTAACCTCCATAGGTTTTTCTAGATAGTAGATACTACGTATAGATCAATAAAACTAGGTAACTACTAAATCGATGTTAGTATTCTTCATGAAATAAGGCTATGTTATATTATTAGACTAGCTGCAGCCGCGACTTCGTTCGCGTGACCCTTTAATTAATGCTTTCAGTATAAAACCCATCAAAATTGGTCTTTTCAGAAATTACCCGGATTATAGAGGCAGACAGACAGGCAATTAAAAAACTGGTAGGTATCGTGCAAATAACCATATAAAAGTGCAAGAAAAAGCTGTTTTTTTTTTCTGAAAGAAAATTGTAAAGTTTAAATTCACTACGGTGTTTCCTGTGTTTTATGTGATCTTCTATCCAGATTCTTCGTTTTTTACTTTTAGCTAGTATGACGGTTATATCATATTCACAGTCCCAATCATCATCTGAGGAACTGGTCTAGCGACAAAGTACGAATCATCGCAAAATAAAAAATATGAACACCTGTATATTACAGTGTGAACGATCGAGACGTGCGGCTCCCGAGACTCCGATAGAATGTACGCTTGAATATTATAGTATCTGCGCCGTGTGTGGTGGGTTAAGTTAACATAACTTTTACATTCGACGCTATAATATATATTATCTTAGTCGTGTGTAATGGGCTTAATGCTCGAATTATCTATGATTGAATTTTATTACTAATTTTAAATAAGTATTAAGTATTCCAGAAATATAATTATATATATATATACGTGTGAGGGTGTTATAGGTTATACAAATGGTAAATTAATAATTGACAATAAAAAAAGACTGTTATCTATGAATATGGACCTTTACAGCCTTGTTTATAATACGTATTTATTAAGAAATGATTAATATGTATTTCTTTCCTAATTTAATTACTGTCTTTAAGAATCTGATTATCTGTGATACAAAATACCAGTTTAAATGTTTAATTTTAACAAGTTTATTCATATCGAAATCAAAATAAAAAAAAATATTTCAATGCACTTTGTCTTTTTTTAGAGGCAGGTTTAGAATAAGTTGCCTCATCCTTTTATTCTCTACGATGGAGAAAGCAATGTACAGCGAAATGAAGTGAAGTGGGGGCAATGAGTTCCCATTTGCCTCCGGTGGCAATCCCCGCGGGGGCTACTGGGAACGAATGAACAAAACATATAGTATAAGCTATTCATGATAAAGTGTAATTTGATACTCGTTTTTAACAGACTTTTTAAAGTTTTTCCCATATTACAAGTTTGGTCATCACAAACTAAACTCTAGTCCAGTCGACGGATCCACATACAAAGATATAAAACATTTCTTTAATTGACACCTGCTTGATAATGACAAGCCAAGCGTGTAGTTTGCGTTTTGTTACTGCAACATACGTAGTAACTTACAGTCTGTGACTGCAACGATTGTAAACTAGCTAAATCAAAACGCTAATGTTCTCACTCCCAAGAAGGTTGTATCTGTTCGTTGTTCATACCTTTTTAATCTATTTTTGGAAACATTATTTAAAGCCGACGTTAGCTAAAGGATCATTAAGATATCAACTTTGTCTTTTGTGCAACTCCATTAAAACAATGGTTTCATTAGCACTAAAGCTGGATTAATGGGCTGCTAATTAAGAGCTTTTTGCAACTGGCTGACAGTCGAACATATAACCTCCTGAAGTCGGTTAACAAACAAGAATGTTAAATACCTCCTTGTGTCCAAGGATCAGCGACTTCGTCAATGAAGTAGTGCGTCACATCGAATGCTGCATCAGCGTCGTCTGCTGCCTGCACCCTGGCCGGAGCTTCATTGATCGTCTCGAACCGGCGGGATATCTCTCTCGGTCGCTGCTCGCTCCGAAGAGAGATCGATCGAAGAAGAGGCATCACTCTCACTGAACACTGCACTCTCTATTCGACGTCGTATTTCTACGTCAACAACTATTTGGCACTTCCTTGGATGTCACTTTTTTATAGTATTACTTTTTAAAGCACTAACGCCTGCTTTAGCGATCTCAAGCATTGAAATTTATAGAGAGAAAAATTCACATCCTCGGACGGGATTCGAACCCGCGTCTTCTGACTATCCGTGTCAGACGCCATAACCAACTAGGCCACCGGGTTTCGGGTCCGAGCATCAAATTTTAACTCTCTATCTGACTAACCGTCACTTTTTTACTTCACTGCGGCGAAGTTTAAAAGTTGTGTTTTATCTCTATGTCAAAAAATGTTGGCGTATACTTTGAAAAATTGAAATCTTTTTTATTACGGTACATTATATTATGATTTCTTCGTATTTTTAGTTGCTATTGATAGAATTGTCAGATCATTCCGAGTAAACCATGGGCACGAATTTATTCTTGTTTAATTTGTTGTTGGAGGAGTTATATTAAATACTAATATTATAAAGAGGAAAGATTTGTATGTATGTTTGTAACGAATTGGCTCAAAAAGTACTGGACCGATTTCAAAAACTCTTTCACTGTTGGAAAGCTACATTCACCCTGACTAACATAGGCTATATAAGATTCCTCATCATCATCATCCATCACCGCGCGGGTGAAACCGCGGAGAGCAGCTAGTTGAATATAAATATTTTACTAATAAATTGTTGATTAAGTTCAATTAAAAAAAAAAATATCAGCTTTATGTTTGATGATCACAAACTATTTTTGATGTGAGTATGTCAGTTCCTGTGCTCGCGGATAGAGAGAAGACTGTGTGCTCGCGAGGTCTACTGTTCGCAGAACTACTAATGTAGTATTTTGTTCAATTCACTTCGTACATAAGTAACGCCATGTCACGTGTGTTACCCGACACCGCTTGGTGCGGTCACACACGTGGTACTGGGGGGACGAGCCGCGGATCACGTTACACCTGCTCGGATTAGTGGACGCACGGGCGGCCTTATACCGCACAAGTTCGGGGATCGAATTACTGTCACACCTGTCTCCCACGGACATTTCTCCTTTCAATCGACATTAACGTGTTAGGGTGTGAAATATTGTTCACTAGCAATAGATTTATGTATTTACAAAAAAATTAAAAAACGGACTCTCTTTAGTTTTTAAGGTATTTCCACCCTAGCTTAAGAATGTTTATTGTGATGTTTGGAGAAAGAATCTCCATGAAAATGTAATATTTAAAAAGAAAACAAATCTAAAAAAGGTACGGCCCAAAGAGTCTGTAGCGTGGAAGAAAAATTAATAAAAAAACAAAAAACGTGTTAGTGTGTGAGGGATACTGTAGCAAGCAAGGGAAGGCACCGGATGTAAGAGACGCGAAAATCAATGTCTATGGGCAAGCACAGTGCTGACGCAAAACTTTAGCTCTTAGCTCTGGGTGTGATAACTGACATGGGCAAACATAGTGGAAAACACAGGCTCACGACTTGTCCGTTAGGTTACTCAATTGCATTAAAATTCTATGCATATATTTTTTTCATTCTGTTTCCGTTTTTACAAGTCCCTATAATTTTTTTTCTCATATATCTTCCATGTACAAACAGCGATTCGTTACTTTTTTTATTATATGTAGGTATAGATTAGCCAGTTGAAGTGGCAGTGGGCAGGGCACATAGCACGCAGAACAGATGGCCGATGGGGCCGAAAGGTTCTGGAGTGGAGACCACGGACCGGCAAGCACAGCGTAGGTCGTCCACCGACACGGTGGACAGACGACCTGAGGAAGGTCGCAGGACGACGTTGGATGCAGGCCGCTTCCAACCGGTCCTTTTGGAAAATCATGGGGTGGCCTATGTTTAGCAGTGGACGTCCTACGGCTGAGATGATGATGATGATGATAGATTATAAAAAAGCAAAATATTTCTTTTTTAACCAACAAAAAAAATATATTATCCCTTCAAGGGTCGATGTCATTCAATGAAATTTCTATTGTGTCTGGCCGTGCGACCTTTGATGCATTATGTTTTATAATACTTATTTATAACTATAGCTGCACCCCACGGTTTCATCCGCGTGATGACGAAGGATGGTAGACGATGATGATGATGATGAAAAGTATCCCATTTTTTTTTTATAAGTAAATAGGCTTGCGTTTGACTACCATCACGCCTGATGTTAAGCGATGATGCGGTCTACGTTGGAGCACGCTTGCCTAGAAGGAACCGATTCACTCGTGATTTGAAGACACCCAGATTGTTATATTATTATATCCTTACCCGGGATTATAATAATAATAATAAATCTTTATTGTTCTTACACAACAGTACAATAATACCTTCATAATACTTATATTAGGTAATATACTTATTAGTCTCAAAATTACAGAATTAACTTACAAATGTTGATAGTTCGCACACAATAGTAAAAATAATAATAAATTTTTATTTGCAAGAAATGTAGGTACACTAGTTCTTATTTTTTTATTACCTACCACATTATTTAGATAATACTTATGAGTTACTTAAAAGTGGCATTAGAAGCCGTGCTGGGATACGTGTACCCTGTGTTACGGCTACTAAGATTCCTTCCTCTGTATTTAGCGTGTTAGATTACCTACCTACGAATTACGCACGCACCTATATAGGGATAGAAAATAGAGATATAGGGATAGAATCCATTGTTAACATTTGTTATTAATTTGCCAAATTTAGTACTTTTTAACATTGTCGTAGTGACAACCCTGCGATTTTTCAAGATCAAGTGAGGGTAGGAGAACAAAACACCCGCTCTTCTCGCCGGACTCACGGATAGGAGTACGAATTTTCAAAAATTTTACATCGGAACTTAGTACCAAAATGAAGACAAAGTACGCGAATTGAGTGAAATATTTGATACTACGTCATCAAAACATCTACCGTTATTCAGTATTATTTTAAGCTTGCTATATTGACGTGGTGGTACCAAATTTAACGGTAAGGTATAAATATGACTACTTTAGGAGTGGGAGTAGGGTCGCATTTTGACGAAACTTTGTATGCATGTTGTGTTGATGCATTTTCAATATAATAATTATTTTCGTTGGAGATTTTTGCGTCGCGGGTACTTTTCCTGAAAAAGAGGGAAGCCTGCGGCACTATTTGCCGACCTTTTTTTTTTGATAAAATTTGGCACACACATTAGGTACCTGACTTTAATGAGAAATTTAAAGTCAGCATAGAGCATATATTGGTCAAGTGATTGTGGAGACAATAGGTTGTGAAGTCGGGACACCCGATATAATATAAGTTAAAAATTTCAATACATTGTATTTAATCAATTTGTAAAAACCAGTAAAAAGGTTGATTTTTATTTTATTTTGAACTATGCAGCAGACTAGTAGCATACATCCTATTAATATTATAAACGTGAAAGTTTGTATGTATGGATGTATGGATGTTTGTTACTCTTTCACGCACAAACGGGGGGGCTAATGTTGATGAAATTTGGTATGGGGGTAGATGAGGCGCTGGATTAACACATAGGATACTTTTCATCATCATCATCATCATCATCCATCACCACGCGGGTGAAACCGCGGGGCGCAGCTAGTATTTAAATATAGCCAAGTGTGAGCTTAGAAACGACGACGTGATTCTTCAACCCCCTGGGAGGCCCGGGGGGGGGGGGGGGCCTGCAGAACCTCGGGTAGCCACTACAACCCGGTTAAACGGTTGTCCATAAAGATGCGCGTAGTTCGTCCATTACCTTACAGAGGCCCCCTACGCCCTCTAGCTGTCATTGGTCGCGCCCTTGACACTTGAAGCTCCTTATGTACAGATACAGTTGGTAGGGAGGTCGCACGCCTGAAGCCTAACAAACTCGCGCCTACTTCTTTCGGGTCACGTACCTTTATCTAAGTCACTTGGTTTGAGGAGAAATGAGTGCAGATTACGACCAAATTACATGATTCGACTTCACGAAAACTTTTTCGACGCTTAAACCTAATAACCGAAGTTCAAAAAAATCTGAGTGCAAATTGAATATACGTTCTTATGAAGTATGGGAGCCAATACACGATTGAGCAAACTTGGCTCTATAGAAATCGGCAACATTCCTTAAATTTTGCAATTTTACTTACGTTCTCCGTGGGGAAAAGAATTTTGATTCAATTATGGGCAAACATATATTTCAATGAATGTATCATATTTGAATTCCCAATGAAATTTACCAGTTGTAATGTACGAAATAAATATAAAAAGTATTAGCATATACATATTCAATTGCATCTTCGCATTACATCGTCCAATCTATGCAATTCTCAACTTTATGTATAGCATCGTAAATTGTTTTAAAATTGGGATTGGAAAGCGCCTTAAGGAGAAATAATTTTAATATATTGTATAGACTAGCTGACCCGCCAGCGGCTTCGCTTGCTTTATCTTGGTGTAGTGGTGGAAGCATCGTTTTGAGATCTCGAGACCCTGAGTTCGACACCCGGATCGGACGGTTATTTTGTTTTTAAAAACATGCATTATTCTCCTAACAAAACAATGCTTTAAAACATTTTTTTAATTATTAAAATTACAATGTGTCCCGACCAAGGAGGTTTCAATTCAATTTAAGTACACATTATCTGTGGTGAGCGCGCGCGCTTCCGAGCCAATAGATTTTTCCAGACAGACTTTTCCACTGATATTGGCAAAATTGTGGTTACGCCGCACAAGCCATACAAACAAGAAGAAGAAGATGTTTTCCATTTTGGCGCTATTTCGTACATACGAATTTCTGTAATATTTTGGTGGATAAAACTTTAGTAGCAAAAATGTCATGAGATTAAATAAAGTAGTGTATGCAACTGCATATAATTAGGTATTAAAACACTCGTGTAATCTTATTATGTAACTCGCCTGCGGCTCGTTTAAAAGACTGCACTCATGTTTTAATACCCTTTATTATATGACAGTTGAATAAACTACTATTTTTAATTTTCTTAAAGAAGTATGTAAATAAAATATGCCAATAAAAGTCTGTATTTCATTTCATAATTAGAATATTACCGAATGAGATTATATTAAGTAACTGCAGCTCCATCGGGATAGATTATTGAACATTGTGAAATAGAGAATTGACCTTCAAGTTGTTTATGTAGATTTGTCGGGAACTATGCGACACACAGATCGTAATGTCCATCTTGTATTGGATGGTCGTTGGTTAGATTGGCATCAATTGACTTCAAGTGGATGAGCTACTCGGGCCTTTAGAGATAAGAGCCGATATACACGGACTGCTCGAGCAGTCATTCAACAGCTTGAAGCTGCAATTGATAACTGCTCAACAAGTCACAATTTCAATTCAAGAGCGGGGAAGCGCGCGCGACGTGGTATACCTAAAGGGCGCGGGCTGAGGTAACTGCGTGAGAGTCTTTATTATTATTTAGTCATTTTTATTAACGGTTTTATTATCCGGTCCTTTACAAAGGCATAAGTGGGGCTGTAGCCAACACTTAGAGGCCTGTTTGGTATAAAACATACAAAGTAGTATAAAAACAGAATTTGGGATGACGGTGTCATGGATTATCTATTACAAAAATGGGTAAAATGGCCAGGCTATTGATATGTACTTATTAGTGATACGGGAGATAGTGGGCTATGGACGAGACTACGGCACCTGCCAATTTCAGGACCATCTTAAAATGTTTAGGCAGGTGGTGACTTGCCCACCCACTTAACGGGCCCCCATAACGGCCACTTTCAACGTTGGCGTTGGCTAAAGGGTGTCGAGAGGTGTGCTGCGGTTTCACTAGAGCGCTACTACCGGCGGTTTTTTTGTGATATTCCTAGATTCAAATTATATAATGTATAATCTGACTCTGGGAATATTTCTCTAATTTAAAAAATAGATCTATAGAAGCCTCTACAAGAATTACTCGTTTAAAGGATAAGATGTTGAAATATTTATATTATACTAGCTGACCCGCCAGCGGCTACGCTCGAGTGGTCTCGCGGGATACGGTAATTACAGATTTTTAATTATCCCACGGGAACTCCTTAATTTACTGGGATAAAAAATATCTTATATGTTGATCAAGGATCAAGGATATTAGCTACCGCCATACGAAATTTCATCAGTCCAGTCGTTTCGGAGATTAGCCCGTACAAACAGACAGACAAAGATACAGAGAAACAAACAATTTGAACTTATTTTTCACTCATGACTTGTTTTTTAGCATAGTTTTCATTGTACAGAAATTTGATCTCTACAGTTTATAATATGTAGTAGTTTTTACATCCCTCGTTTTACCCCCTTAAGTCATCCCTGACAAAAATATTGAAAGCATCACTATTTATTTTAAATTACCTATCCACTCAGATTATGAACAAAAGGCAGATGGAGGGTACCGAACACGCGAGTGTCGCCACCAAAGCGAATACAAATTCAAAAGCAAATACAAACCCGCGCTAGTGCTATACGCGACTTGTCCGAAGCAACACGTTACGACTGGTTCGTAATTTTAATGTACAAAATACCGTCTTGTGTTATTAAACACTGTAAAAGTTGTTCCCAAAAATAAAAAAAAGAAGATGGAACACCCTTTCACAGATAACTATTAATTATTTTGCTTATATAATTTTTAATCAACATAATAACTTTACATGTGACTCGGAACACAAAACTTCAACAGTCATTCGCTTGTGTTGCCAGTATTTATTTAAATTAGTTAGCCGTTTTATTGGTAAAACTACATTTAGAAGGTCTAGGGGTTAGTGATGTAACAAAAGTTTGTTTTTTAATATCGCAAATGCGAATATTTTTTTATAAGTCTCGCTCGCACGGTTTTTTCCCCAAAAAACCTCAAGTCTTCTTAGAAAATACTTTTTATGTCAAGTTTTTAATAAAGTTGAAAATGCGAATACTTGTCTCGTTCGCACCATTTTTAGGGTTTAGCACCTCAAAAGGTAAAAACCTTGTAGACCTTGCTTTTAGCCTAAATTGACTAGTCTGGGTCAACCGGAAGTACCCTATAGGTTTTGGGTCGAAAACCCATAATATGGTAGTTCCCGTTGACCTAGAATCACTAAATTTGGCAAAAAGCTAGGTCTTATAGAACAAATAAAGGAAAAAATATATATGGCCACCCTCCTCTAATCTCCAAAGTCTGTGAAGAGCAAAATCTGAAATAATTTGTTACCTACAAATTTGTTCGGAATCCGAGATGGGCGAGTCCGATGGAATGTTCAGTATGTTAATCTAGATTAAAAATTACCTGTGTGCCAAATTTTATCCAAATCAGTATAGTCGTTTTTGCGTGAAAGAGAAATAAACATCCATACATACGTACTTCCATTCTCACAAACTGTCGGATATATGTGTAATAATTAGAAAAGTAGGATACTATTAAAATATTAAACAAAAACAATTAAACAATGAATTGTGATATAATGAACCTTCTTTATTTATTGTAATTTATTTAGTTATTAATAACCATTATTTTATACATATACTACTTTAGTACTGTATGTTACAACAGAACGTTTAACTTTCCAATATTATAACAATTTGTTACAAAAATGAGGGAGTTAATTTTTCATTATCTGGTAACTGTACACGCACACAGATGCACGTGTACGTACAGTGCAGTGGCTCGTTGTCACGCACACATAACTATAAAGGTGGCGACACTCGCGAGTTCGGCGCACTCCATCTGCCTTTTGTTCTATAATCTGAGCCTATCCAGTTATAAATTTTCATCACTGTAGCTTCAAAAACAAATAAAATATTTGAAAAACAATATCTCCCGTTTTACCCCCAAGTCATCTCTGTCAATAAATATTGAAATCATCATTTTAAACTGTCCAAATGCTAATTTTCACCACTGTATGTTCGAAAACACAAAACTATCCACATATATACACAACTTTCACCCCTCCATTTCACCATCTTAAACCACCACTATCCAAATACAAATTTTTACAACTATAAGTTCAAAAACAAAGGAGTTTCATACAAACGTGTCACCTCTTTTGACCCCCTTAGGGGTTGAATTTCATAAAATCCCGTCTTAGTGAGCACGTAAGTCCTAAAAAGAACCCGCATGCAAAATTTGAAATTCCTAGCACTTGTAGTTTCTGAGATTTCGTGATGAGTGAGCGAGTGAGTGGCCTTTCGCTTTTATATATATAGATTAACGGGGCTTAATAGCGTTAGCAATAGTATTTATTTACCTCGACGTTTCGATCAAGTTGCATTGATCGTGCTCACGAGCGGACTGAAGAGGCGGGTGTCGTTGTCTTGAAGTATGGAGATACTTTTTAATATACCCCCAACAGTTGTTATAGAAAGTCATTGTGCCGACACACAACACTAACGATATCGACAGATGTTTCTGAGGATAAATCGCGACGGGAACACTTGCTAATCACTGGAGTCCATGTTGCCGCCAGTTTGAAACCATCCTCCCGGTTGAAGTTACGGTGGTTTTTAATCTCAACCGCTTCACGTACCATTCTCGAGTAATAGTGACGCTCCGTTGAGAGAAACGTCGAGGTAAATAAATACTATTACTAACGCCATTAAGCCCCGTTAATATAATATAAATATGTGTTCACATCGCGAAAGTTTAAAAATTACTAAGAAGATTTATTGATTCTGGCGTTACTTTGCGGAAATCCATTATCAAAAAACGATATTAAAAATATTTGGTGACACTTCCGCTGAAAAGAAAACTGAAGATTCTGTCGGTCTAGCGCTCGACGAGTCAAAATCTCCTGAGGATGCCTCGCGCAGAGGCGAAACACGTGTCGAATCGTTTTTGGTTTATTTGGGGTTTCTTGTGTGCTTTTTATTTTGTATTCTTCCTATTAGCATTTTATGCGGGAGGGAGGGTGGTGCACGGCCCCAAATAGGCCAAAATTATTGTTTTCTTTTCAGCGGAAGTGTCACTAAATATTTTTTAATATCGTTTTTTTGATTACTAAGATGTTCAAAGAACATTGAATTGGATAAAAATAACCGTTGTTCATTTAAATGTCGTTATGTGTTGTGATTCCTCTCGACAAGCGCGCTATTCTTCGAGTTGTTGATACTACAACACCATTGAAAACTTACAATGGACAAAACAGCAGAATGGGGATTGTTCTGTCCATTATGTGCAGACATGAAACTAATGTTCTCTATACGCTCGCTAGGAAGTCGAATCGATTGACTGACGTTATGGGTGCGGACCGACTCCGGAGGTATACAACAGGCTTCCGAGAACGTTGCCGCGGCATCTAAATTGAATATATTTAAATCAATACTAATGCGCTGGCTTATCAGTCATACTTTCTACAGCTATGCTGAATTTTTAAACAAAATTTCACATTGAATTTTTATTTATTTATAACATACAATTTAATGAATGATTATATAGGTATTACTAGCTGGTGCCCGCGACTACGTCTGCGCAGGATTAGTACTGCGAGTAGCTTATTATTTCTCCAAGGGCATATCTATCTTTATACCAAAATGTCAAAAATATGTACTTAGTCAAACGCAATTGCTGTAATAGTATTATTTGAGCAAGACGGTTAATCAAAAGTCAAATAGAGAGTCAACATTCGATGCTCGGACCCGAACCTCGGTCGTCTAGTTGGTCAATGGCGTCTGACACGGAGAGTCAGAAGACGCGGGTTCGAATCCCGTCCGGGGTAGTGAATTTTTCTCTCTATAAATTACAATGTTTGAGATCGCTAAAGCAAGCGTTAGTGATATGATTATTAACGGGATATTTACCGTGGTAAGATTGTGGAATGAGTTCCCGATATTTCGGCGCAGTTACATGCACCATGTTCACGGGAAGACTGAAGAATGCGGGTGGTTGGTCAAAAAGTTTAAAAGTTAGGTGCAGACATAACGATCTACCCTCTTTCTTAGTCTTTTGCTACGGTTATCACTGGAACTCGAACTCGATCCTAAGTCCCGACAAAACACACTCACTGTATCACTGCGTATAGTATTTTGAACACATTTTGAACGCGGACTTTTATTTTTAAAACAACCTAATACTGGATTCCACGCACTGGCGAGTTGAAACCCATCACCTCGATTGAAATTCTGGCATTTCGAGATCTCAATAGTTTCCTTTACTAGCCTTGGTATGTAATGGCGTTCGGTGGACAAGATTTTAAGGTTATGGAATTCAATCCAGTGGTTAGGACCCGGTCTTACCACGGTAAATATCCCGTTAATAATCATATAACTTTAGAGAACAACCGTGATAGTTTAAAACAGTGTTTCAAGCGTTAGTGCTTTAAAAAATATATTTATTTGAACTATTTAATATTAATTATTGATTATACATAGTTCTATGGTTAATTGTAAGTTACACACTGTATAGCAACACAGTTTATTTACTGAATAACTGACGTGAATAATGTGGCCCGCAGTCCCCGGTCACGTCCATCATTTTTCTTTTGCTCTTTTTCGGTATCCTCATTAAGTTCAGTTTTTATTTTATCACTGCCATGACCTTCCAAACCGCGGGCGGCGAAGCTTTAAACCAGTTTACTTAACTAGTTTAACGAGTGGGTATTTTTTGTAACTTTTTCTAAATATAACACGTCTCGCGCCCTTGACGCTTGCATCTCTACATCGTATAATGCATAACAGCCTTTCACTTATAACTCCCGAAGGGGTTGGTAGAGGTGTTATACAGGAGAGCTCACCGGTGATTATGCACTCTAGTCAAAATGCACTTTTCAATCGGTTGCAAACTAATTATAATATGTATTTTAACACTGCTGATATATGCCAAGATAGTAAAGTGGCGTTTAAGCGAGAGATACTACTGATTTTCGATAGTGATGATGTGGGACCTACTCAGGCAAACAAGTAAATCACACTGCCAAACACACACACCCATGCAGCCAAACATTACTAATACCTATTATGATATTTATTACTTTTACTTACTATTAATTTTATTTAAAAAAAATCACGGATTTCATCCGGTCCTTTACAAAGACACAAGTGGGGCTGTAGCCAACACTTGAGGCCCGTTTGGTATAAAAATGCTGAGTATCAAAAACAGAAAGAATATTGGATGGATGGTTACATGGTATATCTATTACAAAAATGGGTAAAATGACTATTGATATGAACTTATTAGAGATAAGGGATAGTAGGAAATTAAAAAAGAAAAACCACGTCAGAAATGGATTTTCATACACTTTTCTCTCCCGCTCAGATGCGTTTTCTCGCCGCATATTTGTTCGATATGCAATGACGTACTTTCTACCGTAAATTTGATAAAGTATCAAGGTACTTTCCGAGCAGGTGTAGTATAAAAAATATTAAGAGCTGTGGATTTTGTTGAATAAATAAAATATTTTTTTTACGAGAGCTGTTACCCCGACTCGGGTAACAGCGCTCGTAGCGGAGCTTGACTTGGCGATCTTAACCGATCAACAAGTTGCACAATACTTGCTGCGGTCAGGAGTTGGATGGGTGTGTGCTTGAGGCATTGTTCAACTGAGCGCTTCCGTGCTTCGGAAGGCACGTTAAGCCGTCGGTATCGGTTGTTTGTCTTAGGGCAACAGTCGTTAGGCTATGTCGAAGGCCTTCGGGCGGCCTAAAAACTTCCACATGGGTTAGCTACTAGCCTATCCATCGAGATTATGGCCCAACTCCTCTCTGTGAGAGTGAGGCTCGAGTCCCAGCAGTGGAAACATAAGACACGAGACAATTCGTGCGCCTGATGTTAAGGACTACGTGTGTCCATGGCAGTAGCAGCGTCACCCAGAGATTAGAAGGTGTAGTTTTGCGTAGCACTGCACTTCGCTAGTCACCCCAAGTTTTTGGGTTTTGAGTCTAATTCACTTCACATGCTACAACTCATAAATGACTTGGCATAATGTTTACGCTAAGTACAAGACATTTATATAAATGAAACATTGCTTCGCAGTAGAATGTGTGACCACTCCGGTAGTACCAGTCGGCTTGAGGCCGTAGCATAAACAAGTTGCGAAAACGTATTCATAATACCTAAGCGTCAACGCGTCACGCTTCGGCATACAAACTGAGCGTTATTTGTGTCACGTGTGCCCTAGATACACGACAGTTTGTACTGTTGCACGTGATCGTTACGTTACACGCACGCAGTTATTCGTGAGAGCCACTGATACAGGGTTTAGATACTTGATAACGTTGTGTCTAGTAATGAAATCTTCAGGTTCCTGCTACCCTGGTACTTTCGGTTACAATTTATATGTGTTTGTGTATTGGATGGTGAAACTTGCCTCTTCTTGTTGCTGGGTTCCTGGTACCGTTGCAACTCGACAACTACTTTACCTGTGCGCTTACCACGGAACTGTGCGTAAGTCTATCGTAATCGTATCGTTGTCGTATGCAGTACAAACTATGAGTGTATCTGTGTCACGTGTGCCCTAGATACATAACAGTTTGTACTGTTGCACGTGAACGTTACGTTACGTTACACGCACGCAGTTATTCGTGATACAGCAATGTGAGCTTGGATCCACGATGTACTTGTCACATCGATAAACTGATGTTTATATATCTTAACGCACCTTGTCTCTAGCATGGATCTAACCGCGACAGTTATATCGCGGGTAGTTTTTTATCGATAATTACTGTTAACGCGCTGCAAGAGCAAACTTTTAGACGGATGAAGCACTGTCCGTGAAAGGAACAGCGTGCGTCTGAAAACACAACTGCTTCGCAGTTTTAATTTGTTTAATCAAAGAAGGCACAATGGTTAAAAAGTAGATAGGTACCTAGTTCTTTTAAGGTGAAAGAAATTTTCAAATCGGTCCTGTAATTTCGGAGCCTATTCAAATCGAGCAAACAAATCTTTCCTCTTTATAATATATGTGTGGATGTAGAATAAGGACTGCCGTACTTAGATTTTGGTTCGCAAGTTTAGTTTTATAAACGTGAACCGTTACCAATAATAACCTTTCGTGTAAGTCTTACACATCAACATAGCACAGCACTAAATCTGAATACATTAATACGAAAATAAATTGAAACCCGTTCTCTCTTCTATCACATATTTATCAACCTACGCAAGTTTATTAATTTCATATTAATAAATGTTTTTTATACAACGTGTTACTTTTACGTACAAACTCGTTCTCATTGCAATATTTACGGAAACATGAGTAAACTTAACGTATATTTTTTTTATATTGATTAATTTTATTTTTAACGTATGTGAGCGCGTCGCGACCCGGCGTATCTCATCATGGGACAAGCGCACTCTACGAGATCCCTCGCCACACTAAAGCTTGCTTGCAGAACTTGAGGCGCTACAACAGGTCAGACGGATTCGGGTGTGGCCACTCTAACAGCGAATCATCAAATATTTAATAACTTGAAACGAGTAATTCTAGTGTATATGTATATATAAATATAATGTGAATATCTAAAACGGCGGTATGCAGGGTGTTTCGGGGGAGATAAATCGAACTATAGTACGTTCCAAACCTCCGGCGAAATTCGGACATCGACCTTAGAGCGTGCTGTAGGTATAACCAACATTTTTTAGTAAGGTTTGAAAAATGTTAGGTACCTAAATTGTAATCGAAATTGTATAAACAAAAATTATAATAAAATTGAAATTATAATAATTGCTATTATAATTTCAATATTATGGAGTACTAATTGTGAAAAAGTATTTATTGTGATATTACTGCAATAGTTAGAAATGATGGTAATGTGGACTTCTAGATATTGAAGTTTTCTTTAAAGCTGTAGTACTTCACTTTGCTATATTGTCAATACCGCATAGATAGACTAAATGGTCAACAGTTTTCGCAGCGTACGCGATATAAGGACGTTTTTTGGTATTTTTTCCACACCTTGGGTTACATTATCGAAGTTTTCATACAGATCCCTATATTTTTTAATATTATATAGCCTATGTTCATCAGGGTAAATGTACGATTCTAATGGTAAAATAATTTTTGTAATTGGTCCAGTAGTTTCGGAGCCTATTCATTATCAAACAAACAAACAAATCTTTCCTCTTTATAATATTAAAGTCAAAGTCAAAGTCAAAATCATTTATTCAATTTAGGCATCAAAGACGCACTTATGAACGTCCACTTTTCATTATAATGTACTTTAAGGACTACCGCCGCGTTCCAAAATATATAGAACCCACCGAGAAGAAGCGGCAAGAAACTCGGGGCCATTCTTTTTATATGGATGTTTACAATGTTTCTACTTAGGTACTACAAATATTACATTTTATGGGTGGCAGAGAGACAGCTTGCCAGAAGTGGAGTATTCCAAGCATCTTTATCTTCTATATAATGTCGAACTTTATAGTAAGCTTTTTTTATTAAAACGTTTTTTACAGTCAACTTGAATTTGCCCTTGAATTAGTGTAGATTATATAATTCACGAACCTTGTCCCTCACTCGATCGCGTCAGACACAAGGCAAGAACATGGCAGATGACCGACTGGAATAAACATCGCAAGATTGAACTGAATACGGCAACTGTCATTTTCGTATGACAGTGGCATTAGCATTAGACGATCTCCATCGGGACCTTAAAGTAGAGTTCGTCGACATCAGCTTCATCATCATGTGAATGTTGAGACAGTATCACTGCTCGACCACACGGATATAGTAAGAAGACTGAAGAGAACAAAACCGTTCGAGTTAGTGTAGTGATCAGTGCTAGTGTATTAGTGAAATGTAGTTAATGTAAGTACTGCTTCAAATAACATATGAACATAGTGTCTTCACCTTAAGGCGAAATGAGTGTAGATTACGACCAAATTACATGATTCGACTTCGGGAAAACTTAGTTTTCCGACGCTTAAACCTAATAACCGAAGTTCGAAAAAAAACGTAGTGTAAATTGAATATACGTTCTTATGAAGTATGGGAGCCAATACACGATTGAGCAAACTTGGCTCGATAGAAAAAAATCGGCAACATTCCCTAAATTTTGCAATTTTTCTTACGTGCTTCGTGGGAAAAAGCATTTTTATTCAATTATGGGCGAATATATTACAATGAATGTATCATAGTCGAATTCCCAATGAAATTTACTAGTGAACTATGGACTCCTTTATCATTAAAATTTAATCATTTGATTGTACGAACTAAATACAAAAACTATCATGGTCACAAACATAAGAGGTATTCAAATTATCAACGGGATAGTTACCATGTACATTTTCTGTGAGTTTCCGATATTTCGGCACTGTTGCAAGCGCCATGATCACGGATGAACTGAGGTTTACGAGCAGACGAAACGGTCTACCCTCTTCCGTACTCGTTTGCTATGCGAGGCACCACTACTATTGTTCGCACTATTTGTTTTTGTATTATCTCGACATACAACACTAACCGTATCAGCTCGAACCTTGGGACTATTGCTGTTTTTATTTTTACACAATCGTACCACTGGATTCCAGACATTCGACAGTTGAAAACCATATCACGATTGAAATTTTTAAACTTCGTGATTTCAATCGCTTCTCTGGCGAGTCTTGGTATGTAGTGGCGTTCTGTAGAAAGTATCGGTGTCAGTGGTTCGTACCTGACTCCAGAAGATGTTCAGGTACGAACCACTGGATCGAGTTGTATAACCCCCAGATACTAGGTATATAGAAATTGGGTCGCATTTTATTTAATCCGCGAATAGTGAAATCGCGAATTAAGGAAGCAGGAATAAGGAGCTTTTACTGTATTGTAAAACCATCACTAATATTATAAATTCCAAAGTTAGAAGGAATGTATATTTATTACCTAATTACGAAAAAGCGGCTGAACGAATTGGATAAAATTAGATAGGTCGATAGCTGAGACATTGGATTAAGACATACTAGTAATTTTTAAACTTTCGCGATTTGAACACATGTTTTAAATGTTTATCGGGACTTATCACGTATTATTTAATATACGTAAAAATATGTACCTTTCGCTCGACGTTTCGACCATGTTACAATGGCCGTGGTCACGAGCTGACTGACAGCCGTGGTCAGCTCGTGACCACGGCTATTGTAACATGGTCGAAACGTCGAGCGAAAGGTACATATTAAGACATACTGTTTATCATCACCCATTACACCGCGCGTGAAGCCACGGGGTTTCAACTAGTATTACATCTATTTCATTTTAACCTTTATATTCAAATTCAAAATCAAATCATTTATTTGCAGAGTACAGTCGTGTGGTGTTACAGTGTTGATATTGTTCGCTATACTCAACCCTTATTGGGTGTGCCAATTACAAATTTATTATTTATTGTATTAGCATCCATATTTATAAGTGAAAAATTGATTGTAATTTGTTTTGTGTATCATAAATAAATAAATAAATAAATAAATACAAATAGAGCTAATAACGACATTTATTAATTACAAAATTTGGATCTTTCAATTATATTAGAAATAGTCAAGTTACCTTCTTATATTGAAAACGTACCATATAAATAACATCATCATAGGATAAGTCATTAAAATTATTTAAAATATGTCATCTATACCATTACATTAAAAATACATGTCATTAAAACTTAATAATTATATAATTAAGTATAAATAAAGTATGTATGCCTACAAGTCATGTCCTAGTGTTTATTTTACATTTACATTAATTATTTATTTATGTTTCAACTAGATATTCCTGGATTGTATAACATGTTTTGGCCAGTAGAAATTCTTTCAATCAAAGTCAAAGTCAAAGTCTAAATCATTTATTCAAATTAGGCATCAAAGACGCACTTATGAACGTCAACTTTTCATTATAATGTACTTTAAAGACTCTACCGCCGCGTTCCAAAATATATAGAACCCACCGAGAAGAAGCGGCAAGCAATTTAGTTTTAATTATAGAAAACGAACTTGATGATGATCATCTCTGGAAGTTTATTGTAAATGTGAACTTCCATTTTAAAAATACTTTTACTGTAGAGTGCGGTCCTAGATTGCTCAGTACATAGTTTATTCTTATATCTAGCACTTCAATGTCACATATTTATTGAGATCTGACCTAACCAACAGAGCTGCCTCGTAGATAAAATATACAGAGACGGTAATGTTAAAATTGTCAACGTATTAAAATATGATTTACAAGAATCAGTCCGGTGGAGGCCACATATGGACCTTATACATTTCTTCTGTGCCCTGGAGACACTTTCCTTGTCAGTGGCATTAGCCCAGAACAAAACACCATATCTTAATGCGCATCCGACATAAGAATGGTGAGCAGTCAACAATGTTTCTTTGTTTGTCTTATAACTTTACAATTCGGTATGTAAAGTTTTTTTTTGGTATTTTTTTTATATTTTTATTTCGTAGATTAGGTCATTATAAGAAACTAATTTCAATATTTTTGTTTTATATTCAGTAGTTATTTTATAATATTTTTTTGAAAATTTGAATCCTATGACGTCACTTTTTTGCACAAATATGTAGTTGCGTTGAGGAGCCAAGAAAAGCACGCGAGTAAAAAAAAAGAAACTAGAACACTTGACAGTGACACCTACTAATTCGTAAGTCTCTATTCAATCAAAACAAAAGTGCAAAAAAGTGACGTCATTTAGAGGTCAATGAAAGTCGAATTATTTCATCGTTTTTTGTTAAAATAAATGGCATCTTATCGTTTTAAAAGGGTTTGTAACATAAAATCTCGAAATGGTTTCGGAATTGGCATAGGTTAATTTTTTTTAGCATACCGAATTCTAACTAAAAATATGACTAATCGTTTTTGGTTAGTTTTTGTTTTTATTTGGGTTTTCTTGTATATTTTTTATTTTGTATTCTTTCTATTAGCAGTTTATGCGGGAGGGAGGGTGGTGCACACCCCCAAATAGGCCAAAATCATTGTTTTTTGCAGCGGAAGTGTCACAAAATATTTTTTAATATCGTTTTTGATATGACTAATCATTGCTTTGGATTTGGTTTGAGCACCGCTGAGCTGAGATTAATGGAAGATATAAGTCAAATCGTCAAAACGATCCGCGTTATTGAGACCTGTGAGAAGAGTAGCGATGCCCAGCCGTAAACAAAATGCTGATCCCATGAAAGTAAGGCACACTACAGCCCCTGCGTAGAGTTGTTACCGCATGCAGCCTGTAGCTCTAGCATGAGTTGGCAACATAAATGTCATCTATAGTAGATACTCGATCTCGTCTACCTATCAAGCTTGTGATTGGCGTACTCGCTGTAAATTTTAGTTCTACAATTGGCCGCGAGGTGGCACTGTTATTTTTTCATACATTTTTTCGCGGCAGTCGATAGCGAGCATCGATTGGTGGTAATGTTGTAAACTCATGGTAGACCTACTGTGCAGGGCAAGAGATGCCTGGAGGCAGTTTCCTCCAAAGTTCAACAGGGGCAAGGTGCTAAAGCTCGAGGCCTCCACCAGCCTGCAGCGACCTCTGCCGCATTGTATTCACAACTTATCACTACGTACTTAACCAAGCGCAGAACATAAGCAATGTCTATCATCGTCCATAGTATATCAAAAAGTTAATAGATGGCGCTAAAATCAAGTACCTACACAAAATATAACATCGCAAATAGTGACGAATTCGCGATGAGGAAGTTTCTACGGCACATCAACCCATATACAACCCCCAAAGATGTTGTATCGGACAGCTGTCCCTGGGCCTACAACACCTGACTCAGTGGGAAGTACTTCCCTATTGGATGGAGGCGCTTCAACGTGGATACCTACTCCTACTACTACCTACCTATCCACCCAGCCGACCTTAATACGGCTCTAAGATGCTGAAAACATGAATGAAAGAAAGAAAAATCATTATTTGACTCAGGTTAAAAACCGTACCTAATATAATAAAAGCAGCAATGACAGCAATAATGAAATCAAATCAAATCATTTATTCTGTACTAGCTGCTTTCTGATGGATGATGATGATGATGATGATGAATCTTATATAGCCCATGTTACTCAGGGTGAATGTAGCTTTCCAGTGGTGAAAGAATTTTTGAAATCGGTCCAGTACTTTTTGAGCCAATTCGTTACAAACATACATACAAATCTTTTCTCTATAATATTAAGTATAGATTAATACATATAGACAGCATGTAATACAGGTTCACCATAGACTTTGACTTTTAGAAACACCAATTTCACATGTAAGAATAACATGGCGCATTCGACATTAACATATCTATTATCTATAAAAAGGAACCCCTATATCTCATGGTCACGCTATAACTTGAGAACGGATGGAACAATCTCGCTTATTCTTGTTTAGTTGTGTTAATTATTGTCAGGAGAAAATTCTCATGGAAGAAAGATCCGGGAAAATCGCAAAAGCAATCGCTAGTTCTATATAAATAACAAGTACAATTTGAAAAATATATTATTGACTTCCAATCTATTCAGTTATTGGAGTGTTTCTCAAAAACTACTGTACCGAATTTGATGAAATTTAAATGGGACCACACGGGAAGCAATAGCTTTCAAACAAAAAAATGAATTTAGATAATCGGTTCACCCAGTCGAAAGTTATGAGGTAACAAACATAAAAAAAAATTAATTCCTTTTTTCGGAAGTCGGTAGAAAAATCTTTAATATTGTTGTCTCCGTACTTAATCTGCTCGCTAATCAGATTTCTTTCAATGATGATTGTATTGCGTTCAGCCCGCTACAAGTAGCGCCGCGCCCGACCGTCCCCGACCGCCGCGCGACGTGTCCTCGCCCACTGTCAAACCGTTTAATCCGCAATCCTACCGCAACATGCGATTACATTATCTTATGCAATCATCATAATCATAAAAACAAATTATTTACCACAAAATGGAACCGACTTGAACACCATAAAGTGTGAAATAACTTGTTGAAGTCGGTACCATGATAGTTCGAAAGTTATCACAATATTGTGCGCCTGGTACGATTAATAGATAGAAAACGTTGATGCTGTGCGTAAGCTGATTGAGGAAGATCGCCATGTGACATACCGCGAAATTCAGGCAGCTTTAGACATTGGCATGAGTCAAATACAAATAATCTTGCATGAACTATTAGGTGTAAAGAAGTTGTTTTCCCGATGGATACCGCATTCGCTCTGTGAAGAGCAAAAAGCGGCTCGCGTTACTTGGTGCGTCAGAACTCTCGAAAGATTCCACGCAGGATCCTCAAATGCTGTATACAACATCGTATCAGGTGACGAATCCTGGATATACGCGTACGAACCCGAAACAAAAAACCAGTCACGAGTTTGGGTGTTCGAAAATGAGTTAAAGCCAACAAAAATTGTTCGTTCACGGAGTGTTGCAAAAAAATGGAGGCCACGTTTGTCTCCAAAACCGGCCATGTTACGACTATTCCTCTTGAGGGACAAGGAACGGTTAATGCAGAATGGTATGCTAGCAATTGTTTGCTACAGGTCGTTTCTGAACTCCGTAAAGAGAACTGCAACCGCCGCATCATCCTCCATCACGACAATGCGAGTTCTCACACCGCGCTCAGAACAACAGAGTGTTTAGAGCAAGAAAACATAAAATTATTAGACCATCCGCCGTACAGCCCCGACCTAAGCCCTAATGATTTCTATAATTTCCCTAAAATAAAGAATAAATTGCGTGGACAGAGATTTTCATCACCTGAAGAAGCTGTGGACGCCTACAAAACGGCCATTTTGGAGACCCCAACTTCCGAATGGAATGGTTGCTTCAATGATTGGTTCATATTCGTATGGAAAAATGTGTCAAATTTCGCGGAGAATACTTCGAAAAGCAATAAATACATTTTTAAATAGTAATGTTGTGTCACTTCCTTGATTCCCGAAATGTTCAGTGCCGCCCTCGTACCGACTTTTGGAGTTGAAGTAAGTTCCATTTTTTGATATGCATATAATACAAGTAATTGTTTTATATTATGGATATTTGATTCAATTTCGTATTGCAATGAAGTCGCCACCAGAGGGCGATGTGGCACGTTACGTCAATCAGCGACTAGACGAGTAAGTAGTTGACCTGTAGACAATGATGTTATATATAAACGGAGGTACAGTCCCACCATCTTATCTGTTCAGTTGACAGCGTCGCTAGTGGAGAATTTGGTATTGCCATATAAGAAATTCACCAAGAAACAAAGGTAATTAAAACATGTCTTGCAAGTCAGTCTATAGATATCATTAAAATTTAAGAAACTACAATATCAATCATACAAAGCCTAACTAACATAGTATAGATTCAATATGGCTTAATTATAATTACCAGCTTCGATCACATCGTCACTTACCATCAGGTGAGATAGTGATCAAACAGGTCAAAATTTGCGACAGGCTCACAAATAAATAAATATAACATATAGCTATGAATCTTATTAACTACATAAATAAACAATAATGCGGCACAATAGGATTTTATTTATATTTTATAAAAATAATTGTGGTCATGGTCTCTGAGCTCAAGCGGCCGCACTCCAGGAATTCCGGTCGATGTTCCTGAACCATCTGCTGATTCCCACAATTCATCTTCGGAGTCACTCGAATCGCTTTCACTGTCACTCTGTAATTGAATGATAAAAGGTTCATCTAAATACGCATCTTTTTGTCTGTATTCATTTTCAATTTTTTTTACATGATCGCAATGGTTTTTCCACTCTGCCTGTGTGATTTTGCGGAATGCATCTTCAATCAATTGAGGCATATGTGCACTTGATTTTCCGATATTTTTCTCTGCTACATTCCTCTTCATCGAGCTCCATATCATTTCAATTGGATTCAAATCACAATGATAAGGAGGCAATCGAAGAATGTCATGACCATGGCTTTTCAATATGTTGTCAATTTCATATTCAGGTGTAGGTTTATTTCTTTTTATTAACTCGTAAAGCTGAGGCTTTGTCATTTGTTCGTAAAACTCGACCTTGTTTTCTACCAGCCACTTTTGCATATCAGCTTTAGTGTGGTTTGAGTTAGGACACCTATTTACGCAAATACTATGATATGGCGCATTATCCATCACAATAAGTGTGGGTTGACGCAGATTTGGCAGTAATTTTTCAAGAACCCATTTTTTGAAATTACAGTAGAGCCTCGATAATCCGTACTCAGGCTAATCCGAACGTCGCTATAATCCGAACTGCATACCCCACCCCACTTCCTCGCCTTCGCCTCGCTGCTATGTTGTTTATTAATTAGTCTGCAGTTACGACTGCCACGTTGCGCGTCCATTCCACGTTTTTCTGCTCTGTACTCGTGCGCGGCGTGTTTTTTGATGTTATAAAGATGGTTCCAACACCAAAACGCAAACATAAAACTTTGACTATAGCCGAAAAGTGCACCATACTAGACAGTTTAAAGGACGGAGTGTCGGCAACTTATCTTGCTTGTAAGTATGGCGTTGGAAAATCAACAATTACAGACCTCAAGAAAAATGAGCAAAAATTGAGATCTTTTATAGCTAAAACTGAGAAAGGACCAGGGTTCAGAAAAACTCTAAAATTACCAGAGAATCCAGTGCTAGAAGAAGCACTGTTCACATGGTTTTTAGAACAAAGACGACGCCACATTCCATTGTCTGGTGAGGTCGTAATGGAAAAAGCGAGATTCTTCCATAAAAAACTAACAGGTTCGGATTTTTCTGCAAGTAGAGGATGGCTTGATAATTTTAAAAAACGTCATGGCATACGTCAGCTGAAAGTGTCAGGTGAGAAAGTCTCTAGCAATACGGAAACTGTTCAACCATTCCAAGAAAAATTCCTAAACGAGATAAAAGAAAAGAACCTTTGCCCTGAACAAATTTACAATGCCGACGAATCAGGATTGTTTTGGAAGGTTCTGCCGGACAAAACTTTAGCCTCTTCTGCTGAAACTAGCGCTCCTGGGTCGAAAGTGTCTAAAGAGCGAATAACTTTTATGCCTTGCGCAAACTCTACAGGGAATCACAAATTACCATTGCTAGTTGTGGGGAAGGCAAAAAAGCCAAGATCTTTTGGATCTGTAAAATTACCAGTGCATTATGAAGGGCAGAGGCGTGCTTGGGTAACCAGAGATATTTTTCTCGAGTGGTTTAGAGGCCATTTTGTTCCTGAAGTCAAACGCCATTTAAAAAAAATGGGACTGCCACAAAAAGCATTGCTACTCTTAGACAATGCCCCTGGACATCCAAATGCTGAAGATTTGACAACAGAAGACGGCAACTTCTCTGTACTGTACATGCCTCCAAATTGTACGCCTTTGATCCAACCTATGGATCAAAACGTAATCCAAAATGTCAAGATAAATTACAAAAAGAAACTCCTGATTCAAATGTTCGTGCAGCAAGAAGCCGATGAGGCTTTAACCTTGCATGATGTTATAAAAAGCGTCACAATTAAAGACGCCATTTTTTCGCTAGCGCAATGTTGGGATCATGTATTATCGAAAAATCTTGGAAGCCTCTTTGGCCTGAAAAAATAAATTCAACAGAAGATAGATCAGAAGAAAATGATGACTTCGACGTAGAAGACGATCTCCCGCTCAGTCTTTTACGTAATCGTGGTTATACAGAAGAAACCATTTCCACTTTCTTGTCCATGAGTGAAGAGGAGAATTGCACAGATCCTATAACTGATGATGAGATCATAACCCAAATAACGCAAGAGAATGACGAGTCTTTAGCTGAAGATTATTTTGCTTCAAATGTCAAGAAAATTACTCATTCACAAGCCATATCATCTTTGAACACTTGCTTGGAGTGGGCTGAAGAAAATGACCTGTCCTTATCGGAAAAGATGATGCTACGTAACTTGAGGGACAAAGCTTTTTTCTGGTCCATCAACAGGACTCGCCAAACTAAAATAGAACAGTTTATGACTAAATAGACAATTTACACCTTACGTATTTTATGGTACATAATTATTATGTAAATGTACGGTAAGCAACGAGCCGGGCTTTTTATTTGCATTACGACTGTAGTCCTTACGCTGCTTGTAATAAGAGCGTTCCCAAGGTGTAAAATGTAAAATGTAAGGTGTAAAATTAAAGTGTAAAATGTAAAGCCCAGCTCGTTGCTTACTGTACCTCTTAAACTATGTATATAATTAAACACTATTTTAAGAATAAAAATGTTTTTTTTTCTCCTTACATACTATAATCCGAACGCTTCGTGAGTCCGAACAGGGGTTAGTTTTTGCTAGTTCGGATTATCAAGGCTCTACTGTACTATTGTTCATCTCGTCATGGTAGTCCCCACTTTTTGTATTTGATTTGAAAACGAGAAGGGCATTTTCGACAAAACCTTCTTGTCCGCCAGCATGAACAATGATCCACCTATTTCCTTTCGAAACTGGTTCCAAATCGCCGTCAACTTCAGGACCTTGCCAACATTTGCCAGTTGAGTGAGACGAGTGTATGTAAGTTTCATCTAAATAAACAACAGGCTTTTTTTCTCCTCGCTCATTTTCCTTAATTTTATGTAGATAGGATGCCCGCCAGGCAACTACGTCGTTGCGTTCACACAGCACTTTTCTATTCGATTTTGTTTTTTTAAAACGAAACCCTATTTTGTGGAGCAATTTTCGAAGAGTTTCACGTTTTGCTTGAAAATTTATGTCTTCCCTGAGAACAGTCAGTAACTTTGGTAAGGTCGGAATTTCTTTTTTTACTGAATAAAACTCATGTATCTTTCTTCTTATAACACCAATGTCAAAATCATCAATATCCAGTTTCCCTGTTTTTCTTTCCCTTTTCTTGCCAGGGGTAGAAATTTTTGAATTAGTTTCTTGAGCCTGTTTTTCTTCATTGATTAATTTGTAGACAAACCGTTCTGAAACACCTGTAACAAAAAGAACAATTTAATATTTTATAGGTTTTTTTAATGAACAACCATAAAATAAAATACAGCAACCGCTTTAAAAAGTTAACATTACTTTCAGATTGTTTCCGACCAATCAGGATAAATAATAAACAAAATTTTGACTACGAAATCGATTTCGAAATAATTACTGTGTGGACCACCTAAAAAGTATACCTTTCAACAAAAAAAAAACAAATTTAAATCAATCCACAATAATAATTGACGGAGATGTCGGTGAACATACATAAAAAAACATGCAATCGAACATAGCAATAACATAGCAGGATAATTATTATCCTGTTTTTTAAAGTCGGTTAAAATATACTCAGGTGGCAATTTTATTTGAATATGTTTAGCTTATTTTATATATTTTAAAATATAATCACCAGCTATAAAAATGATTTTTTTTTAAAATGAGTGATTAAAATTTCCATATCTGGCTACACTGACCTGTCGCGGCAGCAACGCGTTCATTCAGCTTTTCAAATGGTATTAATGGAGCTTGGAGGCGTTTCTCTTCTTTCATAAAAAATAAAACTTTTAAAATAATTAGCCGTGCATCACTTTTGAGAGGTTTCGGCATTTTATTTGCTTTTTTCACAATGAAATCAATAAAATAACACGGGAGCACTCGCACTAGACATCAACTGACAGTGGAATGACGTTTAGAAAATGGCGGCTGACGCGGCTGTAGTTCCCATTTCGCCCACCTGAACAGTTAAGTTGGTGGCACTGTAGATACGCCTTACTGCGCTCGGCTTGGCGACATCAACACAAGCTAGTTGTCTTGAGTCAACTTAGTGCTAGCCTGTTTGGCAATACTCAATCATACACTGGGACGAATATAAAAGATAAGAATGATGTATCTTTTCAATTGTAAGTATTGTTTTTTCTATTTTATCTATCAGAAATGGAAATTCAAAAATCGTATTTTAATCCAAAGTATAGATTCTAAACTAACTCCTGCGACGTTGCCGCTTCGCCACCCACGTGAAAGAGACAAGTAGTAGCGAGCGACAGAGAGAACGAGACCGTCATTGGCGGTCGAATGGTCGGTCACAGGCGAACGTTGTTAATAATATGTTGATCCCTTTCTGACAGCTAGGATTCATATATCTTCGTGCTCTTTTAATCTTGTCAATGTAGTTAATGTCGTTGTGCGAGTTGTGTACTTTAGCTATAGGTAGGTATAGCATAAAATTTGCCATGTTTAAACTTCATATTCAAGGAGTAAAACGCCTCTATAGTTAGGGTCTTAGCACACTTAAACGTCTCGCCTCCCACCCGGCAAAAATAATATAATTTAAATATGAGCTTTGACTATTGCTCTTTAGGTATACTTTACATTGGCAACAAGCTAGCAAGCTCAAGAGCAACAATTAAGGTTCATATTTGAATAATATTCTTGTAGTCTAGTGGTAGGCGAGTCGTTGTGTGCTAGGACCTTTAATCTCATTGTTATATGTGGAGTGAGTAGCGCAAAGCCATCACAAGGAGACGAATCACTGATGATGTTTCAACGCATATGCACTTACAAAGTGTATTTTGTAGACAATTCAGTAGCTATCTTCTACACTATAGCTTATCCTACCTTCATAGAGTTTATTATGGCATTTGTTGCATCATACATGTTACAGGGATCTTAAATATACTAATACAGAGTCATAAATGTACTAAACTTCATCATCATCATCATCTCAGCAGTAGGACGTCCACTGCTGAACATATCCCTCCCCCATGATTTTCCAAAAGGACCGGTTGGAAGCGGCCTGCATCCAACGTCGTCCTGCAACCTTTATCAGGTCGTCTGTCCACCGTGTCGGTGGACGACCTACGCTGCGCTTGCCGGTCCGTGGTCTCCACTCCAGAACCTTTCGGCCCCATCGGCCATCTGTTCTGCGTGCTATGTGCCCTGCCCACTGCCACTTCAACTGGCTAACCTTCTGGGCTATGTCGGTGACTTTCGTTCTTCTACGGATCTCCTCATTTCTGATTCGATCACGTAGAGAAACCCCGAGCATAGCCCTCTCCATAGCTCGTTGTGCGACTATGAGCTTATCTATGAGGCCCATAGTAAGAGACCACGTTTCAGTGCCATAAGTCATCACTGGTAACACACATTGGTCGAAGACTCTTGTCTGGAGGCACTGAGGTATTTTTGACGAGAAGACTTCGCGAAGTTTCCGGAACGCTGCCCAGCCGAGTTGGATTCGACGATTGACCTCTTTCTCGAAGTTGGACCTGCCTAGTTTGACTGTCTGTCCAGGTAGATGTACTCGTCGACAACTTCGAGAACTGAGTTCCCAACTGATATTGACTCAACTAAGGGCATAGCAATATGAGTAGAAGCGGACCGATGTATTATTACTTTATTGGTTAAAATGCTTAAAAATTCGTCTAAACTATAATAACTTCTAGTAAGTAATAGCGTCTTAAGTTTAATTTCTAACATTTGGTCTTTATCTTGAGCTTTTATCATATCCGGAATGTTATTATAAATGTTTACAGCCATGATGTTTGGGCCAGAACTGTGTATTTTAGATCTTGAAGACGGCAGTATTAAATTATGTTTATACCTAGTTTCGTAACGTCGCGGTTGGTAAATATTGTTGTCAAAAATTATAGGGTGTATTCTGAATAATTAGCAAATTTCTAAAATATAAATTATTAATAATGTCCGTATTTTGAGTTTGATGAAATTAGGTTTGCAACTACCTGGTTCTTTAATGTTACTTAATATACGTATATATATATTTTTTGAATAATAAAGATGTCTTGTGCACCAGCACTGTTACCCCATAGAATAACGCCGTATCAACCATAAGCTATCAGCTTCACAAAAATCATGCAAGTTCCGTGCAGTTCTTAAACCTGGCTTAAACAGTTTTGAATGAAATCATACCATGACGCTCATTTAGGTGAACTGTTTGAATATTGTTTTGTCAAAGGTGAAAGGATAATATTGTCTCTGGCATTCTAACAATTTACTATAACCAACATTGGAGACACCTAGACGTTTGTAAGCTGATAAACTGAGTGGATTTAGAGCGACATGTTAACGAGAGTCCATACAAAAAAAACAGGTGAACGGTTTTTCTGCGGTTCTTGAATAGTAGACCTGGGTAGGCCTGCTATAACGTTGTCATGGTACGAATAAACCGGGCAATTGTCTAGAAGTCCTGCTTTAAGAGCTCATAGTAAGGCCCCTGGCTTCTTCATTAAGCGAAGCAGACAGTGCTGTTTTCGTGTCTGTTTTTAGCTTTTTTCTAACTGACTTAGCAATAACAGTAGATTGGGTAGAATTGGTGACCTTTTCGGAATGGAGGCATGTTAGTGATCAAACTTGTCCGAAATAGACTGGCCGGTTGGCGCAGTAGCTAGTACCCGCCCTTCTGAGCCGCTGGTCCCGGGTTCGATCCCCGGACAGGTCAAACATTTGTGTGCATAAACATGTCTGTTTGATCTGTGTCTGGGTGTGAAAAAGAAGAAGTTATTATCAACTTTCAATTAGGGAATAATATTTTTTTTTATGTTATCAGGAAACGGTACAAGCAAGGCTCACCTGATGATAAGCGGTAACCACTGCCTAGAACAGATGGATTCCGTCACAAGTGACGAACTGCACTGCGCCCGTAACCCTGAGACATTAAAGGCCTTACTTATAAACGCTGCTTAAATTTAAATAACGTCATTTAGTACGTCGCAGTTTTGCTGTGCGCAGTACTAAATAACGTAATTAAAAGTTAAGCAACGTTTATAAGTAAGACCCTTAGTTGTTAAGACTCATTTGCCTGTAATTTAGCCGGCACCCACACCCTTCCCCCACTACATATTCTACGACTAGTTGACCCGCCAGCGGCTTCGCTCGCCTCCTATTACATCAGACTAAAACCATATCCCTCTAGCGAAACATAGGTATTTAAAACACCACTGCCTACGCCTTCGAGGATGAACTTATTGAAACAAACACTAATTAAAGTGAAGCTATCTACTATATAAAAATAAGTCGGGTTTTCCTTCCTGACGCTATAACTCCAGAACGCATGAACCGATTTCCACGGTTTTGCATTCGTTGGAAAGGTCTCGGGCTCCGTGAGGTTTATAGTAAAGAAAATTCAGGAAAAATTTAAAAAGAAAAGCGGGAATATCGTTTTTCACATACAACGCCATCTTTGATACATAACATGTACTACAAACCAATATTTTAAGTAGATGGCGCCAAACGAAATGTTACATAAAACGAAGCCATCTGGTGGCGAAACGGAGTTCGCAGGGTTTGCTAGTAATCCTATTAATATTATAAACGTGAAAGTTTGTATGTATGGATGTATGGATGTTTGTTACTCTTTCACGCACAAACGGGGGGGCTAATGTTGATGAAATTTGGTATGGGGGTAGATGAGGCGCTGGATTAACACATAGGATACTTTTCATCATCATCATCATCATCATCCATCACCACGCGGGTGAAACCGCGGGGCGCAGCTAGTAACATATAAAGCTTTTATTAATAAATTGTTGATCAAGTTTAATTTTTTAATTTCACAAACTTTGTTTTGATTTGTGTACACTACTATACGAATACGAGTTAGCGTCGCGTTCATGATCTATCGAGTTGGCAGAATATGAAGTTGAGGTCGACCGCTGACGTCAATAGAAACGTAACTTCAGCTGCACTGTTGTTCAATAGCAAAACGAGAAAACGAAAGTTATACCAAGTCTCCGTTCAGCTGCGATTCGATTACAATTTAGTTAGAAGAATCGGTCCCCAAAATGGCACTGTCACGGACAAACGTCACGCTTAACATCAGGCGCACGAACTGCTCCGCCTTGTAATTTAACTGCTTAGTAACATTAAAAACACACAGGCCAAGCCTAGCTACCAAACCTCACTACCAAGCCTAGCTACCAAGCCTAGCTACCAAGCCTAGCTACTAAGCCTAGCTACCAAACCTTGTTTCTCAAGCCTATATACCAAACCTCGCTACCAAGCCTAGCTACCAAGCCTAGCTACCAAACCTCGCTACCAAGCCTAGCTACCAAGCCTAGCTACCAAGCATAGCTACCAAGCCTAGCTACCAAACCTCGCTACCAAGCCTAGCTACCATGTCACTTGTCGGCAGCATAAAGCTGTGCAGTCAATACCCAGTGTCGCGACACTCCTGTGCTCTAGAGCTGAGCCCCGACACTAACCTCTCGCGTCTCGCAGCGCGTTGGCGGCGTGTCGGTGGCTGTGCCTCTCGGCGAGCGCTAGAGCAGTGTCGCCGTTAGTGTCGAGTGTCGCTATGTCCGCGCCCGCCGACACCAGTGTCTTGACATTCTCCACGTGACCGCGCTCGGCCGCAATGTGTAGCGCTGTCTGCAACAAATGTAGTTTTCATCACACATGCTCGTAAAGTGGCTCTTACTACATGGCTCGGAATCCAAGATTTTAAAACACATGCGCATCTCGTACTTTATCATTACCGCACAAGTACGATATAGAATTGTCCCGAATAAATTAAATTTATATCTCGACTATTATAATATTATAAAGAGGATTTGTATGTAAGTATGTTTGTAACGAATTGGCTCAAAAAGTACTGGACCGATTTCAAAAATTCGTTCACCATTGGAAAGCTACATTCACCCTGAGTAACATATATATCGGCTAGCTAATTATTGTATCCGCACAATAATTAGCCTATAATAATTAGTCTATAACAATTAGATTTGTTAAATTGATTATTTGAATTGATTTGTAAAACATAGATTCATACTTTTGAAATAGTTTACAGTAAATTATTCCAATTAAAATTAATAATTTAATTATTCTCAAAACGATTTTAGTTTATTACGATGTACAATTAATTATAAATCGCATGCCATCACTTTGTATTGCAATCTTAATGTTTAAAACGACCACGTGCAAGTACACCGTAACCTATAAAAGCGGTCGTACTGGCGACGGGAGGGCAACGTACATTCCGGTCAGCGCGCTTGACCGGGACGGACGTGCGCCCAGGAGCTCTCCAAAGATTTCCAATCGGCCTTAAAGTGCTTGCGCTTTTAGTGCCGGTTACCTGTATCGTTCCGGTTGAAGAGGATTCAGTGTTGGACTTCGCTAATAGTGGATTTTCTGTGTGCAGATTCGTCGTCAAGCCACCGCTTCGTGTACCGTTCGGCGCACGGAGGCGTTCGGCTCGGCTCGCGGCGCGAAAGAAGCGCGCTCTTATCAGAGCGCTTCGTCTCGTCGATTTTCCGTTCTTATAGAACGATCTGGTTCTTGGCACACAGTCAAACCAAAACCGCTCTTCTCAGAGCGATCTCTAGTTTCAAGGTACGACAAAGCCACGCTTCACGTGGTCAACTGAACAGATCCTTGCGGTGTTAACGCAACCCAGTTGGGCGTAGACCCGGTACGTCAAGCCTTTCCCTCCCGGGCGTGGGAGGGAACGGCTAAAACCGGACGGGCCTGCCTTCACCGGCCTTGGGGTCTCCCCTCGCCGACGGCAGGTATCTCCTTCCCACCTTACCCTATCCTATTTTCCTATTCTCCTGGCCAGTGTTTGGTTGGAAGCCGGGTTTACTCGGTCTTCTCTCCTCGCCCCCGAAGCAGCTAGGGCCTCGCGCTTAGGCACACATCTCTCTGCACAATAAGACTGGCAGAGGGCACACAGGAGAGTAAGTGCCTAGATAGGTGTCCCTACTTAGGCACTCACTCTCCCGTCTATACCCGGCGGGAGTGTCATTCCTCCCTCACCGCATCTCGAGTATTCCCCTCGAGATGTCTCTTCTCACTCCCTCCCCCGCTTTGAGCCTCCCGCAAGGCCTCGCTTCAGGCGTTCGCCTCGTGGGTCTCAAATTGATACCCGGAGATGCTCTCAAAGTATCTCCAGTCCAATAGGGACATTGTTGAGAGATTCCGCTTCACGGACTCTCAAATTCCCTCCTCCGGCTCACTCCCTCCGAGAGGGCCCTTTGTTTCTACGGCGTTTAAGCCCTTAGAAAGCCCACTGTCTCCCGATCCTGCGCCTCATGCGCCCCGCGCTCCCCGCGTACCTCTACCGCCCCGCGATCGCTCTCCGGTCCCTCGGACCGAGTACAAACACGTCTACGACTCAAAGTCAAAGTCACAATCATTTATTCAATTTAGGCATCAAAGACGCACTTATGAACGTCAATTTTTCATTATAATGTACTTTAAAGACTACCGCCGCGTTCCAAAATATATAGAGCCTACCGAGAAGAAGCGGCAAGAAACTCGGGGCCATTCTTTTTATACAGATGTTTTTACAATGTTTTTACTTAGGTACTACAAATATTAGCTCTCGGCGTCCAACTCGGAGAACGAGATGGATGTAGAGCTCTCCCGCTCCCGCGCTAACTCTGTTGGCAGCATCTCTAACGACGGGTTCACTACCGTCGGAAAGAGAAAGCGCGTCCCCAAAGCCGCATCAGAGACTCCCTCCCCGCGACCCAAAGCGGCCTGCACCGCCCCGGGAGCGAAGACACCAGGGTCTCTCGCTCCCACCTCTCGCGAGCCTCTCGCTCACTCCGATGCTCCTGCAAGCGTCGCCGCGTCTCAACGTGACGCCTCCTCTCAAGGAGCGTCAGTTAGACGGGAGAAACCGCCGCCGCCTCTGTTCCTTCAGGACAAAGGGAAATGGGACATGGTCTCACGCCTGTTGACGGATCGTAAGATCCAATACACAAGCGCCCGCTCGACCCAACTGGGTATCAAAGTCCAGGTGCCTACCCCAAGCGACCATAGGGCGCTCACTAAGATTCTCAAAAACGAAAGCATAAGTTTTCACACCTATGCTCTCGAAGAGGAGAAAATTTTACGCGTTGTCATACGCGGCGTCCCCAAAAAGGTGCAGACCGACAGTGTCCTCGCCGACTTGAAAGCGCAGGGTTATCCCGTCCGCAAATTCCACCGCATGTACAGCGGCAAGGATCACAAACCCTACCTCGCCCGGTCACTACCCGCTCTCAAGGGAACGGCCCTAAGCCTAACCTTACACCCGCATCGCAGGCAACACCTTTCGTACCTGCGCCTGCGCCCGCGCGCAACGCCTGGTCCTAAGCCCTTGAGCATGGTACAAGCAAGCGCCCCCCTCACACCCAGGCATCTGCTAGCGCGCCGGCTCCTACGCCCACACCTCCGCTTTCTAAGCCTCCCATGGCTGGGCTCATGGACGCCCCAGGTCAGTCTGACCTGGCGGCCGACATAGCCCATGTCGTGGACTACGCGATGGTCATAGACGTGGACGAAGTACGTGCATTCGCGCACAAACTTCGTACTGCCACAAACGACCAAGACCGCTTGCGAGCCACGCTCACACACGCGGGTTTAATCAGCGCAGTAAGGCTCTACGCCCTCCCCAACGTTTCTTAGGTATTATCCAATATGGGTAGTACACCGAAACGAATTAAGCCCCATTCAGTCACCCGTAGCGACTGCCAACGCTGACAGCCTCTCTAGTCAAAGGGACGAAGTTCATGAATTCTGCAAGACCCATGAGGTCGATATCCTATGCGTGCAGGAGACCTTTCTGAAACCAGGTACAGCGAACCCTAGGTTAGCAAACTACCGTTTGGTTCGTAATGATAGAGTGGCCACCCCAAAAGGTGGTACTCTCATCTATTACAAAAGGGCTCTGCACTGTATCCCAATTGCTACTCCACCATTTAGAATACTAGAAGCCTCTGTTTACTTTGTCTGCGATGTCAGGTCATCAACCTGTCATCATAGCCTCATGTTACCTCACCTCTGGTAAAGAACTATTACAGACAGGCTTGGAAGCCCTCTTCTCTCTAGGAAGCTCCGTCCTTCTGATCGGTGACTTCAACAGTAAACATGTCATATGGAATTGTACTAGTAACAATAGTAATGGTAAAACCCTTGAAGGCTTGATCAGCCGTTTAAACTTTGATATTCTCACCCCTCTGGAGCCCACAAGATATCCCTATGTTGACAACCAACGACCAGACAAACTTGACATAGCACTTCTTAAGAACGTTACCCTACGGTTGCGCTCTATAGAAGTGTTACACGAACTGACTTAAGACCACCGCCCTGTATTATTGAAACTAGGCCCCGACCCGACGGGCATCACCCCTATCACTAGAACGGTAGTGAACTGGAAGCAACTGGGGGAATCCCTCCAATATATCAGTTCACCCGCTCTCGATAGAATCCCCGATGACATACACAGTAGAAGACGTCTCAATTGCGATCGAGGTTCTCAGTGACCACCTCCGCACCGCAGTAGGTGAATCCTCAAAGCAGGTCCAAGTGGCGGATGGTCGCCGCTTCGAACTGCACGAGGGTGCGAGGAGGCTACTGACAGCTAAGAACGCCGCCACAAGGGCGTATGACTCGATGCCAACCCCAGAGAACAAAGCCACCATGCGCTATTTACAGCGTACTGTAAAGAAACGCATGAGTGAGCAACATGATCAAAGGTGGGACGACAAACTGTCAGAGATTGAGCCAACTCACCAGGCATACTAGCAGTTGGCTCGAGCTCTGAAATCTGACGGACAATCGACAATGCCTCCACTCATTAGGCCACCTCCCCTCTCCATAGCGTTCCTTGACGAAGAGAAAGCCGAGTGTTGAGCTGATAGCCTCGAGGCTCAGTGTACTCTTAATGTAGATCACGTCGACCAGCAACACCTCGATTCGGTGGAATCTGAAGTCGAACGTACAAGCTCTATGTCCATCTCTGACCTCCCACTCCTCCCACCGGTAAAATCATCCGAGGTAGTGTCTCTGATCAAGAGCCTCAAGACCCGTGAATCCCCTGGTGCTGATGGTATCAGTAACAAGGTGATCAAACACTTCTCAGTCCCGCTAGTCCATCTCTTAGTTAGCATCTTCAATGCGGATATGAGCAACTGCTCCTTCCCAGACACTTGGAAGCATGTCATTGTCATTGGTATTCACAAACCAGGCAAACCGGCAGCCGAGCCTTCCATTATGGGTCGTCTTAGTCCCCTCATAGGCAAAGACAGTAAAATGTCTCTTAGAAATAAGACGGCTCTTTACAAACTTTGCATCCGCCCAGTCATGACTTACGCATCTGTAGCGTTCGCCCATGCTCAGAGACACGACCTCCATAAACTTCAAGTGATTCAGAATCGCTTTATGCGCAGGGCAGTGGGCGCTCCGTGGTACTTACGGAACGCTGAACTGCACTGCGATTTCACCCTCCCCTCTATAACGCAGTATATCAAAGACTGCTCCCGCCGCTACTTCGACAAAGCTCCCCACCACTCGAATCCCTTCGTGGTCGAAGCGGCGAACTACTCCACTGACATAACCGACCCTTACTTCCTTCCCCGTCGTCGCAGTCCAAGGCATATTTTGGGTGACCCGGACGACCCCATCGCAGCAGCTCCGGCCCAGGTAACGACTGTGGGCGAGGTACTCAACTTTCTATATGTAGCCCCACCCAAAGTACAGGCATGAGTGTACAACGCAGCGATCCTGGTCGCGGTGTGGACTCATGTCGCGAAAATGGGGGGAGCCGAGGTAATTCAGTTTGTAGCCCCAGTCAAGGTAGTGACTGTGGGCGAGGTAATCAAGGTCATGATAACGATTCCCAGGTAAACACAATCAGACACCGAGCTCGCCGGCGAGCTCGAGGCAAAAATTATGTCTTGGTTAGATTCTCTCCAAATAGTCATAGAGTAAAAATTCATAGGGCCCACTTTCAACGGTACACTCATGTACCGGGGCGATTCTCTCCGACTCCCCTCTCCCTCTCCTCCCTTGAGCAAGTCGCCTACTCCTCTTCATGCGGCGAAGCGTCTTCAACGCTCGCCTTAGGCGGTGCGCCCTCTGCGCCCGCATCTGGCTGAGTGCCATCTGCGCTCGCCACCCGTCCGGTGACGCTGTAAATGCCGGTAGAGGCAAACAGCATTAGTCCGTTCAGAGAAAAAAAAAAGACGGGAGGGCATTCTTGTTCGCGCCGCCGCACAGTACGGACCTCTCTGGGACGTCGTTACGCTACCGGTCGAATATACGAAACATATCAGTATCAGTTCGTTCCGCGGCAACACGCAGCAAGCACGTGTCTACCTTCGTTTACCGGTCGCTCGCGCAAGCTATTTAATTACCTTTTTACTATCTTCGCGGAACGTCCATACTCAACTATTTATCATGTTTATGTGTCCTGGATGCAACTTGGAGTTTTCTGACGGCGTTAAGTGCAATCAATGTTTCGCATGTTATTGTTTTACATGTGCAAACATAACCGAAAAAAACTACAGGAAGCTAGGTGCAGCGAGACAGTCTGCCTTGTTATGTGCTAACTGTAAATGCAGCCAGCCCCAGATGATGCCGGATCCTATTTCGAAGCCTACGTAGGGATCATCGTCCAATGCTACCTTGGATCTGGTGCTTCATGAATTGCGTGATGGGATCGCGGGTATCAATGTCCGCCTTGAGCAAATTCCGGTGCTTGTGCTTGAAGTTAAGGACATGAAAGACAAATTGCATCACTTTGAGAACTCGTTATTAGAGGTTAAAAATGAAGTGGATGCCAAAAGTCTAGGACGTGTGAGCTGGAATCCAGGCTTACCAGCTTGGAGTCTACATGTACCAGTAAAATAACGTACCCACAACTTGAATGCAAACTGTCTCAGTTGGCCTCTGATATGTCGTCAAGGGATCAACGGGAGCGGTACAATAACATTGAAATTAAGGGCGTGCCATTGAAGAAAAACGAAAATCTTATCTCACTTGTCAGATTGTTAGGTGATACGATCGGGCAGTCTGTTACATCTGCCGATATCAATTTTGTGATGAGAGCTCGTTCTTTTACTAACAACAAACCTATTATCGTCGGCTTCGTCGGAAGATACACAAAGGAAAATTTTGTGGCCGCTGCTAAAACGAAAAAGAACTTGACTGCGGCTGATGTGGGTTTCCTCGGAGTTACTTCTAGGATCTTTATCAACGATCACCTCACACGCGAGAATAAGCAATTACTTACTATGACCAAGAAGCTAGCCTCTGAAAAAAATTACAAGTATACGTGGGTACAAAACTGCAAGATTCTGGTCAGAAAAAGCGATACCTCACCAATAATACAGATACTATGTGCTGACGATCATGAAAAAATTAAATGACTGTCATTTTCTATGATAAGTTTTCTTATATATTTGCGTGTAGTGCTATTTCGTACCCACAGTGTTTTTATTCATATTAGGTATGTAGTTAAGCATATAGTAAAGCCATATAAAACCACCAACTACATAATAAACGTATCTTCAATCAATTGTCTTATAGTAACTAATGTGTCTACTTTGTCTTTTTTCGTGTTGCTTCAATATAATACAATATATCCACGTCATACTAATATTATCATACTTTATTTGACATTTCGCTGCTTGAATCCATTTTACAATTATTATTATATTTACTTACAAGTAATACCGTCACGTCACGATACCACTAAAAATATCCTCAGTTTCAATATTCTACAGTTATGCGTATTATGTGCATCGTCTTGTAATTATATCCTTAAAATACAGTAGCAATATTATTATGGGACGGATATTATATCGGAGTTACGTTTCGTCAGCAAAGTATTGACAAGTAAATTATATAACTACGTATACACATTATCAGAGTTACGTTTCGTCAACAAAGTATTAACACATAAATCATATTATAAATACGTATACGCATTTTTTTCTTCGCAAACAACTAACATTTTTACTTCATTTATTGTTTACATGTTTATGATCGGAACACTATCCGGCCAAGTGCCTACTTGGCTGGATTGTGATTATGGTTTTTAACATGTATTATCAAAATGTTAGGGGTTTGCGAACAAAAACAATGGAATTCAAAAGAAACGTTCAGCTTAGTAATTATGATGTGGTTGTGTTGACGGAGACGTGGCTTTTTGACGGCATAGCAAGTGAGGAAATATTTAGCAACTTGTATATCGTATGGCGGCGCGACCGCGACTACGCGCAGCGCGGGCAGAGCCGCGGTGGCGGGGTCCTTATCGCCGTGCGCCGCGAGCTGGCAGCGCACGCGCGCCCAGAGTGGCATTCCACAGCGGAAGATCTTTGGGTTACCATACGATTTAAGGGATGCAGGAATGAGCCACCATCAAACCTTCATTTGGGAACCGTCTATATGTGTGCGCAAAATCAAGGGCAGTCTTTCTCATCTCAACTGTCTAACTTTTGTGAGACCGTCCTGTCTATCTCTTTTAATAATCCAGACGACAAGATTTTAATAATGGGGGATTTCAACATGAGTGATATATCATGGTCGACATCCTACGACCACACATACATGTTACCTACCTTCAACAGTAATGATTGTGATCATGAAGAACTGATTGATCTTTTAAACCTGACTAATATAAACCAATATAATCATATCTTAAACCAAGAAAATAGAATACTTGACCTCATTTTATGTAATTATGATTTAAACTTAACCCGTTGCTTAGATCCACTAACGCGAGAAGATAAAATATTTCATCCGACCCTAATCTGTAACCCGCTATTTATAAACCATAGTGATCTTATCCCCAGAAACAGAATTAAATTTTTTTATGCTAACGGAGATTATATGTCTATTAGTAGAGCTTTAAGTGATTATGACTGGACTTCACTTCTTTCTTGTGGAACCTTAGATGAAGCTGTAGAACTTTTCATGAAAATATTATTAGAACTAAGAGACAATTAAATTCAGTGTAAATATGTACGAGCTAATCATTACCCAGTGTGGTATTCTTCCGCTTTGCTAAAAATTTTAAGAGAAAAAAATAAATATCATAAAAAATATAAAATATATAACAATAAAAATGACAGTAATTCTTATAAAATTTTACGTGAACTAGCGAAGAGAGTGGAACATGTTTGCTATATAAACTATATTTCAAAAATTGAAAAGTCTATTAGGGACGAACCTAATGCATTTTGGTCTTTTATTAAATCTAATAAAAAGCACAACTCATATCCGTCTACTATGTCGTACTTAAATTCTAATATTACTACTGGTGTAGAAATTTGTAATGCCTTTGCCGACTTCTTTAATTCTAATTATTTACAAAGTATATCTTCAGGGTCTCATACTTCTACTTCTATTAAATCAGAACCAACTTCTTCTGTGGATTTATCTACAATTGAAATAAATAACTCCCGTATACTTCAGCTACTTAAAAATCTGGACTGTAAGAAATCTGCTGGGCCTGATGACCTTCATCCTTACCTTTTAAAAAACTGCGCTACAGATCTTGTTTATCCTATCAGTTTATTATTCAAAAGGTCTATTGATGAAGGTTTGATGCCTAAAATATGGAAAACTGCAAGCATAACACCGATTCACAAGAAAGGAACAAAGCGTGACATCTGTAATTATAGACCTATCTCTAAGCTCTGTGTATTGGCAAAATTTTTTGAAAAAGTGGTTCACGATCAATTGTATGCTGCTTTGAAGCATACTTTTATGCCACAGCAGCATGGGTTTCTCAAAGGTCGGTCATGTTCGACAAATTTGGTGACTTTTATTGATGTAGTTACTGCGGGCATGGATTCGGGTGGCCAAGTCGACGCTGTATATACTGACTACAGCAAGGCATTTGATCGAATTGACCATATTATCCTACTAGCTAAACTCCAAGGAGCTGGAATACGAGGTGACCTGCTAAGATGGTTTACCTCTTACGTCAAAGATCGGTGCCAGACTGTAGTACTGGGTGGATATGCATCGGCTTCGTCACCTATTACTTCGGGTGTGCCGCAAGGATCTATACTCGGTCCACTGCTCTTTATCATTTTTATCAACGACATCTTTTCGTCCTTCAAATACTCTGACTTTCTTTTATTCGCCGATGATATGAAGGTATTTAAGCCGATCAATACCAGTCGAGATCTAGATATGCTACAAAGCGATCTGGATAGTCTTCATGACTACTGTATTAGAAACAAACTTGACCTTAACGTAACCAAATGCTTTTGCATTACTTTCAGTCGGTCTAGTAAAACTTTACCCTTTGACTATAAAATTAATGGGCAGTCTCTAATGAGATGTCATAGTGTAGTTGACCTTGGAGTCACTCTCGATTCTAAACTCTTATTTGACGAGCATATAGAAAACATATCTTCTAAAGCTATGAAAACTCTCGGTTTCTTATTGAGAGTAACAAAAGATTTCCAAACAATTAAAACATTAAAAATTTTATATTGTTCTTTAGTAAGAAGTCAACTTGAATATGCTTCACAAGTGTGGAATCCTAAATATGCTAAATATATAGATATGCTAGAGAAACCACAAAAGAAATTCTTAAGAATCATTAACTATAAACTCAAAGTCCAAAGTCCTGATTATGTGGACAGTTGTAGACGTCACCACATATTACCTCTCTATGAAAGTAGGGAAGCAGCAGATCTTACTTTCTTGCACAATATATTACTTAATATACTTGACTCTTCGAGACTACTATCGGAGATTAAAATAATAATACCATATAGGACGTTTAGTCGTCGAAATTATTTACAGTTATATGCTCCTCGCTGTCACTCCAACTATCGTCATAATTCTTTTTTTCCTCGCACTATTGATATGTTTAATTCTAAATATTCCAAATTAGTTGATCTCTTTGTGATGAAGCAAAATACATTCAAACTCTTGATAAGCAAGCGTTTTTACACTGACTGATGTAAATGTGCATGTTTTTCTTTTTCTTTTTTTCTCTCGTAATTATCTGTTTCTTTTTTTGGTAAATCAGGTTTTATGTGGCTTTATGTTGCTTGTAAACTTATAATCGAGTCTTATTTGTGTGCATCGCTATACCTTTTGTTTCCTGTTTGTGTTCTTTAATCAAGCACGATTACCTATTGTTACCTATTTGCATTCAAGGCACTTACAATGTTATCATAAGCGAAAACTGTTAGGCTTTTGTATTCACAAGATCCTTATACTACATTATTTAATAAGCAGCTGTTTGTTTTCCGTGTAAATAAAAAATAAAAATAAAATAAAATATCAGTGATTTGTGGAGTTTTATAATGTGACTTCAGCAGTGCTGACGTCACATTTTTTAAAAACATCATGGAGGTCTCTTCTCCGTCATATATATATTCATCGTCATCACCGCGTAAGCGTCAACGCGTACGCTTCCGCGTACAAACTGTGAGCTATCTGTGTCACAGTAGCCCTGGATAAATAACAGTTTGTACTGTTGCACGTGAACGTTACGTTACACGCACGCAGTTATTTGTGCTAGAGCCACTGACATAGGGTACAGATACTTGATAACGTTGTGTCTAGTGTTGAGATCTTCAGGTTTCTGCTACCCTGGTAGTTTCGGTTACAATTTATATGTGTTTATGTATTGGATGGTGAAACTTGCCTCTTCTTGTTGCTGGTTTCCTGGTACCGTTGCAACTCGACAACTACTTTACCTGCGCGCTTACCGCGGAACTTTGCGTAAGTCTATCGTAATCATACCGTTGGCGTATGCAGTACAAACTGTGAGTGTATCTGTGTCACGTGTGCCCTAGATACATGACAGTTTGTAATGTTTCTCGTAAACGTCACGTAACGTTACACGCACGCAGTTATTCGGGCTTGGCGCACAGTTTACAACAGAGACAACTTATAGTGCGCTCGAATAGCCCCAAGTTGGCGTAAATAAGGCTAAAACGCTTACAAGGACGTTCGAATTGGGAATCTGTGGGGAAAAATGTTGCTTTGGACTCTTTTCGTTCATTGTTCGTAAAACTAGAAAAAGAGTTATTTATGCCACAAAAATGCAATTTTTGACCCACGTCCGGAGCATGGTTGTTTGTGATCGTTTTTTGACAGCTATGTATTTGACAGCATAATCACGCGATTAGGTCTTATGCCCGGTTTAGCGTTCGAGTAGATCATATCCGTCTACTATGTCGTACTTAAATTCTAATATTACTACTGGTGTAGAAATTTGTAATGCCTTTGCCGACTTCTTTAATTCTAATTATTTACAAAGTATATCTTCAGGGTCTCATACTTCTACTTCTATTAAATCAGAACCAACTTCTTCTGTGGATTTATCTACAATTGAAATAAATAACTCCCGTATACTTCAGCTACTTAAAAATCTGGACTGTAAGAAATCTGCTGGGCCTGATGACCTTCATCCTTACCTTTTAAAAAACTGCGCTGCAGATCTTGTTTATCCTATCAGTTTATTATTCAAAAGGTCTATTGATGAAGGTTTGATGCCTAAAATATGGAAAACTGCAAGCATAACACCGATTCACAAGAAAGGAACAAAGCGTGACATCTGTAATTATAGACCTATCTCTAAGCTCTGTGTATTGGCAAACATTTTTGAAAAAGTGGTTCACGATCAATTGTATGCTGCTTTGAAGCATACTTTTATGCCACAGCAGCATGGGTTTCTCAAAGGTCGGTCATGTTCGACAAATTTGGTGACTTTTATTGATGTAGTTACTGCGGGCATGGATTCGGGTGGCCAAGTCGACGCTGTATATACTGACTACAGCAAGGCATTTGATCGAATTGACCATATTATCCTACTAGCTAAACTCCAAGGAGCTGGAATACGAGGTGACCTGCTAAGATGGTTTACCTCTTACGTCAAAGATCGGTGCCAGTCTGTAGTACTGGGTGGATATGCATCGGCTTCGTCACCTATTACATCGGGTGTGCCGCAAGGATCTATACTCGGTCCACTGCTCTTTATCATTTTTATCAACGACATCTTTTCGTCCTTCAAATACTCTGACTTTCTTTTATTCGCCGATGATATGAAGGTATTTAAGCCGATCAATACCAGTCGAGATCTAGATATGCTACAAAGCGATCTGGATAGTCTTCATGACTACTGTATTAGAAACAAACTTGACCTTAACGTAACCAAATGCTTTTGCATTACTTTCAGTCGGTCTAGTAAAACTTTACCCTTTGACTATAAAATTAATGGGCAGTCTCTAATGAGATGTCATAGTGTAGTTGACCTTGGAGTCACTCTCGATTCTAAACTCTTATTTGACGAGCATATAGAAAACATATCTTCTAAAGCTATGAAAACTCTCGGTTTCTTATTGAGAGTAACAAAAGATTTCCAAACAATTAAAACATTAAAAATTTTATATTGTTCTTTAGTAAGAAGTCAACTTGAATATGCTTCACAAGTGTGGAATCCTAAATATGCTAAATATATAGATATGCTAGAGAAACCACAAAAGAAATTCTTAAGAATCATTAACTATAAACTCAAAGTCCAAAGTCCTGATTATGTGGACAGTTGTAGACGTCACCACATATTACCTCTCTATGAAAGTAGGGAAGCAGCAGATCTTACTTTCTTGCACAATATATTACTTAATATACTTGACTCTTCGAGACTACTATCGGAGATTAAAATAATAACACCATATAGGACGTTTAGTCGTCGAAATTATTTACAGTTATATGCTCCTCGCTGTCACTCCAACTATCGTCATAATTCTTTTTTTCCTCGCACTATTGATATGTTTAATTCTAAATATTCCAAATTAGTTGATCTCTTTGTGATGAAGCAAAATACATTCAAACTCTTGATAAGCAAGCGTTTTTACACTGACTGATGTAAATGTGCATGTTTTTCTTTTTCTTTTTTTCTCTCGTAATTATCTGTTTCTTTTTTTGGTAAATCAGGTTTTATGTGGCTTTATGTTGCTTGTAAACTTATAATCGAGTCTTATTTGTGTGCATCGCTATACCTTTTGTTTCCTGTTTGTGTTCTTTAATCAAGCACGATTACCTATTGTTACCTATTTGCATTCAAGGCACTTACAATGTTATCATAAGCGAAAACTGTTAGGCTTTTGTATTCACAAGATCCTTATACTACATTATTTAATAAGCAGCTGTTTGTTTTCCGTGTAAATAAAAAATAAAAATAAAATAAAATATCAGTGATTTGTGGAGTTTTATAATGTGACTTCAGCAGTGCTGACGTCACATTTTTTAAAAACATCATGGAGGTCTCTTCTCCGTCATATATATATTCATCGTCATCACCGCGTAAGCGTCAACGCGTACGCTTCCGCGTACAAACTGTGAGCTATCTGTGTCACAGTAGCCCTGGATAAATAACAGTTTGTACTGTTGCACGTGAACGTTACGTTACACGCACGCAGTTATTCGTGCTAGAGCCACTGACATAGGGTACAGATACTTGATAACGTTGTGTCTAGTGTTGAGATCTTCAGGTTTCTGCTACCCTGGTAGTTTCGGTTACAATTTATATGTGTTTATGTATTGGATGGTGAAACTTGCCTCTTCTTGTTGCTGGTTTCCTGGTACCGTTGCAACTCGACAACTACTTTACCTGCGCGCTTACCGCGGAACTTTGCGTAAGTCTATCGTAATCATACCGTTGGCGTATGCAGTACAAACTGTGAGTGTATCTGTGTCACGTGTGCCCTAGATACATGACAGTTTGTAATGTTTCTCGTAAACGTCACGTAACGTTACACGCACGCAGTTATTCGGGCTTGGCGCACAGTTTACAACAGAGACAACTTATAGTGCGCTCGAATAGCCCCAAGTTGGCGTAAATAAGGCTAAAACGCTTACAAGGACGTTCGAATTGTGGGGAAAAATGTTGCTTTGGACTCTTTTCGTTCATTGTTCGTAAAACTAGAAAAAGAGTTATTTATGCCACAAAAATGCAATTTTTGACCCACGTCCGGAGCATGGTTGTTTGTGATCGTTTTTTGACAGCTATGTATTTGACAGCATAATCACGCGATTAGGTCTTATGCCCGGTTTAGCGTTCGAGTAGGGTGTGCACAAAAGTGGCAAAAATAACGTTTTTGAGCTTTACGAACGCTTACTCGAAACTCGCAAGTTACGATTACAGAGAAAATCTAAGGATAAGCTGCTCACTGCGGCGATCGTAGGCAGCTAGCGTAAAGGCCATCACACACGACTAAGATCTAAGATTTTTTTTACCTGTAGATAAGTTGTGAACTCCCCATTTTTACTAGACGAATGCAAGGTAATTGCCGTAGTCGCTACCAGTCTAGCACTTCCAAGCGTCCGGTAAATACGTCACCGCTAATCGTGTTTTTAGGAAAAAGTTGTGGACAAAATGCCTTCCTGTGTCTTTAGAGACTGCACTAATTATACAGGCACTGTGAGATATAAGAAAAATGTTTCGTTTCACGCATAAGTATGGCTATTTTGATTGAAATAGAAAATATCGTCATTTTGTTTTATCTTGGGCGACTGTTGCCTCCATGAAATGGATGAGCGAGATGTGTGGACGTTTTGTGTGAGAGAGTGAAAGAGATCGCAACGCAATGGTGATCGGAACGTCTCGTGGCGACCATTACATGACTGTGTAAGGGAAAACTAGGGTCGATTTACTTTGTATAAAAATTCATTTTGAGTGCTACCTTTAAAAAATATATTATTTTATAGTTCTATAGTTCCTGATAGTTATTTTGAATAGTTCACCTATTTTTGACATGAAAAATCGAATTTAAAAAATTAGATGTTAACTTTGCTTGCCGTCACCCAGTATCTCAACAATTTTCAATTATTAGACCACAAATATGGTTGAAAATACTGAGTTCTATCGACTGCCGACGTTCCAACAATAGTTCTAGTGAAAAACATTAAAAAACAATTTAAAAAATATGAGATGCTATCTTCACACACCATCTTGAAGCATCTCAGGAGTTCTGAGAAGATAGATCACAAGTATGCTTATAAATAAATATTTCTATTCATTTTAAGGCGTTAAAGCAATAATTGCACACTAAAAAGCAAAGTAATATTTTTTTCAATAAAATCGTTAAGTGTTGAAGATGCTGCACTAATAGCTTGCAGTTCTACATAACTTCTCAGAAATTTTCGACTCCAGGTGAACTAATGCGATTGAAACTGCAAAGTTCTGCAGCCACAAGGTCATACAGCCATAGTTCTAGTCATAAACTTGTAAAAAATTGTAAATAAAACATTAAGTCTTGAGATGCTGCACTATAGCTTGCAGTTCTACGTAGCATCTCAGGCGTTCTCGACTCCAGGAGCACTAATGCGATTGAAACTGCAAAGTTCTGCAGCCACAAGGTCATACAGCCATAGTTCTAGACATAATCTTGAAAAAAAATAGTCATAAACTTGAAAATTAATGTAGCTTATGACTAGAACTATGGCTGTATGACCTTGTGGCTGCAGAACTTTGTAGTTTCAATCGCATTAGTGCTCCTGGAGTCGAGAACGCCTGAGATGCTACGTAGAACTGCCAGCTATAGAGCAGCATCTCAAGACTTAACGATTTTATTTAAAAAAATATGACTTTACTTTATAGTGTGCAATTATTGCTTTAACGCCCTAAATGAATGAATAGAACTAGTTATTTTAAGTATATTTCTAATCTTACTTCTCAGAACTCCTGAGATGCTAATAGATGGTGTGTGAAGTTAGCATCACATTTTTTAAAATTGATTTTTAACTGTTTTTTACCAGAACTATTGTTGGAACGTCGGCAGTCGATAGAACTCTGTATTTTCAACCATATTTGTGGTCTAATAATTGAAAATTGTTGAGATGCTGGGTGACGGCATGCGAAGTTAACATCTCATTTTTTTAATTCGATTATTCATGTCAATAATAGGTGAACTACTCAAAATACGAGTAACTATCAAGAACTATAGAACTATTGGGGATGCTACTAGAACTTCGAAAAAAATTTGAGATTCTGGAAATTGTTATGCTAGGTTCACAGACAACACTCCCACTAACAATTTTTAATACGACCTATCAGAGTGTGTGTTTTGCCCTACTCTCCTCTTTCACAGCAACATCACACCAGCGGGCGCTCTGGCCAATCAACTAGTAGCTAATAACATCGTAACACAAATTGCTTAATTATCTCTTTCTAACAACAGATATGACGCATAATATTTGAATATTCTTTCCTTGTCATTACAAACTGCATATACATGTGCATAGGTATGTAAACAGGTAAATTCTAGTTAGTTTTCAGAGCAGTGTTGCTCCTATATAACTACTCTATGTATTTCAACTCTCTGACTAAGATAATATATATTATAGCGTCGAATGTATAAGTTATGTTAACTTAACCCACCACACGCGGCGCAGATACTGTAATACTCGTATATGGCAAGCGTACATTCTGATGATGAAGCGTATTTTGTTGCTAGACCTGTTGGACAGTTCCTCAGATGATGATTGGATCTGTGAATTTGATATAACCCTCATACTAGCTAAAAGTAAAAAACGAAGAATCTGGATAGAAGATCACATAAAACACCGTGGTGAATTTATACTTTACAAAGAAAATCTTTCAGACAAAAACTGCTTTTTCTTACATTCATGTGGTTATTTGCACGATACCTAGCAGTATTTTAAATGTATGTCTGTCTGTCTCTATAATCCGGGTAATCTCTGAAAAGGCTTGGCCAATTTTGAAGGGGTTCATAACTTCATACTCAAAGCATTAATTAAAGGGCCACGCGAACGAAGTCGCGGCTGCAGCTAGTCTAATAATATAACATAGCCTTATTTCATCAAGAATACTAACATCGATTTAGTAATTACCTAGTTTGATTTAAATACAAGTAGGTACTGCAATCTAGAAAAAGCTATGAGTTGAGCTCATATAACATATTTAAAAGTTCTAAAAAGATAACTTCGTCATACCGCTAGTTGGGTTCGTAGATAGAAAGCCTCACTTTTTCGATGATTCCCTTTGTTTGACCAAGTTAATTCGTCACAATCGTTATTTTCATTTTAATTTACAAATAATATGTCTACAGGATCGAAACAAAAGAGGTACCTAAGATAACAAATACAATTAAAGGTAAATTTGTTTGGCAACTGAAGACCGGACATCCGTTTACTGCAACAGTTTTGTCAACAACCTGTATTTGATCTTAAGATCAGTGAGTGTCGCACACTATCTTAAGATGTCTTTACTATCTGCAGCAGTCTTAGCGTATGTTAACATGCCGTTCGAATATCGGTGCCATCTTAAGCTACTCTAAGGTAAAATATTATAGTATATTCACCGTGTGTGGTTGCTCATTGAATTATATAGTGAGCGGTATGTCCGAACCTGCTCTAAGATAATATATATTTTATAGTATCTTCATCGTGTGTGATGGGCTTTACCCGTAGAGTCGCAATGTCAAAGTCAAAATCATTTATTCAATTTAGGCATCAAAGACGCACTTATGAACGTCAATTTTTAATTATAATGTACTTAAAGACTACCGCCGCGTTTAAAAATATATAGAGCCTACCGAGAAGAAGCGGCAAGAAACTCGGGGCCATTCTTTTTATATATATGTTTTACAATGTTTTTACTTGGGTACTGCAAATATTAGCTCTAGTGTGTTGCTTTGCAAAAGAGAACATAATATCTAATGGTATCCACTTAACGCCATATTTACTCCACTAATCGCCATATTTGGCCACTAATACAATATAATTCTCATTCTCACATTCTAGTAAGCTGTAAACCTTTTCCCAGCGGACGGAATGCAGCCGCCGCGCCGGCTTGCGACTCCCCCGCGCCCCGCAACTAACGAGTGCAGGCGAACCGGCTCGGTGCATTGCAATGCATGAGTCATTGACAAGGCGTGCGGACTAGCACAGATTAATTAGTGTTTGTACATCGTAACGGTATCGGTGCATTCAGTTTACGAAACACTGTGCATATATTGGTTGTAGGTCGAACAGGATCCGGGTACTGCCTTGTCGACGAACAAACTAGTTTACCTGGAACGACCGCTTGTTTCTGAAGTCTAAAGTGCAGTGGCGTACCTTCCCACCAGTAGCGGCGTCACTCCGCGCGTCGATGTCGGCGCCGGCGCGGCATAGCGCGGCGAGGCAGCGCGACCGCTCGGGCAGCGCCGCGGCGTGCAGTGCGGTGCGCTGGGCAGAGTCTCGCGCCTCGACGCTCGCGCCTGATAACAGCAACTCTTCCAGGAGCTCTAGGTTGTCCCATAGCGCCGCCTGGGGGCCACAAGTTTCACTCAGAATAGATATAAGCGCAGCGCTAACATGCGTCGGCCGTAGCTGTGCATTACACGCCCATGCAGCACGGAGAGGGATGTTTGGTGTCCGTCTCACGCCTGGCTACCACCCTCAAGTTTGATTAGAGTGTATTCCGGCAGTTGACCTTGAGAGCCAGCCGCAATTCTATGACAAGTGTGATACCTAGTTCGACCACATCACTACATTAGTCTAGTACCAGTGCCGGTCCGTGGAAGCAACTGAAGTGGTCTGCGAATTTTGGCAGGAAGATACTGATCAGTATTATTACGTTTAATTAGACCTGCAATTTCGCTACCATGTCACATAAAAGCATATTATAACTAACTGTGGAATTAGGGCACGTAGTTAATCACGGTTTTTTATAAATTTTTCATCCAAAACTAATTATTGTATTAAGTACTTCTGTCCACATGCGAAACCACAGAAGAAATCCCACTCTTTTCACTTAGAACAAATGAAAGAACTGTAGGTTTACTGGGAATTGTAATAGTTTATTGAATTTACATTACATGACACTAAATACACACTAAAGACACCTTATGAACAATTAATTTATGTCATGTAGCATATTGTTGGGAAGGAAGATACACCAGAAAGTATGTAATGCCAAAGAAATAGATATAAGATTCAATTTTTTTTTCGATTCATTAATTATTGGTCAGGTTACACTAGAATTTATTTATTTATTTATATAACTAATACGGTACAACCAATTACATTAGTCATGCAAGTCCAAATTAAATAATATAATATTAAGAAATTAATTAGGTAAGTAACAAAATTCAAAACTACAGTCACACAAAAACAGAAATAGAATAAAAGTCATACGATTTACAATGTCAGTAATACAGATAATTATAAAATGTCAATATAAGATTTTACCAATAGTCAAAGTCACACTGACATAAATATTCCCATTCATCATCATCATCAGCTGTCCTCTCACAGCATTCCAGACACTTTGACTCTATGCTCTTCCATTCATCCGCAAACAAATCGCAATCAGGTGCCCAGGACAGGAGACCGTTCAACGCCGACAAAGAATGTGTGATTGGGGAGTACCCGTGAAGAAGACAATTTAGTGTTTTCATCTAAAGATTAAAAATGTTAGTTTAGCAAAACTAGTGTTATTTCTTTTTTAAATGTGCAAGACACAATGAGAATTAAAAAAGTACATGACTAATGCAAACTTACAAACTCGTAGACTTATTTATTCAACCCGAGCAAACATGCAAGTGGGCCTAAGAGAGTGGAAGTGAACTGTTTTGTGTTGTACTGATTGAATGACAGAAAGCAGAATATTGTGACTATGCAAGTTTTAGCTCTATAGAGCTCCATGCAGTTTTGAAGTAACTTGGATCACAATGCTTTTGAGATGCTTGCTGTGTAGCAATAAAATGCATCTCTCACCACTCACAGCTTAAAAAGCATAAGAAGCATTATAGTGAGATACACTTACTCTGAATAAATCCATACATATCATCTTGTATGTAAATGTACTTTGAGCAGTCAAAGTAACAAGCGGATTTTAAATTTTCCGGATTCTACATTCAGGGAGTCTTTCATTACGTATCTAACAGTTTAGCCGGTTATATATGGCATATGTGCGTCCAATACATACATCACTCGACGTGAGAGTACTCCTCACAGCAGCTTGCAGCCCCCGCGCATGTGCTACATCTCATCTATGACTTCATTTGGTCTATAACTGATTTACACAACTAAAATATAAAATCGTAGATTACCTGATGCAGCAGGCGCCCTTGGAAGTGATCTTCATCCGGGGAAAGGTCCATTGTAATTAGTTGTATTCGAAATACGACCGTAAGACCGACATTTCCGGCCTAAACAATCGCTGAAGCGTTGCGAAAGTGTTTTGCGGAATTAGACAAACTGTTCACTGAAACTCGAGTTTTAAACATTATAAATAGATTATACACACAGACAGACAAGCACAGCGTATATGATAGACATATTTTATGCAACAAATTCGTATGTTTTCGGCAAAATATATTCGACAAAACTTTATTGATTGTTTTGTGATGACAGCCATCACAGCTTTTCTAGTATATAATATTTTAGTCTATGATCACAGCTGATGACTTTTTTTTTTCCTTCGGCCTTTTTGGCCAGGCTAGTCTTGACGACCTAACTGCCTTTTCTTCAGTGAATCTTCTTCAAAGAGTAGAATACCTAGTTCTTCTTTCTCCCATGCATCTTCATGTCTTTAGTTTCAATTTTTTTTTAAATTCAATTAGCCTGTGTGTCTAGTCCAATTCTGTATTCTTTGTCGTTTTTTTTTATTTCCAATAGAATCCTTCTATTACTCTTATAATTGTCACCATCGAGTCTTTCTTCAAAGGGTCTTGTTCAGTATGTGTGTATTTATATGTAGGTACTGATATTGTGTAGGGGAAGGTGGGGCAGCCTCATACAGTTTTTCTTTTTCGTCTTATAGAGTTTTCTCTGGCATCAATATCTGTATAGATTCATTAAAAACTGGTACTATCTGACTTTGTATCAAAAACATGTCATTTGTGTAAATACACATGTGAGACTTTTTATAAATATTTAAAAAAATTTTTAGAAATGTATGAATGTACCCCACATGCGGGGCACTCTCATACAGGCTATGGGGCAGATTCATACATGTGAAAAAATACACAAATTAAGCAAGAAATGTTTAATTGTTTATCAAAATAAAAATATACAAACACAACGTTCTCGAAATTAAAAGCAATTCTCTATGAGCAACTAATACTAAGTAATAATCAAGAAATATGCAAGTTTTTTAACTTGAATACATGTTAGTCCATAGTGCATCTTAGAACATTCTAAGATATATTTATTCAAGAGATCCTCTTCTGATTTTGTAAAAATTATCTGCGACCATATTTTTTCTGTAAAACAAAATTCGATATCATTTCAATTCTAAAAATTAAATAAAAATGTGCACATTCATACAGTATGAATGTACCCCGCTTACTGCTGTATGAACCTACCCCATCAAAAGAAAATGAAATAGAAATATTCCTTTAAAAAAACCAACCATATTTATCATTATTCACGTATCAATTCACAAACTTGATCCTATTATCTTTGAAATAAAACAGTACGGAATAATCTAGATAAAAGCTTTTATTAAAATAAAGATGTTTAAATTGAGGTTATAAAATTACTTACGCGTGGCCGAATCACGTTCCGTGTCACCTCGTCGCGAGTTTCAAACCGACTGCTGTTAAACTCCGTGAGCCAACCCACAGATAAGTAAGTCACGCGTACACGCATAAGTCGTTCAGTTAATGCGCTCCTAACAACAGTTGTCTCTAGTGTATGACGGTGCCCCTTGTATGAATCTGCCCCACTTCCCCCTACTTGTATTGTTTAGTAATAATTGTGTATATGTACATACAGCTATCATATCATATATTTTACATAATAAACGCTAAGTACTTTAATTTATTTACAATATATACTAATTTACATACATATAGTTTTTTTTTTTTTATCAATGAAAAATAGGGCTTTGTCGCCATTGCGAACATGCCGCCCTGGTTCTAATACAATTGAGGTAGTATACTTACATTAATTAATTACGCTTATCTACTAATAAGTACAATCTTCTAGCATCATCTGAAACTGGATCTGCCAGAGTATTGTTGCATCTACCAATATCTGACAGACAACAAAAGTTTCTCATACTAGCATTCCGGGCACATTCCATCAATACGTGGTATACGTCGTCAATACGTCCACATGTCTGACAATTTGGCGATATTGTTTTGCGCATTAAATAGGCAAATTTATTACATGGAATGTGACCGGATCTTAGTCTTAAAGCTATTACAGTTTCCTTCCTGCTTAAGATTGTGTTGTCTATCCACGGATAATTCAATGGGTGTGGTTGGATCGTACGGTACCATATTCCTTTTTCTTTTGACCTCTCGTCGAAGTACTCCTTCCAGAGGTTATAACAATATTTTTTAACAATAGGTAGGTAGTTTGAAAATGAGGGTGTACTATTAAGAGGTATACCGTCATTGACAGCTTCTTTGGCTAATTTATCTACTCGTTCATTGCCTATAAGACCAACATGGGACGGAATCCATTGTAAAATGATGTTTTTATGTACAGACTGTAACTTTAAAATTATTTTGATTATTGAGTAGGTTACGGGTGAACCTCGAAAGGTCGAGGTGCAGCGAGCCAGGTGTTGTAAGGAGCTCCTTGAGTCTGTTAAAATAACCACATCACTATAATTGGTTGAGTTAATATACGATAAGGCTTCTGCAATCGCTAGAAGTTCGGTTTCCATAATACAGATATTAGAGTCGATTTTTAATTTTGCATAAAAGTTTGTATTTAAGTCTAAAAAAGCTGCTCCAGAGCCATATTGGTCTTTCGAGCCATCTGTGAAAATGCAATGATATCTTATGTACTTATCATTGAGATAACCAATCACCATATTTTTCAGTGTAAATGGGTGAAAATTTCTTTTTGATTTAGTCAATCCATCTATGTGCAATTTAATAACTTCTGAGATGTTTATATTCGTAACCTATGTATCTAAAGAAAACATACCAATGTGATCACTTGTATGAACAGGTTAACGAGATGTATGATTGGTGAATTAATGCTAATAGCGGCTTTTTCTTATTAAGCCAGTATCTACTATCAGTTAAAAACAAAAATAAACGAATCACAGAGGTGATTCGTTTATTTTTGTTTTTAACACGTCCAAATTATCTGGGGTCGGGTTTTGTCTAAAATATGCCAAAGCTAACCTTCTTTCAGCTACTGCTTTAGACAACGTTGGAGTCCAATAGGGCTTGGGTGTAAACTCGTTATTAAGATTTTTAGATTTTTTTAATAAAGGAATAGCGACATCTGCTGCTTCATTTATTAATTTAATAAAATTATCATAGCTTTGTTGTGGATAGTTTGGTAAGACAAAATGAGATAGTTTCTCTTCTATTTTCTGCCTATATTTTTCCCAATCGGCGCTTTTAAAGTTACGTTTTTTTAGTTAAACAAGAAGAGTGTGAATTGATAGGAATTGTGAGTTTTATAATTAAATGATCGCTGTTCAGGGATTCATTTGTAACATTCCAATTGAATCTTACCGCTATATCAGCTGAAACTATGGTTATATCCGGGGCAGATTGCTGTAATGTGCCGTTAACTAACTTGAGACGAGTCGGCCTCCCACATACATATAGTTAATATAGTACATTACTAACTTGAAAAAGATAAAATTTAAATCTCTTTAACGGTATTTAATAAAAATTTAAAAATATACTTGAAAGTTGACATATCCCTAAGCAACTCCTAAATGCAACGCGGGACCAAATCAGGCTTATCATAGATAGTTAACATAGAAGTTCGTCTATCAACACAAGGCGCTGGATGTTGAAATACGAACACTCGAAAAAGATATGATCTAAGGTTTGCACATCTTGTGAAAGACAGTAATTGCAATGAGAAGAGGTAACCATTTTAAGCCGGTAAAGATGGTAGTTCAATCGAAAATGGCCAAAACGCATACGACAAATAGTTGAGTAGAACTTTCTATTAAGGAATTTATTACCCTTGCAAAACCATGGCGTGGAATTTATCTGGACATCTAAAGATGCATACCAAGAACCTTTGTTTTGAACTTGCGTACTATAGTAAGAATGTCTACTCCATGACTGACACATACGCTGCCTTAAGAGACTTAGAACGTCAGTATATGGTATTGAAACATTTGCGTGACTACTATCAGGGATAACATCTGCGAATTGAACTATCGTTTTAGCTAAATAATCAGCTTTTTCATTTCCATCAACACCTACATTGCTGTATATGCGAAGGTACCCACACAAAAGTGACATGTATACCTACCTAATTCTGTCAATTCAAGCCACAACTATTTAATGTGATATATTATATAGTTTGTGTTAGCATGTAATTTGTGATTTGCTAAGTTTTTTAGAACACTCATGCTGTCACTTGCCACAACCCATTTTTTATGCCCATTATTGTGGTTCTTTATATGTTTCATAGCGCTCAAAACAGCTACAGCCTCAGCGGTGAAAACACTAGCATTTTTATCTATCTTATGACCTACTCCAATGTTTAAAGAAGACTCAAATATAGCGTAAGACACACCTTTATCGCTCTTGGATCCATCAGTAGGTATACACAAATTTATGATTTGTCCATTCTGCCAACATTATATTTACCTCTTCTTTGAGGGACTGTTTATTATTTATGACTACATTAATAGCTGGGAATTTACTTCTGTAAGTTCCTTTGTAACATGGTAATATGAGAGTTGATCTATAAATGTTTAAATTGTTAAGAATGTCTAAATAACTTTGTAGATCTTGTTGCATGTACAATATTTTGCCGAGTGATTGATTGTATGTACAACCCGGTCACAATATCTGTGCACCTGACCTCGTGACGTCATATCGGCGGTCTGGGTACGGTGTGAAAAAAAGTATTTTCGAGAAATGTGGAGGTAAAAAAAAAATACTAACCTTTTCAAATAAATTTATTATTGATGAAGGGTTTGTTATTAAAAAACAATAATTTTGATTACACAAACATTTATTATTAAACTACTCACTATGATTAGTACAGGGTTGGCTTTAGAATCGTGACCCCTGAATTTGGTGAAACAAAAACTGTGGGTGGGTTGAAGGGGTTTGTATAAAGCGTATTTACAACATTTTAGCTGCCGGAGACACGCCAAAATAGTCTAAATAGTTCAGTTCAGTTCTTAGATTATGGCTTCTGCGACTATTGTCACAATTCTGCCAGTGTCCGTTGTGCTAGTTTCATAAACCATCAGGAGAATTAACAATTGTTTTTTAATAATATGACCGGTGGCACATAGGCAGAGTCACGCTGAGAATTAGTATCCAGTTGATTTACCTAAAACAAAGAAGGACAACACAGATTGACATCACAAGGAGTTAGATTATATATACATATATAATATAGACAAAATAAATAGTAATAAAAATGTTAGGAACATATATGTATTTACAGTTTAATATTATTTACACTTATAAATTTACACATTAAATAATTTACTAGGGGAGAGAATCCCAAATATTCTCTATATTTGGGACAGAAGGTAATTAGAGGAAACAGGTCTGGGGAGTCTAAATAGTTTAAAAAAAAAAAAGGTCTAAATAGTTTTTTAAAGTTTCAATAAAACACCGTAATTTTGATAGTGACAGGTGACATAAATGACATTAATGCGTAAAACGAAACGTTTCTAGGTAACTTTTAGCCTTTTTTGACATGTACGTTGTATGTAAGTTCTTGAAACGGAACGCAAACATCGAAGATAGCGTAATGTCACTGTCGGAATACTCGCGTCATTCCGTTACTTCCGAGTGTACGTGAATGTTTTCTCCTGTTTTTCTGCGCTTTCTTTTGATATCTCAACGACTTTGCTACGATTTTGGACTCCGATTTTGCTGCTTTACTGTACGACACCTGCTTGCTCACTAGACACTGCGATTGCCTTTGGAAGATTTGATAACTGGTACCAGCTCGACGTGCTCATTAGTCATCGCGATGGCGTCTCCTATGCCTGGACCTTCATCAAGGGCGGACTTTGTAGATAGGAATGTGTGCACAATAGTATATTAGTACCTAATGAATTGGCAATGTCACTTGTCTGTGACAAACCTATTGGTTAGGTTAGGTTTGAACTGTGACCCACCAGGCGCGAGCCGAGCGAGCGCTTCATCAAACTACTTTTGTTCCAAATTTGTGCACAATAGTATATCAGTAGCTATCTAATGAATTGGCAATGTCACTTGTCTCTGACATACCTATAGGTTAGTTATAGTTAGTTAGAATAGGTCGAAGTCAGTGACAGAACCGACTCATAGTGTAATAACCCCCCCCCCCAATTTTTTTAATTTTTATTCTAATAAATCGTATTGGCCAATGATCGTCTAGTCTAGGAGGACCCTAACACTGTGTACCGCTGCTGTAACCTTGCTCTTTTCGGAAAGAATTGAAACAGAGAAATCTATTCAGAGCTATAGATGCCTAGAGTAAATGAAGTCAATGCTTAGGTATTCCGATATTACATTGGATATCCTATTACAATAACTGAACTACTAGCTGCAAACGACAAGTCATGATGACCATACTAGAATGCATGTACTGTATACGTGAGATTCCTACAGACTGACCGACTGAACTGATCCTAGATGCTTATGTACTTAATTTGACTTCTAATCGTGGAATGTGTGAAAACGTGGAAATGAAATGGATCAAATCATCAAAATAAGTTTCTGAACTTAAGGTCTATGTTATTTGACCATAGAACATAGAAATAGTAGGTTATTTGCAAGTTTTCTATATAATTATTAGCTTGCAAAACTACCTGTTATATCTGATAAATCAGTTTTGATTAGTGAAATAATATATAAACAACTCCATTAAATAATATCAGATATTTGCATGATATTCGTTATTATTAATAACAGTAATAAACCTGTTAATTATATAACTAACTTTCTTTATAGATTTATGTTTATTGCTATGAACATTTAGCTGTTGATAAGATTGATATAATCTCTTACAGACTAAATGTCTCTATAATATATACTATTTGTTTCGTTTATGAAAACTGCTAGGAAATAAATAACAAAAGTAAAGTAAAACCTCGCTTTATATGCGCTTTAGAAATCTTTTGTGATCAGTAGCTACTACGCTGATTATCCAATTCCTTTAGATAAATATTATCAGCCACTATTCCCTGAATAGTTCAATGGTTCAAGTTTAATCATTTACTTGTTTACTGAAGCAATATATGGGAAATAATATCAGTGACTTAGAGAAATCTCTAGACCCTTGTTTGTGGTTTACAAGAATTCTCAAGGTGCTGCATTGCTTGACCAAGTTTGATAAGATTTACCACATACATAAATCTCCTTTTTATACGAGATTGCTATACTTAGATTACTAGTGTTTTACATGACATGCCATCTATTGAACCATTGTAGGAAAAGCAATTATTTTAAATACTTAAGTATTAGCAGAATCTTTGTTGTATTGGTTAGCTCAATACTAGCAGCCATATATTTATTATGATGATTATAATAATAGTTAGCTTTACTTTGCCGAGTAAATTATTGATAGATATCTCTACAATTTAAAGATATAATATATTTTATTAATTTTCATATTGTAAGTAATTAGTTTGATTTTTTTTAGATTTGCCGTAGAATTCTAGATTTATTATGATTTAGGAAGTAGGATTCTTGGCATGTTCAAGGCTTACAACTCGAATGCTGGATTAAGAGCTGCTCTTTACTGTGACACAAATGTTCTCCATCATGCCAAGAACCTCTTCTATTTACCCCAAAATTAGTAAGGCCTTACTAAGTCCGTTTGGTAGTTTTCCAAATGTAGAGTTTGCGTCTATAAGCGATTATAATCTTATTTATCTCTTCTTAATAGTATTATTTATCATTACGAATTATCATTTGATTCTAAATATTACATTTGATACTTTCAGCAAATAATTCAATTGCTATAATTTATTACCGCATTCTCATGCTAGAATCAGAGTAGACAGTCTAACCCAAACTCAAATACACGGACGCGTAACAAAAATGTGTTCCTCACATTAATAAAATATTGACTAGAATAACTGCCGAATGGTAGGCATTAAAACGTTGATGTATCACTAGCCTTAGTCGCAGCGAAAATTGGTCGATGTCATTTCAGGAAACATTCCGAGCAATAATCTTCGATATATTTCGATCATTTCACAGATACGTTCCTGACTCAATATATAGAACTCGCGCGTAGTATTCCATATTCGATCACGATCAAGCCGATGCAGGAAGCACCATTATATTTGAATAGCAAAATTCATACCTTCTTTTTGGCATCTACAGCACTAACTCATTTTCATCATCACGTCGGGGTCACCAATGAGGACACCGGAGGGAACACCGATGCGTACCTAGATACTGGCAGCGAACTCCAGCTGTGATCCTTGCCGCTGTTACTAGCACTGGAGAAAGTGTTTCTCTCTCGTAATTTAAATGATACACATGTGGTAGAGAGTAAAATATTCCTTGCACATGTGTTCTCACTTCACCCAAATATAATAAATCTACATAAAAACCCTGTCCGAATCGCTGTCATAAAAACATCATCTAATTTTAAATTTGAAAGTGTCAAACAGAAAAGTAAAAGTTAAAGAACTCTTTATGTATAGCTTGGAGTATGTATTACCTACAAGGAGATCGTAGCGAGTCGTCACCACACCTTTGTATGGCTAAAATATCAATGGTGCTTATTTCATGATAATTGTATTAATTTTGCTTAAATCTTTTATGTATTTAAAGAATTTTAACATTTCATTTTCCTTGAAATCACTTATCAATACTGTTTAAGCAATCGATTTAAATGTTTGCTACATCGAATATCTTGGATGCTTAAATATTATATGCTGCTTATCATTTTCAATAAGTATAATCTTGCTATAAGAAATACCCGACCTAAAATATAAATCTTCTACTTTTGATTGCCTAAATTTCATCAATATTTGTTCATACCAAGATACTTTTTAAATGTCTCTATATTTGTGAATCGTGACGGAATCCTCATCCAGAGCCTGTTCCGTTACAGCCAACCCCCAAAATTTACGCAGGTTCTCATAATTTACCGAAGGAAATTTTCCCATCCTCCATATATTCAACTTCACAAATATAGTTCCACCAAAACTGAACGTGTGCTTATTCTAATTTGTTAAAATTCGTTTTCAAACAAGGTTGTGAGTACGTGAACTCACTAGTGGAGTGTATTTAAAAGACCGAGTTAAAAATAAATTTACTGTAAGGGTTGATATATCCGATCTTAATGTCTCCTCCATGAGTAAAAATGACTTCTCACAAGGACAATCTGAAATAACGAAAGGGAACTAGTATTGTGCCAAATTGTGCACCTAGTCAATTCGAATAATTCAGCATACGTGCTACCACCCAAACCAATTTTTCGTTTGGGATCGAGTATGTGGAGTAGAACCTACGCCACCCTTTATTACTCCAGATCTCGTTAATAGCTAACAAGCAATAATTCTCCATGGCTGATACATCCCTCTTCAAATCAAACCAAACAAGCAACCGCCTAATAACTCGGTGAATGTAAGTGTAATGGCTAAACATTGGCTACCTGTAAAGTACGAACTCTTTATGGAATAATTCAGTTGTAAATACTGATGTGGTGTCTTCTGACCTAAACCTATCTCCAATTTGTACTCCATAAATCATTCGTTGAATAGTGTGTGTCTGTCTGAAAACAAAACTTAACAAATCGACTCCAGTCGGTATTGTCGATTCATAGAGGCCCTCAATAAGATTCAATACTAACTCTGTCACACGCATCTCTCCCTGGCGCCATTAGTTCTTCCATCTCTTCCCATCACTTTATCATAACTTAAATCTCTCTTCTCTTACATTGCCCTGCATACTGCCTAAATAAACCTTCAACCCTTTTGTCTGGTGTCTACGAATACTCACGATTAATAGTTTTTATCAATTGAAATTTCAGACTTTTATTTCTATAAAATGCCCTTTTACATTATCATATTTTTTTTTAAAACCCTATGTCAAAAATAAAATAGGAAAAGCTGTAACAAACCCCGCCCTGATGAGGTCTACGCCCGCTCTTTATTAAATGATTGTAACATCTTTGTTTAATTATAATAAAGTTTTATTAAATATTGTAATAAAGTTTTATTAAATATTGCTGTACCTTGGTATTTTTATTTTATTTTTTTGATTTTCCTAACGCTTTCCATGTATCTACTTCATTTGAAGAGAATCCTTAAAATTGTGATTCCTAATATTACCATTATATTTTTACCTTGTATTTGTTATTCTGTCTAAACTTAATTCATTCAATTTCACAGTTGCAAAATGCACGACTTTTTATTACACAATCATTTTGCAATAATAATGTTAAATATTGTTTAATTATAAATCAATACCTGAAACCGATTTTTATAAAACTCTAAACTATCTGATTACTATTATATCTTATATTATTATATATCAACAATAACAATCCCGCTTTTAGAAATCCTTACTTATCTTATCTTATCTTTTAAATAAATCAATACCTGAAACCGATTTTTATAAAACTCTAAACTATCTGATTACTATTATATCTTATATTATTATATATCAACAATAACAATCCCGCTTTTACAAATCCTTTCTATAACTTATTTAACCAACGCATTCACCTAAAACAACATTGTGTCTTTCTATCAATAATCTTCATTGGCGCACAGAACATCTTCAAAATCAGCTCAGTAGATCAGTCTGAATAAAATAACAACTCGACATACCTAACTCTAACCAAATAATTCGCTTTTACATGTACTGTCTACCGCAATCCTCCAAACATGGTTTTATGTCATTTCCATTGTGGTCTACATAACTATGTACCTTCTTACATAATTTTTTTTTAGTTATATATGTACCAAAATATTTACTCAAAGGTAACTGCTCAAAAACGTGACTCTAGAAATAGCTGCACAGTATTTTCCTTCTGCTATAACTTTTGATTTTCGGTTTTGAAACTAGGTTATTAATAATGTATCCCTATGATAGGTACCTTCCTAAATTTCTGACATTATTCCTTTCCATGAACAATTGCATCACCCCTTTCCTGTTCGATACAAATTAAACCCGACTGATTATGAAGGTAATCTATTAATTATAGATACTTCGTTCCAACAAGATATACCTACAATAACCCTATAACTTCTTCCTCTACATGCTACTCATAACTATAAAACGAAACTCGTTACGACTGTTTATTTAGTTAACAGGGAAACGCCCTTTAAACATAAACAATATTCTATTTACCTTTCCTTTTGCTTTTATTAACGCCACCCATCGCTTGTTGTCAATATTATACGCAAACGTCAAACACACGAATGTCTCTCTCTTTTTTATTCCATTTCCTGATCTCTACTACCGATAACTATTTGGTCTTTTCTTTAATGTAATCCATAAATTACAATTTATTACGCTAATATACGCAATAATAACACTCTAATACTAACAGCTCCATAGTCACTACAATATAATAAACAGTCCAACACACCCCTGTGCTCATCTTTCCCCATTTTCCCCTTTCTTCAGACTATAGTTATCTATCAACCAAACTAACGACACGCCGTGAATTAGAATACTCAAACAATAGATGAGGACTAATAATAGGTTTAGGTAATAAATGGTTTTAATAGGTTTAGGTCTCAGAAGAACTAGTAAACTAGTGGTATCCCGTAACTTGAACTTGCGATGTAGGTATACTGAGTAATAATGTAATTTTCTACCCAATATTTTTTTCCTGAACATTATCGATTAGAAAGACATAGATGTAATACCTATTAAATTTCCGCAAGCCTAGCCATTACAAGCATATAAAATGATAATTTATTTATATTTCTATAAACCAACAAATGAGAAAACCAAGATATTTCGAATATTTCTATGCTCGACGTTTGATAACGGTCTATAACTAATAAGTTATAGTGATAGTTAAGTACCTAATAAATTGAGGACTCTAAACGGAATTTATATTTAATTTAATTTCAAATGTACGAGTACAAGCAAAAGAACATAGTTGTGTTTATTTCCATTTATCTTTGTAATTTCCAACCCCCATCTTCTACAACCTTCGTAATCCATTTGCATCAAACCTTGGTTACTTGCAAGTAATCAATTAGTGAATCGCAGATTAAATTTTATTTTTCAATTCTTTTGTGATATTCCGAAGATCTCTTCTATTTCTATTTCTCTATCCACATATTTGCTATTACGAGATCATGTGTACGCTGTGCTGTCACTGCGTGGTTACTCAAATTATTCAAATCTCCATGTCATTTCCCTAGCTACATCTTTCATGAATTTCAAAGCAAAAATCAACAAGACTGTTTTTCCGGTCCTCGAATAACCCTGCACTAATGTATGCGACACGGCTATTAACGTACAGAAATCCTTAAACTTTGTCATGTGTGATAATGTGTTTGATTTTGAATAAAATTTATATTCATCACGTCATTATCATAACTACACTATATCTGCCAATGTCTTTGTAACGCATTACTGAAAGATATCTCTCAAAGTATCCCATTACGATTGTTATACGAAATTTTAAGTCTTAACAAAGACGCTCCGTGCTATTTTACAACCACTTTTCGGTCGCATTACAACAACTAAACTTTTAAGTAAATTTTTTTATTACGACCTCTACCCGAATTTCCCTACTATATAGCGACCCTGAATTTCTTTGATTGTCTTTTAATACTTTTTTATTACTAATTTTTGTTCCCTAAATAAAATATAAACCTCAAATATCTACAAAGAATCACAAAATCTCAAAGAGCTATGGACATTTGTTGACCACAGGTAAGTTCTTATTCCATCTTATACCTAATCATACCGTTTATTATATAATAATAATAATATAATATATAACTTTAGCATTTAAATTATAGCTAGGTATATTAAACCTTGAACATGATTTCTATTTGTTACGAACTCTTTGGATATACACGTATGTGCTTATGACAGATAGTTAAATATGTCGCTGTCAAAATAAAGGAAACACAGTTCACGTCAAAAATATGATTTTCGTAAATTCTATGCACGTTCGCTCTTATTATATCTTTCCCCGTAACTCTATTTATCGTAGCATTCATTTACCTTTATCTTTGCAGTGTCCATAACGGGTTCACGGCTAAAACTTGCGAACAAATGTAGGCAGCGCATGCACGATACATTCGCCCAACAACTCCGATTGATATTCAACAACTATTTATACCTACATATTGTTATATACATAGGTGTACATATTCCTACGAAACTACACTCCAGCTATCTGGCAAGGTATGTATGTATAGTGTTATTTAGACTTGTTCATCTCTGCTTTGCTCCAACCAAACATCCTTTTTCCCTGTTCATATCTACATACTTCCTACAGATTATACCTACATAGAAATTACCAGTGTATTATGTACATACTTATCGTATTTTGTTACAACTGAACCTTTCATATTACATTATCTAGCTATGTCGTCAAACTCTTTGCAGGCAAACAATTAATCCAAGCAACATGACTCAATATTGATTTCCTAGTTGCATACCCACCATATACCATAAACACCTCCCTTTTATACAGATTCCAATAAACATCTATAAAATACCTAGGCATTAATCTCCGGAACTCTTCTTTACGTGATACTATAGTAAAACGTAGTGTTTATATTCTCTTTACACTTTGACAGCAAGCTCTCAGTACCACAATCAAAAAGTTTCTTTGCTTTTACAAAGAACTCTTTTGTGTTTACCTTTCTGTAAAATTCTGTAGCCTAGGTAACCTAAATGTTGATTGTCATGTCATTTTGATTGATTTTATTATTGCTAACACATTTCTTTTTCTACCTTTGTTTATTTATTCCATAGCAATTTTAAGATAGGTACCTATTTGCTGTAAACAAAGCTACCGTTGATTTTCTCATATTTCTACGCGCCCTGATGTACAACCTTCGGTTAATTTTAGATTATTGATGAAATAACTGATTCTATATTTTACTCGTTATATGTTTATGTATATTTTAGAGTTTTCCATGAATTCTAGATCCCTGCCTGCCGACTGTGGTGTTGTTATAAACCACAGTGAAACCTGACAAGCTCTACAGCTCACATAACCCACGCATCATTGATTGATAGGTACGCAAGTTTCGATATTTATTTAGTTAGTATCCTAAAAAATATTTTCTAGGTACTAATATTACAAACACGACGTTTGTACGTAAGAATGAATGTTTGCTACACCATCCCTCTTAAACAGCTGCGCCAATTTTGATGAAAATTGTTACGAAAGTAGATGTAGCTTTGAATTTACATATTATAAGATACTCTTCCTCATCATTATCATCATTATCCTAACAAGGTACCTAGGTACTAGTATTATAAACGCATATGCTGGTATGTCTGAATGAAAGTTTATTACATCAGTCCTGGCTGGACTAATTTTGATGAGATTTGGTATAAAAATAGATGATACTAGATTTACGCATGGATAACTTTTTATCATCACCACCATCATCAGCTATCTCCATGCGGGTACATCCGCGACCGCAACTAGTAATATATAAAATGAACGTTTGTATATTTGTCTGTTGTTCTGTAATAAGTTGTCCTCTCACTTGATTAAATGAGTTCCACAATTCCTATGATTTTCATGGCATGAATGAACCGGGTTATATTTAGTGTTAAATGGCCTAAACTCTAACATAGTTTCTACTATTACTCACAGACCGAAATTCACGATGTATACTGAGTTCAGATTAAAATATAAGGTTGTGTATATACGAGTACTTTGCGCGTACTGCTTACATGTCAATTATGTTACATAAGAACTACATAAATACTTACAAAACTATTAAAATTCAAACAATTATTATTGTGCCCTAAATAAAAGTTTTCTTATTCACTTTGATTTACATAATGTTTGTTTTTTTCCCATTATTTTAAGTTTAGATAGATAACCCAGCTTTGCTCACTATTCCCTAATTTTCCCTATTATATTTGCAGATCTCGTCAAGACGCACTACTCACCCAGCCGTTTCGCCCCAAAGCTGATATCCGGCGCTCCTCTTCAGCCTGCCTACATTGTCAACACATTACCAGCTTCATTCCGAAGACTCATCACTACCTAGCTATAATATTGGTTTTTTATACTTAAATTCGGCGCTTACTATGTTTGTCTATTAAATCTGCATATCGTTGATTTATTTAACCTTTACGAATAACTATACAACCATCTGACTTGTCTATATGAATTTCCACAATGCTAATTATCTGAATGATAAATTCAACCCCCCAATGTTACAACTAAACATATATCAACCAAAACTTCTAACAAGACTTATCATCGCTCAATTAAAGTTGCGCAACTTTGCATTTTATTGTAAACCTATTTATCTCCTTCGCAAATGCAATAGAAGTAATTACGTATGTAGATTTTTGCTATCATTTAATTACCATAAATTTCATCGGAAAAAAAAGGTAAGCCATATATTAATATTCACACATGTTTATATTCTTAATACTTCCGAACATAACAAACACCGATTATATACAGACATGTCCACGATCTGCGCTGTATTTTGCTGGTTACAAATGTAATCCTTGTGATGCAAATGCAGCGACGGCACTTTCAACATGTTAGAAACTCTCTTCCTTTCCTAACACTATACAAGAACTCTTTCAGTACTCTATAACGCAATTCTTGGCTCCCAAGTGAGTTTCATAAGTCGTTCGATACTAAAAGTGTTCTTAAAACCTTCGGGTCACTTTGAGTAGAGTTCGATACTGACTATTTACCGTGTGCTTCCAGGAGAGTATCCTAGTCGTAAACACAACACGCAATCTGCCTTTCGAATGATAAGTGTACTTCTGGATTCTAGAGATCGACTATGGGGTACACGTAAATGAGAAAGATAGTTGCAGACTTTACATACATGAAACTTGCATACAACTCATCTTTCCTTGAATATCATTTAAGCGCTTCGTAGTAATTAGTATTTTAGTAATATTCCTAAAATTGCATATCCGGATTATTTATTTCTTAGTTTATTGTAGAAATCTACTACTGTAGTCTAGAACAACAACTCATCACCTCATTATAGTATCTGTTGCCTACCTATTTAGCCCTTTAAAAATCACCTATTGCAAAAGCATCTCTGTTTCAATAAAATTCTATCCATTTCACGCCAACAAATTGTGCGGTTGACCGCAACTAATTCCTAGTAAAACTTCCGTAGTAACGTTATTCCAATCCTGGTCACGGCACCAAATTGTAATAACCCCCCCCCCAATTTTTTTAATTTTTATTCTAATAAATCGTATTGGCCAATGATCGTCTAGTCTAGGAGGACCCTAACACTGTGTACCGCTGCTGTAACCTTGCTCTTTTCGGAAAGAATTGAAACAGAGAAATCTATTCAGAGCTATAGATGCCTAGAGTAAATGAAGTCAATGCTTAGGTATTCCGATATTACATTGGATATCCTATTACAATAACTGAACTACTAGCTGCAAACGACAAGTCATGATGACCATACTAGAATGCATGTACTGTATACGTGAGATTCCTACAGACTGACCGACTGAACTGATCCTAGATGCTTATGTACTTAATTTGACTTCTAATCGTGGAATGTGTGAAAACGTGGAAATGAAATGGATCAAATCATCAAAATAAGTTTCTGAACTTAAGGTCTATGTTATTTGACCATAGAACATAGAAATAGTAGGTTATTTGCAAGTTTTCTATATAATTATTAGCTTGCAAAACTACCTGTTATATCTGATAAATCAGTTTTGATTAGTGAAATAATATATAAACAACTCCATTAAATAATATCAGATATTTGCATGATATTCGTTATTATTAATAACAGTAATAAACCTGTTAATTATATAACTAACTTTCTTTATAGATTTATGTTTATTGCTATGAACATTTAGCTGTTGATAAGATTGATATAATCTCTTACAGACTAAATGTCTCTATAATATATACTATTTGTTTCGTTTATGAAAACTGCTAGGAAATAAATAACAAAAGTAAAGTAAAACCTCGCTTTATATGCGCTTTAGAAATCTTTTGTGATCAGTAGCTACTACGCTGATTATCCAATTCCTTTAGATAAATATTATCAGCCACTATTCCCTGAATAGTTCAATGGTTCAAGTTTAATCATTTACTTGTTTACTGAAGCAATATATGGGAAATAATATCAGTGACTTAGAGAAATCTCTAGACCCTTGTTTGTGGTTTACAAGAATTCTCAAGGTGCTGCATTGCTTGACCAAGTTTGATAAGATTTACCACATACATAAATCTCCTTTTTATACGAGATTGCTATACTTAGATTACTAGTGTTTTACATGACATGCCATCTATTGAACCATTGTAGGAAAAGCAATTATTTTAAATACTTAAGTATTAGCAGAATCTTTGTTGTATTGGTTAGCTCAATACTAGCAGCCATATATTTATTATGATGATTATTATAATAGTTAGCTTTACTTTGCCGAGTAAATTATTGATAGATATCTCTACAATTTAAAGATATAATATATTTTATTAATTTTCATATTGTAAGTAATTAGTTTGATTTTTTTTAGATTTGCCGTAGAATTCTAGATTTATTATGATTTAGGAAGTAGGATTCTTGGCATGTTCAAGGCTTACAACTCGAATGCTGGATTAAGAGCTGCTCTTTACTGTGACACAAATGTTCTCCATCATGCCAAGAACCTCTTCTATTTACCCCAAAATTAGTAAGGCCTTACTAAGTCCGTTTGGTAGTTTTCCAAATGTAGAGTTTGCGTCTATAAGCGATTATAATCTTATTTATCTCTTCTTAATAGTATTATTTATCATTACGAATTATCATTTGATTCTAAATATTACATTTGATACTTTCAGCAAATAATTCAATTGCTATAATTTATTACCGCATTCTCATGCTAGAATCAGAGTAGACAGTCTAACCCAAACTCAAATACACGGACGCGTAACAAAAATGTGTTCCTCACATTAATAAAATATTGACTAGAATAACTGCCGAATGGTAGGCATTAAAACGTTGATGTATCACTAGCCTTAGTCGCAGCGAAAATTGGTCGATGTCATTTCAGGAAACATTCCGAGCAATAATCTTCGATATATTTCGATCATTTCACAGATACGTTCCTGACTCAATATATAGAACTCGCGCGTAGTATTCCATATTCGATCACGATCAAGCCGATGCAGGAAGCACCATTATATTTGAATAGCAAAATTCATACCTTCTTTTTGGCATCTACAGCACTAACTCATTTTCATCATCACGTCGGGGTCACCAATGAGGACACCGGAGGGAACACCGATGCGTACCTAGATACTGGCAGCGAACTCCAGCTGTGATCCTTGCCGCTGTTACTAGCACTGGAGAAAGTGTTTCTCTCTCGTAATTTAATTGATACACATGTGGTAGAGAGTAAAATATTCCTTGCACATGTGTTCTCACTTCACCCAAATATAATAAATCTACATAAAAACCCTGTCCGAATCGCTGTCATAAAAACATCATCTAATTTTAAATTTGAAAGTGTCAAACAGAAAAGTAAAAGTTAAAGAACTCTTTATGTATAGCTTGGAGTATGTATTACCTACAAGGAGATCGTAGCGAGTCGTCACCACACCTTTGTATGGCTAAAATATCAATGGTGCTTATTTCATGATAATTGTATTAATTTTGCTTAAATCTTTTATGTATTTAAAGAATTTTAACATTTCATTTTCCTTGAAATCACTTATCAATACTGTTTAAGCAATCGATTTAAATGTTTGCTACATCGAATATCTTGGATGCTTAAATATTATATGCTGCTTATCATTTTCAATAAGTATAATCTTGCTATAAGAAATACCCGACCTAAAATATAAATCTTCTACTTTTGATTGCCTAAATTTCATCAATATTTGTTCATACCAAGATACTTTTTAAATGTCTCTATATTTGTGAATCGTGACGGAATCCTCATCCAGAGCCTGTTCCGTTACAATAGCACCCCGATTTCAAGCAGTCTTGTCGGATTGCAGAGCCGACGCGGGGGTGGTAGTAGATTGAAATGCAGTACTTAACCTCAAAATACTTAAACAAACATAACTCGAAAACTAATGGTCTCCGGCGGGTGGGTTTTTGCGGGGGGGCACTACCCGAACCTCCCCAGAATTCAGGCGCCACTATTCTAAATGTTTACCCTCTCCGAACTATCTTCCCCTAGTGATATTAAAAGTTGTGTGATGTTGTCATCTGCTAGATGATCCTTTTCCCAGTATTCTCGCTGTAGTCTCTCCACGTGACTCACTTCTTTTTTCCAGTCAGCTGGCTTAAGTGACTTAATCGCATCTTTTGTAAGTTGTTCTATTTTCTTTTCCGATTGGTCAATGTTTTTATCTGCCACCCTTTGCTTTACCAAGTTCCATATATATTCGATAGGGTTTAGGTCACAATGATAAGGTGGCAGACGATAAGGTTCGTTTCACCACTTGGTCTACAGGTATGGTGTAATGTTTATTTGCTTTCTCCGATTCAAAAAACTTGAGCACTTTCAAGATTAAATTGCTTGATTCGCTGTGTATTGTTTTTCCCATGACTTCAGTTTAACAGCTACAACAATTTTAATAACAACCAAACCAGTCCAAACTTAACAGTAAACAGTCTAAACTTAACAATAAATATTAAAAAACAAAACAACAACAAAGCGAAAATATCAAAATTATCGGGACGTGTATCGGCAACGAAGATGCTAACCGTACTGTCGCACCGGGGAGTGCGCGGAGAGGTGACAGGGGAAGCGGGAGAGGCGCCGCATTCCAGCGAGGTGCACAGATATTCTGACCGGGTTGTATGTGATAAGTTAATAATTAAACTGTTGTGAAAAACACTAAATAGTTTTAGAAGAAATATGTCCTTTAAATAATTAAAACTAATTTAATTTGGAGGAAGGTAGTATTCGATTTGCATTGCGTTCACAGGAGTACTTCTGAATGCCCCTGTAATTAAACGAAGACATTTATTTTGGAATATATCTAGAATATTTACAAATTTGGCGTCTGCAGCGAAACATTAGAAACCATATTCAAAGTGACTACGAACTAACGATTTATACAATGTTAACAAAATTTTGGGATCTGCACCCCAGTGCGTGCCAGACAACGATTTCAATATATTGAAAGCCTTGTTGGCCTTATTCGTTATATGTTTTATATAATTGTTCCAGGATAAATTACGAGTAAGTAATACCCCCAAAAATTTGGCGTCATGTGCTACGGTTATAATAATAGATCGGAGGCATGTTTCCGTATCGTTTGCCAAAAACAACAACTTTAGTTTTTGATGGATTGACATCAAGATCAAGGTATGAGAAGTATTTGTGTAGTTTTACCAATGCATCATGAAGAACTTCTGTGATTTGTGAAACATTGTTACCGATGCATAAACAACCAAATCATGGGCCTTACTATCAGCTTCATAAAAACCGTGCAAATTCCGTGCAGTTCTTAAACCTGACATAAACAGCTTTGAATGAAATCATACCATGACGCTCATTTAGGTGAACTGTTTGAATATTGTTTACTCAAGGTTGAACGGATAATATTGTCTCTGGCATTCTAACAATTTACTATAAACAACATTGCAGATGCCTAGACGTTTGTAAGCTCATAAACTGAGTGGATTTAGAGCGACATGTTAACGAGAATCCATACAAAAAAAACAGGTGAACGGTTTTTCTGCGGTTCTTGAATATTAGGCCCGGGCAGGCCTGCTTTAAAGTTGTCATGGTACGAATAAACCGGGCAGTTGTCGAGAAGTCCTGCTTTAACAGCTCATAGTAAGGCCCCTGCAAACTGTAAGTTTTTAACGTTCGACCCCAATATTAAATTCAAGCGACGTATATAGATTAAGAAAATTAGAGGTGACAGAATGCCATATATGGACCATAGAGATGTTTGTTGTATTTAACAAAAACTTCTATATTGTTAAGAAAATGTTTTAACCAGATTATTAACTTTTCAGGTATACCTATTAATTGTAATTCATGGGAAAGAATATCGATGTTTACGCTGTTAAAAGCGCCTGCTGTGTGGAAAAAAACAGCAATGATATGCTCATTTGCTATGAGGGAATTATGTATATCAAAATGTAATTGGCAGATACTTTCTCGAGCTGAACGATTTAGCTACGAAAACCAAACTGATTGGATGGCAAAATATTGTTTTGTTCAATATAAAATTCCAGACGTTGTTTCAGCAATTGTTCAAATATCTACTCTGCACATGAAGTGAGTGCTATGGGACGATATAAATCAGGACATAACTTGGGTTTGTTTGGTTTCAGTATTGGAACCAAACAATCTATCTTCCAATCTTGCGGTACAAAATTAGTTTCCCAGAGAAGATTTAAGACTTTGAGATAGAGATCTAGACTCTTACTATTTTTTTTTTAAAACCATGTACGGTATTCCATCTAGACCAAAGGCAGTGTCTTTCCTGGTGAAAATGGCAGAATTTAATTCATTGATGGTAAATGGACTGAGAAGGAAATTGTTACTGATGTTCAAATTATTAGTGATTATAGTATATGAGTCATTATTATCATTATTGTTGTTATATGTACTGTATGTTTCATTAAATTTGCGCAGGAATGTCCAAATAATTGATAGTGGAGTGGAGCGATTAAATTTTTCACACAGAGATTTCCAGCTATTTTGTCGTTCTATCTTAAGTGTAAGTTTTTTAAGAGCATGGAGTCTTATAAATTCTAAATAGTTTTCTTCTGTTGGATTATGTTTGAACTTTAGATATGCTTCTTTGAATTTCAAAATGGCGTCAAAACATGTTTGATTCCACCAGGGTAGAGTAGGTCTTTTACCAAATTTTCTATTGCATAACTGGTAATTGGAACAAAATGATGTTGTTTTAGAAATAGATTTAGAAACTGCAGTGTAAAATTTTACAAAAAAGTAAATAAGTGTTTTGAGGGTTTAAGACATCTAGTTGAAAACTATGTAACAGTTCATCTACATGATTACTGAACATCTTCCAGTCCACATGTTTATAGTTAGGGAAAATAGGGAGGTGTTTGCCATTGCAATAGTTTCCATCAGAATCAACACTGTTATTATTCAAAGTAACTTTAATTATTGCAAGGAGGTAACTAGTACCAAGAGGACATTCCAAAACTGACCATTCGCAATGAAGTGCTATTGTCGGAGAAACAAAGCACAAATCTAGAGCATATGGGCGCCATGTGAAGGAACCAACTGTAGTAGCTTGTCCATCATTAAGAAGAACCAAATTGTTATCGTCAATGACCTCTAAAATATCTCTACCCCGAGGAGAGTCAGAACCACAGCCCCAAGAAGTATAGTGGGCATTAAAGTCTCCTGTAAATATAAATGGACCCGGAATAGACTTTACCAAAGAATCAAATTTATGTTTGTAGAAGGGCTACAATTCAAAGGACTGTAAAAACTGACAATATGTATAACTTTATTATTTGATGTTGTAATTTTGACACACAGATTTTGTAACGAGTTGTCAAAATAAGTATTAACTTTGGAATATGTGAGACTTTTATGGATTATAATTGCTACTCCATTGTGGTCATTACCACAATCATTGCGTTCAATATGATAATGTCTAATATTAAAATTTTGGTGTGCTTTAAACCATGTTTCAGATATAATTGCAATATGTATATTATGTGTATATAAATAGTTGTTAGTTATGTGGTTATTACTGTTAAGGCTTTGTGCATTCCATTGAATTATATTTAAATGATCCATTATAAGTGAGAGGGTAATTTGTTACTGAGAGTTTTTTTTTAATGTTTCTTTTATTGACCCTGAGTTGATAGGCATGTCTTTATTGCTTACTATTTTCATTATTGTTTCAATTAGTATATTCATGAAAGATTCTGATTTTATCAAATTGTGAACTTGAACATCCAGTGTTTGTGCTGTTAGTGATGGAAATGATTTGGAATTGAATAGGTCTGAATAGGTAGTGGCTCTAGACTTGATTTTATTTTCTTCAACTTTTTGTTTTTTCATAGGGCATGCAGATGATATGGCTATGTGATTACCTTTACAATTAAAGCATTTAGCCTCTTTAACATCAACAGTGCAGTTTCGGAAATTGTGGTTTTCTGTGCAAATAGAGCATATCTCAGCATTGCGGCAGAACTTTGCTATGTGTCCATACCTCATGCACTTAAGACACTGCTTAACTGGAGGTATGTACGTAGTTACCTCATTTCACCATGAATATAAATATATGTGTTCTGGTAGGTTGGTTGATGCAAATGTCACTGCAACTGTCTGTGTTGGAACAAAGACAACTCTATTTTCATTTTTTACTCTGCACATAAATCGCCGGACCTTAATGACATTTTTGGAACTGCCTATTAATGAGAATAGGACCTTGTTCAAAGAGTAGGGTAATACAAAGAGTAGGGTAATTTAGACCTTGTTAGACATGTCTATAGTAACTGATGTAAGGACCCCAGTCACTTCAGTGTCGCCTGCTGGTATTGTTGCCTTCAAGTATAGTTGGTCTAAGAGTTTCTTGTTTTGTAGGAACATGTTGGCATTATTAGGTAGATCAAAGGTTATGCCTACTTTGTATTTATTTATTGATTTTAGATGCATAACACCTAAGACTCCGTGGTCCCTCAATCCCTTGGAGAGAGCCCCATACGATCTCTATCAGTAAAAATGGTATTTTCTTCTGAATGAGTCAAGAAAACAATAAATTCAGTTTTTTTTCGAGTCTTCTGGATATTTGCGTACATACCTTGGGACCTTATAAATATCATACTTATCCGATTTCCTTGATATTTTTCTTGACTCTACTGCCGTATCCATAGATTTTACAGAGCGCATGATTATGCTGTCAAATAATGATCACAAACAACCAGGTTCCGGACGTGGGTAAAAATTGCACTTTTGGTGACAAAAAATCCACTTTTTTAGCTTTCCGAACGCTGAACAAAATGAGGTATGAACGACTATTTCACCCACAGATTCCCAATTCGAACGCCCCTTGTGAGCGTTTTTAGCGTTATTTTCGCCAAAAACGATCTATTCGAACGCACTAGTAGTAGTCATAGATTAGCGTAAGTATGGCGATTAGATTAGATTCTTTGTGTATAGCCCCTGCGACTTGTTCATAGAGAAAATTGTAAATACGAAAATATATATATGTATATATGGACTAGTTCGAGTAACTTTTCAAAAGAAGCGGATGTTTTTTAAAAGTCCAAAAACGGGAAGTGTAAACATATTGTTTGAGAAGTTGGAGTTTAGGAATGAGAGGGTGATTAGAGAAATGAATAGAACGGAAGAAGAATCTATTAGCTAGTAGTTTCGCAGTTTCCTGCTAGCTATACGCTCGATGATAGTGGAGAGGATAAATACCTGCTTTACGTGGGAGGTCTGGGTCTGATGAGTGCTGGTGACCGTGGGTCCTCGTGGAGGCGTCCTGCTGTCGACGGCGTGCTGAATGAGCTGAAGAACTATTGTCACTTGGTTCTAATGTTTGTATTGTTAGTTTGGGTTGTGCACTGGTTTACGCGGCGGGCTGATTGCGTGTGCACACACGTGCTGATTTAGGAGTGGTGTGTGGTCGGGCCGAACACACCCTGAATGTCACTCGCGGCGAAGTCATTCGCGGTGACTCGTGCTGATATAAAATGGCGGTGCCATGCGGACGCTGCGCGGGACGCAGCGGTACACGTCCGCCGGTTGCGAATATAAAAGGGTGACTGTTTCCGCTTCCTTTCGCAGCCGCCTTCTTCTAGTTATGACAGCTGCAGGCGAAGCGGCGGTGGGGCACGCGGGCGCGGTGCGCCTTAAGGTGACGTCACGCTTTGGCGTGAACATATTCCCCACTCGGCAAAGGTGTGGTGTGGTGGTCAATCGACAGTCAGGTGGTCGTTCTTGATTTCCACCACTCGGGTGACGCCATCCCTTCATGGGTTCGTCTTGTGGCTCATGCGCCAGTGTAGAGGCGGCACCTGGTCGTCCACCATCAGTACCAGTTCCCCGACTTGAGGTGGGCTGGATCGGGGAGTCCGTTTGGAGCGTGTTTGGATGGTGTGCAGGTAGGGTTTGGACCAGGATTGCCAAAGGTGTTGGGATAAGGGTAGGACGAGCTTGAACCCTTTTGTGTGCAGAAATGGCTTGTCCTCCTACCGAATACTCAGGTAGGGCATTGAGCTGACGGTTTAAAAGGACATGACCCGCGGCGAGTAATTCAAATTCCGCGTGGTCAAAAGAGAGTGGGCTGAGAGGGCGTGCATTGAGCTTGGCTGCAATGCGCGTTAAAAGAGCTGAAAGTGTAGGTGCGATATTGTTATTGTTGGTTGCAAGAAAGTCTTGTATTTCCCTAAGTTCATTTCTAGCGCCTACATAAATTGTACCGCAATTATATCTAATTAACGCCGGTACACCGCGCCTAGAAACAAAACGCTGTAATGCCGCAAGGAACGCTTCCGTGGATAACTCAGATACCGGTTCGAGATGGACCGCCTTCGTGGCTAGGCATGTTACAACACAGAAGTAGCCTTTTAATAGCTTGGCGTTTCTCAGTGTACTGGATTTTATCAAAAATGGTCCAGTAAAGTCCGTCGTGACTTTGCTAAATACGGGATGAACGTTTACGCGGTCGGCGGGTGAGTCGGCCATGTACGGAGCCTTAGTTTGGACGCGGAAACGTAAACATTGTATACATTTGTATACTGATAACGTCCAGAATTGCTGGCGCAAGGGTGAGTGCAGAATGTCAGCACCTAACTGACTTAAGGTGTTTGCGATGACAGTTTGTCGTCGTGTTGTGTGTGTGTGCTGATTCTTTGTGGGCTGAGTCGGTATTTGTTGGATGTGCCGTCCTAGTCATTGCCTAGGCGGCGGTGAAGGACGCGAGGTAGTGCGCGGTGGAGTACGACGGGAGTACACCATCTGGCCCGTATCAGGTGAGGGACGGCGCCGTGGTACCTCGCGCTGTTGTACCGGCAATAAGCGCACTGGTAGTGCGTAGTATCGTGTACATACGCGAGGCTTGTGACCCTTTACATTACTACATGGGTAGCAATGGTTGTCACCATAGTGAGGTTGCGGGTTCGATACCTGTTTGGGTCTTGGCGCGGAGCTGAACGGTCGTGGGTTCGAACCCTGCGCATAGCGCGGAGGTTGTGGGTTCGAAACCTGCTGAAGTGGGGACGAGAAGCGCGCGGGTATAGTCGCGGAGCCGATAGGTTGCAGGTTCGAATCCTGCTGAGCAGATGACGAGAAGCGCGCGGGTATAGGCGCGGAGCTGAGAGGTTGCAGGTTCGAATCCTGCGCATAGCACTGAGGCTGCAGGTTCTATACCTGCTGAGCAGATGACGAGAAGCGCGCGGGTATAGGCGCGGAGCTGATTGGGTGCAGGTTCGAAACCTGCGTATAGCACAGAGGCTGCAGGTTCGATACCTGCTGAGCTGATGGCGATAAGCGCGCTGGTATAGGCGCGGAGCTGAGGGGGTGCAGGTCCGATACCTGCTGAGCTGATGGCGATAAGCGCGCTGGTATAGGCGCGGAGCTGAGAGGGTGCAGGTTCGAATCCTGCGCATAGCACTGAGGCTGCAGGTTCGATACCTGCTGAGCTGATGATGAGGAGCGCGCGGGTATAGGCGCGGAGCTGATTGGGTGCAGGTTCGAAACCTGCGTATAGCACAGAGGCTGCAGGTTCGATACCTGCTGAGCAGATATTGAGAAGCGCGCGGGTATAGGCGCTGAGCTGAGAGTGTGCGGGTTCGAATCCTGCGTACAGCACTGAGGCTGCAGGTTCGATACCTGCTGAGCTGATATTGAAAAGCGCGCGGGTATAGGCGCTGAGCTGAGAGGGTGCAGGTTCGAATCCTGCGTATAGCACTGTGGCTGCAGGTTCGATACCTGCGGAGCTGATGATGAGGAGCGCGCGGGTATAGGCGCGGAGCTGAGAGGGTGCGGGTTCGATACCTGCTGAGCTGGTGACGGAGGGGGCGCTAATGACCATGTTTTTTGTTCCAATTCTACAACGAGAATCTCGTAGTAGGCGTCTATTGTCCTTTCATACTGCTCGTTGTAGAATTCCTCCTCGGAATCTGATAAGCCTACGGTGTCCAATATTATATAATACGCCGCGTCAAATCTATCGCGGGTCAATCTTACGCCCGATGCTCTGGCATCGAACTCGGGGCTATAGCGCCTTGGTTTGCTAGACCTCAATGATAACGCTTCCAAATTAAGTTTAATAATAGCGATTTGTTCCTGTCTAAATCTGGCTACCTGTGATTCAGAAGGCATCGTTAATCGTCGTAGGCGAAGTCAGGCACAAGGACGCAAGCAAAATTAAAAGGAAATAAAAATATTAAAGTATTTAATCGTAGGTGAAATTCCGCACCTCTTTTTTTGGAAGTCGGTTAAAATAACGCCTAAATTAATAACGTTTGTACCAAACCTTATATGAGCTGATGGTTTAATTACTTTATTAATTGAAACCTGTAAGTTCGTTCGGTACTAAATATTTAATAACTGCGCGGAACCCTAATTTACATATAAGTAGTTAACCCAATTATAAATAACATATGTAACCTAATTAAGTAGCATGTCTAAATGATTTATGAGTGTTGAATCACAACAGCTAATTACGTAATAATTTTCACGGAACTCCAAAATGGTGTGCGGATCTCTATTAGGTAAGGATATAGTTCTTGAAATAAAATAAATTGGGCTGAATTCCAAACGTTCGACTATGGACGAATTATGATTATTTAATCTCAAGAACACAAGCAAACCCGTCTAACAGTACTTAGTATAATTTTATAATTAAAATCAACAAAGCACCTGGCGTAGGTAGGTACTTAGCCTTAAGAATTTTAATTACGAACCTTTCTTGCAAACAATTAGTGAACAATCGTATCGGCAGTCGTTCCAATTAGTAACAAGGGTCAGTTTCGGTTGGCAATATGTTTGTTCCTAACGAGTGGAATTTTTTTGCTAGAAGCTTCGAATCGCTAGTCGGGTTTTGTTTGATAAGCAAATACCTGAGTTAATTAGGTGATTTGTATGACGGAAGGAATTTAAATTAAATCAATAAAAATGAAGGGATTAAATTGAGCTTAATATGGGCTGATTTGTATGACGTAATTGGGGTAATATTAAGTCAATAAAATGTAGTTTGTAAATTAAATAGGTCTGATAGGGATTGATATCCGTTATTTGGGAATTAAATTGAGTTTATTGTGGGAGATTTAATGGACTGTATTTAAGGGATAGGGGGTGATAGCATTGGTTTATCCGGCAGCGAAAGAGATTATGTTGCCGGATATCCGCGCTCGTGGGAAATGTGGTTTATCCGGGTACCCGGTTATATCCGGATAACCGGATAAATCCGGCTCGAAGGAAAATATAGTTTCGCAGTTTCCTGCTAGCTATACGCTCGATGATAGTGGAGAGGATAAATACCTGCTTTACGTGGGAGGTCTGGGTCTGATGAGTGCTGGTGACCGTGGGTCCTCGTGGAGGCGTCCTGCTGTCGACGGCGTGCTGAATGAGCTGAAGAACTATTGTCACTTGGTTCTAATGTTTGTATTGTTAGTTTGGGTTGTGCACTGGTTTACGCGGCGGGCTGATTGCGTGTGCACACACGTGCTGATTTAGGAGTGGTGTGTGGTCGGGCCGAACACACCCTGAATGTCACTCGCGGCGAAGTCATTCGCGGTGACTCGTGCTGATATAAAATGGCGGTGCCATGCGGTCGCTGCGCGGGACGCAGCGGTACACGTCCGCCGGTTGCGAATATAAAAGGGTGACTGTTTCCGCTTCCTTTCGCAGCCGCCTTCTTCTAGTTATGACAGCTGCAGGCGAAGCGGCGGTGGGGCACGCGGGCGCGGTGCGCCTTAAGGTGACGTCACGCTTTGGCGTGAACAGCTAGGAATTGACGACGAAGATGAAGAGGAGGGTCCACACACTCCACCTGAAGAGCGTTAATTGGAGATGATTTCATAGCACCAGTAATAATCCGGAGTGATTTGGATTGAATTAGATCAAGTTTGGTAAGATCTTGCTTACGTGCAGGTTCCAGCAAGAAGGAACCATAATCCAAGACAGTACGTATAATGGCATTATATAGTAATTTAAGATTAAAAGGGTGGGCACCCCACCACACCCCAGACAAACACCGTAATATGTTAATATTCCTCTCACACTTATTTGAAATGTATTCACAATGCTGACGACCACATAGTTTACTGTCCAACCAGAGACCTAAAAATTTAACCGACTCCTTTACTGGAATTCTGCACTCACTAATAGAGATATTTAAATCAGGAGGATTTCTTTTACGAGAAAACAGAACGATATTACTCTTTGTAGGAGATAAATCTAGACCATTTTTTTGAAGCCAGTCATTAAAACATTCAAGGGAATGGGAAATACACTTACTAGCCACATCAATTTTGTGATGAGAGCTGTAGACAAGTATGTCATCAGCGTATTGAAGGATACGACTTAGACCAACAGAGGATTCAAGATCATACGTGTATACATTATATAGAAGTGGACTTAGGACAGAGCCCTGCGGTAAGCCCCGCCAAATGACCCTATTAGAAGTAATAGAAGAATCACTGCAACGGAGATATACATATCTCTCTGAAAGAAGATTCATAATAAAATTGCCTAATTTAGCTGGAATTCTCAATCGATTTAGTTTATTTTTAAGAAGGGGAAGTTGGACACTATCATAGGCTGCGGAAATATCTAGGAAAGCTGCTATAATAGATTCATTGCGCGTAAATGAAAGTCGTATGTCAGTCGTAAAAATGGCAAGGCTGTCCATAGTGCTCTTGCCTTTTCTAAAACCGTATTGAGACTTAGCGAGTAATTCATTGCTCTCAAGAAACTTGAAAAAAAAAAAAAAAAATTGCTTAAGGATCCCACGTATCGGTCTACTAAACTATCGATTTATAATTTTAATTACTTTGTTATAATATCGCAGCCGGAAATAATTTTGGACTTTGGTATCTGTAAGGGGGACCTCTACGCTGATAAGTATTTTCAATAGCTCTTGCTCAGGAATTGGCGTGGATGGCATACCATTTTTACGGATGCCTCAAAATTGTCTCAGGTTGGATGTGTTGGTTGTGGTGTATTTCACTCCCAGTTTGATATTGTTCAAAAGATAAAATGCCCTCCTGAGTCCTCTGTTTTTACAGGTGAATGTCTAGCAATTCTTGAGGCGGTAAAATATATCCTTCTCTTCGAACTTCGTCAGACCATATTTTTTTCAGATTCTCGTAGCTCGCTTCAATCCCTTCTGTCTAACCCTTTTCACTCTAAATTTCACCCCATTGTTCTCGAAATTAAAAAATCTTTATCTGATTGTATTGATAAAGGACTAGAAGTGGTTCTTGCTTGGATACCAGGCCACCTTGGTCTTTCAGGTAATGAACGTGCTGATAAAGCGGCCAAAGAAGCGGTTTCTTGTGGTGATAAGGTCCCGTTTATTAATTATAGCGTTGACCTTATCTGCCTCCCTAAAAGTTTTCTTTATAAGTCATGGTCTACATACTGGAGAACAACTAGCTTATCCAAAGGTTCTGGTTTTGCTAAGATCCAACCAGAAATACCAAGTAAACCTTGGTTTTCGCGGTGGTACTTCGGTAAGATTTATACGTCGACCTTAATTCGCATGAGGCTTGGTCATTGTTGCTCACCTTCACATTTAAAAAAAATTCATGTGAAAGATTCCTCTATATGTGAATGTGGCCTGGATGAGGGGGATCTCAATCATATATTCTTCTCCTGTCCATTGTATGATAATGTTTTTTTCTACAATTCTCTCATATCATTAAAAGTCTCATTTCCGACTCATATTCCTGAACTTTTATCATTTACTAATATTGATATATATAAAGGTTTTCGTTCACTTTCTCACTATCAATAACATTCGTTTATAACTTTGTACATATTTATTTGTTTTTAATGTTGTTTGTTTATGTTCGAATAAGTTTTCTTTAAGTTATTTTCTTTTTTATTGTTATATGTGTATATTTTCATTTTTTCATACAAAATAAGCCTATTCTGGTTCATAGTTTGCTCAAATTCGTTTTAGGATGTTTTTTGTTTTTTTTTTGACGTGAAACTGGCACAAATGTCATGTTGACAATTGCCACAAAAAAGAAAAAAAAAAAAAAGACTTGTTCGAGTGCATAGAAATAATGTATCCTAACCATAGAGTAGAGACTATGAGGTTCGGAGATGATGGCGGCTTCTGTTGAAAAATGAGCACAATTATTTAAAATTATTGGGAGTCTGAAAGAATATTTTTGTTTTTCTGAGCCTTATCTGGGATTATTTGTAAGTGAGTTGGCTATTATACGGAAGTTTAATGCGTAGATTTCTTATTAATTAATCTTGATAAAAAACTTGGTTTCGTTTCTTTTAGTAAGTAATTTTTTCTTGTTGCTTGTAAATAATATTTTTATTATTGGTAAAAGCGATTAAGATCACTCATTTTTCGAAAGAAAAATGATCCACTGATCCTGAATTGGATCAGTGGAGTGATCCTCCTGATCTTGGTTCGGAATCAGATAATACAGATAGCACGTTGGTTAGTCTTTCTACAGGAGCTAGGAAGCGTCAACGTGCTCCTAGTGCTCAGGATGACTTAATTCCTAATAAAAAAATATCAGCCCTTCAACTTCGACGCAACATTTCTATATTGTCCCCCAGTTTGACGTAAAAGATCTTCATTATGATCAGACGGATTTGGGCCCCTATGTGGTCCACTTAACAAAGAATATCGCTGACCCTGCTTCTGGTTATACTTTAAGAGTCTTAAAGGTAGGTAGCTCAATTTCTTTTCAAAAATAAAGTTACAGGCATTTGTTCGGATGGAATAAAATTGATAGGTCGAAATAAAGTTGAGCTTCAATTCAAAACGTGGGATGAGGCTAACAAGTTTTTGGAATGTGAATTTCTGTCTGCTTATGATTGTCATGCCCAAATTCCGACTTATAACGTAACGCGCACGGGTATTATTAATGGCATTCCAGTGGATTGGTCCATGGAGGAGTTGGTTAATGCACTTGAATGCCCTTCTGGCTGTGGGCCGGTTTCAAAGGCAAGGAGATTAAATAGAAAAACATTTATTGAAAACAAGCCAGTATGGATTCCGACTCAAACGGTTGCAGTTACGTTCAAAAGTACATTTCTACCAAAGAAAATTTTCTGTTTTAATGCTGCCATTAATGTGGATAAATATCAATTGCCTTCAATTCAATGCTTGTCTTGCTGTAGATTTGGTCATACTCAAAAATTTTGTCGATCTAAACCGCGTTGTTTTAAATGTGCACAACCTCATTCGGGCTCTACCTGTCAGGTAATTGATTCTTCTTGCCTACTCTGTTCAGGCAATCATTTTGCTACAGACAAGGTTTGCCCTGAGCACAATAGACAAAAGATAATTAAAAACATTGTTTCGGAGGAAAGCATATCATATATGGAGGCATCCAAGCTGGTTCCATCCCTCAATCGTCGTCTGTATGCGGATATAGTCGAATTTACGCCAAGTCCTCCGTCTCCTATTATTGAAAAGGCCCAAACGTAATCTGCTCCTGTCTCCTATAAAAAAACTGTGTCTGTGCCTCGAAGCTGTCCTGCGTCAGTTTGCAAATCTTACGATAAAGTAGCTCATAATACTATTATTGCATCTCCTTCATCAACTATGACTAATAGTTGTGCATTAAATTCTGAAAGATCTTCTCAAAATGAAAACCTTTTGGAATTAATATCTTGTACTTTGTTAAATATGATTTCAAAATTTGATGAAATGCCACTACCGAACAATATTCTGCAGATTTTACAAAAAATCTCTTATATCGTAAATTCTCAACATGGATCAGATTCTACAATGGAATTTGAGGAGCGCCATATCAAAGAAATGTGAGATTATTTACTTGATTAATAAATATAAACCCGTTGTTGCGGCTATTTCGGAGACATAGCTGAAGCCAAGTTCTAATTTTAGGTTACCTGGCTACGCCTGTTTTCGGGATGATCGTGACGATGGGTGGGGAGGTAGCTCCATCTTGGTTAAAAAAACTATGTCCTACTCTTTACTCTCACTTCCTCCTCACAGTAGTAGATTTAATGCTGTTGCTGTGAGATCTTTTGATACATCTATTTTATCAATTTATATTCCTCATCCTAGTGCTTCTATAATTTCTGAACTCTCACTAATTTTTTCCTCTCTTCCTCCTCCGCTCATCGTTCTTGGTGATTTCAATTGTCATCACCCAATGTGGGGTTCTCGTGCTCCTGACTCATTTTCACCTTACCTACTTGATCTCATTGACGATTTCAATTTATGCATTTTAAATGATGGTTCTCCCACTCGACAGGTTTCCCCCCTTCAAAATTCTAGTGCTGTAGATTTATCTTTAACTTCTGCTTCTCTATCCTCCAAATTGTTTTGGTCTGTCCTTTCTAACTCTCATGGAAGCGACCATTTCCCTATTCTAATCTCCTCTTCCTCACAATGTACAGCTCCTCTTAGTTTACGTCCTCTTTTAAAATATACACTTAATAGTGCTGATTGGGATACTTTTTCTTCTACTCTTGATTCTAAGGTATCTTCTTTACCTCCTATTAATGAGTTTAATTACTTAAATTTATATACAGAATTAGTAAATGCCATTATTGCATCTGCAGACTCTACTATTCCCATAAAGAAGCCTCGATCTAATATCCCTCTACCTCCTTCTGAATGTACTAGTGTTACCAAAGAGCGAAATGAGGCAGAAACATACTTTTCTGAAAATATTACTTATGAAAACTTTATTCTATTTAAAAAGGCTTTGGCAAGGTCTAGAAGACTTCTTTCTAAGAAAAAAAAATTGCCTGGTCAAAATATTGCGAAAGTCTTTCTCTTCGCTTTCCTTCCTACCTTATATGGAAAAAAATCAAATCGTTTTGAAATTCCAAAAACGACTGTCGTGATTTGTCATCTAATGACATATCATGGCTAGAAGCTTTTTCTGACCAGTTAGCTCCTCCTTTCGTTCCTCCTAAAGAATATTTTACTTGCTTTTCAAGTTCTGGGATCTCTAGTGTTCCTATGGATGACTTGTTTTCATTTGATGAACTTTCAGCTGCCTTAGATCACCTTAAAGACTCTTCTCCAGGCTTGGATGGAATTCCATATTATTCATTCATTTGTCGGTCATCTTTGAATACCAAAAAATATTTGTTAAATATAATTAATAACATATATGCAAATTGTAACTTTCCTGATGTTTGGAAACATCAATTAATCATCCCAATTTTGAAACCTGGCAAAAATCCTTCAAACCCGTCTTCGTATAGACCTATTGCTCCATCATCTGTTATGGTAAAAATCTTTGAAAATCTTTAAAAAAAACAGGTTAGAGTGGTTGTTAGAACATCGTCAAATTTTGTCGAAGTCTCAATTTGGCTTTAGAAAAGGATTTGGCACTATTCATAGTTTAGGTGTTTTTACCACTGATATTCCCATTGCTTTTTCTAAGGATGATCATTTGATTGGCGTCTTTTTAGATATTACGGGTGCTTACGACAATGTGCAACTCCCTATCCTAAAACAAAAAATGCTTCAGTTATATCTTCCTCAACGGATGACTTATGTCATTTTTAATCTCTTGTTAGGTCGACTAATATCGGTAAGATATCAAAATTCTCTGTTATCCCCAAAAATGGTATGGAAAGGCCTTCCTCAAGGATCAGTGCTGAGTCCACTACTTTATAGTTTATATACATATGACCTTCATCACAGTGTTGACTCATTTTGTGAAATCCTTGAGTATGCTGATGACATAGCTCTTTATTATTCTTCTAAAACTTTTTCGGAGTCAGTTTCTCGACTAAACTCTGCTCTCCATTATCTAAATATCTGGCTAGTAGATCATGGGCTTTCTTTAGCTTCAGAGAAAAGTAATGTTGTAGTATTCTCTAGAAAGCGGTCTATCCCTAATGTTCAAATTTTCGTTAATGATCATTGCCTTATGGTTAAGAATCAAGCGAAATTTCTCGGTCTTATATTAGACTCAAGACTAACTGGTTCTCCTCACATAGAGTATATAAAAATAAATGTGAAAAAAATGTGAATATTCTCCGAGCACTCTCAGGGGTTTGGTGGGGTGCTCATCCTTTTTGTCAAATAATACTATACAATGCAATTATAAGAAGTCATTTTGATTACGCTACTTTTCTGTTAGAACCTTGCAGTTAACTTTCTTTGAGATTATTTGATTTATTGCAATACAAATGTCTTCGGATTATATCTGGGGCCATGAAATCTTCTCCTATCAATGCTCTACAAGTTGAATGCGTAGAGCCCCCTCTTTATCTTCGTCGTCAGTATCTTTCTGATCGTTTTTTTTTCATGCTGCTCAATTTTCTAATCATCCAATTTTACAGAAGTTAATTTGTCTTAGTAATTTAGTTTCATCCTCTCGTTACTGGCGTCACAAGGATCCTCCATGTATTTTGAATACACACAACAAATTATTTAATTTGTCTCACACTATTTATCAATTTACTATACAACCCATTTTTACTGTTCCCTATGAGTGTTTAGTTTTCAGACCTAATATTATTTTAAATTTTGGCGTTGATAAGAACTCTCCTGGTGCGGATAAAAAGTTTCTTGATATTTTAGATCGTTCTTGGGCAGGTTGGCTTTCGGTTTTTACGGACGCGTCTAGGTTAACGAGTAATGTCGGAGCAGCTGTTTGGATATCTTTCGTTTGGAATCTTATAAATTAAAAATAAATGCATCATATTTTCAGATTCTCTTAGTTGTTTACAGGACATTTATAAATTTCCATTTCGTGCGAAGGATATGTTACACACTAATTTGAAAATTAGAGAAATTCTTTATAGGTAGATGTTATTTAGCTGGTATCGAAGTAGTTTTAGCTTGGATACCAGGCCATAGCGGCATTAAAGGTAATGAAATTGCAGATAATTTTGCTAAGCAGGCTACTGGGGCCTTACTATGAGCTCTTAAAGCAGGACTTCTAGACAACTGCCCGGTTTATTCGTACCATGACAACTTTAAAGCAGGCCTGCCCAGGCCTACTATTCAAGAGCCGCAGAAAAACCGTTCACCTGTTTTTTTTGTATGGTTTCTCGTTAACATGTCGCTCTAAATCCACTCAGTTTATTAGCTTTCAAACGTCTAGGCGTATGCAATGTTGGTTATATTAAATTGTTAGAATGCCAGTGACAATATTATCCGATCACCTTTGAGAAAACACTATTTAAACAGTTCACCTAAATGAGCGTCATGGTATGATTTCTTTCAAAATTGTTTATGTCAGGTTTAAGAACTGCACGGAACTTGCATGGTTTTTACGAAGCTGATAGTAAGGCCCCTGATTGTTACAGTTGTTCAGTGAATGCAAATTTCTAACAGTCCGGCAACTCTTCTTATTGCGTACGGCTATTCGGCATCACAAACAGGCACCAAACGAAGTTGTAAAATCTAATAGGTCACAAAGGCAGATGAAATGGAATACTCCGACGCTCCGCACTAAATTTGCCCAAAAGTTTTATTTGTTCGTAGCACCATACATATATTCAAAAATGAATAAAATTCTTGATATCTTTAATTGCACGAGATATATTTGTAAACGGAAAATAACAAACTGGTTACTAAGTCTTGACTACACACAAACAGAAAACTTTCTTTCCATTTCAGCCTAATGCAAATGTTGGAAAAAAGTACTACTCTGGCAAATCTCACAACATCATTATTATAAAGTACTCTATTTCACCGAACCGTAATGGTAACATTAACAAAATACTGTAGTAAGTCACTAAATTAATTAACTTTAGCTATTTTGTTCGTACCGACACAAACGTATTCATGCTCGCACTCGTAAATAACACTTACATATACACCCGGTACGCACCACACGCACGCCTTCATGCACACATACACACCTCGCACCCTCTCAAACACATATACACACACCCCACACTCTCTCTCTCTCTCTCTCTCTCTCTCACACTCACACACACACATACTCTCGCGTGATAAAACTTAATTGTGAAGTCACTTCCTCAATATTGTTGCACAATAAGACACTCTGTATGTAATCTTAATATTAGTAGATTATTGGGTGAACTAGTCCTCATGACACAGGGAATCCTAGTATGAGGGCTAGTAGCCACTCTATTGTCCACACTGTAAAGCGGTAATTGATGATTTGGTTACCTATTTATTTGTATCAACTTATTTTACTACTACGAGTATTATGTACCATGATAGCACAATAAACATTAATTTCTAACACTTAATTAATAGAATGTATTAGTGCCTACTGTACATAACATATCCATGATAACCTTAATTCTAAGTATATTTTTTTGTAAACAGTGCTTTAATACTTGTTCAAATAAATTATTATTATTATTATTATTATTTGATTTGGGGCTTGAATCATACTGCAACTGTTTTTCTCGCGATTTACGTAACTCTGCAAAAGTGCAGTTAAATGATAAATGCTCGAATATTTGGAATCGAACAAGAATGATCAAAGGTAGGCATTTTGGCTTAATTCAGCCTACCATACCTTCAAAACCTTGGTTTTTTAAGTTTAAAAATGCTGAGAAATGGGTCACTTCCACCGTAATTCGTTTGCGCCTAGGTCACGTTTGTTCTCCCGTGTTTCTTGCTAAAATCAGGGCCAGGAATCATTCGCTTTGTGAGTGTGGCCTAGATGACGGTACTTTAAATCACATTTTCTTTTCATGTCCTAAGTTAAGTTCTTCTTTGTATGATAAACTTAATTCTGATATCGCTAGACCTACTGATATTAACTCTCTTTTATCGCTTGTTTCAACACCATTTATTTATATGTTATGTAATTTTATTAAAACCAATAATATACGCTTGTAAAAGCGAAACCAGTTTTTAATACTTTTGATATTCATATTACTTTCATTTGATTCCGTACCGTACAATGGTCACTCCTTCAGGGTTGGGGGAGTACAAGGGCAAAATATCCGCCAAAACATGACACTGGCAGAGTAACGTCTTTCCACGTTAAAAAGCCACATAAGAAGAAGAAGAACCATAGAGTAAATTATATATATGTAGATCCTAACGGATTCGAATGTCGCAACTTTGCCAGTATTTGTTACATGATAGTTTCATAAACTGTAGGAGAAAAAAAAGTAAACTTTTGGAAAATTTGTGTTTTGGAATACGGACATCATGTGTGAAGAAAAACTTTACCACGCCTGAGAAGAGAAGCATCAACTGTGGCGTATATATCTAAATTTAATAACTCGCCAGAGATGCCAAAGAGCATCAGCCCAGGATGAATACTAGCGGTGGAAGTCATTGTTCTGTGCTGTCGCTGAAATTGATCCCATCCCTACATAGCAGAAATGGCTCCAGTTCTGCTTGTGGAGATACCAGAAGCTATTGACACCGACTGCTGTGGTTAGTATTTTGTATAATTACTTACATAAATACGTTCTTCATTGTTTAAAATAGTAATTTTCTTGTATTAAGTTCTTTCTTAAATAATAAACATAATAAAATAAAAGCTAGACACTCATACAAAATATAATCAGTGGCTTCTAAGGTTAACATAGCATTTATCAGTATTTGATAAACATACAGTTAAGTGGATCCTTAACTTTGTAAATCATCTGATGTAAACAATAATGGATCTTTTTAAACTCTTTATTGCCTACATCTTATCGAAAGAGTTAATATAAAAGTCTTTTGTAATAGACACAGTGTTAAGTTAGCACATCCTGCCTGCCCATAAATTATAATAAAGATAAATAAAAAAGTGTGATGACATAAACATAATACACAAAATGAAAATATGAACATAACAATTTAAGTTGAATACTTTCATTCTGTAAGTTTTATTACTATAAATCCTCAAATTAATTTATATAAATTTCGCTCTACTTACATAAGAAAGCTGACAGGGTGTAAAACTTTGTTGACATTAAAATATATAGTTTTTTTTCTGTTACAGGGACGTGAACAGTGTGTTATAGATGGAAAGCCTGCACAATACACCTCAGTCATTCAACATATGAAGCCTCTCTTCAGATTACTGTATTTATAGAGTGTGACGTAGCATCACAACCCATAAATACAGTAGTTTGTGATAATTCTGAAGGAATGCCTATCGACAATGCTTCAATGAGTGATGGGACATCAGTCATAGGCTAACCTGAATATAATGAAACGTCGACCTGTGAGAAATTATCAAGTAACGAAAAGAGACTAGAAACAAATTTTTGAAACTTAACACACGTGACACGAGAAAAGAAATGCCGAAAATAATATGAACTAGAGGAAAATATTTTACAAGTAAATTTAAGAGAAGCATTTTGCCAAAAACAGATAATATATGTTGTGCAACTCGGTTAAAAGACATCACCACTGTTTTAATTTAAAGAATGATGATTTAAGTTGGATTTATGCTGCAGCAATGATGACATGTTATGCACAATAATTACATTGTAGCAAATGTAATTATTATTCATGGATTATAATAAAACATAAGTACATATCGATACCCTAATTTGCAAACCTACTAACTCCTCTGGAGCAAATTTTACAGGAGAGACTTAAAACGTCGTAATAAATTTTACATATGTAATAAAGAAAAACCAAAAATCCCGTTGGAAATTATGCTAGTTATTTATCTTAAAACACTTAAAAATCTATTATATTTTTACAACTATTGAGTTTTATCGTTAAAAATGGAGTTGTTAGATTTGGTTTAAGCAATAATTAAAACTAAAAGTGGAGTTGTTTGTTTTTATTTTAAACTTTACGCAGAGTACCATCCTATTCGTGTGGCAACGCATCGTAATAGGCGTGATAATCACGGGGCATGGATGACTTAAGTTGCTGTAGATCATAAAATTTTTTTTTCGTGATTTTTCTTCTTTCTTCATATACGTTTTTTAGGTCCTCCACCCTTACGGGGACAACTTGGGTTTTTCTTTGATTGAGGATCCTCCACTCCTCGCCAAACCGCAGTTTGTACATTACATCTCCATTAGGTCTGTACTGCAGAGCTCTTAGATCAGTAACCTGTAAAAAAACACTTGATTTTAAAGCCTCCCTGTAAATAATCACATAACAAACATGTAGAAAGAAGGTCTTAAGTCATAATAAGTTGAAACAAAGCATGCAAATTAAGAAAATAAGTATATATTATATACCTTTGGATCCCCTTTCATTTTCCCAGGGCGAATGGATTTGTAAAAAGCGATTTGTTTGAAATCCTTGAAGTAGGGAAAAGTTAAATATTCACAGACGTATTTTTTATTATTGGTCTTTGCCGTTCGGCAGATGTTTAAGTATTCAGCAGGGGCATGGATAGTTTGGTTTTTCAGCCGCTTCTCAATCATGGCATGCATGCTGTCCACCTCCATTTGTGTGTGGCCAACCTCGAGGTATTTATGACTTATTTTTATGTTATAATACATTGCCAAATTAATGAAGGCGTTACTAAGAACTACGTTGCGGTTTTGATAGGTGCAACCATCAGTGTAAAACACGATGTGTCGGTCCTTGTCGTCCATTTGAGGTAAAATATGTTTTTCAATAAATTTCGACATTATAGTGGCAAATTCCTCGGAATTAAGGCCACCCTCAGATTCGTTCCACACAAAACAATAACCTTGTTCCATTTTCATGTCAAAAATACACCAATTGTGGACACATAATTTTGTTTTATAATAATTGCTGGAAACAGTAGACTTAGGTGCCAGTAGAACGGCTTGGAGGTCAGCAGTAAAAATAAATTTGTGGTCTTTCTTGTCTTGTTGTTTTTCAGCTCTAGCTTCTTTCTTTTTCTGAATGTGCTCATTGTATACGTCTTCACTAATTTGACCAATTACATATCCATTACATGTCTCACAGATATCTTTTTTTGGTTTAAACAAGGATATTTTTTTCAAAGTAAGTGCATTGGAAAATGTGGCGATGCTCAGTGGTTTTACGTTTTTGGAATTGCATTCCTCTTTATAGAGTGTATAAAGCTGTTGTTTAGACATAATTTCGGGTTGCAAGTACAACAGAGAGGTTCTTTGCCGGCAGTAGTGAGAAGGTAGTTTAGGTAATTCGTCCAGAAAACTGTCCATAAATTTATTTTCTAAGGAACTGACTCTATTGCTGGCAGAGGCTGTAGACCGATTGTTAGGGTGGAAATCATTTTCACCCGTTGTGGTTACTTGTGATACCTTTTCTTCTTTCCAAGCCCAGCATTGGTAGGTGGTTATAGAAAAGGTGTTTATGAATAAGGTCTTACACACTCTTATCATTTCATCGTTTTTCTTCAAATAATAAACCATTGAATTCTTTCTTTGTGATTTATTGGGGTCTTTTCTGTCTCTTTTTCTCTTCGGTGTGACACATTTTATCAGGCAATTAATAAAAAAAAAAATTCTCTCCCCAATCCATAGCCCAATACTGTTTAAATAAGCATTCTCGGTCATTTTCAGATATCAAGTGACAATTAAATACTTCATTTTTATTCTCTTGACATTTGCATGGTGGTTTCATTTCCTTTTTTGATTTAGGTACATCTTGTAACCATTTTCCTTCTACTTTTCTTTTTTCCATAATATTCAATTCCCTTTTCTCTGTTAAGTCTGTTTTTTTCAATAGTCCAATCCTTTTTATCTACTTGACAACGTTTTCTTCTCTTAACCAGTGGTTTATCGTCTTCGGACTCTGAACTTTCACTATATTCAACTAATCTGGTCACATTGTTGAGCGATGATGAAGTGATAGCTTCCTCAACCGCAGGGGTAGGGTTAATGTTGATGTTCAGCGTGCATGAACCGGTTGGAACATCATAAACTCTAGGGGGAATGTTTATGTTGTCATTCAGCAAGGATGATGTGGTAGTGTGTTCATCAACTACAGGGTTTATGGCAATGTCGGTTCCTTGGTTGGTATCGTCCGCTTGGGGTACATATTGATCAATAAACTCAATTTGAACATTGTTCGGGACATTAATATCATCATCAAATAATAGGAAATTGTGAACTTGAGGGACATCATCGGTGTTTGTTGTAGCTTTAGAGAGTTGACATTCTTCCTGGTGGCAACTCACAATGGTTTCCGTCTCAGGTTCATTCTACGGTGCAGTAGGCTGTGTATGGATCGGTATTGATTCTAATAGTGTTAGGTTATTTGAAGGAATGGAGTATCAAAAGCATTAAGGGTAACATCAGAATTAGTAGTAATGGAAGTATCTTCATAGAATTTTGGGTATTGGTTAGCTTGGAACAATGCATTATCAGGGTTAGTAATGTCGTTATTGGCAATATTGTTGGCACTCATTTTTTGCACAGCAAGCAACATTCTTAGAACTCGTGCTTTAGACATATTCCTGCACCAAAGAGAAAAAAAATAAGCAAACAAAACAATAAAAGCATCAGGATAGTAAACATCATTTCATCACAACAAATAACAAAATCACCATTTGTTTCCAGCAACAAAATATGCTTAAAATATGACTACGCTTTGTTTAATGTAGGATAATACTTTTGACACATGTAATTTCCTTATTACGGCGTACTAGGGTTGCGTTTATTTCCTTATATTTGGCTTAATATTGCAATAGTAACTTTATACCCTCTAAATAGGTGTCAACTGTCAAAAGTATCATCCTATATTAGACAAACTGTAGGAGTTCCTATTCAACAACCATCAGATAGCTATAACATGTTGTTGTGCATATTTGGTTGGTGGAAACACATGTTTAGAAAGTGTTTTTCTAAACATGTGTTTCCACCAACCAAACCAAAAATTTATAAATTTAATTTGCTGTCATCATCATGTACATTATGGCAAAACGCACAAAAGGTTAAGTTGGTACTAGTAATATTGAAGTCCCACGCGCGCACGCACACACACAAACACACACACACACACACACACACACACTTCACATTTATAAATTGTCATTTCTGCACATGATTGTACGATGAAATTAAATTATTAGGCCCACAGTATCTAAAAAATCTTGCGAAAAACATATCAACTCCAAGCATCACACGAAAATAACCATAAGTCAAATCTAATAACTCCAATCCCCGTGCAAATTTTCCAAAAAACATGTCAAAATAATGTTACAAGGCTGTTTAAATCATAAATACACTTACCTTAATATATCTTCTACTTTTTTAAGGCTTCAAACGGTGATAAAACCCACTATAACCATTTGTTTTGAAAATAAATCTTCAGAAGCATGCGTACGCTTCTGTGACGCCATACAAAATGGCCGACTGCGCGGGAGATATTCGATTATTTTGTCAAAATCGATGCGTTCCATTTCACGCGGAGTTGTTTGATTTTCAAATGGCGTTTTACACCAATACAGTTGGGAATCATGGAGTTATTAGTATTTTAAAAAATAGAGCAAAAAATCTAGTTTCTGCCGGTATCAAAATGTATTTTTTCGTAAAAAGTGGAGTTATTTGGTTTGCAAATTAAGGTATCGATATTCGAAGTTGTTATTGATAATATTTTTAAGAAAGTGATGGGCTGGAAATTTTATTACTTACATTGGTATTTTGAAATTAACAAACCAATGCTCAGAAACACACTCTTATTAAATAAATGGAAATATGCTTAGTAAAAGGCATGAGATGTTAAAATTAAGTATATTTTATTGTTATTATCATGAAGTGAGCCGTGAATAATGAATAGGTAGGTGCTATATAATAATGTATATCTTGCTAGTGCCGCTAATGAGTACAAAGAAAGATTTAATACACATGAGTAGTTGTCAGGTCGATGTGAAGTCAATGTCTAGTATTATCCTTTCTGTAAAAATACAGCGAGTGTGACAATGTTTAGAATAATTTATTTTATGGTAATTCATCATTTATTGTCATAATTGTTGAAACAATCTGTACCTATAATTATGTATAAATAAAGACTGATTTTGTATTATGATTATCATTTACTAATTTGTTAGTCAATTATCATATCAGCCATATATAAATAATTAGGCAACATTTAATGAAATCCATGGTCCCTCCCTGCCTTCCTATACAGTTGGCTTTGATAAAAGGCCAAATTGTAGAGTGTTGCATATGACATGTTACGATTATGGCAGAGACAGTGTCAAGCTTACTACAAAACAAGGATGTCGACTATCACCTCCAGACATCTATTATGTAGGTATACCTTGTCTATACTTTAAGTTAATTCTTGAGAGCTGGAATATCCAGCTATCGTGTGTGCTGCCAGCTCATTGAGCAACCGTATCTAAAAACTCGGAAGGTCCAACCACAGCCTGAAAAGAAAATTAACTATTAAAGTCAACATGGCATAGCTCTAAATTAAATAATTATGTTCATACTAAACTTATTATTGTGTCTACTTGCTCAATAATTTGTATGTTTTGTAGCAATAAATATTTTTTATAATATAAGTAGGTATAGAAATTATAGGTTCATTAAAAACATAAAGGCTCAGATTATGAGCGTCAAGGTACCTATAATAAATATGTAGCTACACTTACTTGGACAGTTCTTCAAGTTTCGTGGTGTTGTACACCTGGAGTTGAAACTATCTCTTCAATGTGTAGGTACAATCAATTGCACCATCTACATTTCTGAGTGCCTGATGCCTCTGTTTTGTCCCAGTCCACAAAATGTAGCTAATATAATTGCCTAGTTCGTCCAGTGGTTATCAAGTGATATTTATTTCTTTCTTAAAGGTTTTCGAAAATTATCCACATCCATTAAAATGGATATTGTGAGTCTTATAGATCCGTTAGAATTTAGATTAGAGTCTGTTAGAATTAGATGCCACTCAGGTGAACTGTGGTCAAATAATCGTGACTCAGTTATTGTTCTAGAATGTAATCTCTACCTAAAACCAGTTTTAAAACTTGATTCAGAACCGAGCAGGCTTCTGGAATACGGACCGTAGTGATATATTCAAGGAATATTTAACTCTCTACCGAGAGGATTATTTTTTTTTTTTTTTTTTTTTTAATTATGGCAATTGTTTAGAACATTCATGCCAGCATCATGTCAAAAGAGGTAGATATAATTAACAAAATCGGAGAAATTTAGATGTAAGTATCTGAAACAAAGGAAAAATATCTTACACTACATACTATCTACAAAATTATCAAATTACTATTTAAAAAAAAACTAAATAATTACATAATATACACATGGTTTAACATAAATACCAGTTTAATTTAATTTACACACAACTACAGCTTGATGTTATTTTCAGTTATGAAAGATGATAATATATTAATTGAATCAACGTTAATATTACACAGAATGTTATCTATATGAATAGGAAGAGGAAATTTAAAATGAACCAATGAACTAAATAATGAATTATGATCAAATAAGGGGCAAGAAAAGAAAATATGATTTATATCAGCTTCATCCATACCACACTCACAAATTGATGAATCTTTAATTCTCAATTTCTTAAGATGAACAGCAGAAGAGCAATGGCCGAATCTCAACCTAGCTATTATACAACAAATTTTCCTATTACATTTAAATTTAAAAAACCAGGGTTTAGCTTGAATATCAGGTTGGAGTTTAGCATAATAAGCTCCTGTTCGTCTACTAGTCAGTGACCATCTTTTGAACCACCTAGACTTTAGGTCACGAATAGGGAGAAGTAAAAGGTCTTGAGGATAATTTTTGAAAGGAACTTTATCACCGCATATTATAGCTTGCTTTGCAATCTCATCAGCCTTTTCATTGCCATGTATATTATTATGGCTTGGAATCCAAGCTAAGTGAACAGAATAACCAATAGAACTACACTGTATTAACATTTCCTTGCATTTAAATATAATCCAGTTTTTGGAACCTATTTTAAATGGATTACTCTGAAAAGCTTGAAGAGCACTTAAAGAGTCAGAAAAAATAACAGTTTTCTTTAATTTGAACAGCAATATATAATTGATAGCTTCCATTATACCCCTACATTCACCAACAAAGACAGATGTTTCAGGAGGACACTTAATCTTTTGAACAATATTGTAATTTTGGTGGAATAAACCAACACCAACACACCCATTTTGATCTAATTTCGAGGCATCTGTGAAGATGCTATGCCAGCCTGGCCAAAGATTATCTTTAATCCTTAAGAAATGTTTATTAACAAAGGGATCTACTTTGCTCAAATCCAAATGAAGATGTAAAGTGGGTTCAAATAAAATACACTGATAGTCAAATTCAAACAGAGAAATTTTAGGGGTTCTATGAGTAGGGTATTTGAGGGCTTTAATTTTTGAAAAACTCATAACTAAGCAAGGAGTTTTTTTATGTTTCCAATAAGGCTGGGAAATATAACTAAATAATAATTGCAGTTTTGGAAAAAGAGGATGAGAAGAAAATTGAAACAAACGAAACAAAAACATGTCCGAAAGATATTGACGTCTTAAATCTAAAGGAGGTTCATCACATTCCACTTGCAAAGCGTTTTTAGGAGTAGATCTCATTGCTCCAATAACAATACGTATCGCTCTTGCTTGGATCAAGTCCAATGAATTGAGCGCTCTTTTACAAGCTGGCTCATATAAAAATGAAGCATAGTCAATAACACTACGAATAATAGCATTATAAAGAAGCTTTAAATAATAAGGATGAGCACCCCACCAAACACCAGCCAAACACCTTAAAATATTCAAATTTTTTTCGCACTTAACCGAGATATAGTTTAAATGCGATGAAAAGTTCAATTTGCTGTCTAAAATAAGACCTAAAAACTTTTTTTCATTTTCGACAGGAATCCTAGTGTTGTTAACCATTATGTTAAGTCTGGGCTTTAACCGTTTTCTAGAAAAAATAACTACAGAACTTTTAAGAGGAGCTATTTCTAGACCATTGTAACATAACCAAATATTTAATGACTCAAGAGCTTGAGACAATTTATGAGCAGAATTTAAAATATCACGATCTGAAATATAAACAACAAGATCATCAGCATATTGCAATAACCTGCAATAAGGTGACACAAATTTGTTTAAATCATATGTGTAAATATTAAAAAGCAAAGGACTTAGAACAGAGCCCTGAGGCAAGCCTTTGAAGACAGATCTGCAACATTTAATATCCCCGTTTATTCTTAGTTGAGCTGTACGGTCTAGAAAAATATTAAGTATAAAATTAGTTATTTTACCAGGTAAAAACAAACTTTCCATTTTAGTTTTAAGAATAGAAAGTATAACATTGTCATATGCGGAGCATATATCAAGAAAAGCAGCAACAACAGACTCATTTCTAGAGAATGAGAGTCTAATATCAGTAACAAAAATAGACAAACTATCTAAAGTCCCCCTACCTTTTCTAAAACCATATTGACATTCAGGCAAAAGATTTCTGCTTTCGATTAGCCACTCCAGACGATTTTTAATAAGATGTTCTGTGATCTTTGTCAGAACAGAAGACATAGCTATTGGACGATAACTATCAGATCTTTCAGGATCTTTGCCGGGTTTTAAAATTGGAATAATGATTTGGGTTTTCATCACATCTGGGACAAACCCCAAATCTATCATCAAGTTTATCATTTCCAGATAATAACCTAACATTTTCTCACCAGCATTAACCAAAAAGGAATATGGAATTCCATCTGGACCAGGGGAAGTATCTTTAAGAGAAGCGAGAACAAGGTGCAACTCTTGCATGGAGAAAGGAGTAAAACTTGCATCATAATCAGAACTTGAGGTGAAAGTATCAAAAGAACTAGGAACAAAGGGTGGAGCTAGCCTGTCCATGAATTGCTCAAACCAACTTTCACAACTAGGGTATGGAGGAGAAGGTTCTCTATATGAACCACGAAACTTTCGAATTGATTTCCATACATACGAGGAATTGACACTAGGAGAAATAGTAGAGCAAAAGTTTTTCCATCCCTCTGACTTTTTCGAATGAAGGATTTCCTTTGACTGAGATAGAACATCCGTTAATGACTTATAGTTTTCATTTGTCATGTCCTTAGAATACACTTCTTCAGCGGTCTTTCTATTTGTCACAGCATCCGTACACTCTTGATCCCACCATGGAGGAGATCAGTATAATCAGTATAATCAGTATAATCAATTTATTAGTAAATACAATTTACAAGTCAAAAATTACATTTAAATTAGATCAAAATAATACATTTTTAAAATAATAACAAAATTAATAATATAATATAGAATAATAACAAAATAATTAATCAAAATCATAACCATTATGATACATTTAAATAATCAATTCATTAAAAAGGTATATCATCATCACATCAATCTATGTTTCTTATTTTGAACTTTTAAGGGAAATGAATGCTTAGCAGCAGAATGAATAATATTTATAAATGAATGAATACATTGATTCAAAGAATGGGGAAATATCAGGGGAAGATCACAAACAATTTCTTCTAAAAATGATTTAAATTTGGACCATTCATCAGAATCAGATTTATTGCTTAGTTTATACTGTAACAATGGCTTAAATGGAGTTTGTTCAATTTTAGAAAATGGAAGATCAATTAAAACAGGAAAGTGATCACTTCCAAAACAAGATGATAAGGTTTTCCATGACATTGAAGGAGTTAAACTAGCTGATACCATAGTCAAGTCCACAGCACTAACCTGCTCATTTGGTCTTGTACGACGAGTAGGGCTCCCAGTGTTTAATAAACACAATCCCAGCTTATCCATTATATTGAAAATATAATTAGCAAGAGAATCTGAGGCTTGACAACCCCAGACTGGATGATGAATGTTAAAGTCTCCCATTATAATAAAGGGACCTTTTATGTTTGTTAAGATATCAAAGAATGTTGTTAGTATGTCAAAAGATGGTCTGGGTATACAATGATATAAATGTTATGTTTTTAAACCTAACAGCAACAAAAGAGAACTTCTCAGATACAGAAGATGATGGTAAATGTACAAGATGAGAATTTACAGAGTTTCTGACAAGTATGGCAGAACCACCATACCCGTCAGCTTTGTCATCCCTGAAACAGAGGTAGCGAGGAACCTTAAAAAAGGAACCAGGCTTAAGCCATGTCTCAGAGATAGCAATAACAATAGGGTCATATTTATTGATAATATATAACAAATCTGTTTTTTTACTATTTAAACTTTGGCAATTCCATTGTAGCCCTAGTGAGGGAGCCATAATGGAAAGGTTGTGATGATGGAATGGAAGAATCTAGGGCAACGTTGGACGGTACAAAAGTAGGACAATTAAGTAGCTTCATGAGAGCCTGTATGAGCTCCATAATGCTACCAGAGGAAGAAAGGGGATCCGAACCATGACAATTAAAAGCAACACCATTATTGTTGATCATAGGTGGATTCGCAACAATGGCCTGATGGGCAGATTGATCATAGCCATGGCGTTGTGGAGGAGGAGGTCTGGGTTTTATGAATATTGTTTTTTTATGTGAACTATTAGCTTTTGCAGCATAAGAATGAGAGGTAGAAGAAACACTATTAGCATACGATGTTTTTGTTGCATCACTATATGATTTACCCCTAATAGGAGAATGTAATTTGGAAGCTTCAATATAAGATACACTTTTGTCTGCCATAGTAATCTTAATTTCTTTTTGTCTGCTAAACTCTGGACAGCTCTTATTTGTAGAGTAATGCAAGCCGGAACAATATATACAAGATGAAGTGCCCTCTTCCACATTGCATGAGTCACCAGTATGACCCTCTCCACACTTGTAACAACGTGGCTTAGACCTACAGCTATTTTTTGTGTGCCCAAACTTACAACATTGAAAACATTGTACAGTAGGATAATAGTAGCGTTCAACTGGTAGAGAATTAAAGCACATGAATACCCTTGGAGGCAGAACCTGACCATCAAAAGATAACACGCAAGATTGTGACGGCTTAAATACAGGGGCACCAACAACAATTACTTTATAGTTTAAGCGCCGAATTTTTACTATGGGGCAGCCATCGAGAGGGACACGAATGTTCTCCAGTACCTCTTCTTCAGACCATTCAGTGGGGATCCCCTTGACAAGACCCAATCGGACTGTGCTAAATGATGGGATAAATGCCTTAAAATCATTTTTAATTAAAATTTCATTTGCAATGAAAATATTGGCAGAGTTTGCATCACTGAATGACAGTGATACTCTATTACGTCCTATTCTACTGACACTTCCTTCAACAATATTTTGTATCTTATTCTTATTGAGAAAGTGCCCAAAGTTAATTGGGTGCAAGAAAGTACCTGAAGTGGGAGAAGGCTCAACTTTTTGGACATGCACTGTAAAAGGCCCCTTATCGGAAGACTTATATACCTGCCTACCAGAGGGGGTATAAACTGGAATTGATGGGGTTTGCGAAATGGTTGCTGAAGGAGAAGCAAGTGAATCAGTCATTTGACAATCAGTTATCTGTGAATCTGTGATGGACTTTGATGATGGACATATTGTTTGGCCTAATGGAATAACTGAATCCTGGGAATGTTTCTTTTCTTTATTATATTTATGCTTTTTGCATGTTTTTTTCCGTTTAATGGTAGAAAAGGAGCCATCGCCATGCTGATTTGGTTCCACAACATCTGAAGAATCAGAAGCGATGGAGACAAACTCAGCTGGTGAGGGGACAAAATCACGCCTATCTGCGTTAAATTCAATAGACAGGTTTAATTCTGGGGGCCTGCCGCCCCCATCGTATGTTTCCATCAGATTCGATGAAAAACAATTGAATAAAACAAATGAAGACTATATTCTATGAATTTTGTTAAAAAACTTACCAACGATGAAAAATACACGTGCTACGCTAATGAAATATTCTATCTACATACAAACACACTAATATTATACACTAAATACAGCAAAAAGATATTTTTCACAATTTAATAATCGCCAAAGCACCCGTGCTCCTTGACACAACTTTGACAATCCTCGAGAGGATTTGTTTGGGTAGTAATGACACAAAACTTTGCTAGTTAAAATCTCAGACCAAATAAAAAAGTCAAGACAGAATGTTGTGAACAGAAAAGTGAAGCCGGTAAAACTACGCCTCGCCGTGTACATACACAATTACACACACACACACGCACAACGAAACTACGCCTTGACTCGTCAGTCGAACTATCGCTGCGCGTGGAAGCAACACGTAAAGTAAATCAACAAATTTACCAGTCAAAATGCCGAATTGTGTCGTGAAACGGTGTTAAAACAAACATCAAAATATAAAAAGAAGGATGGAATCACATTTCACACGTAAGTAATTTGGAAAGCAATATTATAAATAAATAAAAATAAAGGTTATTGCGTGGAACATAGAAAGTGTTGCCATGGTAAAGCCTGTAAGGTTTACCCTATTATTGGGTAATCTTAACATTTAGTATATATGTTACGTATAATACGGGTACGTTTTTATAATAGTTTATCAACGTGTTTTAACCGACTTCAAAAAAGAAGTAGGTTAAGAAAGTCTAATTGAGGACTTTTCTTTAAATATAATATTGTATGACACTCGACGTAATATCTTTATACAAAACCGGTTCCGTCGGTTGAAAGCAAATAAAAAAAAATAGGCAATTCTTTTTTTTTATTTTTAGTTTATTATCAACCGACATCTAAAAGGAGTAGGTTCGCAATTAGGTTCTATTGTTTTAAATACTTGTTACCTCATAAGTCCGTTATTTATAAACCGATTTGAACAATTATTTTTTTGTTGGAAACCTGATACCTTTAATATGGACTCGCATTAATTTCACACTGGATTTTCAATTTCGTACATATTGAAGGCGGTTATGTATTTTTGTAAAAATAAACCATATTTCTATTGAAGTCTTTTGTTTTTAGGGTGTATCTATATTAATTGTTGTTGTGTGTAGTTAGTATGCGGAAAGTTATACGAGATGGTCGACCAGTCTTTGTCATCACGCGATTTTATAAACCAGTCGTAGAAGAAAAATGCAAAGCAGGATTCATAGGTACATTAATAAATATTGAAAGTTTAAAAGCGCTTTATACGAAGTACATAGAATATGAAAAAAGGCTGTTTTTATTATCTACTTATAAATTAAGCCAGGATCATTTGGAGATTCTATTTACGTCTATTAGGATGCATGGAGGGTTCAACGATAACCCTAACGTAAGACAGTTTACAAGCAAGCTACAATAAATACTATGTCATTTAGAATTAAAATGTCTTGCAAAAAGTAATTGTGTTCCTTTAGAACACTTATATAATATAATAAATAGCACTTCATCGTCGTATAGAAACGAAGAAGAAGAAGAAACCATTGAAAATTCTTCGTTTCAACTTCTTAATGAAATTGTTAATGAATCATTTGATTGGGCCAGTTGTTTACATGACAATTTATATTATGGTGACTACAGAAAAATGATAATTGGTTACATATCTGGAAGTACAGTGCACTATCTTGTTAAAACCATAAAATGCTCTAAATGTTAAGATGCTTCGCAGACTGATGAGAAACTTTATTTTCACAAGCTCATTAGTTTAAAAAACAAAGGCGGTTTTCGCTTCCCGTCTAAGGATCTTTTTGACATTTGTGTCACTTGTGAAGCAGTTGTTCGAAAATTATTGAATGAAAGTATTGCAATAACCGCAGAATATCAACACCAAACTATAGTCATGAACATATTAAAGAAATTCATAGGAAACAATCAGATTTTTATCAATTTAGAGTCAAAACATGAATATGTTGGGCAGGAACATAAACTTAATTTAATACGGTGTGTAATTGAGAAATACTTAAACATTAGATTCCACCATATTGCTAAATTAGAAAGTATTTCTAAATCAGTGCAAAGTAAACGACAAGCTTACAAAAAAATAATTCAGCATAAAGGTTTTTAAATAAAACTGCCAAAATAAAGCAGTTACACCAAGTGATTTTATTTCTGAAACTCTTTGTCTTTTCTCTTTCACTACCCAATGCCACTACTTTTTACCGACACCTAATGTAGGAACCCTATTATTATATTAAAACTAATAACGTTATAACTTTATTAAATTTATAACGTTAATAATTTGATAACGTTATTTTTATGGGGTAATTTAAATTATCATGGCAGCACCGATTCACGCACTACATGCATAGAAAACCGGCCTCACTGCTCTGTTCACAACATTCTGTCTTGACTTTTTTATTTTGTCTGAGGTTAAAATTTGGTGCACGCGTGGCCTTTTTGGATTATGAAAAGGTTTTGTAGTGCAGGGCTGCGTTCCAGCAAACTTTAGACCAAGTAATGTTCAGCCAAGATTTGATCGAGCGTTACTAGAACGTCCTTTAGCATTATCTGGCAAAAACGAGTATGACATATATGACTTAGGTGTCAACTTTGTTGGTTTCAAACTAATTTGAGGATATTAATTACTCTCCACTGGTCAAGAATATATAATTATGCACATTGAGTTTAGTACAAATAAATAAACCTGTCCATTCGTCGTGGAAATGCAACAAAATACTTTGTCATTATCCACACTCTGTCACTTGACAGCCTCAGACAAAATAAAAAAGTCGAGTTGACAGCCGACCAAGATTTGGCTCTCTCAAAAGGTAGAAAAAGGTTGGCCAGTCGGGACAAAATTTGTTCTAGCACGTGTCGTGAAACGGGCGTGATCAAATCTTGATCCGCGCAAATTTAGGCCTATAGGCGTCGTGGACCGGCAGTTTTACCAAATTTTGGCTTGTCCTGTGGCTTGCTGGAACGCAGCCCACGCATGTCTTAAATAGCCCGAAAGATTTTGGTACTGGTTTCATTTATAATTATTTGTACTTATTTTTTTTTTGGTTAAGTCTTTACGGCAACGATTGTTTTTTTGGTGGTCATTAAATTTCATCCCTAATGTAAGTATATTTTTAGACTTGAAATTCAGGTTTGTTTAGTTTCTACCTACTAGTAATGAATTGGTGGGATTTCAGCATAAGGAATAAAACGAAACGTACATATAGACTTGCTTTTTATTACAAATAAACTATACAAAGTTGCGCACAGAAAAACACAAGTATATAACAACTCTGATTACATAGATTGGAAGTTTATTTACATAAATCGATTGACAAAAGATTCAATGAAGATTCCAATTGGACAAAATATTGACAACGTAATATTGTAACGTTTTTATATCCATTATCCATATATTATAGTATTGAAAGCTAATTTGTTTGAATAAACTGAATATGAAATTGTATAATAATATAGATTGCCCTGTAATTCTTGTTTGGTTTTACTATACAATTACAATTTCATTTGTCATGTAACAGAAAAAAACAAATATAACACAGTGAAATTGTTTACATTTCAACATGTATCTCCAATATTAGAAACATTGTGAACACATTTTTTATGACAAGATTATCAACATATTATTTACAAATTTACACATTCACAAGACTATCAACATATTTACAAGTCAACATATTCACAAATTTACATTACATTCACTCATATCTTCATACATACTCTTTAGTCATTCATCTCTTTCACGCCTTACATAACATTCACTCATCAGTTCATACTCTTCAGTCATTCATCTCTTTCACACCGGCGCCGCCGCCGGTAGGTTAGAAAGATTAACCACTGTGTGGTAATCTTTCCAACACATCCCTATACACAGTGGGACCTTGCACAAGTCACACTGTGTATTGACCCTCGTGCGTTTTTTGAGGGCCTTACAACGAACGCAAGGCAGACTCTGGAACCTGCGCGTGCCTCCGGCAGCCACATCGGGTGCCGTGTTCACGGGAAAGTGGCTGCCAGGCTGAAGACGCGCAAGTTCCGAAGTGTGCCTTGGGTTCGTTGGTCTTAGTGGCAGCTCCTCGCGCGGGAACAGGTCAAGAAGACCTTCGGCCACCCGATACCGATACTCGCGATGCGTATACAACCGGTTCAGGGGATTCCGCGTATATATAATGAAGGCGTTCAAAAGGCTGGTGTTAAATAGCCTTTTGAAAACCTTCATGTACCACTTCCTCCCCCGCTTCCTCTCAACCAGAAACATTGACAGTTTCTGGTCTTTGAGGTCTACCCCCCCCATGTACCGGTTGTACTCGTCAATCGCAATCGGTTTCGGGCAGTCGCGCCCCGCGCGAGTCCCTGGGACCATTACGTGCGAGTGGTAAGTAGACAATGCGGTGACAAGCTTCACGTCCTTCCACGCCACCAGCGCGATGTCACCGCATTGTCTAGTTACCACTTCTCCACGTGTCATCCTGTTCGGCATCAAATCCTTCAAAATTTGTGGGACACCGTGGCGGGCACGGGACATCGTTCCTAACACATCTGTATGCCGGCTTTTCAAGTACCTCGTTAGGGACAACTGGTTATACCAGTTGTCCATAACGAGGACATGCCCTGCATCCAGAAACCCGTCCATGAGTAGCAACACAACCTTGGCGGTATGGTTGCTAAACCCATGGACAGGTTCTGGATGCATGGCATGGTCTTTGCCGGTATACAAATGTGTCCGGAGAAGATAGCCCGTTTCCGCCTCACAAATTTCAAAGGATTTGATGCCGAACCGGGCTGCTTTCGTCCTTATATACTGCCGCCCGCTTAGAAGGCCCTTGCAAAGTAGAAGGGACTCGTCTAAGCTTAGGTGCTGGGCGGGAGTGTATAAGGACGAAAACACCCGGTTGCAATGGTCCAGGACAGGGCGCACTTTCTCTACCTTTCGCGCATGACCCGTCGCACGGCCCAGGTTTTCATTGTTCACAAAGTGTAAATACTTTGTGATCAATAAAAACCTGGCACGAGTCATTACCCTTTTAAATTCCGACATTTGCAACCTCCCAGTCATCCAATATTCTTGCAGGCTTGTTCTATGGCAAAAAGACATATGGATAAGCAGAGCGAAGTATCTATACAATTCCTCAACCGAGACATCACTCCAAGGAACCGAATGAGATCGTTTCCTCGGAGGTATGTCCTGATTGCGGGATTGTAATAGAGACTGCTCTGCGTACCTGTTTGTCTCTCTTGCCATAGTTTCCATGAACTGGAAATCCCAAAACTGCAAGAATATTGTGACTGGATCTGAGGATGCAAATGTCGGACCAGGATCCCGTCGGTAGGTCTCCTGTTGGCCAGAAAAACTAGAATAGTCTTCTGACCAATCGAAGACCGTACTAACGTTTACCTCCTCGTGCTCTTCCACATCCTCAACCACTTCATCCACTTCACCTAATTCATGCACTCTTACAGGCTGTTGTTCCACCCATTCCTCCCTTTCATACACGTTCTCCCGCCGGAGCTGCACCTCTTCCACTTCATCCGGCACCGGTAAGAAGTAATCTTCGCCTTCATCGTCGCTCCCCGAGTCATATAAAATATTGGTGATCTCTTCGTCACCAAGAGGTGACAGGGAGCGACGAGGACGACAACGGCCACTGGCTCCATGATTTGATCGAACAACCTGAACACAAAACAAAGCACGTATTACTCGTAGTATCAGGACTTAACATACCTGTAAATATAGTTACGTAAAATCGGACATCTTGTGAAATATATACTTACTCCCAATCCGCTCGGACCCGGTTCAGCTACATTGCCGCTCGGCCCAGCAACGGTAGGCTCCGGCGCGCCTCTACCACGTCTTGCGGCTCTCCCTCTCTTCGTCTTTGGCATTTTCAAGTAAGAAACAAAAAACACAATAAAAATAAAATATTACTATATGAATATCATATATAAACTGCTGTATTTAAATATTATAGTTTCACCCGCGTTGTACTATATAATATATACAGCAGCTCGTGTATACATACATATACGAGCTCCTATATATACTATATTGTACGATGCTAGTGAAACTGCGGTATTTAGCTAGTATAGTTTCACCCGCGTCGTACAATATAATATATACAGCAGCTCGTGCATACATACATATACGAGCTCCTATATATACTATATTGTACGATGCTAGTGAAACTGCGTTATTTAGCTAGTATAGTTTCACCCGCGTCGTACAATATAATATATACAGCAGCTCGTGTATACATACATATACGAGCTCCTATATATACTATATTGTACGATGCTAGTGAAACTGCGGTATTTAGCTAGTATAGTTTCACCCGCGTCGTACAATATAATATATACAGCAGCTCGTGTATACATACATAATTATACGAGCTCCTATATATACTATATTGTACGATGCTAGTGAAACTGCGGTATTTAGCTAGTATAGTTTCACCCGCGTCGTACAATATAATATATACAGCAGCTCGTGTATGTATAAATATAATATTCATATATGATATAGCTGCTGTATATATTATATTGTACGACGCGGGTAAAACTATACTAGCTAAATACCGCAGTTTCCTCGCGTATTATATATATATATATATATATATAATATTCTCCTCAGTTAATATATTGGCTTCAATAACATGAAATATCTAATTACAAATTTTCACAACTATAACTTCAAAAACAAAGATTATCCACACAAAGTTTCATCCCCCATTTCTATGAAAAATATTAAGAAACAGCATTTTTAATTTTTAATGGACTAGCTAACTATAAATAAAGCTAAATAAAACTATATGTAGTATAGAACACTAGCTGGTGCCCGCGACGTCGTCTGCGCAGGATTAGTATTTCGAGTAGCTTATTATCTTCTCCAAAGCCATATCTTTATACCAAAATGTCATAAAATAAAGTAAATGTAAGTTTGTACTTAGTAAATCAATCAGTAAACACTAATAATATAATATAATATAGTACCTAAGTACATACAAATATAAAATTAATCACCTTGGAAAAAACTGTCATTACATTTCATTGCCCATGAAGGGATTTGTGTTACATTACATCACCCTTGACGGTCACCGAGCACGTCTAGTGTATCAAGCTGTCAAAATGATTTTTGACTAAGCTATTAGAAACTTACACAAACTTTGACAGAACTGTCATCATAACGATCTTAACATAGGCCGAGTTCTTGTTATTTTATCTATGCGAAATGAAGATACTATAGTTGAGTCTCTGCCCGGTTTAGGAATGGGAATTATTTTAACCTGACGCCATTGTGTAGGTACGAAACCGGAGTTCAGACAAATATTATAAAAACAAATTAAGATATTCTTACCTATCGTCGGTAAGTGCTCTATCATAGAAAATGATATCTCGTCTGAGCATGGTGCGGTATCCGTTTTTTTTAATTGATTGTTTTAGCTCCTGTATAGTAATTTCAGATTCTAACTAATAACCCATTCACTAACCGTACGGTTAGTGAATGGGTTATTGCAACAGACTTCGCCAGATATATCTTTCGTGTCTTCGGATTTGGCCACGTTACTCTCTTTGACACTATACTAAAAAAAGAAACTTTAAAAAAGTGACTGGATCTCCTACACGTCATTCATTGAAACCGCATTTACCGATTTTACCATTCCTTCAAATTTTCAAGTGTTTTATGACATATTTGAACTTATCTTACAAACAGCCGCAAATAAATTTATTCAATTTAAAAAAAATCCGCAGCATTTATGTGAGAAATTCAAACCTACACCATATTGGAATGCTAGCTTATCGAAAGCTGTGGCAGAGCGTCGTCTCGCTTTGGCCAATTTGAGACGATGCCCATTGTACAGACTTCAACCTATCCTGATTTAATTTCCCGTCCAAGTACTGTTCCATTCCCAATTTAAATTTGCCGCCAACGAAATCGATGAATGCATCGATCTAAGTGAACTAAACGCGCGCGCAGCACTAGCGCCGCGATGCGTTGAGAAAACAAAACAAGAGTGTGTGTCAAGATTTTCGGTTGGAACGTGGAGCTGCAAGAGCTCCCAAAAATTGTTCTTCTACCAGTGAAAGCCTACACTCGATTCCCTGTGGGATTCAATGACTGTTTAGCTCATAGAACCTTGTTATTTGGTGAAAGTGCGCACGTACAGAGATACCGGCCGGTCAACTCTCAAGCGGTTCCGTCGTTGGTGTGCCCCTGTCTACGTCCTTCCTGTACTCCAGGTAAGTCGTCATTTTTCCACCCTACCAGGATCTCTAAAAGGCTGGCAACAGATAAATGCAGCGGCCCATCCAGGGAATCTCATACATTTAATGGTGCCTCCTGTGAGGAATCATACCCTCACGTAATCTCGTAAAATATCAAATATTTTCGAGTAATATTATATTAATCTAATTTTTACATTCATACTAGATTCAGTAAATATCATAAGTGGTAACAAAGCCCACAAATTCACTGGTTTCTTTGTAATTTTACATCATACTCGGCAAGTAGGCATAGCTACCTACTTGTTCCGTAAGCGTCGCTCGCTCGCTTGTAGGTACCCAACTCCAAGAGGAGCGCCCGGCGAACTTACTATCTATAAAACATTTTGTTAAAATTTAATTTAAATTCATTGTACAAATTATTCACGATACATTCCTATTATAAAGTAATTAATTGCTGCTGGATTGACTGATGCTAGTTGTTGGAGTGTCTTGTTTTGTGTATTAGTTGTGCTCGAAAATATAGGTAATTCTAATAAATAATTGTTACCTATCATTCTTATGTTGTACCTTCGTACCTCCGTACCGTAAAATACGATTCTTGAACTTTCTACACAAGGTTCGGATCATCTCGGGCTGGGAGTGGTTGTGTACCTACTTACTTATCTAACTACCTACCTATCTTTTAAATTATTTGTCAGTTACCGACAAAAAACCGAATCTAGCCGTTTGGCGGTTGGGGAGCACCTATTCGAAGATATTAGCTACGTCATTGTCATTCATTCGTTCGTTGCATTTTGTTCGAGTTAGTTTATATAAAACAAAATGTCGGCAGATTTGAACATTGAAATTCAGCAGTATACGAAAAGACGTGAATTTGAATTTAAAAATATACAAATAATATTTGATTTAGTTAAGAATGTCGCAAAGGACAAAACTAAAATTCCATCGTTTAGGGCTCGTTTCAAATCGATCGAAAAGGTTCGAAATAATTTTATAGATGCCCATGAAAACTTAAACAAGTTACAATTACAAGCGAATCCTAAACATGAATACGATAACAAAGCATTGTTGTCCTTTGACGAGTTATATTACGTTGCGGTTGAGTTGGCCGATTCTTTAGGCTCGCCGTCAGTGTCTAAGTCGGAACCCAGTGATAGCCGTCAATCATCTATTGCTCAGGTTAAGTTACCTAAAATTGAAATACCTAGGTTTGACGGACATATTGAAAACTGGCAGACTTTCAAAGATAGTTACGTTCCACTTGTTCATAATAACGTTACCTTGTCTGATATTGAAAAATTCCATTATTTACTTTCATGTTTATCCGGAAATGCGTTAACGTTGGCTAAAGGTATACCTATAACCTTAGCTAACTACTCTGTAGTCTATAGTGCCTTGTTAGATAGATACGACAACAAGCGTATTCTAGCTACAACTTACTTAGAAAAAATATTCAAACTGACTCCACTCAATAGGCCGTCTTTAACTAACTTATCTGAGTATACGAATGTGCTGTATGAAAGTGTAAACGCTTTACGCGCCTTAAATATTGAAAATTTACCCGAGTTTATATTGTTTTATATTGCGTCAAGGTCGCTTGACTTTGAAACCAAAAAACGTTTCGAGTTACAAAATAGGAATGAAATTCCAGGGTTCAATGACTTAGTCGTTTATTTACAAAATTATATAAAAATTCTAGAAGTAAGTCAAACCGGTTCGACCACTTCTTCAGACACTAAGGGTAAACAATTTCGTAGCGGAATTCAGAAAGTCTCGGATACGCGTAAGGATATTGGTACGCATTCTACCAAATCCATACAAAGGTCGTCATTTGTGACGTCCCATAATAATAACAAGAATAAAAATCATCAGTTTGTTTGTTTATGTTGTAATGAAGATCATTCAATTTATCGATGTAGTAAGCTGCATTCCATGAGTATGGAACAGCGTAAAGAATTCGTTCAAAAATTAAAATTGTGTAGAAATTGTTTAAGACCAGGTCACGAACATACTAGTTGTACATCCAAGTTCACTTGTTTTATTTGTAATGCGAAACATAATACTATTTTACATAGTGAAAATAAAAATTCGCCTACGGTTAACCCCAATTTAATTGACAAATCTGGCACGAATACTACCTTCACTAGTACTACTGATTCGGGAAATTCAACTTGTACCACGGTTAGCCGTACGAAAATATTGGGTTCAGCGATAGTTCGTGTGTACCATAGAAATGGTTCGCTTCAGTATGCGCGCGCCCTTATTGATAGCGGTTCGATGGATTCTTTTATAACGAGTGCGTGCGCAAGGCGATTAGGTTTACACATTAAAAAATGTAATTTACGTGTTACTGGACTTGGACAAAATTCTGTTTGTAATATAAAGGGTTACACTTTCGGTTCGATAATACCCCGTACGAGTGAGTCACCGAAGTTTGAATTACCCTTAGTAGTTTTACCTAAAATTACTTCCGCTCTGCCTTCGACAACGTTACCGTTAGTCGTCAAGGACTATTTTACGCACCTAGATCTCGCCGACTTCGAATTTTATAAATCCGGTCCGATCGATCTTTTATTAGGTGTCGAATGTTTTGATCAAATATATACCGGGTCACGTTTTACTCCCGGTCCCGAACTACCCTGTGCGTTGTCCAGTGTGTTCGGCTGGGTGATAACCGGACAATATTTTCATAACATAAAACCACAATTTCCCAAAGAACCTGTTACGTCACTACTCGCATCTTCTTGTACGCTCGATGATATCGTTCAACAGTTTTGGGAGTCCGAAGAACCGCCGAAATGTATAATTTCCGTTCCCGAGGATGATATTTGTGAACAAAAATATAAAAAAGGTACCTATCGCACATCCGATGGTCGGTATGTAGTACCAATTATGTTAAAGGATGACGCCCCTTCGTTGGGTGACTCATACCAACATGCATTCAATCGTTTTCTTAACTTAGAAAAACGTCTTACTCGTCAAACCGAGTTAAAAGACGAATATAAGGAATTTATGAACCAGTACGAAAGTTTAGGACATATGCAGCCTTCAAACGCTTCGTCTACTGACCGTTACGTAATTCCGCATCATTGTGTCGTACGCCCGGAGAGTGCTACGACTCGTCTTCGAGTAGTCTTCGACGCTAGTAGTAAGACTACAAGCAATCTTTCTCTAAATAATATTGTGCATGTTGGACCAAAACTTCAAATCGACATTATCGATTTAGTAACTAAATTTCGCCTTCATAAAATTGTTTTTACTGCGGACATTTGTAAAATGTACCGACAAATTTTAATTAGACCTGAAGATAGGTGCTATCAACACATATTATGGCGCTCCGAGCCTACACAACCGTTAACTGAGTACGAGTTAAATACAGTAACATATGGTGTCAGTAGTTCACCATATTTAGCCATTCGAACACTTCGTCAGCTTGCTGAAGACCATGGCTCAGAATATACGAGTCGTGTCTCTGAAGTTCTGTCCGAAGAAACGTTCATGGACGATATTACCACTGGCAGTTCATCGCTTGATGATGCCAGACAATTAAAAGCTGACCTTACCAGCTTGCTATCTAAAGGTCACTTTGATCTTCGTAAGTGGAGCACCAACGAGCCAAGTCTCTTGTCGAATGTTCCGCTAGACCACTGTCAAACATCAAAATGTTTTGACGACTCAGGAAATGAGTTTATTAAAATATTAGGAATCCGTTGGAACCCCTCGGATGACAACTTCTCGTACACTTTTTCAGACTCTTTTGATGTCGAGTTTACCAAAAGGTCCATCCTCTCCATAGTCGCCCGGATATTCGATCCCTTAGGTTGGATTGGGCCAGTTGTCTTTGCAGCCAAATCTCTGCTGCAAGAGATGTGGTGTCTAAATTTATCTTGGGATGAAACTATCCCTAAGGACTTAGCTAAAAGATGGCATTGTATAGCCGCGAATCTATCTGATTTACAAAACCTTTCGCTCCCTAGGCATGTCATACCTTGTAATCCTCTACAAATTCACTTGGTAGGGTTTTGTGACGGTTCGTTAAAAGGTTATGGATGCTGTGTATATTTGTGTGTTGTTACTGAGGATATGAGAAATCCTACAGTAACTAATTTGTTGATAGGGAAATCTCGGGTAGCTCCTATTAAGCCTACTACAATAAATCGACTCGAGTTAAGCGCAGCAGTGCTTCTAGCGAGAGTATTATCTCACATGTATAATCTTCTTAAAAATAAAGTTCATATTAGCTCCCTACGAGCTTATTCTGATAGCATGACAACCTTGTCATGGTTAAATACGGCACCACATTTATTAAAAATGTACGTTGCTAACCGTGTTGTTCAAGCAACTGACATGATTCGTCCTAAACTCTGGTATCACGTAGCAACGGAGGACAATCCGGCTGACTGCTGCAGTCGCGGTGTGTCCTGTCCTGAACTTGCCAACCATCCTTTATGGTGGTCTGGTCCAGCTTGGTTGCAAGCCTTACCTAGCTCTTGGCCTTCTAAGCAAGTCTTGTTGGCCAAAGAAGAGCTACCTGAGTTAAAACATGTAGCTACAGAAAGCTTTCATATTGTTCAACATGAAAATAATTTACTTTTAAATCTAACAGAAAATTATTCTTCGTTTACAAAACTTCAAAGAGTGTTAGCTTGGTGTTCTCGGTTTATCTCAAATGCTAAAAGGGTTAAGTCTGATCGACAATTCTCTGCACTTACCAGTTCCGAACTCGATAATTCCGTCAAGATACTAGTTAAATTTACTCAAAATCATTATATGACATCACAAATCGATCAAGTCCAAACTAATCGACAATGCGAAAAACCGATTCAAAAGTTATCTCCTTTTCTTGATGAGGAGGGTTTATTGCGAGTGGGGGGACGTATCGATACAGCAAACTTGTCTTTATCAGTATTACATCCCTTACTTTTAGCGAAACAAAGTCCCATTTCTAAATTGATAACCGAACATTATCATTTAAAATATCTTCACTGTGGTCCTCGCACGCTACAGTCTTTAATTCAAAGAAAATATTGGATTATCGGTTTAAGACATTTAATTCGTACAGTAATTTCTAAATGTATCCGTTGTTTCAAGGTGAAACCGGTTGCTGTAGCTCCCTTGATGGGTAAGTTGCCATCAGTGCGACTTCAACCATCTCGATGTTTTCATACCACCGGAATCGATTTCGGAGGTCCATTTATTATAAAAGAAAGTCGCCGCCGTGGCGCAAAAACTTATAAAGCATATATTTGTTTATTTGTTTGTCTTAGTACCAAAGCGGTTCACTTAGAGTCCGTGACTGAATTGAGCTCGGAAGCATTCCTCGCGGCACTAGATAGGTTTGTTTCTCGGCGAGGAATTTGTCATACAATTTTAAGCGATAATGGGACAAATTTCGTTGGTGCGAATCGATACCTCAACGAAATTAATAATGAATTTCATAAATATTATTCCAACATATCTGAAGGTTTAACAAATCGTCAAATTAGGTGGAAATTTAATCCACCAGCCGCACCACATTTCTCGGGAATAATCGAGAGTGGAATTAAGTCTACGAAATATTTATTAAAACGGGTAATAGGCGCTCAAGTCCTTACCTTAGAGGAGTTCACTACTATTCTTACTAAGATCGAAGCAGTTTTAAACTCGCGACCACTCTGTTCATTATCTCCGGATCCTCAAGAATCCGATGTTTTAACGCCCGGACATTTTCTAACGGGAGGTCCTCTTGTAGCTCTCCCGGAAGAGCCTTTATGTGATACACGATGCCCTCGTTCTCGGTGGCAAATGATTAAGCAAGTCACGCAGAGTTTTTGGCGTGTTTGGCAGCGTGATTATCTTCATACTCTTCAACAAAAGACTAAGTGGTATAAACCGGGGCCACCTAACTTAAAAGTAGATGATTTGGTCGTAGTTAATGAATCTAATCTTCCACCCTTGTTTTGGAAGTTAGCTCGCGTAGACCAAGTCCACGCTGGCTCGGATAATATCGTTCGAGTAGTTGCTCTCCGAATGGCAAATGGTAAAACGATGCGACGACCTGTAGTTAAGGTCTGTCCTTTACCATTTAATTAAACTTGTAAAACATAATAAGTATGTGGACACTACTATCCGCCTGAGATGGTATTGTTCTTTAGGCTAAGTTTATTATTAAATTTTTCGAGCACAGCTATTACATAGATTATAAGATATTTCAATATGTGAATTCCTGGCGAATTTCAAGTGGGGGGAAAATGTACAGACTTCAACCTATCCTGATTTAATTTCCCGTCCAAGTACTGTTCCATTCCCAATTTAAATTTGCCGCCAACGAAATCGATGAATGCATCGATCTAAGTGAACTAAACGCGCGCGCAGCACTAGCGCCGCGATGCGTTGAGAAAACAAAACAAGAGTGTGTGTCAAGATTTTCGGTTGGAACGTGGAGCTGCAAGAGCTCCCAAAAATTGTTCTTCTACCAGTGAAAGCCTACACTCGATTCCCTGTGGGATTCAATGACTGTTTAGCTCATAGAACCTTGTTATTTGGTGAAAGTGCGCACGTACAGAGATACCGGCCGGTCAACTCTCAAGCGGTTCCGTCGTTGGTGTGCCCCTGTCTACGTCCTTCCTGTACTCCAGGTAAGTCGTCATTTTTCCACCCTACCAGGATCTCTAAAAGGCTGGCAACAGATAAATGCAGCGGCCCATCCAGGGAATCTCATACACCCATCTTCTGAGATAACTTGGTTATTTTGCAAGAAAAAATACGTGACGCACAAAGAGCAAAATGTATATCATGGCAGAGGTTTTGTTCCTCAATAGACGTAATAAGTTCGTCGACGGAGATGTGGCGCAAGATGAGATGGGTAAAAGGACACAGGTCATCCTCAAATAGTCGATGCATAGACAAAGATATGGCTAAAAAGCTATTGAACGTAGTAACACCCGATTATGCATGCCCACCTCAACCCCAATTTTACTGAGTAAATAGCAAGTTAGAATCTGAAATTACTATACAGGAGCTAAAACAATCAATTAAAAAAACGGATACCGCACCAGGCTCAGACGAGATATCATTTTCTATGATAGAGCACTTACCGGCGATAGGTAAGAATATCTTAATTTGTTTTTATAATATTTGTCTGAACTCCGGTTTTGTACCTACACAATGGCGTCAGGTTAAAATAATTCCCATTCCTCAACCGGGCAGAGACTCAACTATAGTATCTTCATTTCGCCCGATTTCATTAAAATTGCTTATGCAAAATTTATCATTCAATTTTAAATAAAAGAATGGAGTGGTACTTCGAAAAACAATGTATGTTTTCTGATAATATGGTAAGTTTCTGTAAAGCTCGATCGTGTCTTGACAGTGTCACTCGATTGGTGTCACATATACAAACTGCCCTTTCAAAAAATGAAATAACGGCGGCCTGTTTTATTGACATAGACAATGCGTATAATACAATTGATGTCAGATGCTTATTGAATATTCTAGATGGGGCAGGGGTAGGTTCTAAAATTTGTTCCTACCTCTGGTCATATCTGAAACATAGAGAGCTAAAAATGGCATTTGATGGTTGTGATGCAGTTAGAACTACCAATACTGGACTTGCTCAAGGAGACCCTTTATCTCCATTTCTCTTTAACGCAGCAACCATGAATGTTTGCAAAATTATACAAAATGTTAAAGTTTCTCAATATGCCGACGATTTTGTTTTATAGACATCAAATAATAACGTTAATTCTGCAGTAAATTAATTACATGTTGGCTGCCAGACTCTTAATAATATTGTAAGTAATCTAGGTTTAATAATAGTAATTTCCCCAACGAAAAGCAAATTCTGCATATTTAAGAGAGGTTATTTAAGAAGACCAGTTGATTTTAAGATTAATAACCAATCTCTGTCAATGGTTAATCACGTGAAATATTTGGGTATGTGGCTGGATGGTGTAACAAACCCCCAATTTTAATTTTATAATTAGTTTTGGCCAATGATCGTCTAGTCTAGGAGGACCCACCCTAACACTGTGAACCGCTGCTGTAACCATGCTCTTTTCGGAAAGAATTGAAACAGAGAAAACTATTCAGAACTATAGATGCCTAGAGGAACCAAAAGCAATGCCTAGGTATTCTGATATTACGATGGATAACCTACTACTACATTACAATAACTGAATTGCTAGCTGATAACGATAAATTGCGATGAACATACTAGATTGCAAATACTTGGTTCCTACAGACTGACTGACTGCGCTGATCCTAGATTTCTAGCTTATGTACTTGATTTGACTTCTAATCGTGGAAGATATTAATCATCAATATAATAGAACATAGAAATAGTAGGTTATTTGCAAGTTTTACTATATAATTATTAGCTTGCAAAACTATCTGTTAGATAAATCAGTTTTGATTAGTGAAATAATATATAAACAACTTCATTAAATAATATCAGATATTCGCATGATATTCGTTATTATTAATAACAGCTGGTATAAACCTGTTAATTATATAACTAGCTTTCTTTATAGATTTATGTTTGTTGCTATGAGCATTATCAACAGCTAATAAGATTGATATAATCTCTTGCAGACTAAGTGTCTCTATAATATGTACTATTTGTATACTTACTGTACTTTATATATATAAAAATACATTTATTTTGACATTTTTATTTCATAGTTAGTCTTTAGTTTCTAAGTCTAGCATACTAATAGATTGTATTGATATGACGAAGTCATTATTGAACCCTACGTCTCTAGTGGTATATACTACTAGCGCGTGAATTTACTTATTTGCTCCCGATTGAACCATCACGAAGTTAATGTATATCCCGGTAAGCAAAATTACTATTTCCTAGACCTACTTCGGTCCTAAATAAATTCCTAGTCTGCTAAAATGTGTGTAGCTCCCCAACAAACCCCCCAAAGTTAATTGCGCATGAGCTTTCATCCCCCTGATAGGATGGCTCAAGTTTGATCCCGAACTAGCCTCTAAAATTTGGTGCCAAGCCGAGAATCGAACCTATGGCCCCTAGGGTGTCCAACTCCACGCACGGAAATAGTCGCGCGACTATACCGCTATAGCCGAAGCTATGGAAGGCTGCAGAGCGACGGTCTAGTATGAGAGGAAAATAAATACGAGTACATATAATACATAGAAGACACTTCCACTGGAGTATTCTTTCCAATCGAAGTGAGGAGCAGTTAATCGTACCCATTCCAATAGGTTAAAGCGATTGTTGGCTCGCTCCCAAAAGTGTCCAACTCTAAGGATTGGACGTTCCCTATCGAGGTGGATCTTTGTTGTCACTGTGAGGTATCCAACCCACGTCCGGAACCATGTCCGTAGCAGAATATATTACCTCACGGAAGTTCGAGAATTTAATAAGCATTTTCTTGGTCTTTCTACTGCTTATATACTTTCTCAAACTTGACAGTGACGCCGATTTGAGGCCGATAGTTATCCAATAAATGCCCTTTCTATCGGCGTCAAAACGGCTTCAGATCCACCTCAGCCAATCTCTGCCCTCCAGCGCATTCCTATTCTAATTTCAAATTCTCATCAAAATCCGCTCATGACAACACATATTTTGAATTTCGAATGACGCCGATCAGAGGTACGTAGATCCAATCAATGCCCATTCTATCGGCGTCAGACCGGCGTCAATACTCATTTGTTTTAGGGTTCATTTTGATGAAGCAAACTCAAATACACGGACACTGTATAACAAAAATGTGTTCCTCACATTACCTTTGTATGGCTAGAAATATCAATGCTGCTTATTTTTATGGTAATTTTATTAATTTTGCTTATAACTTTTATGTATTTAAAGGATTACTCAACATTTCCTTTTCCTTGAAGTAACTTACCAGTTCTGTTTGAACAATCGATTTAAATAGTTAATACATATAATATCTTGATAGCTTAAATTTTCTATGCTGCTTATCATTTTCTAATAACATCTTAATCTCAATATCACACATTAACGGTTTCTTCTACTTTTAGTTGTCTAAATTTCATCAAAATTTGTTCATACCAAGATACTTGTTCGCGCGAGACCGCGCGACGCCTCAGTCACCAATTTACCGTCGCTGCGAGCGACCGTTTATCACCTCCGCGTTTACGCGTCAGCACAGTCAACCGAAGTGTATCGTCGCGTGCGCACGCCGTTATCAGCTCCTAAATATATAGGCCTGCTAGTCCCCAACAGAACGTTATCAAGACGTAACTACCTTCAGCTCCATGTCCCTAACAGCCACACTAATTATAAAAGGAACTCATTCATCACTCGTGTATGCAAAAAATTCAACAAAACTTATTCCAAAAACGTTGACATATTCAATAGTAAACATTTGATTTTCAAAACCATTATCAACAACGACTTTTTCGGCATTGAAGAATAATAGTTTCCTATTTTATTAGTCTCATGTTTGTACTTATAATTATTATATTTAGTAAAAAATTACTTGTGTTTAGAGTTCGGGTAGGTGTATGTACATAGCTATTTGCTCAGATTGTGCCGAGTTGACTGCCAGCTAGGTGGGTGTCTATGTACAGGACACTTACATACTGTTATTACTTGGCTTGTCATCTGATGGCCCAATCGACATTTGTATTATTCACAACGGATGTTTTGCCTATTCATAACATAACTAGTTAGTACCTATACATAAGTTTGTACTGTGCACTTTAATATCCGCTTGCGGAAACTTTTAATAGCTTTTAACTGTATACTGTTGAATGTTATGGAACACCTGTTATAAAGCTGTAGTTTTCCTAATAGTGTAAAATAAAAAATTAAATAAAATAAAAATAAATCAGCTCCGCGTTTACGCGTCACCCCAGTGTACGCGAATGCGCGTTAAACTAGTGCAAAGACTTAATACAAGTGATACAGAAATCCTTCCGCCGGTCATCAGCCCGCACGACCACGAGACCCGGACTATCCAGAGGAAGTCTCACGGACCAGCCCGCATTCCTGTGAGTACCCTTCCTTTAATACCTAATCTTACTCCCTTTTAATATCACTCGACGTATGGCGATAGCCCCGCCAATACTTTTTATGTCTCTATATTTGTGAATCGTGACGGAATCCTCATCCAGAGCCTGTTCCGTTACAATGGTTCTCTTAGGTGGGGAAAACACATCAAGGAGACTATAGAAAAAGTAAGTAAGTTCATGAACCTTTTAAGTCTTATCAGGACCAGGTTGGGGTGTACATCAGAAACACCTTAGACGCCTGTATATTTCAATTATTCGCAGTAGAATCGACTACCCTAGTTTTTTTATATGATAATAGCTGCCAAACGAACTTATTAAAGCTAGATAGAATTCAAAATCAGGCTCTTCGTGTAATTGGTGGATATATTCGGAGTACTCCAATACACGCGATGGAAAATGATCTATGTCTCCCACCTCTAAAATTGCGTAGAAAATATCTCGCTGGAAAATTTTGGTTAAAGTCTAAGTCTTTTTCTGAAAATGATACGATAAATTTGTTACAACAATTAGCGTCAAATAGTAGTTCTAGTTGTTGGTTAAATAAAAAAATCCCTTTGCTTATCAACACTCAACAGTCTTTAGATTCAGTTAGCATACACGATAGTCATCAGCTTGGGATGTACTCTCTAGAAACCTGGGTTAGTAACAACTTAACAACGTAAAAAAATTAACTTAAATGGAGTTTTGTCCGATTCCATTAAACAAGTTGATCGTGCCAAACGCACATACAGCTGTTATGACCTTAGATCAACATGTATCAATTTTATTGAACGTGAATATGGGAGTTGGTATAAAATCTTCACTGACGGCTCCAAAGAAAAAACGGGTGCTGGGTCGGCTTTTTTGGACCCTAATAATGGATGTTACATTAAGCTTAGAATTGAATCTGATATATCTATACTGCATGTTGAATTGATTACCATAGCAGAAGCCCTATCTTATATTGCCACGAATGTGTAGGCTTATAAATGATTGTGGCAACTCGATAGACATTTTTGGGGATTCTCTGCTTGAATTTAAGATTAAATTAAACTCACTTAGGACCGTTACGGTCAACAACTCTCTCTGACTGTTCTACTTAAATTACTTATATCTATAAATAACGTATATTTTTAAATTTTGTAATGACTACTAAGTAATAATTATGTGCATGTCATATATCTCGGTTACCTACTCCTTTTTTAATGTTATTAATGTTTATGCATGCGGTGTTTCTCTTAAATAGGTAATACATTAAGCGAATAATATATACTTACATGTATCCTAGTAAAAAAGTGATGTAATTACCCTTGAGAAGCCTAATAAATAAATAAATAATATATTAATTCAATACATTTCGGCCGTTTTGTCATTTTGACAGACTCTAAAAGCGCTCTGCAGCATTTGGCTCGTTGTACCTCTCACGTGAGAGGTATACCGATTGCCTATCAGATATTAGCTTCCATTCTAAGTTTACAATCTAATAATAAACGGGTTATACTACAATGGATACCATCTCACATTGAGCTAACCGAAAATGATGCGGTTGACCTCCTAGCCAAACAAGCCGTCGACGATGGAGTTTCATTAACTGTGTTACCTATTTACTCGGATCACATTAAATTAGTAAAGGAGCAATGCAGAGAGATGTGGCAAGAATATTTTGACGTGAGATCACGCGAGAAGGGTATTTGGTGCAGAACAATCCAGCCACAAATCTCTCAATATTCATGGATAGACAATACCGAATTAGACAGAAATAGCTTAAAAGCTGCTCTTAGACTACGTTCGGGACACATTCCATCAAACAAGTTTGTTTTTTTAATGCAAAAAGTTACGTCGCCGAATTGTGATGACTGTGGGGTGCTTGAAGATGTTGTACATGTATTGATGGAATGTGTCCGAAACGATTCATTTAGAATGTCTTGTTTTAATCGTGATATGACTAGACATTGGCTTGTCCTAACTTTGAAGAAGCCAAAATATTATATAAGTTAGCACATTTATGTTTGGTTAAGTCTTGATCTGTATACCTACTTTTAATTTAGTTGTTTTTTGTGTGGACTTCTCGGGATGATGTTGTCGCTCAGCGACAAAGTCCGGTAAATAAATGAAAAAAAAAAATAAACCTTACCATGATAAAAGCTCTCCATGAGAAAGATTTCAGGTACATAGTGGCAGAATGCCCGAAGACCAGTAAATGGTACCTCTGTGTGGAAATAAAGAGCCTCCAAAGCCGAACATCCGAAGACTGCATTAAGCAACTCATCGACACGCAACAAAGAAGCGCCGCCTGCAGCCCTACTCCTGTAGCCTTGGAAATACCTGCATATGAAGAACTTGACGAGAAACACTATACGCTCAGTTTTCCTGCTCCAACAAAAGTCCATCTATCAGGCGGTCAAGACCTCTACAAAACACTACTGGGTAGCTACCTCGCTATAATTCCATAGCAATGCTATCTAGAAACACCACACTTTACGATCTCCAAAACTAATGATCGTTTAAAGGGACAAGCTATGAAGATAATGGACCTACCTAATACTCGTATCACTACCGCCGTTCAATCTACCATGTCTACTATGAAACTGCATTCTATTAATCTGGATAACCTTCATGCAATAAACACGAAGATCTCGCAGCAGCAGCCGATCAATCAGAGTAAAGAAATCAACTACAGCATCTATCATACTACCATACCTATGTATACAATTATAACAGGTACATGTGCGCTAGCCAGTGCCCTGTACTATCGCAAGTACAACGCAGAAGCTCAGAAACCACCAGCAACCACAGAACGAGAAGAGCTAGAGCTATAAAAAATCTACACCTTGCCCACTTCTACCAGAAGGGTTGCTCCCGATCAACCCCCAGCTCAATTTACGACAAAAGTCTTCAATACTCGCTGTTCTACGGGGGGAGGTGTTACGCAAGGCTAAAGTACTGAAACCACACCGCAAGCATTGACCTGAATATACAGCGCGCCGTCAGCAGAACTTGATGCCATTGACGTCAATCGGAGGCTACGTGCGTTTCCGCTGCATCGACCTGGTATTCTTGATCCAACTTTGATCATTGATTCATTACTTTAGTTTTACTTAGAATAATTATTTTATATTGTAATTTTGATAATTAAATTTTATTATATAAAATCTTTTTTTTTGCAACCTCCGATTGCTGCCCACGTAATTAATGTCTTGGCACAGTTCAAGAGGAAACAAAAAATGTAAACAGAACGATTCAACTCGTAAGTTTATGGTTGCTAGAGCCATAAATGTCACTCAGGTACTTGGCGCGCGGCCACTTGAAGTGAAATTCGACTCCCTGCTGATTTTGGCGCCAAAACGATCTCTGCGCACGGGCTGAGTGGGACAGGTTAAAAGAAGAGAAGCTGCTGATCTTACCTTTTTACATAATATTGTTCTGAATTTGTTTGACTCTCCAACTTTACTGTCAAAAATCAAACTTGTAACGCCGGCAAGGGTGACCTGTCGCAGAAATTACCTAAAGCTGTACGCTCCTCAGTGCTCTTCCAACTACCGTCAAAACTCTTTCTTTATACGGACTGTCAATCTATTTAATACTGATTATTCTGAAAATTTCGATTTGTTTATCTCAAAGCGGAATGTTTTCAAATCTTTTATCAATGACCAATTCCTTTACAATTAGCATTTTAATCTTTTAAATTGATTTATACGGCTTTGAATATTATTATTATTATTTATTGCACATTTGATACAATTTTTCTAATTATTATTCTGTAAGTTAGATGCTAATTTTATTATTTTGTAGTATACTTTACTTATATATGTCTATAAGCGGAAACTTCTTTAGGCTTTTTAATGTTAATTATCTTAGACCCATAAGCAAATAAGCAGCTGTTGGTTTTCCATGTAAGATAGAAAAAAAAGAAAAAAAAATATCATGACGCGGAGAGGATTTCCTTCCTTCTGATGCACGATGCGGAACACAGCGAGGGCCGAGAAAATGTTCTCTTTAAGCGAAGATGAGATGCCAAGATGTCGGTCCGCTCCCAGTGAAAATATATTCGGCAGAAAAATCCGAATGAAAAATTCCAAAGAAAACTTCTAAGAAAAAGCTCCAAAGAAAAATTATCCAAAGAAAACGTCCAAGAAAAACGCCAATAGCTGAAACAATTAAAACCAGCGTTAGAATAGGTAGTGTCCGTAAACTCAAAGTATATCGTAATTTGACTAAAACAAAAGCACACTTACCGTTTTTCTTAGGTTATGTGGCAGATATTCAAAATCCATTATTTTGGAAAAAAAATTGGCTAATATGCAAAGCTCATGGCTTGCTGCCTTCGAATATCACCTTCACATGTCGGGCGATGCTCAGGAAATCAGGATCCAAATGGATATAATAATTAAAATAATATTGCCTTTACATGGCGGCTGTTGGAAGCATAGTGCTCGGGGCTGGAACTCTCTGTCGGCAAGACGTCAGATCGGACACAGACTAATGCACACGTAATCATCAAAGAGAAACAAACGTCATACAAAAACTGTTGACCACAGAGTATTACACACAGTACAGGGGTTACACAAGGTGTTACCCTTATAATAAAAAAGTTAACCAGAATAATTTCTGAAGAATTTGCAATTTACAATCAAAATACGTGTCTAGAATCGACAACGTGTAACGGAGCGAAAAACGAACGTTACAACTCTAATTTTTACGCAAACTAATCGCACAAAATAGTATTTTTGATTTTTTATCATACTCAGTATCCACAGCGTCTCGACTAATTTTAAATTTGACAAGTGAAAACCAAGTATCCCTGCTAGGGTTACACTTTTGCTTTATGAATTTTGACGTATTGGGCATCTGGAGACTATATATCTATGGTTTCATGTTCTATGAAATATCTAAAGCGCGCACTTCAACTGTTCGAATCTAGGTCATGGGACCATGCTGGATGGAAATGATTTTTCTTTCTTTCTTTCTTTCTTTCTGGATGGAATCATGTAATTGGCTCTATAGGTTTTGATTCCCTTGTTAAATCAGATGTGACACAAACGGTCGTGTCTTTTGATCGCGTTGACTTACAAGTTTCATTTTTTAAACCTGAAAGAGACGGCAGACCCAATTACTAGATATAAATTTCAACTTGATATACCTATACACGGTCTTGAGAAAAGAGGTCTTGACAGACAGACATACTGTTACGGACAACAAAGAACCTAACAGAGTTCCTTTTTCCTTTTGAGGAATGGAAACTCGAAACCAAGATTGGTTGGTGGTGGTGGTAAGAATAGATATTCTTACTGAAATAGGCAACCATGAGATTTATCGAAAAGTGTCATACAACGGCTATACTCTAAACATCACTGTTTGAAGAACATAATATGAAAATTTAACACGCGCTTCGTATGTTCCAAAAATTACAATCCGCTGTCGCGCTCGCTAAACGCCGAAAAATAAACCGCTTCTCGCTTGTGAAACCTGCTGTTCTATTGGAGCTTCACCACCCAATGTGATTCTGCGTGCCCATCACCAATCTGAAGACCTGTTGGTGCCGACATACCAGACTGGAAGCAGCAGCAAAAGGTTGGTGCATAGTGCAAGATTTGAAATCACATTTACTCTTTATACAGTCCAATAAATTGGTAGGGCTTCGCCCCTAGCATTCCCGCATTGACGACTCCATAAGTAGTCCTTCGAGCCGGATCCTATGACCCGTGATTCCCGCTAAATATTCCCGCTCATACAAAAAATATATTTGCCCACCAAATACAATATAATATCTGCGTATTATTTGTATAATTATCTATAAATATGGTATTTAATCTAGGTATCTCAATTGTTCTAGCCATTTTAAATTCACACGTCGCAGTACGTAGTAACTGCACTTAGAAACGATCATTTGCCTCATTCCCACACGCAAAAATAACCTATTGCCGTTTCGCTCCCTGCCCGCGAAGTACACGCACCGCTTCTCGCTTGCGAAACGGAATGCATAGCCGATATCTACCTCCTTTAGATTTTAAATAATTTGAACAAGCTTATTGAAATTGCACAAATCATTTTATATACCGCCAAACAAAACACTCGAAAATAAGTAAGCAAAAGGCTGACGTTGAACAGCAAACAGCTAATCCGAAGCTATTGATGTTGCTGGCTAAACGTGAGGCTTTATTCGAGCTCGTTCAAAATATTTTCGATACTTCCGTGAACATAGACGTTGACGCTGGTGCGAGGGAGACATTCCTTGCTGGTTCTGCTAACATTGACGTCTTGCGGACTGATTTCATGACGACGTTAGACAATTATAACGCATTTTTATTAGAATCGAAGCCTCTTGCCAAACCAGACTATAAATGTTTAATTGCATTCGAGCAATTGTACAGTCGCATCAAGCGATTTCAAACGCTTAACTTGTCTGTCACTCCAGCTGATTCATTACCGCAGTAAAGCAAACCTCGCTTGCCTGCGATCGAGTTAGTGTCATTCGCAGGTGATATTCGTTCCTGGCCACTGTTCTATGCCAGTTTTAAGACAACAGTACACGCCAACCCATCGATGTCAGATGCCGAAAAACTTTATTATCTTTTAGGCAAGTTGTCGGGTAAAGCCAAATCTATATGTTCCGGTATTTCACCCACTGCTGATAATTATAACGTAATTATTCAAGCGCTCATAGATAAATATGAAGACAAACGAATGCTCGCGTCGGCCTATATGAACCAGTTGTTCGATTTTAAACCTTTAAACAACGCCACCGCTAATAGTCTCGAATCTTTTAATGATCAGTTCGTTAGCGCAGTTAGAGCCTTAAATAATTTAAAAATAGATAACATGCAAGATTTGTTCATTCTGCATGTCGCTTTAAAAAAGCTAGATTCGGAGACAGTTCGCGCATTTGAAACGAGTGTAGGTTCAAGAATCCCATCATTCGACGAGCTCGTGCAGTTCGTGACAAACCGAACCAAGGTACTTGAACATACACCGATATTTCCGGCCGCTTCTAGCAGTGTAAACAATAATAATTCCGCAAGTAAATTTAACAAACAAAGTGATGCCTCTCGCCGTAAAGAAAACTATGTAAACAAACCGCCTAAGTACCAAACCTATGTCAGTACCGCGCAACCTGCTTCTAATAAGTGCTTATGTACAAATATATGCCATCAGCATTTATTTAAATGTCCCTATTTTCTTACACTGTCACCTGAACAGCGTTTTAATGTTGTAAAACAATATAATGCATGCATAAATTGCTTAAGCACGAGACATAAAGTGTCCCTCTGTAAGTCCGAATTGAATTGTCGTTTCTGTGCCGCCCGGCATCATAGTCTGGTTCATTTTACACAAAATCAACCTGTTCGATCAGCTGTCACCGTAGACGCGCGGTCCATGCCCGTCTTGCCAGATTCAGTGTGTAAACATATCGCGTCCGAGAGCCAAGCCGCCACCGTCGCGATAAACCCGTCGCTGAAAGACGTCGCGCTATGCGCTACATCCATCGCCGCTCCACAGTCTCTGACCGTTAGTGATTCTATACAAAACGAGCAATGTACGGTGCTTTTAGCCACAGCAAAAGTCGTTACTTATGATAGTCGGGGAGATAAGCATGTTTTACGTGCATTATTGGACTCTGCATCGCAATGCCATTTTATTACAAAGGATACTTGTAAAACTTTAGGCATTTCGGTTAACGACATTGGACGCACTGTTGTAAAGGGTTTTGGAGGTACAGAAAAATAGTTAATGCTAGTTCTGTAAATTTAGAATTTCTCTCAAGGTTTGACGATAATGTCAAATTTAATATTTCGACGTTAGTTGTCGATCAAATAACGGATTCGCTCCCTAGCGCCGTGGTAGATCCGTCGGTCTTAGCCCAATTTAAAAACTTACTGCTCGCCGATATAACGTTCGGTATACCTGATAAGGTAGACATACTGATCGGCGCCCCTCTTTTCTCATGCTTGCTACTTCCTGATTTTATTTTTATTTTTATTTATTAAGGAACAGAAAACAGCCATATTATAAAATGTACAACAATGTGGATAGATTAATAAACTTAATAATAATACAGCCAACAACACTATTCACAGATTACTTAAAGAATTATATAAATTTACCGCTAGGAGTAGCTAACTTGCCAAAAACAATATTTAAATATAATTTTTTTTTTTAATAAGCCATAAAACACATAAATTAAAAATTAATGATTTTATTATGATGTAGTTCGCGCTTCTCAAGCATCACTGCCGCACGCCTTGAACACGGTACTGGGTTATGTCTTGATGGGTTCTGTACCAACTTTATGTAATCGCCAGGCATTGATATGCTGCTTTGTACATGTACCGGATCAAGGTTTGGATAGCTTAATGAAAAAAATCTGGGAGCTCGAAGAGCCTCCCACCGCGCCGCAACTTTTAAAACCAGCTGACGCTGAATATGAAGATTTTTATAAAACCACTACAGCCCGCGACCCCGCCACTGGCAGATACACAGTCGGACTGCCATTTGACGACGACGCATATTTATTAGGTAATTCGTACGAAACCGCCCGACGACGCTTTTTGTGTCTCGAGAAAAAACTTGAATCTTCACCCGCGCTCAGATCAGCTTATGATGACGTCATAAAGGAGTATTTGAAGAATAATTATATTTCACCCGCGCCTCCACATGTTCGATCTGAACTCCCGCCAATTTATGTTATACCGCACCACGGTGTAATTCGTGAGGACAAGACGTCTACGCGTCTCCGTGTTGTCTTAGACGCTAGTTGCAAAACAAGTACAGGTGTTGCGTTAAATGATATTTTGCATTCCGGACCGAACTTGCAAGGTAATTTATTTGAAATTATTTTAAATTTCCGCATTTTTGCGTTTGCCTTGACAGCTGATTGTCGACGACAGTTTCTACAAATTGCAGTTCGTGAATGTGATCGTCGTTTTCAATGCATACTTTACCGATTTAAACCACAAGAACCGTTGATGCTGCCGAGGTTCAATCGCGTCTGCTTTGGTTTAAAATCAAACATCACTGTTTGAAGAACATATGAAAATTTAACACGCGCTTCGTATGTTCCAAAAATTAAAATACGCTGTCGCGCTCGCTAAACGCCGAAAAATAAACCGCTTCTCGCTTGTGAAACCCGCTGTTCTATTGGAGCTTCGCCACCTAATGTGATTCTGCGTGCCCATCACCAATCTGAAGACCTGTTGGTGCCGACATGCCAGACTGGAAGCAGCAGCAAATGGTTGGTGCATAGTGCAAGATTTGAAATCACATTTACTCTTTATACAGTCCAATAAATTGTCGTAGGGCTTCGCCCCTAGCATTCCCGCTTTGGCGACTCCAATCACTATGAATTTACATTACACACCTTATAATACATTATGTTAAAGTTGTTTCTTCAATAGACTATACATTATCTATGTAGTGTAGGTAGCAATAAGTAGGTACGTACCATTTTAGATGAGAATATTTTGTTGTTTCCTACTTTTTAGTGTGATTTTGCAATGGTGAAGTTTTATTTAAAGAACTTGATTATTATCCTACTAATATTATAAATGCGAAAGTTTGTATGGATGTATAGATATGTGGATCTTTGTTACTCTTTCACGCTCAAATGGCAGGAGCAATGATTGATTAAATTTGGTATGGAGGTAAATGGGGCACTGGTTTAAACCATGGAATACTTTCATCATTTTTTCAAATTTGTGTGCATGTTGTGTCCGCACCAAGATGGCCGTTCATACATTCCATAATCTTTTGTATCAATTGTAATAATGTGATAAATCCTGTATTGTGACATCCAGTTTGCGTCTATCAATAAATAAAATATCTAACTCAAAAATTACCTGTCCATAGTCCTCTGGTATATGCAACATTTGGCCTCCATTCTCCTCTGTCAATGTTTCACCATCCGTCACCTGTGCATCACTAATCACGATATCATTGATTGCTTTTTCATCCTGTACCACTTCCTCATATTTGATTACTTCTTCATCATTCATCATTTCTTTATCATGCTTCACTTCTTCAAGCTCAACATTATACATGTTTTGGTCTTCGGCCGTCATCTCCAGTTCAGCTTTCAAGTCTTCCAAGTCTGGTTTAGTGTCTTCATCATCTTGTTCTTTCATCTTAACATTGGGGTGATCAATATGGACCTCAACTTTAAACATGTATTGATCTTCGGTCGTCTTCTCCATTTCAGCTTTCAAGTTTATCAAGTCGGGTTTAGTGTCTTCATCACTTTGTTCTTCCATCTTAACATTGCGGTTGGCAATATGAGCACTTTCATAATGAGCGATGTATTTGCCTTCGGTTTTAAATGTTGACTCGCACTGAAAATGTTAAGTTTTGGAATTATCCAGTATACATTACGCTAGCTAGGGTATGACCACTTTATGTATCTATATAATGAAACTAGCTGACCCGCCAGCGGCTCTATACCAAGACCAAGCAAGTGATCGCTTGGTCTTGGTATAGAGGTAAAAGTGCCGTTTTTGAACATCGAGGTCCTGGGTGGATCCCCGGGTTGGACAGTTACTGGCTTTTTCTGCCCAATAAATTTTGAACGAGTGCCCCTATAGTTTGCAATAGAATCGCCTCTTAGGTCCAAAAAATAACCCCCATGCAAAATTTTAAACTCTTAGCACTTGTAGTTTCTGAGATTTCGTGATGAGTGAGTGACCTTTCGCTTTTATATATATATATTCTCTTCTCTCAGTTTAACACATATTACTTGACTATCATAGGTAATGAAATTCTCTTTAGAACACATATTAAACTACTATTATAAACCAACAAAATACCCATATTAGGTATTACATAAGTCGAGCCGGGCTTGTGTTACCTATTATAAAGAGTGTTGCGCACTTGCCTTGAAAACAAGCATCCGATATGCTGGAAACCTGAAGAGACGAGATTCGACCCCGAACGTGAGTGTTTTGCCAGTTAATAACAATAGTTTAACTGTTTCTCTACTATGTGATGTGTTGTGATGGTGAACACATAGTTAAGTCAATAGACGCGTCCCTGTATAGTACGTTTCAAACCTCCAGCGAAATTCGGACATTGACGCCTAAGTATTATGTTAGCAAAAAAACAAAACGATACAAGTTTCTAGTGTCGCTGCCCATTCATTGCCATTCATAAATTATCGTATTCCATGTCGTTACGATTTCATGGTACGGAATGCGCACGACCCGCTGCCAGCCAGGGGCGGCAAACTTGTTTCAACAAGTTCCGCTGCCGGCTTCATTCCGCTGTAGAATGCGAATGTGAATTTTTGCAGTAAAAGCGTTTGATTTAATTTGTTATTGAGTTGTTTTGTGGTTACGTTTCTCTATTGATATATGGATATTGATCACAGTATCGACAAAACTGTTGATAGTTTTATTGTCTCTGTGGCAGAGTCAAAAGAACAACACCAATATAATAAATGTAGTACTTATGCATTATATAGAAGTGGTTTTATTCCTAAAGTAACATACTTACCATGACTTATAATGGTAATAGGTAAACAATATTACAGGATACAAGAAATTTGTAAGTTGATTAGTACTCCATAATATTGAAATTATAATAGCAATTATTATAATTCCAATTTTATTATAACATTTTTCAAACCTTACTAAAAATGTAGGTCATACTACAACACGCTCTAAGGTCACTGTCCGAATTTCGCCGGAGGTTAGGAACGTACTATTAAAAACATTATTGTACACATTGGAATTTATACATATTTAAAAACATTATTGTGCAGGACGTCGCTCGTTAAATAGATTAAGTTTGAAATTAATAAGTTAGATATTAGCTTAGTAAGTAAGACTACCTCGTCCAAGAGGAAGGACATAGCCTATATCGATCAGGCTAGAGCCATCGAAGCGGCAGAGGGCGGAGCAGGACTCGCTCCATCGGTGGCTGAGCCCCCCGACAGATGCGAAACCGAACCCGACTCGCCGTATCCAACATCTGTCAATCCGGGCAGGCCCTCCAAGAAGAAGGGGTCAAATAGATACACGAGCCAAGAGCAGGTCACCGACCTAGGGCTCAGTCGTGGTGTGCCTAAGCGCACGCCCGAGGCTGAAACCGCACGGACGCCTCTACATAGTGGCACCACGAAGATGGGTTGCGACGACTCATCATGTTCCGAAAACACGTCATCGTCAGAGGGCAGGCCCGCCAATATCACGGCCGACTAAGACGATGAAATTGATGTTGACCCATTACCCACACCACCGGTGGAAGCAGCGCGCTCATACGCAGCAGCGCTAACTTCGCCAGCAGCGCCAAGGCCAAACTCCCCCCACGGTGAGACAGGCCCCTACCGATGCGGCAACATCCACACCTGCCCCAGATCTCAAGGGATACCCACCAATATTTGTTGAGTCACTACCAAACTGGGTGAATATATTTAAGCAGCTGAAACGCCAACTTGGACACGCGCTGAACGTGAAGCCCGTAGGGAGGAGCTTCCGTTTCACAGCCAAGACCACAGACGAATTCAGGGCCGTACAGAGGGCCCTGACTGAAGCAGCAGCCACCGACAAGGGAGTCGCATGGCATTGTTATGCAAAGGCCGCAGATCTCCCCACCAAGGTCGCCATCAAGGGACTTCCCTATGGCGTCAACCCGGCGGACTTAATCGCGGACTCCACGTGTAGGCCCCCCTTGCTGCCACACAGGCAGCCCGGAGCCCCGCGAGTTCCTTTCGTCCACCAATAGACGGCACGACGGGGAGGTCGGCGGCGAGCCCGAGGCCATCCCCAGCTGTGTGAGATCGGCGTTAGTACGAGCCCGCTTCAGGACGCCCAAGGCCCCCTAAACCAAGCTCAACAGCAGCAACAACAGCAACAAAAACAAGAACGACAGATGGTAGCGCCTCGTGCACAAGTACAGACATGCACTGAGCGCGCACCACCTCACTCTACAACATCCCTTGCACCAGCGGCTAACCTCCCAACTGGTAGAAGTGAGCAGCTACCACAGAAGAGGCGCAGGAAGCGAAGTCGGCGACTGCGGCATACATCTCATGCGCCTGATGTCATCGAGTCATATTTATCTGACAGGATGCAAAAGGTTGGCATAAATGGTGTAACATCTTCAGGATCTATAATAAAAATGGGTGTTCCACAAGGGTCCATTTTAGGGCCTTTTTTGTTCTTAGTTTACATTAACGACTTGCCACTTATGGCCAAGGATCTTTGTGATAATGTATTATTTGCCGATGACACATCTTTGATTTTTAAAGTAGATAGGAAAGATAGCACACTAATTCAAGTAAACAACGCTCTATCTAGTATCTCTAAATGGTTCTCAACTAATAATTTACTTCTGAATTAAAAAAAGACAAAATGTTTGAAGTTTTCTTTGCCTACTGTTCCATATTTGGAGTAGTAGAGATATATATACGTTACGCTTGATGGAGTTAAACTCGTAATGGACAAGGAAACAGTCTTCCTAGGCATTAAAATTGACGCAAAATTACAATGGGGTCCTCATATAAATGCCCTGTCTGGGAGACTCAGTCCTGCTGCATATGCAGTACGTAAAATAAGAGAGCTAACAGATGCTTCTACGGCGCGGTTAGTGTATTTTGCATATTTGCACAGCGTAATGTCATATGGGATATTGCTATGGGGTTCAGCGGTTGATATAGAGACCATATTTATCCTTCAGAAACGTGCTATTAGAGCTATATACGAAATGGGCCCCCGTGAATCTTTGAGAGATTTAATTAAAGAAATCAATATATTAACGTTGCCTTCCTTATATGTATTTGAAAATATAATGTATGTTCGTAAAAATTTACATAAATATAAGTTAAATAGTGATCACCACACTTTTAATACCAGAAATACAAATAGGATAGCTGTACCTAGTTTTAGACTTGCGAAGACTAATAAGTCATTCCTAGGAAATTGTGTGCGTTTTTACAATAAAATCCCAAAGCACATAACTGAGCTCACAGAGGGCAAATTCAAGTTGACTGTAAAAAACGTTTTAATAAAAAAAGATTACTATAAAGTTCGACATTATATAGAAGATAAAGATACTTGGAATACTCCACTTCTGGCAAGCTGTCTCTCTGTCACCCATAAAATGTAATATTTGTACCTAAGTAGAAACATTGTAAACATCCATATAAAAAGAATGGCCCCGAGTTTCTTGCCGCTTCTTCTCGGTGGGTTCTATATATTTTGGAACGCGGCGGTAGAGTCTTTAAAGTACATTATAATGAAAAGTTGACGTTCATAAGCGCGTCTTTGATGCCTAAATTGAATAAATGATTTTGACTTTGACTTTGATAGATGTTTACAAAATAAAAACATTGAAGAACTTACACATTTCGCCAAATTATTAGCGTGCAAAAATTATAATTATAAGCTAAAACGAATACAAAAAATACTGTTATTGAACAAACAAGCAAAAGAGCACGACGTAAAACTAAATTATTTCCAAAAACTTTTTAATTTGATGCTAGGTATTCATTTAGAGAGTAAAAAGAGTGATGCAGCAACCAGGTCCTCAATTCACTTTCAAACTTAGGTAAGGGCATTTCTTTCATGTCTTGAGGCAATTTATTAAATATTTTGATTGATGTGGAGTAACTACTTTTTTGATAACATACAGTTTTGTGAGTATACTTATTTACTAATCTTTCCCGTTCCATGTATTTCGAGGATAAATTTCACCCGCCTTAGTATATAAGTAGCTGTACTGTTTGACAAAGTATGCTATGTCATGAATGTACTGACATGAAAGAGGGAGGACTTTCAATTGCAGAAACAAAGGTTTGCACAACTCCATAGGTCCACATATTGCTCGAATACATTTTTTTTGAGCAATGAATGCTTGTGCTATGTCTGTACTTCGCCCCCAAAGAATAAGACCAAACCTGAGAAGGGACCCCCCAGCATATCCATGATACGCAACCAAAGCAGTTTCTTTATTTGAAGTTTATCGTAGTCTCTTTAGAACGTAGACATAGCTGTTGATTTTCTTACATATTTTATTAATTTGAAGTTTCCAATTAAGTGCTTTATCAATTATTAAACCTAAAAACGTAATGTGGTCAGGACTCTTAATATCTTGACCATTAAAATTTATTTCAAACTCATCATCATCATCATCATCATCAGCCTGTAGCAGTCCACTGCTGGACATATGCCTCTCCAATTGCACGCCACTTAGGTCTATCTTATTCGAACTCGATATTGTTAAAATTGATGAAATTAGTTTTTGAGATATTAATCATAATATTATTCATGTCAAGCCATGTTTTTACGGAATCTATTGTTTTACAAATGTCAAATTTATGATTATCAATATTATTATCTGATTTTTTTGATGTCACTACAATTGAAATGTCATCAGCAAATAATACGGAGTTGTATGAAGTCATTAATATATATTAAAAATAATAGTGGGCCCAAGCCACTGCCTTGAGGTACACCGTATTTATTTATTTTACATTCTGATTTAGAATTCTGTACTATTTTGTTCTTGCCTATTATTATTTCTACGTACTGTTGTCTATTTTTAAGATAGTTTCAATCCAATTTATTGCTGGGCCCCTAATGTCTTTATACTGCAATTTATGTAACAGCAGTTCATGAGATACAAAACCAAAGGCAATTGTCATATCAAAAAATATACCTGTGGTTAAAAGTTTACCATCTACTTCTTCAACTATGTTGTTAACTAAATTGAAAGCTGCCAATGTAGTAGATTTGGACATCTGAAAACCGTGTTGCTCTTGTCTAATCACTTTATGTTTGCTAAAAAATTTAAACAGTCTTTTGTGCATTGCTCGTTCATATATTTTTGACAGAACAGGTAAAATAGCAATTGGACGATAGTTCTCAACGTTATCTCTAGCACCTTTTTTAAAGAGAGGTCTAATCATAGACATTTTCAAACTGTCAGGAAAAGAGCCATTTTCAAAGGAAATATTTATCAAGTATGCTAGTATTTTGCTAAGCTCATGCTTGCAATATTTGATTATCTTAGTTGCAATACCGTCATCTCCTTCAGAATTAGTATTTTTAAGACTAGCTATAATGGTTTGTACTTCTGTGGGTGATCATACCGCTGGAGGGCCGCGCAAAGCTCGCCCTGTACGCCGATGACGCCGCATACTACGCCTCCTCGATTCGGACGGAAGCGGCCGTCAGAACAATACAGAAGAACCTTGATGCCCTACCAGAATGGTTGGCGAAGTGGATGATGAGGATGAATTTCGGAAAGACTCAGGCTCTAGTCACCGGCAGATCAAACTTACCAACGAATCTGAAAATATAAGAAGAGATTCCATGGGCCCCAGTGGTGAAATACCTCGGGGTCGAAATCGATAGAAATCTGACCTACGCACAGCACATCAACGCGGTTGTGGGAAGGGCCAAGGGAGCCCGAGCACGCCTTTTGCCGGTCCTACGATCGAAGCTACCACTCCGGGTGAAGCTGCTTATTTACAAGACTTACATTCGGCCGATTCTCCCGCCTATATATCTACGCCGCCCCGGCGTGCACAGGTGGCCACCTATCTACACTCGAAACTTCCAGCACAGGAGAACCAGACCCTACGCGCTATCGTCGAAGCTCCGCGATACGTCCGGAATTCGACGATAGCAAGAGACCTCAAGACCGAGGACATCAAGAAGTTTGCAGAACGCCTCACTACGAACACGGCGGACGCTTCGCGAGTGCCACACCTCAGGGGCATCGCGCCTCTACACGCAACACCTCCCGACGCTCGCGGGAAACGCAAAATGAAGCCCACTCCCAGAGAACTCATCCCAGTAGGGATAGACAAAGACGAAGAAGAAAAAAGCGAGGGTGGATCCGCCAGTGGTCACTATCGTGGTCGCTGATCGGCTCGCTGGGCTTCCTCTAGGGCCACTAGGGGTTTCAACCGGTGTCTCCGACTTCAGTGACCACGAGTTCGTGGACAAACCCATGAAGCCACCAATCAAATGACCCATCCGCCGCTGTGGACGGAGACGAGCCAGAGGCAGAGGGCATAGCCCTGACCCCCTTTCCCCGCTCAACATAGTGTTGAACTAGACGAAGACCCAAGAAGCATTTTGCAGAATTTTATGCAGTAACCTGTCGGGCACCTACTAGTACTCCTGAATAAGGAAGCTTACACTCAAGATAGACAATATTCTCTTCAGTACTCTTCCAACCCAGCGCATTAATGTATGAACCTGTACAATTATGTACAGTAACTTACATTAATTTAAGTTAAATAGCGATTCAGGATTACAAATTCAGTTCTCTTACAAGAACCTGGAATCCCCGTATTTTGGTGATACATTATTGTGTATTAGCAAAAGTCACTAAAAAGGCTGAAAACATTTTTTTACCAATAAATGGAACCAACTTCCAACAATCAAAATGTGTGAAATAACTTATCAAAGTTGGTACCATGCATACAATATTGTGATAATAGGTATTTTTAAAATATCATGGTACCGACTTCAACAAGTTATTTCACACTTTTTTTTGTTGAAGTCAGTTCACATTTTAGGTAAAAAAAATGTTTCAGCAACAACCTTATACAGTACAAACTTACTTGTGCCTACTTACATAATTACAATGTAATATGTTTAAAACTTCTGACTTCTTTCATATTATTGTTTATATAAAAAAAAATGTTATAAAACAATTGTAATAATATAAGAACATCTAAACTTTAGTAATTTAACAGAGATCTTATATTGTTGCAAAGTAAGCCAGCAGAAGAGAAAACTTGTTCTGATCACAGTTTTCACTGAAATTTATTAAGAGCCAGCTCCATTCGGACATTTGTATGAACATCACTTACATATACAGAAGTGTATCCAAGTTCTTTCACAAGCAATAGATAGCATCCAGAGATGCTGGAGAATAATGCTAAAAATTTTTAGAACAGAGTTTATATCAAATTGGTCCTGGTCAAACTTAACATGAACTCAGCATCAAGCAGCATTTATCATCCTCACTTTCATTGAGCTTATTATTATTTGTGAGAACGACATTCCCTATGCACCAGTCATATTATACAATGTAAAATTGGACAGTATTGTTGACCTTACATCTCAGGCGGTTTAAACAATTGTTAATTCTCCTGATGTTGATGGTTTATAAAACTAGCACTATGGACACTGGCAGAAATGTGACAATAGTCACAATTAGTAGCAGAAGCCATAATCTAAGAACACAACTGATTTGAAATTCAAGACTCAGGGTAAACAAGAGTAATCCAGTGCCATGACAAGGTTTGGCTAGCGCACCAAGTGTAGAGGCCAGGTGCAGTGCTTACGGTAAGGAGCATAAGTAATTTGCTGGTTGCGTCAGTTGTTAGTATATAAATCTAACAATCATCAAAAACCGGGGCATTCACCAGTGCGTGAGTTAAATATATTTCTTTTAGTACTCACCACTGCACATTTGAATTCCTTCCGCTCGCGCTTGGGAGGATGTTCTTTCACCAAATGCGATTTCAAATCATTTGATGGAAATTTTTCTCCACATTCACAGATTATATTATGTTTACTAACAAAAGAGTGGTCAAAATGTGTATTCATTTCGGAGCTCATTTCCAAATTATTTATTATTTATTTATTTATTTATTTAATGGCAAACTGTTTGAGAACACTTTTGCCAACGACACGTCAGATGAGATATAAGTATAAAAATAAACGGCAAAATTTAGAATTAATAATCTGGAACAAAAGAAAGTATCTTATTAACTACATATCTAAAATGAGATCTAGGTACAATGGACTAAAATAATGACAAAATGAATGAAACTAGTAAAAGAAAATCCTAGCGACAACAGAAAATACCAACTAAAGTTTAATTTCATTTTGAGAGATGAACAAAATATCAACTTCAACTTCAACTCTTCCTTATGGCTTTTGTAGGGGAGCCACTACAATTTCGCCAATGTCACGTAGTACGATAGACCACCAAACAAAGGAGGATTGTTCGGTAAAAGGGATCTGAATGGTAACTTATTTATTTATCCAAGCAGAAGAGATAGTGTTAACACCTGGAACAAAGATAGTTATTCTAACTACAAGACATACACAAACACAAACTCAACCACAAAATATATAGATAAATTTAGTAAAGGAACAATTTCAAGTTATGGGGAATTACACATGTATTTATAACTTAATTTTATTTCTCTGAATATATTTACAAAGTTTAACAATGAAAGGGGTACATACAAGGGAGAGGAGACATTTGAAGGAGATTGGACGAGGGATATCAGGAGGAATTATATCATATAGGGAACAGTCATATTTGGGACAGCAAAAAAAAATATGGTCCATATTTCCTTCGTCCAGACCACATTCACAACGCGAATGATCCCTAATCCTAAGTTTAGCCAGGAAAACAGGGGTGCAATATCTAAGGGTGCATTTCGGGATGCGCCGGCAACGCTCACAACACAGACTAACAGATGCTAACGCATGCTCACAACCTAGTATATATTTTAGTCTATGGCTCACAACTGCTCTCGCCATAGACTGAAATCAAGGGGAGGTATCCTGTCCTGTATGTACGAGATTTTACCATTGCACACACGAGCAAAATTTATATGTGTGTAGCGGAATTGTATGTAGGTACTGCTACAGCGATAAAATTTAGACATTTATAGGGAAGCAAATTCGTTTCATAAAAATTTATTCCGTATTATTTTTAATAAAATACGTATTTTACTGCCGCCAAACGTTTCATAATATGTTTTATTCTTTTACCTTTTTTTTGTTGTACAAAATACATAAAAGAAGCTAACATTTTTGTTAAAAACAATATTATAAAACTTGCTCCAATTTTTTTAATACATCTTGCAGCACTCGAATTGTATGTCAGGAAGTTGATCAAATTCAATTTGAACATTTACGTTATAAATTAGTTTCAAATTGCTGATATTTCGTATTTTCGTGGATATTTCATGTTATTATAGTGACCCTCCTTTAATTTAAGCTTCCACAGAACTATCCAAGTATTAGTAACATTAGAAACGGGATATTTACCGTGTAATCCATGTTGTCGGGAATATAAATCGCGAAAATGACCTTAAATAAAATGGATTACACGGTAAATATCCCTTTTCTAATGTTGTCTCTTGCAAAAGTGATCGTGATAAAATCTAAGTATGTCTACGGACATGTACAGAAAATGTGCAAAATGTGGAGCAACTCCTGTTTAAGATGGTGGTTGTCTCATTTCACCGTTTCCAAGTCTGGTAAAACGAATGTTGAACGGTATGTTAATCATATATATGTTTATGCTCATATATGCTTTATCTTGCTTATATTGAAAAATGAATAGCATAGTTAGGTACCTACTCTCGTTTTCAATTCTACAGTAGGTATTATTATTACAGTTAGTTAAAAACATGTAATTTAACATTGATCTCCATGTGATACCTATAATAAGATCATATAGGTACTATGTGCCTGTACCTTCGTCTACCATATTTCCTATCTTTCTCTAGTCAGATTGCAGTAATGTAATTACTATTGCTTGTGAGCTGATGGATGACACACCGGGGCCTACTCCCACCTTTTATGAAACTATCATAACTCAGGAGCGTCTTGTAATAAGCTTAAAATAATCATACTTACTATCGTACTCCCACCAACACAAAATGGTTGAACAATATTACTTCAATATTATTTACGGCGTGTTCCTTTTTAAGCCGAAATCGACCTAATGGTGCATTCCAGTAAACACCGCCAATACATACGACGGTCGTGCCCTGGTTTCGTGTTTTCTTAAGGATGAATACCTATAATGCCCAACCCAAATAAAACACTCAACAGTCGCAAAAAGCGCGTCATATAATCTCTCAATTAAATCGAATGAATCATAAACCTATTTGATATTTTGACAGTAACAGCTCACAACGACCGCAAGTCCAAAACCTTCCATCCGCGAGTGTTGTGGTCGTGCCGTGAGCGTGAGCTGTGACGTAATCGATGATGTACCAAGCTCAGTTATGATAATTGCGAGTTTGAAAGGTAACGGTTGGGCGGCTATGCGAACGACGCGATCGATTTTGGCTCTCAAAGGAACACGACCAGATGTAAGTGATGTAAAAGAACGAAAGTACGACGGAATATTCTAATAAGGGTTTGAGATATTAAAACTCTATGGTGGAGGCACAGAAGCATAAATATAGCTTTTATACTTATTTTTAACAGATATTGCACATTCATTTTTCCTTTATTAGCGTAGTCGTACGTGTTGAACATTTGCCATTTCACAAGTTAATATGTATAGTTTCAATGATGCATGATTTTTATTGACATAGTCGTGAGTAGACTTAGTCAGTTACACACATCTATCATTAAGTCACTGTCCTGCCTAAATTACGTTTTAGTAAAGCAATAGTAGTAGATATGTGTTTAAAATAAAACAATAAAAAATCAAATCTATGAATATTTTATAAATAATACAATTGTTTCTACAGACTAATCTGTTGGTTTCATGTAGAAATATATAAAAATACTTTTAATTCAAATAAAAGCCCTATATTAGCTTATTCAAATTGATTTGTAGAAGGTACTTAAACTTCTATTGTTTTTGTTCAATTTCAGATGAACTTCCTTCAGAAGTCTTCGCCACAGCTACACTTTTGAGCAAATTCGTCCAGCTGTTTGATGCATTAAATGCTGACAGTCAAGACTTCCAGACAGACATGAAAGAACAAAGTCAGTCCAGAAACTTACGCTCAGGCTGGTGTGGCAGTGAAAATGCCGAAACCTTTAAACGATGCAAATATGCCAATCTCGGTGGAGGTTACACATTTGTGCCGTTTTGGGGTAGAAACTTTCTCTAAGTGGCGCGTACAAAATTTTCAGGGCTTGGCCAAACGTTTGGTTGAAGCGTCAGGTGACGCTATTTTACAAAGAAAATTTGCATAGCTATTCAACGTGGAAATGTAGCCAGCATTCTGGACACTTTGTCTCCAACAAATAATTTATTACATTTGATATTTTAAACTTTTGTCCATTATTTAGTTATACTTTAATAAATTTATCAAATAAATACATAAATGTTCTTAAAAATTGTTTTATTTCTATAACATAAGTACCTACTGATTAACCTAATAGGTTCTGCCTACTTCATGAGGCGAAATTATATTTTTATCATTGTTCCATCCGCAGACTGAATTGATAGGTAAAAAAATAAATGATAATAGAAAAGCATGGGATATTTAAAATTTGCGCTAAAGTTAGTTCGTTAGTATTCCGTGCGGATTCTGTTGCGCTAGTAGTATCAGTGTAATTCGCATTATGTCTGTATGGAAGTTACACTTCTTCTCTCGGTAGAGTTAAATATTCTTTACTCTCGCTGCTCGCGCCCCGGTTTGCCGTTCCCTTTGTTTGACAGTGACAGCTCGTAATGATCACGTAGACCCACCTAACCTAAGATCCGCAAGCGTTGTGAGCGCGGATTTCGGTCCTTCCCGGAACGTAGCCTTAGTAATATGCAAACATTCGTTGGAAACAAAACTGAAAATCATAGATTAATCAGACTATATCTAAAGATAGATGGCATGGCAATCACTAAAGCAAACAACGGAACGTTAGCGGTACGTTTAAATTTTTCAGCGCCAACCACTTTGACGAGTTTGACGGATCATAGTCGCGCGCTCGTCTTCCATTCCATGTGTGAAATTAGTGACGTGGAACGCATTAGTGACGTGAAAGACGAGCGCGCGGGTATCGATATCGATAAATGGGGATGTGCTGTTTGATATCGAGGTAGCATTAAGCATTCCTGTGGCATACTTTGAAAAGTGCCTATCTGCTGATGTCTGGCCTATAAATGCAAGAATAAAGACTTGGGTAAATCTAAGATCACCTAAAAGGCTGATCCAATCACAGGCCTCTGCCGAAGAAATGGTTTCAAGCTGTCAAGCTACGCGCAGTTCAGTAGGCTCAGCTGCCAGGGATGCCCGATCTCCAAACCCGCAGCCTTTTCGTGCGCGCGTTCCTCGAAAACCTGCCCCGAGCAACTAGCCAACCCCTTGAGCAAGATATAAGGAACAAAAAAGGTACTTGTTTGAATGTTTTCTACCAAAACGTACGCGGCTTAAAAACAAAATTAAAACTGTGGCGGAACAGCCTAGCTTTATCAGAACACAACCTAGTTGCGGCGACAGAGACCTTTCTTGACATGTCTGTTGAAGATTTGGAACTTGTTATTGAAGAGTGGACTGTACTGCGCCGTGACAGGAAGACTCCATGTGGTGGTGTACTACTTGCTGCACGCGCGCCTATCGTGCTGCGTCGGCTATTGGCGCTAGAAACTGATTGTGGCGAAGACCTGTGGGCGAATTTTGTTTGGCAGGGCCGAAAATTCCATGTGGGCGTAATCTACATTCACCCCCGGGCCACAGAAAGTGAATATATGCGTTGGTTCTGCAAAGTGGAAAGTTTTATCAACAATATTAAAGGCACTGTTATTATCTTTGGAGACCTTAATCTAAATAGCGCATCTGCAACTATTTGTAATTATTACTGTTATTTCATGTCGTTTTGTAGTCTGACTGAGAGGAATGATGTGGTGAATACGTATCAAGGAATATTAGATGTTGTCTTGGTTAGGGAGATAGATGTAACCCATGAGATCCACGTTAAGTCTGTTGATGGTTTCGTAAAGCCTGACCTTTATCACCCGCCTCTAGATATTGGGATATTCACGGATGTGGTACGCTGTTCAGACCGTGTTGAGCAAAGCAACATAGATCCTAGAAAAGATTGGAATTTTCATAAGTGTGACTTTAATCTTCTATTCGACCTGCTTTCTGAAATTTCCTGGTGTGATGTACTTCATTCAAACGACGTACAATCATGTACTGATAAATTTTATGACATCATATACAATTTATTTGACATATGTGTTCCAAGGAAACACCGTAAAAATACGGTGAGTAGACGATATCCCGTATGGTTTACAAATGACATTATCCAGGATGTGAAACGTAAGTTAAAACTGCATCAGGAATGGAGGCTAAGCGGGTCTGCAAAATGTTATACAACCTTCTCTGATCTTAGAGCTTCTCTGAAGGCGCGCATTTCATCCGCCCATGATATTTATTTAAAAAATGTTGAGGATAATTTAGCATCTAATCCTCGCGGCTTTTGGCAACATGTGTCAAGATTGCGCTCTAAAGGAGGTTTCGAACCTTCTGTTACTTACAATGGTGAATCTTTTACGGGTGTGGGAGCCTCAGAGGCTTTTGCTAGATATTTTTCAAGTGTATTTTTACCTGACGTACCTCAATTAGATGCGGAGTGTATAAACCAGTCGGATAGAGCTCCCACTAGTAATTATATTAATATATTTCAGTTAACGCCGGAGGAAGTAGCATCCGGTATAAGATCTCTTAAGCCTAACAGCTCGCTTGGCCCCGATTGTGTTCCTCCTTGGTTCTTGAAACAGGGCTTAAAATGTCTCGTCCAGCCCTTATGTCATATATTTAACTTGGCTCTGACAAAAGGTACCTATCCTACACAATGGAAACTGTCCAGGGTGACGCCTATTGCCAAAAGTTCAGACAAATTATCCGTTGAAGAGTATAGGCCTATCGCTATTCTGTCTACACCTGCAAAAGTCTTTGAGAGAATCATTCACAAGAACGTTTTTAATCAGGTGGAACAGTATCTGTGCAATGAACAACATGGTTTCAGAAAAAAAAGATCAGTCGATACAAACTTATTGGAGGCTGTCGATTTTATCTCAGCCAGCTTGGATCGGGGTGGCCAGGTTGATGTTTTATACTTTGATTTTCGCAAGGCATTCGACAGGGTTAATAATGATCACTTACTAGAGAAATTGTGTAAGTTAGGTTTTGCCCCAGGACTGCTTAAGTTTGTTGCTGACTACCTCAGGGATCGGCAACAATTTGTAAGGCTGGGCGTGTACGACTCGGACTCTTATCATACACGGTCGGGTGTAAGCCAGGGGTCTATTTTCGGACCTCTGCTTTTTATTTTAATGATCAATGATCTTCCTTCTGTCCTTAAGTATTCCAAATGTCTCCTGTATGCTGATGACCTAAAATTGATCGTAGAAATAAAGTCCGTGGAAGATTGCCTGAACCTTCAGCGAGATGTTAACGCAATTTATGAATGGAGTATGGCAAACAAAATGGAATTTAATCCATCTAAATGTCGTGTCATGACTTTTACTCGAAGAAGGCACCCAATTGAATTTCTATACAAGTTGGACTCGTACGAAATTATCAGATCCACTTCAATAAAAGACTTGGGTGTCACCTTTGATAAAAAGTTGACATTCAATGACCACATTGCCACCATAGCCAAAGAGTCATACAGGAGGCTAGGATTCGTGATCAGAAATTCCAAGGATTTCAAAGGGATCCATGTCGTCAGGTTAATCTATGAAGCGCTTGTTCGTAGCAAACTTGAAGCCAGCTCGTGCGTTTGGAATCCGCATGAAGAAGTTTATAAGCTCCTCATTGAAAAAGTGCAGAAAGTGTTCCTTCGTTTTCTATACAAGCGCTTGTATGATTATTATCCCTACTTGTATCCTACCAGCTTTCTCCTGGGCTGCCTAGGTTATAATTCCTTGGAAGTCCGGCGTGAAAAAAACCAGATGATGGTGATGAGCAAGATTCTCCGTGGGAACATTGATGCACCCAACCTGTTTGGTGAGCTGGCGCGGCTGTTCGTCCCAGACCCTGGCAGCTGTCCCCGTCGGGAGTGCCGTCGTCTGTTCTCGGTCCCCCCATGCCGAACCATTGCACGCGCTGTTTCTCCTGTCCCACGTGTTCTCAGTGCTTTCAACTCTCTCCTTACCATGACAACTGATTGTGATCTGTTTGCGGGCGAATGGAAGTGTATTATATCTGAGTGTCTGAAGTACTGTGAGAAGAAAGCGTGCAAGGTGGTAGCGGAAGAGGATGCATTGGACTTTTATGATTTTTCAATGTAATATTTTTGTTTTTGACATTGAATTAATTTTATTTATATTGTTTTTAATTAATTTTAGGGTAGGTTAACTGGCTACTTGGTTGACTATGACTATACCAAAATTATTATGGTATTAGACATTAAGTGCCGGTTAATTGTATTTTAATTTAATTTAATTTTATAATGTGTTCTAATTATTATATTTTTTAGGTTAGGTTAAGTTGAATTAATTGTATTGACAATAAGTGATAATTTTAAATTTTTATTGCATTGTTATTTTATATCATTATTTCTTTCTGTACAACTTTAATTTTTAATTTTTGATTGACTGATGTAATTGGCGTTGTGTGCCGTTTTAGTTAATAAATAAATAAATAAATAAATAAATTCCTATCTAATCTATTAAAATATTGTTAAGTAAACCAGGGTTTATGAAACTAAAAATAAGTTTAAGATAACTTAATCCATTTATTGAAGAACACATTCTAAAATAACAAAGATTATAATATAATAAGAGTAATACATATTGTTTACCTTACATATTGAAAGTACTTATGTTTTGTGAGAAGCCGATTCAAAACATGCATGATTACAATTTCTAATTAAACATTTTCTTTTTTTTATTTAGGTAAGTACCTAACCATACATTAATATGTATAAAATAACTGTAAATATGTACATATGAGTCACGATTATGTAAAACAGATATAAGTAATGTTTTTTTAATGCATGGAACAAGTGTTTACATTGATAATAAAAGAGTTTTGAAGAAAATCTGGGCCAATAGGTATCAAGTAATAACTTAATACAGGGGTTTTAATAGAAGTTTTATTTACGTAAATGTTACAATAAATTATCATTTCTTAACTTTAATTTTATCATATCATGACTAGATTAAATTAAAATATTCAATAACGTGTGCTTTTTTCAGTAGAGATTTCTTGGTTAGTGTGGTTTATCCGTTAAAAGTGCAGTATCTTTGGTGTTTGTACTTGGATTTGCACTGCACTGTATGAATCCTGCATTTGTAACAGCTTGGTCTTCACATAGTCTACAGTCAACTCTATATTTGAGTTTTCCATTCCAAGTCTCATTGATTGAACATATTTCTCTAAGCCTTGTAGCTTTGACAACAGTCTGCAGCGGTTGTTAAGACCTTTTTCTTCAAAAGCTGACCTTAAAAATTTACCATGACTCCTTTGCCATTTTTGCATATCTCACGTCAACCAGGCAATGTGATTATATCGTCAAACATATCCTCGCTCTTGCTTTTTGGTCTCTCTTTATGTCTTATCAGAATTCACCAGTGGCGTATGAATGTACTCTACAGGTCGCCATTACACTCGATCATGAATTTCCGTGTATTGTAAAATGAGTTTCCATCTAATTTCTCTATGCACGTTAAACTCATGCCCGCATCGTGTGGCGGCTGCGATCTATCCAGTCGTTCGCTGCTTGAAGTTGTGCTTGCAACTTTACCTTCTGTAGCCATAATACTGTTTACACCCGTTCTTCATGAAACATAGAATTGACAAATAACCTGAGCGGGATTGAGTATCTTTGCTCACCGACAACGTGCAATGAAGTTACACAACATTTGTGTATAAATATATATTATAGGAATTGAAACACGATCATAAAATATAATTTAGCTTATTGTAATTTTCACCATTGACATACGTCCGTCAATCAATGACAACTCTCAAACAAATGATGATTAGACAACGATATGAGATTACGCAAACTCTTTGCTCTAATAGAAATGAAGATAACGAAGCCACCGTTTAAAAGATAACTGTAGCGTTGTAATGCATGGTGGCACAACCATAGACAACATCTTTCTAAGGTCCCCAGCACAGACTAACAGATGCTAACGCATGGTCCCCAGGGCAGTAAGGAAGTGAAACTCCCGAGCTGAAAATCTCCATACATCAGTGTTGCCAGTTTGCAATCTGAGGTAGACCAAATCGCCCAAATCTTGTTTATTTATATATTTTTAGTTAAAAACGTCACCAAGACTACTTTTTTAACAAATTTTGGGATTATTGAAAAATGGTTGTGTAATGAACTTTAAATAGGTATGTCATATTTATTCCTCTAGATCAATAGCTCTACCATGAGTTGGCCACAAAAACGTCATCTTTAGTCTATATTCGCCTACTAATTTCACCTACCTAGTCACCCTAGCAGGGATACTTAGTTCTCACTTGCCAAATTCAAAATCAGTCGACAAGTGTCACTCGCTGTGGATACTGAGTATGATGAAACATATAAAATACCATTTTGTGCGATTAGATTGCGTAAATATTAGAGTATATGTAAAATAAACGAGACCACGGTCACCCTTCACGCAAAAACACTCTCCAACACCTCTTTATAAGTGTTTTACAAGAGATTTTTCTAAAAGTATGTAAACAGTGATACCATTCCACTCGTTTAATTTCCCGTTTGGGTATCATTTAGGTTTCCAAAAGATCAAGTTAAAGATACACTTTGGTACATATCAATATTTTTATTTTAACTTATGATGACAATGATAGAACCAAATCAAAAAGCAATACCATAGCTAGATGCCAATAAAAGGTTTTTTTACGTAATAACGTCTACATCGATGAACGACGGCTGCGCGCACTAAAAAGTATGACTCATTGTCATGTTCCGTCTGAGCCGAGCGTGCAAGCGAGACCACGGAACAAGCAATAAGAGAGGCATGATAGGCCTAATTGTTCGGCTTATCTTATGACGTTACCACGTAAAATTATCGTCCGTAAAGAGACTTTAGAGACAACCATTTTAAATTGCAAAACCCTGCTAGACCAATGAGTACCTATTTATCTTCGTATTTGTCATTTATTCTAGAAAATAAATGAGTACCTACCAGTCAAGTCTGAGTTTTAATTATAGTAAAATTAACAAGCAAAATGAAAAAATATATAATCTCTTCGCTAATATTTTCTTTCACATGCGACATTCTACTGTTTTTCACTTTTTCCCACATTTTATACTTTGACATATTAAGACACAATAAAGTCAAAGTCAAAGTCAAAATCATTTATTCAATTTAGGCATCAAAGACACACTTATGAACGTCAATTCTTCATTATAAAATATAATAATTATATATTTTATTTGATTATGTACTCGTAGTCGATCTTATAATCTACTTCTTTCAGCCTAAAATTTTAACAACAGAAATGTACAAACTGTTGTACTCTCACATATTAGAATATCAGAAATTGGCGCCAATGTGTACACTATACTGTCATCCAGCTTAACACATTCAAAATGTCATCAATATTGCTGTCTCGCTTATCTTCACATTATTATGATTAAATAAAATTGTAATAGTTTAGTTGCACGTATTGTTATAACACATTTGAAATATTTATAATTATCTTTAATAGCCATTATCGTTAGCCCGTCGCGTGTTTAGTGTTTTCGGTTTATTTCCGACCTACGCATAAAAGTGCAAATAATAAATACTACTCTTGAATAGTTTGACCGGTTATACCGGTGGAGGGTATTGGATCTGATAAAATTAGTTACAAACTCAAGGTCTAAAAATGTGTATACAATTTTTGTATGCGCGACATGGCTTAGCACTTTTTTTAGTGTAGGTTTTCTTCATTGTATGGTATGCACAGAACAATATGATAGTATAGAGCCTACAGTAGCTAAAACTTCTCGATTACCTATAGAATACTACGTAAAATCGTCAGGTCCCCTCGGGACACAGATGAGACCTATTTTCACTAACACATCGCGTGTCCACCGTGTCGGTGGACGACCTACGCTGCGCTTGCCGGTCCGTGGTCTCCACTCCAGAACCTTTCGGCCCCATCGGCCATCTGTTCTGCGTGCTATGTGCCCTGCCCACTGCCACTTCAACTGGCTAATCTTCTGGGCTATGTCGGTGACTTTCGTTCTTCTACGGATCTCCTCATTTCTGATTCGATCACGTAGAGAAACCCCGAGCATAGCCCTCTCCATAGCTCGTTGTGCGACTTTGAGCTTTTCTATGGGGCCCATAGTAAGAGACCACGTTTCAGTGCCATAAGTCATCACTGGTAACACACATTGGTCGAAGACTCTTGTCTTGAGGCACTGAGGTATTTTTGACGAGAAGACTTCGCGAAGTTTCCGGAATGCTGCCCAGCCGAGTTGGATTCGACGATTGACCTTTTTCTCGAAGTTGGACCTGCCTAGTTTGACTGTCTGTCCCAGGTAGATGTACTCGTCAACAACTTCGAGAACTGAGCTCGATGGAGGCCTCGAACATTGTACTGAGGTCTTCCATGGATTCTGCCATGACTACAATATCGTCGGCAAATCGAAGGTGAGTGATGTATTCGCCGTTAATATTAATGCCAAGTCCTTGCCATTTCAGAAGCTTGAAGGCGTCTTCCAATGTAGCGGTGAACAGTTTAGGAGATATAACGTCTCCCTGTCTCACGCCTCTTTGCAATGGAATTGCCTTCGAACTCTGCTCCTGTACTCGGACTGACATGTAGGCGTTTTTGTACAAACACTTCAGCACTTCAATATACCGATAGTCAATACGGCACCGCTGGAGAGACTCAAGCACTGCCCACGTCTCGATCGAATCAAAGGCTTTCTCATAGTCCACAAACGCTAAACAAAGAGGCAAGTTATTCTCTTCGGTCTTCTGTATAACTTGCCGTAGCGTGTGGATGTGGTCTTTGGTACTATAGCCTTTTCGGAAACCGGCTTGTTCCGGAGGCTGGAATTCATCAAACCTGCGACTGAGACGGTTCGTTATGACCTTCGAAAACAGCTTATAAACATGGCTCAAAAGCGAGATGGGTCTGTAATTTTTAAGTAAATTGTTGTCACCTTTCTTGAAGAACAGCACCACCACGCTTTTGTTCCATGCTTCTGGCGTTGAACCTTCGAGTAAGACGGTATTAAAGAGCTTCTGAAGGACTTTAAGTACCGGTGTTCCTCCCGCTTTCAGAAGCTCAGATGTGATACCGTCGTCACCAGGCGCCTTGTTGTTCTTAAGCTGTTTCAAGGCCATTCTAATCTCGTACAGGCTGATGTCCGGGATATCTTCGGTATAATGTCGGGTCAGCTTGGCTCTTGGGTCTTTGGCCGAGCTGCTAACAGGTTAAGCGACCGAGGTGTATAGCTGTCCGTAGAAACTCTCTACCTCTCCTAATACTTCTGCTTTGGTCGTCGCTACACTGCCGTCTTCTCTCTTCAGCTTCGTCAACTGGATTTGCCCAATAGACATGTCTCTTGCAAACACTTTGGAGCCTTTTTTCCGCTCTATCGTCTGTTTAATACGGTTTGTATTAAAGATCCGGATGTCGTGTCGCAAGGACTTCCATATTCGTCTATTGAGCAGCCTATATGCTTCAGCATCATGCGAAGACTGCATTTTCAGTGAGCGTCGTTTAGCCATGAGGTTGAGGGTATCGTTGGAGAGTTTCTGTGGCCTATCTGTACGATGGGGTTTAAAGTATTTGGAACTCACTGTATGGACAGTTTTTTACTAACCTGTTATTGATCTCGTCCACTGAAGCGATGTTCTCAAGGCAATCGAAGTGATTGGATAGCTCAAGTTGAAAGCTCTCGGGGTCTTGAATACGGGCACGAGTTGGTCGGAGCGTAGACTTCATCAGACGAGACCTCTCCAGTTTGACATTAATATTCACCGTGCCTCTTACCATTCGGTGATCACTACCAGTTTTAACCCTGTTGATCACGGAGACATCAGTGAATATTTGCCTTGTGGTGGTCATAATGAAGTCAATCTCATTTCTCGTGGAACCATCGGGACTCAGCCAGGTCCATTTCCTGTGAGGTTGCTTCTGAAAGAAAGAGTTCATCATAAAGAGTCCCTCTTTCTCCAGGAAGTCGGCCAACCTCTGTCCCCTACGGTTCCGTTGTCCATATCCAAATTGCCCCACTTTCAACTCATCCTCGCTTCTCTTACCCAACTTCGCGTTGAAGTCCCCCATAACAACTGGAAAGTGCGTTTCAGAGGTATGTATGGCCCGACTAATGTCCTCATACATATCCTCCACCTCAACATCCGGGTGCGACTTCGTCGGTGCGTATACCTGAATGACCTTCAGCGAATATCGTTTGGATACTCTGAGTATTAGGTATACGACCCTATTGGAAACGCTATCGATCTTAACTATGTTGTTAGTAAGGGACTTGTGGACGAGAAAACCGACACCACCTTGGGACTGTTGGTTGCCCTCCCGGTAGTAGAGTAAGTTACCTGATTTTAGGGTTATCGTGTCCTCACCCGCTCTACGGACTTCAGATAACCCCACAATGTCCCAGTGTAACTTACTCATTTCTTCTGCCAGCTCATATATCTTTTCGTCTGTCCTCATCGTGCGTATGTTGTGTGTCACCAGGGCCAGTCGTCGTCGTTGGGGGTGGTAGCCGGGCGTCTGCCGGGGATTCTTAGCACCCCCTGCCCCACCGTTACCGTGGCCACTACCGTAGCCAGGAATAGTGGGGCTGCCGCGGACTGGGGGCCTGGTTCCTAATGTGTCTGTCATTTGGGGGGATTTTTCCAATACTCGCCACGCTTGGCAGGCGGGTTGGCGAGCGCAGTTTTGAGGTTTTAATACTGGGAAGGTGCTGCTGGCCACCTTCCGATTGTTATCCCTTAGCAGATTTTTACGCACCCACGGGTAGAGTTGGGGGGGTACTATTCTAAGCCGGTACCCCACGGCAAATTCTAAGCCGGTACCCCACGGCAAATGGCCGTGGCAATTATAACAATACGAGCAACGAAACTATAACAATTTTATTTTATCATAATAATGTGAAGATAAGCGAGACAGCAATATTGATGACATTTTGAATGTGTTAAGCTGGATGACAGTATAGTGTACACATTGGCGCTAATTTCTGTTTCTGCGTATTCTTATATGTGAGAGTACAACAGTTTGTACATTTCCGTTGTTGAAATTTTAGGCTGACAGATGTAGATTATACGATACGAGTACTTAATCAAATACAGTTTATAATTATTATATTTTATAATGAAAAATTGACGTTCATAAGTGCGTCTTTGATGCCTAAATTAAATAAATGATTTTGACTTTATTGTGTCTTAATATGTAGGGGAAATGTGAAAAACAGTAGAATAACCAGGTTTGGATGGACTGACTATAGAACATGTTAGATACGGTGGTATAGGTTTATACCATGTGCTGTCCGTGTTATTCACGGCCATTATAAAAACTGGACATCTGCCGGCGGCGCTTACGGATACGGTCATTGTTCCTATCTGCAAAAACCGCAGAAACAACATATCAAGCAGAAGCATTTATAGGCCAATAGCACTTGCTAATATGATAGCCAGACTACTGGAAAAGGTGTTGCACAAACATACTGCGCAGTATATAGAAACATCAGACTGCCAATACGGTTTTAAAAGTCAATTGTCGACTAGCACTGCAATCTATGTACTCAAGCAGGTCGTGGGGCCTTATACTATAATTATATATACTATAAGAGCAGAAAGACGTCTGTTATAGCATGTTACCTCGACTTGAGCAAGGCCTTCGACCGCGTAGATCAGAACCTGCTATGGCAGAAGCTGTATGACCGTAAAGTACCTGGTCAGATAGTCCGGGTGCTACAGAACTGGTATCTACACCAAAGAAATAAAGTTAGATGGAAAAATGAATATTCCACACCCTCAAAGCTCAACTGCGGTGTGAGGCAGGGGGGGAGCATGTCCCCCTCCCTCTTTAATTTTTATATGGACGGTTTATCCGATAAACTGATGGAAACCGGAGTGGGCTGTTCAATAAATGGGACCATAACCAATCACATAGCTTACGCTGATGATATGGTTCTTCAAGCACCTTCTATATCTGCGATGCGCAAGCTCTTAGCAGTATGTCAATATTATGCGAACAAACACAACATGACCCGGAGAAATCTATGTACATGATCTTCGCGAGTGCGAACTGTACTGATCTGCCGCCCATTTTCTTGTATGATGAAGCCCTGAAGAAAGTGGATGAGGTAAAGTACCTAGGTCATATAATCACTCCCGACTTATCTGATCAAGCGGATATCGAAAGGCAGAGGCGTGCCATTGCAGTACGCGCTAATATGCTGGCCAGACGTTTCGCTAGCTGCAGCAGCTCCGTGAAGGCCCAGCTATTTTTGAGCTACTGCACCAGCGTCTACACGGTGGAGCTATGGACTAACCACACGCAGGCGGCCATGAGAGAAATGAAGGCGCAGTACAACGACGCGTGGCGCGCGATGTTCCGGCTGCCCAGGTGGTGCAGCGCGAGCGCGATTTTCGCCGCGGGGCGCGCGCCCTGTTGGCCGGCGCTGCTCCGGAGCCGATCAGCGGCCGCACGCACCGCCCTTTACCGCTCACACAACTCCCTGGTCGCCGCTGTCAGAGAGTGGGACAGCAGCCCACTACACAAAACGTGGAGAGCATATCACACTCCCATCACTTAGTTTAGTTTAGTAATAAGTAAATAATTTGTATTGTTATGGATGTCAGAGTACGGAATAAAAAATATTTTCATTTCATTGAATAACTCGTGTGCTTTCAATCAAACACGAAATACGATTTCACAAAAGTTGTTAAAAATTAAATTGCCTACAATTTTGATTCTGATATATTTTTTCCGAAGATCGATATTTTCCAATTTATACCCAAAAGAGGGGCCGAATTTTTGTTTGATTAACAACTCGTTTATTTACAATTTTACATGATTTTTTTTAAACAAAATCATTGTTTAATTTTCAATTTTACATAAAAAGTTAAGTTTTCTATTATTTTGGTTCCTACATTTTTCTTCTTCGTATCGATATTTTTGGATTTATACGCGAAAGAGGTGGGGGTAAAATTTATCATTACATATTCATGTTTATTTTCAATTTTACATGGAAAATTGCTACCAACACACTTATTTGTAATTCAAATAACTACAATGGCAGACCATACAAACTAACTTTGAAAAAATTAGTAAGTGGCACTTTAATTTTTAAAGTGCCTGACTGCCTACTATCAACATTGACACAGAAAAATGTAGTATTTTGGGTTGAATTTAATACTAATAATGTGTTACAAAAATAAAATAACTTTTATTGTGTTTGTGAATGCGGGGATGATGTAAAAACAAAGATCCTGCAAAATGTATTCAAAATTGTCGTATTTTTTTCTGTCTCTATGTATTGATGATACATGAGAAACATGTATTGATGATACAGAGCACAACCATCGTAAAACTGAAAAAAATCCAGAGGCTGGCATGCGTGGCTGCAACGGGATGCATAAAAACGACTCCTACAACAGCAATGGAGGCTCTTTTAGGAATCACACCGTTGCACCTACACATCCAGCAAGAAGCCGCAGCATCCGCGTTCAGACTAAAGGCTTTACATCTCTGGGAAAACGATAGTCTGTCCCGTCACACAACCATCTTAGACGAAATAGCGACAGGCAATCCAATCATGCAATCAATATACGACAAACAGCACAAAGAATACTTCTTCACTAAAAGCTATAAGATACAGTTACACGAGGAGCCTAGTGATAGCTCAGGGCTTAAGGAAGTAAGAATATACACAGATGGCTCTAAAACTACAACTGGCACCGGCGCGGGTACGTTCTCGGATGATCTGAACATTCATATAACTACAGGCTTGGGTAAGTATAGCTCCATCTTCCAGGCGGAATGTGTGGGGATGATCCAAGCGGCAACAGCAGCACTAAGGAGGAAGGTAACTGACTTTAATATCAGAATACTCTCCGACAGCGCTGCAGTATTAAGAGCCCTACAACGTACGATCATCAGGGCTAATCAAACAGTGTGACAATCTACTGGAGCAAGTAAGTAAAACCAACCATGTCACACTCCAATGGATAAAGGGACACAGCGGATCCAGAGGCAACGATGCGGCAGACGAGTTAGCAAGGAGAGGTTCCAACTTATGTCCAAAAGGACCGGAACCAATGATTCCGTTACCATTCAGCCAAATCCGAGCATGGATACGTGACACAACCAAAAGAAAACATCAAGACTACTGGGCAAGTATCACAGGTTGCAGACAGTCTAAAGAGGCGTTCCCGAAGCTCAACCCGAAGTACTCTAGACAACTCCGCAATCTGAAACGTGACAAACTACGACGAATGGTCGGTCTTGTCACGGGACACTGCTCACTAAACAAACACCTGTTTATGTTAGGTGTTACAGACAGCCCCCTGTGCCGAGGGTGCCTGGAGGCAGACGAAACGGCCGCGCACGTTGTTCACGCGAAAGCGTGACGTCACCTCAAGGCGCGCACCCGCGCCCCCGCGTTCCGCCGCCGCTGTCCTGCAGCTGTCAGGCGACAAGCAGGCGGCTGAAGAGCAGCGCAAAGAGTCACCCTTTTATACTCGTAACCGGCGGACGTGTACCGCTGCGCTCCGCGTAGCGACCGCATGGCACCGCCATTATCAGCAGGAGTCACCGCGATTTACTTTCGCCGCGAGTGACTTTCAGGGTGTGTTCGGCACGACCACACACCACCTCCTAAATCAACCCGTGTTTACACGTAAATCACTGATCGAGACGCATTCAGCCCGCCGCGTAAACCAGTGCACAACCCAAAAGGACAATACAAACATTATAACCAAGTGAACAACAGTTCTTCAGCACGCCGTCGACAGCAAGACGCCTCCACCTAGGACTCACGGTCACCAGCCCTCATCAGACCCAGAGCCTCTCGACACCCCCCACGTAAACCAGGTATTTACCAACAACTATTCCCTACCTATTCTCTGGTTGCAGGTAACTGCTTAACAACATTTACCCCCCCCTATCATCGAGCGTATGGTGGCATATTGCCGCACCATATTTTCCTTCGAGCCGGATATCCAGATATCCGGATAACCGGGTATCCGGATTAACCACATTTCCCACGAGCGCGGATATCCGGCAACATAATTTCTTTCGCTGCCGGATAAACCAGTGCTATCACCCCCTACTCCTTTATTACAGTCCACATTTAAGCTCAATTTAATTCCCAAATATCGAATATCAATCCCTATCAGCCCTATTTAATTTACAAACTACTTCTTATAGATTCAATTTAATTTAAACCCTCCCCGTTATACAAATCAATTAGAAGCTTCTAGTAAAAAATTTCACTCGGCAGGAACAAACATATTGCCAAGCGAAATCGACCCGTTGTCACTAATTGGAACGACATCGTATGACACAAGCGCGCCCCAGAATACATGAGAGTTGTCTCACATTCCTGACGGATTAGCCTAGCGCTACGATACGATTGTTGTTAAGGTTGCTTGCGAGGAAGATTTGTAATTAAGATTCTTAGGCTAGGTACTAATAACTACCTACGCCAGGTACTTTGTTGATTTTAATTATAAAATTATACTAAGTACTGTTAAATGGGTTTGCTTGTGTTCTTGAGATTAAATAATCATAATTCGTCCATAGTCGAACGTTTGGAATTCAGCCCAATTTATTTTTATTTCAAGAACTATATTCTTACCTAGGTGATTAGCCCAAACGTCTTAGGGTTCCGTACAGAATCTACGTAAATAACATAACGAAATTTACGGAATATAATTAATTAATTAAGTAATTGAACCATCAGCTCACATAAAGTTTCGTACATACGTTATTAATTTAGGCGTTATTTTAACCGACTTCCGAAAAAGGAGGTGCGTAATTTCACCTACGATTAAATACTTTAATATTTTTATTTCCTTTTAATTTTGCTTGCGTCCTTGTGCCTGACTTCGCCTTCGACGTTAACGATGCCTTCTGAATCACAGGTAGCCAGATTTAGGGAGTAACAGATCGCTATTGTTAGGCTTTATTTGGAAGCGTTATCATTGAAGTCTAGCAAACCAAGGCGCTATAGCCCAGAATTCGCTGCCAGAGCAGCCGGCGTAAGATTGACCCGCGATAAATTTGACGCGGCGTATTATATAATATTAGACTCCGTAGGTTTATCAGACGACGAGGAGGAATTCTACAACGTGCAGTATGGAAGGACAATAGACGCCTATTACATGATTCTCGTTGTAGTATTAGAACAAAAAACATGGTCATTAGCTACCAATGACGATGTAATAACTGCGCCCTCCGCGCCTATACCCGCGCGCCCCTCGCAATCAACTCAGCAGGTATCGAACCCGCAGCCACGGTGCGATGCGCAGGATTCGAACCTGCACCCTCTCAGCTCCGCGCCTATACCAGCGCGCTTTTCGCCATCAGCTCAGCAGGTATCGAACCTGCAGCCTCCGCACTATACGCAGGTTTCGAACCTGCACACTCTCAGCTCCGCGCCTATACCCGCGCGCCCCTCGAAGTCAACCCAGCAGGTATCGAACCTGCAGCCGCAGTGCTATGCGCAGGTTTCGAACCTGCACCCTCTCAGCTCCGCGCCTATGCCAGCGCGCTTCTCATCATCAGCTCCGCAGGTATCGAGCCTGCAGCCTATGTGCTATACGCAGGTTTCAAACCGGCACCCTCTCAGCTCCGCGCCTATACCCGCGCGCTTCTCGTCATCTGCTCAGCAGGTATCGAACCTGCAGCCTCCGTGCTATATGCAGGTTTCGAACCTGCAACCTATCAGCTCAGCGACTATATCCGCACGCTTCTCACCGTCAGCTCAGCAGGTATCGAACCTGCAACCACTCAGCTCAGCGACTATACCCGCGCGCTTCTCACCCCCACCTGCGAAGGTATCGAACCTGCAGCCACCGCACTATGCGCAGGTTTTGAACCTACAACCTCTCAGCTCCGCGCCTATACCCGTGCGCTTCTCGCCCCCACTTCAGCAGGTTTCGAACCCGCAACCTTCGCGCTATGCGCAGGGTTCGAACTCACGACCGTTCAGCTCCGCGCCAAGACCCAAACAGGGATCGAACGCGCAACCTCACTATGGTGACAACCATTGCTACCCATGGTGTAATGTAAAGGGTCACAAGCCTCGGGTATGTACCCGATACTACGCATTACCAGTGCGCTTATTGCCGGTACAACAGCGCGAGGTACCACGGCGCCGTCCCTCACCTGATACGGGCCAGATGGTGTACTCCCGTCGTACTCCACCGCGCACTACCTCGCGTCCTTCACCGCCGCCTAGGCAATGACTAGGACGGCACATTCAGCACATTCCGACTCAGCCCACAAAGAATCAGCACATATCAGCTCAGCATGTAGATAATCCGCACACATTTTACCTGCCCACAATTCTTCAGCACACACACACAACACGACGACAAACTGTCGTCGCAAACACCTTAAGTCAGTTAGGTGCTGACATTCTGCACTCACCCTTACGCCAGCAATTCTGAACGTTATCAGCTCGTCGCGTAATGCGACATCGAGTATACAACTGTATACAATGTTTACGTTTCCGCGCTAAAACTAAGGCCCCGTACATGGCCGACTTACCCGCCGACCGCGTAAACGTTCAGCCCGTATTTAGCAAAGTCACGACGGACTTTGCTGGATCATTTTTGATAAAATCCAGTACACTTAGAAACGCCAAGCAATTAAAAGGCTGCTTCTGTGTTATAACATGTCTAGCCACGAAGGCGGTCCATCTCGAACCGGTATCTGAGTTATCCACGGAAGCGTTCCGTGCGGCATTACAGCGTTTTGTTTCTAGGCGCGGTGTACCGACGTTAATTAGATATAATTGCGGTACAATTTATGTAGGCGCTAGAAATGAACTTAGGGAAATACAAGACTTTCTTGCAACCAACAATAACAATATCGCACCTACATTTTCAGCTCTTTTAACGCGCATTGCAGCCATGCTCAATGCACGCCCTCTCAGCCTACACTCTTTTGACCCCGCGGAATTTGAATTACTCACCGCGGGTCATGTTCTTTTAAAACGTCAGCTCAATGCCCTACCTGAGTATTAGGTAGGAGGACGAGCCATTTCTGCACACAAAAAGGTTCAAGCTCGTCCTACCCTTATCCCAACACCTTTGGCGATCCTGGTCCAAACCCTACCTGCACACCATCCAAACCAGCTCCAAACGGACTCCCCGATCCAGCCCACCTCAAGTCGGGGAACTGGTACTGATAGTGGACGACCAGGTGCCGCCTGTACACTGGCGCATGAGCCACAAGACGAACCCGTGAAGGGATGGCGTCACCCGAGTGGTGGAACTCAAAATCGCCCACAAGACTGTCGATTGACCACCACACCACACCTTTGCCGCGTGGGGAATATGTTCACGCGAAAGCGTGACGTCACCTCAAGGCGCGCACCCGCGCCCCCGCGTTCCGCCGCCGCTGTCCTGCAGCTGTCAGGCGACAAGCAGGCTGCTGAAGAGCAGCGCAAAGAGTCACCCTTTTATACTCGTAACCGGCGGACGTGTACCGCTGCGCTCCGCGTAGCGACCGCATGGCACCGCCATTTTCAGCACGAGTCACCGCGATTGACTTTCGCCGCGAGTGACTTTCAGGGTGTGTTCGGCACGACCACACACCACCTCCTAAATCAACCCGTGTTTACACGTAAATCACTGATCGAGACGCATTCAGCCCGCCGCGTAAACCAGTGCATAACCCAAAAGGACAATACAAACATTATAACCAAGTGAACAACAGTTCTTCAGCACGCCGTCGACAGCAAGACGCCTCCACCTAGGACTCACGGTCACCAGCCCTCATCAGACCCAGAGCCTCTCGACACCCCCCACGTAAACCAGGTATTTACCAACAACTATTCCCTACCTATTCTCTGGTTGCAGGAAACTGCTCAACCACATTTACCCCCCCCTATCATCGAGCGTATGGTGGCATATTGCCGCACCACACGTCATCCTGGAGTGCAGCAGCGTGGCGTCACAACGGGCAGAACACCTCGGAACACCGAGGACCGTCAAGGAGGCCTGCACCGGCATCAGCGAGCTGCTGGCCTTCTTCGACGACATCGGGTGGCTGGACTAACGCGCACCACCCTACTTGGGTTTACCCTAGCGTATGCTGAGTCGGGGCTCTTTCATGGCATTACGCAACATTATTATTATGATGGTTGTCCTATTTTGTCAGTATTTTTGTATGTTATGTTGTGTGATGTCCTGAATAAATCTATTTTCTTTCTTCTTTCTTTCACCCGACATCACGCACAAAGTGCCGCATCGAGACGGCATGGGTGCGGAAAACAGCCCGCTGACCAAGTACCAAGTAAGTAAGATACATGAGAAATAATGGTACATTTGCGTACCATAATGAAAGTTCCATGGTACAAGGTACGGGCACATGGATAATGATATGTGTACCATAATTATGGTATGTATAACATCGCTGCTGGATTACTCTTGTTTACCCCGAGTATTGAATTTCAAATCAGTTCTGTTCTTAGATTATGGCTTCTGCTACTAATTGTGACTGTTGTCACAATTCTGCCAGTGTCCATAGTGCTAGTTTTATAAACCATCAGGAGAATTAGCAATTGTTTAATAATTAATATATGACTGGTGGTGCATAGGGAATGTCGTTCTCACACTGAGACATAAGCACAACATAATAATAAGCTCAATGAAAGTGAGGATGTGAGCCTGAACTAAGGAGGATTAATGCTGCTTGCTGCTGAGTTCATGTTGAATGGACCAATTTGATCTAAACTCTGTTCTAAACATTTTCAGCATTATTCTCCAGCATCTCTGGATGCTATCTATTGCTTGTGAAAGAACTTGCATACACTTCTGTATATGTAAGTGATGTTCATACAAATGTCCGAATTGAGCTGGCTCTTAATAAATTTCAGTGAATCTCATATAAACATAAAACTTAACATAAAATTCAGTGAAAACTGTGATCAGAACAAGTTTTCTCTTCTGCTGGCTTACTTTGCAACAATATAAGATCTCTGTTAAATTACTAAAGTTTAGATGTTCCTTTATTATTACAATCGTTTTATAATATTTTTTTTAATATAAATAATAATATGAAAGAAGTCAGAAGTTTTAAACATATTAAATTGTAATTATGTATGTAGGTATAAGTAAGTTTATACTGTTTAAGGTTGTTACTGAAACATTTTTTTTACCTAAAATCTGAACTGACTGCAACAAAAAAAATGTGAAATAACTTGTTGAAGTCGGTACCATGATAGTTCAAAAATACCTATTATCACAATATAGCATGGTACCAACTTCAATAAGTTATTTCACACATTTTGGTGTTGGAAGTTGGTTCCATTTATTGGTAAAAAACTGTTTTCAGCCTTTTTAGTGACTAAAATACAGGTATTCCTGGTGCTTGTAAGAGAACTGATTTTGTAATCCTGAATCGCTATTTAACTTAAATTAATGTAAGTTACTGTACATAATTGTACAGGTTCATACATTAATGCGCTGGGTTGGAAGAGTACTGAAGAGAATATTGTCTATCTTGAGTGTAAGCTTCTTTATTCAGGAGTACTAGTAGGTGCCCGACAGGTTACTGCATAAAATTCTGCAAAATGCTTCTTGGGTCTTCGTCTAGTTCAACACTATGTTGAGCGGGGAAAGGGGGTCAGGGCTATGCCCTCTGCCCCTGGCTCGTCTCCGTCCACAGCGGTGGATGGGTCATTTGATTGGTGGCTTCATGGGTTTGTCCACGAACTGGTGGTCACTGAAGTCGGAGACACCGGTTGAAACCCCTAATGGCCCTAGAGGAAGCCCAGCGAGCCGATCAGCGACCACGATAGTGACCACTGGCGGATCCACCCTCGCTTTTTTCTTCTTCGTCTTTGTCTATCCTACTGGGATGAGTTATCTGGGAGTGAGCTTCATTTTGCGTGTCCCGCGAGCGTCGGGAGGTGTTGCGTGTAGAGGCGCGATGCCCCTGAGGTGTGGCACTCGCGAAGCGTCCACGGCCCACCAGCGATAAGTCGTTGGTGTACCACGCATAGAGTATTGGGGAGAGATAGCTCCCCTGTGGTACTCCGGCTTTAACTGGTTTCTCAGTGGATAGGGTCTCCTCGACTCGAACGATGATTCTTCGGTCCGTTAAAAAAGACTTGATGATCTCGATCATGGCCTTTGGCATCGGGCTCTTCGACAGCTTATACAGCAGGCCCTCGTGCCATTTGCGGTCCGAGGCCTTCTCCATGTCGAGTAGCGCGGCCACAACATACTCCTTCTTGTTGTGGCTTGTGGCCATTTCATTTATAACTCGCGTCAGTTGGAGTGTAGTAGAATGCTCTGCCCTAAACCCGTACTGCTTTTCGGTATAATGTGCGGCGCTAGGTTTTTTTTTAAATATTTATTGTCCAAAATTTTAACAAAAAACAAATTGTACTTAACATTAGAGACTGCGGAAGCCTGAAGGCTTATGAGCAGTCAATGAGTTCGGTAACATAGAATATTATGTATCTATATATAAATTATAATTATAACAAATTTACTTACATGAGAAATAGCTATTTAAAGTACATAATCAGAGTTCTTTAATAATAATAGTTCTTTTTTAAGTATATTGAAAGGGTGTGGAGTGTGGAGGTATATGTCCTGTATGTCTTTAGGTAAAGTGTTAATTAATTTAGGTAGAAGGTAATTGTAGCTTCTCTTTCCATATGTGTTATTATATCCAGGTAGCTGAAATCGTTATTTAGGGTACGTAAGTTGTTAGGACGCTAGGTTTAGGTTTAAATTATGGATTTCGTTATATTCTTCTTTTGAATTGTCATGTTTGTCATGTTTTGAATGGGCAAAACGTTACAATATTGAAATAAATCTGAATAGTCACGGGTGTAGCAGCTTAATTTTCATTGGTACAATGTTTTTTATTATTCGTATCTGAAGCATGTGAATCTTTTCAAGATGCGTCTTATAGGTTCTGGCGTAACTGCTAAGTTCGTAAGCATCACGGAATCACCTAGGCTAGGTACAGCATTCTAAGGATCTCATAGGGTAGCTTATATTTCAGTGTGGCTATTCTACTGAGTATAGACCGTAGTTTATTGCATATGTGCATTATGTGAGGAATCCAGTTGAATCTGTTGTATATTCCAAGTCCTATGTACGTATGTTCTTTTACAATTTCTATAGAAATACAATCACAAGGACGGCCACTATCTAAGTGTAGACACGCGTGTTTATGTGCACGGATGACAGGTTGGTATGTGGTGGTGTTATGTGATGAGTGTATGTGCATTATCTTCGTTTTGTCAGCGTTTATTACCAAACCTGCATCGTGCGACCATTTACACAGTGTGTCAAAATGGGTTTGTATATTACGCTCGGCGACGGCGAGTTCCCTGTCGGCGACAACCAGGCAAGTGTCGTCTGCGAACTGGTATACAGAGCCCTCCCCCGCAACGTTACACATCGTGTTTACGTCAATCAAGTACTCACTGGGTCCTAAAATTGAGCCCTGTGCGGTGCCTTTAGTCGTTTCTATCATATTGCTATATGAATTTCCGAGCCTAACTGTCGTAAACCTATTACTGTGATAATTTTTAAACCATGTCAGAGTAGGACCCTGTATACCAGTCTGTTCGAGACTATGATATAGGGTGTTATGATGTAAGGTATCAAATGCCTTTGAAAAGTCAATAAATATAGTTAAAACATGTAATTTGTCGTTAAGAAATTTGTTAATTTCGTTGGAAAATTTACATAACAGCTGAGCAGCACTTCGGCCTTTTTGAAACCCATATTGTTTTTTATTTATTAGCTCGTTATTTCCTATGAAGTTACTAACTACCACACCTACGTACCGCTCAACTATTTTGTCAAGACATGATAAAATGGTAATCGGCCTGTAGTTGTTGTATTTCTTATTCTTATTCATTTTGGGGGCGATGAGGCCTGAACTGACGTCCCGCTTGGGGTGTTTTGTGCAGTTGTATTCCGTTTTAGATCCCTTTTTATGAATCGGACGGATAGTACTACCAATGTTTAGTTGATTCGGGTACCTACAGGTTGCAAGGCTAGTGTTAATAAGATGTGTTATTGCCGGTGTTATTTGTTGGTTAACGTATTTTAAATCAGACGCGCGAATTCCATCATAACCGGGGCTTTTGTTGTCATTTAATTGACTGATTATTTTGTAGGTTTTATCGTTAGTAATTTTGTTTATTCTTAAGACTACATCTGGCTCACTGGAGTAGGTTTTAGGATCCAAAATCTTTATGTCACATGACTGGATTATCGAGTCTACATTGTGTTGGAATTCCGTTGCAAAGTTATCAGCTAACACTTTTTCATGTAGTTTAAAGGCACGCAATATGACATCTTCTATTGAGTTTGATATATTGCCACATAATGTATTTATAATTTTCCAAATATTTTTAGTATAACTATAATTTAATTTGATTTTATTTTTATAATATAATATTTATTTATAACGTAGTTTATATATTTGTTAGTCTTGTTTCGGTATTTATTATAAATAATTCTATTAGCTAAATTAGTATGACCTTTTTTCCAAATATTATAGAGTTTATTCTTTTTTTTACACATATATTTAACTTTATAATTAGCCCATTCACAAACTTTCCTTTTTGATGTTTTAGTCGAGTCAAAACCTTTTTTACATTTATCATAGACTTGTCGGAATTTATTCACTATAAGTCTACTATTCCGTCTGGACATTCATATTCTAGCGCTTCATTCCAGTTCACTTCCTTCAAGTGGGCCTGTACGCGCTTGTTATCTAGCATAGTGATAAGGCGCGGTGGGCCGCCGGTGCCAGCGTCCCGTGACGTGGACACCGGCGGCACGCACGTGCAACCTATGATGTAATGATCAGCTAGCGCTGTATTTATCACTGCTGTGTGAACTGGATTTCCGCACGCGGTACGCACAAAAATATGGTCATTACAGGATCTGCAAATCACATTATCTCTCAATTCGACACGTGTGACTTGAGTTATAGAACACATCATACCCAATTCACTCATACTGTTGAGGTATTTATGATAGTTTTTGTTTTCTATTATTAGATTTATATTTACGTCCCCTATAATAAGTGTATCGGATTTTTCGCAGTTTTTATGTAATGTGTTGTACAGTTCGCTCATAAAGAAATCTTGGTTCGTATCCGGGGTCTATACCGCACATAAATATAATTTAAAGTTACAGTCGGTTTCAATGGTGCCTAATACTGATTCGAAATGACGGGTGTAAATAGACGATTTTTCAAAGCAATGTTTGTTTAAAACATACACGATTACACCTCCACCTCTCTTATTTTCTCTTAAATTGTAGTACATACTATATCCAAATATATTATAAAGATTTACGCACTGTTGCTTAATATTTACTTCGGTAAGAACAATCACATCTATAGTGCGTATTTGTATGATGAGTCTATTTGAGAAAAGTTTAAAGCAATAGATCGAATATTTACATGAAAAGTAATAAAATATTTTTGCCGTGGAGCAAGTGAGTTCATGTACTCATTCCATGTTATAAAATTGCTTTCAATTACGTAATTCCCCTCTTCCATCACTAGGTTTTAGTGACTTCATAGGCTGTAAAATGCGCTATAAGAGCTTAAAGAGAAGTAGTAAAAATAGGAGTGACATACCTGTTCAGGTCCTAGTTCTTACCTTGAACCGGTCAATGTCAGTAATCGAACGCACAGTGTAAATTTTAGCTGTCTCATTTTCCCTAATGAGTACATTCCCCCGCCTGCACCACACAAATTTGTATAGTTGGTCATTTTTAAGTTCAGTTTTTGCTTTCCATAACAAGAAAGACGTAGCCGGTGTAAGTGCCTCGCGCATGTAAATCTGCTTTGTATCTTGCAGGCCGATATCACTTCTTCTGATAGTAGTAGCCTTAGCCGACTCCAGCCAGCTGTCGCGACGCCCTGCCTTCAAGGTCACCATGATCGTGGATGAGATTCGCTTTTGAGCGGCCGGCGCACGGCGTTCTTTTTTCTGTATAGGTACGTCTACCACGTCCTTAGGGTCCAAGAGTATTTTTTGAGCAATGTCTTCTACTATTTTGGTGATGTTTCGTTGTTTTTCTTGTCCACACCGCATATTTCAAATTTGTTTTCCATTTGACTTTGTTAGGTGGCGTTAATTTTTTGTTCTAAAACATTCTAAGTTGGAGGTTAGAGTATTTATTTTGGAGATCTGTTTGCATATTTTCCAGCGATTTAACACTCTGTTTAAATTCGTCTACGTCGTTTTGGAAATCATCAATTTTGTTGGAGTAGTATGCGAGAGTACGTTGCATTTCTTCTTTTATGACCGATCTAATTTCGTTGCGCATGCTCTTCATAAACACCTCAGTGAATGAGTCTTTGTTTTTCGATGTTGTTGGGGTTTCTGTGTCGGTGAATTCATCGTCTTCTGGTTCGGGGATGATCACGGAAACTCGCTTTTGTTTGTACTGTCCACAGCACGCCTTGCATTTTCAGTCTACGGCGTCCGTGGAGTGCAGAATATTTAACTGTTGTGTTGTCAGTGGAACACAAGCCGCGTGATACCATTTATTGCACTTTCCGCACTGCAATCCAGGGGTTTTCTTCGAAACAAGTTTCGAGCACATAGCGCACTTAGCCATTTTTGGTGGGCTGGCTCTTTTCCGCAACCAGGCCGCTGTGGCGCGGCCCATTTTGCGTGATAGCCGGGTGTCGCTGATCAGTCCAGCCACCCGGTGTCGCCCAGGAAAGCCAGCAGCTCCTTCGGCTTGGCGCAGGCTTCCCACACTGTCCTCGGCGAGCCGAGGTTAGCTGCCCTTTGTGCCGCCACGCTCCTGCATTCGATGAGCAGATGCGCAGCTGTTTCTTCCGCCTCCATGCAGCCTCTGCATAGGGGGCTGTCTGTAACACCTAGATTAAACAGGTGTTTGTTTAAGGAGCAATGACCGGTCATAATTCCGACGATATGTCGTACATTATTTCTTTTAAGATTGAGGAGTTTTCTGGAGAATTTCAGATTTAAAATCGGAAAAGCCTCCTTCGACTGCCTACAACCCTCGATACTTGCCCAGTAGTTCTGATGCTGGTCCTTAGTTTTTTTGCGAATCCATGCACGAATTTGACTGAAAGGTAGGGGGATCATTGGTTCTGGTCCTGCACACGTCATACCGGAACCTCTCCTTGCTAGCTCATCAGCCGCATCGTTACCTCTGGAATCGCTGTGCCCCTTTATCCATTGGAGTGTGACATTATTGTTATGTTTACTTACTTCCTCCAATAGTCGGTGACATTGTATGATCAGCCCCGAAGAGTGGTCGTATCTATTTAGGGCTCGTAGTACCGCAGTGCTGTCGCAGAGTATCCTAATATTACTATTGGTTACCTTCCTGCAAAGTACTGCTGCTGTGGCTTGGATGACACCCACACATTCTGCTTGGAATATAGAGTTGTGTTTACCTAGCCCTGTTGCTATGTGTATGTTTAGTTCCTCCGAGAACGCTCCCGCTCCGGTGCCTGTTGCCATCTTGGAGCCATCTGTGTAAATTCTGACTTCATGAATACCTGAGCAGTCGCTTGGCTCTTCATTTAGTTGTACGCGGTAGCTCTTTGTAAAGAAGTGTTGCTTTTGTACTCTATCATAGATAGACTTTATTAAGGGGTTTCCAACTGCAAAGTTTTCTATGATTGTTGTATGGGGTGCTAATTGATCCTGATACCAAAGGTTCAGTGCCTTTAGCCTGTACGCAGCCGCCGCGGCCTCTTGTTGTATGTATAGGTGTAGCGGGGTCAGGCCTATCAGGGCCTCAATCGCGGCGGTTGGTGCAGTGCGCATGCAGCCTGTTGTGGCTACACAGGCAAGTCTCTGAAAGGTTTGTAGCTTGGTTTTGGTGGTGCTCAGGGTGGTTCTGGGCCACCACACAATTGCACCATATGTTAGTGAAGGTCTGATTACCGTTTTATATAGCCATAGGGTGATCTTAGGGCTTAGTCCCCATGTTTTACCTATCATCCTTCTGCATTGCCAGAACGAAATACTGGCTTTGATTAACTTGTTCTCTAAGTGCTTGGCCCAATTCAACTTGCTGTCTAGTGTGACTCCCAGGTATTTCACTTCTTCTGACAGTTTCAGTTGCTTGTTAAATAGGCTAGGTAGTGTAAACCTGCCTAGGGTTCATTTGTTAGTGAACATCACCAGTTCGGTTTTAGCTGGGTTTACGGAGAGTTCGTATTCTATGCACCATTTTTCGACAACCTTTAACGCATTTCTCATCAGGTCACATGCCACACTGGCAAAATAGCTGATATTAGTATTGCGAGGTCGTCTGCATACCCTACCGTGAAGAAGCGACTTGTATTCAGCCTGGTGATTAGATCATTGACTACTAGATTCCATAGGAGCGGGGACAGGACACCTCCTTGGGGGCACCCCTTGGCCACCACTCCCCTGGTCGTGCCGTTTAAATCAATACGTATCGCCCTTAATTCTAGCATGTTAATGATCCAATCGATCAGGGTCAGGTCTACTTTGTGTTTAAGCAGTGCTGCTCTAATGCTGCTAAAGTTAGTTTTGTCAAAGGCTCCTTCTATATCAATGAAAGCTCCTAGACATAAATTTTTACTTTTAATATCTCGCTCTACTTTGTGTATAACACTGTGTAGGGCGGATTCGGTAGATTTACCTGCGCTGTAAGCGTGCTGTTCTGGGTGAAGTGGCGCGGTAATGAGAACTGTGTCTCTGATGTACCTATCACAGAGCCTCTCCAGGGTTTTCAGGAGAAAAGACGTAAGACTTATCGGTCTATAAGCCTTTGCTTCTGTGTAGTCACTCTTACCCGGCTTTGGTATAAACAAGACCTTAACCTCTCTCCACCCTTTGGGCATGTATCTGTGCGCCAGACATGCCTTGAAGATAGCACTCAATGTCTCGTTTATATGATATTCACTCCATTGTAGGAGTCCTGGGAATATCCCGTCCAAACCTGGCGTTTTGTACGGTGTGAATGTGTTGATTGCCCAGTTTAGTCTCTCTCCTGTAACAACAGTCTGTGCAACAGCCCAGTCTGTCGCTGTAGGTGGTGCCATGGGGTGTTCTGTCCAAACATTTGAGTCTGATATTAGACACCCAGGAAAGTGTGTTTTCAGAAGTATTGTATAGGTTTCTGTTATAGTTTTAGTAAACGTATTTTTAGAATATTTGGGGTCTTGAAGAGGGAATTTCGTGGGTCGTGAGGTTTAAAAACAATGTTTTGTTAACAAATAAAACGCCATTAGAATGCGATCCAACCAGAGAGTATATATATTTTTTTCTCATAGACTGACATGTCAAAAAGGTTGCGTTCCGAATTACAATTGAACACTTCGCGTTCGTTTTAGAACAGTATTGTCGCTTTTCTTTATGGAGCCGATGTCGCGGTTCGGGTTACTAGCGAGTATTTTCCTAACCCTATTCGCTTGTCCATTCGACTTGATGCTGGTGTTGTAGTTTTTCCATGACCTGCGTGACCTGGACCGTATATTTTTCTTATATTTAGCCTTGGCTATTCTATAGTTGTCCCAGTCCTCGTCCATGCATGTATTCATGGCTCTATTGAACAGCTTGCGTACCTTCCGCCTCTGTCGTTCCAGTGCTTTGGTCCACCCCTGATTGCCTCCCCCAGCGTTTGGCAAAGAGAGGGGGCATGCGCTTTCAAAACTCATAGTGAGACTGTACGTGAGTTGTTCAACAGTTTGCTCTATTTCTTCTATGTTTACTAGTTGCGTGTTCGCACTTACTGTGTTCATGTTTTGTTCAAGGGACCTAGTGAAGATCGTCTTGTCGGTCCTGCGGGGGTTGCGGATTGGTGTTAGTATCTGTTTGCTTATTTTTAGTTCATACCTGATCCACCTGTGGTCGGAGCCGGAGTATTCGCCTGATAGTTCCCAGTTCTCTATGAGGTTTGTATTACCTGAGACCAAGGTGAGGTCGATGATAGTACGGCTGCGTTGTCTAACAAAAGTTGGTTCCGCGCCTGTATTTGCTATAAGGAGATTTGTAGTAAATAAAAAGTTTACCAGGTCCTCCCCTCTGCTGTTTGACGTGGGCATACCCCATATAGGGTGATGGGCGTTTGTGTCTGCTGATATTACTAGTTTGAATTCATTGAGCTCGCAGTATCTTACCAGGTCCGCAACGTCTTTCGATGGGATCTCCTCGTCGCCGGGCATGTAGGCTGACGCGACGATCACGTCCCCAGCTTCCTCCCCGAGAACACCCCGGAGCCTGGCAGTAGCCAAGTCTCTGGAACAGAACTCGGTTAGAGGCAATGAAGCAATGTTGCTTGGTACATATATACATGCTCGAATGTTGTTTTTGGAGGTGTTGTCATATATTAACTTACCCCTTAGATTATTGAGACCACACACACGCCCCGCCCTGATCCACGGCTCCTGGATCAAGGCCATGGTCTCCTCGCTGTCATCCCCCAGCACTCTGCGCAGGTTAGCCGTTGCAGTGAGGCTGTGCTGGAGGTTTGTCTGGATGACCTTACACATCATGGAGGATTGGGTCGCCATCATTCAAGCTACCCTCCTCCTCTGACTCAGCCGTGTTGGCCCCGTTTGGATCCCTCCACTCTCCTCTGGTAGGGGGGTCAGGATCCACACTCATATCCTCCGTCGTCTTTGAGGACGATGGTTTGGGCGATGAGTGTGACAGCTCGTCCGGAGTTTCCCCCGTCTTGCCGTCTGGAGCCAGCATGGTATCCAGCTTGTCTGCCGGTGTGGGCTTGCTTGCTGGTGCAGGTGGTTCGTCCTGAAGAGACCCGTTCGCTGCATAGAATCGAACGTAGACATTCCCCAGGTTGAAGGCTAGCCTCCGTCCTTTCTCTACGAGTGTAGGTATAAGGGGTTCGGGAAAATATTTAGATCAAATATTCGACTTTAAGTCTATTTCGTCTGCAACTGCCTCTAATCTCGAAGAGTTTCTAGATAAATTCGCTTCCTCGGTCGCCGCCTTATAAAACCTGAAGGTCAATGACCTCTCAGATTTTATTTGCTTATACATGGCGCTTAAAAAATTGGATACGGAAACCGCACGTTCATTTGAATCTTTCAAACGTACCTGTGAGATACCATCCTTTGACGACTTATCGTCATTTGTCCGCGATCAAATAAAAATATTATAACGCATCTCGCCTGTGCAACAAGAAGTTACAAAAGGGTACGTTGATCGTAATACTGAAACGGCATGTAAATTTCACAAATCATCAACTGCTACGCTTGCCTATGTAAATGCCGCATCCAGTTCAAAACAATCTTCGTGCTCGTTATGTAATAGCCAACATGACCATTTATATAAATGTTCTGTGTTTCACAACTATAACGCAAATGAACGCTTTAAGTTCGTTAAGTCAAATAATTTATGCATCAACTGCTTAGGTGGGGGACATATCCGCGTGTGGATCCAAATCGTTGTGTAAACAATGCAATTCTAAACATCATACTTTATTGTGCTTCCGGGATCCGTCCGTAGCCAGTAATTCGCTCGTTTCGTGCGCGCTCGCCCCCGTTGTGACCACAGCGGGGTCCGACGACGACGCGTCTACCGCACTCGCTAACTCACCCTGTGTGCGTTATCAGATAGCAACAAAGAACAACTCGTGCCTAGAGTACTACGATATTACTCGCTACCGCGCGTATTATTGTTGTGGATTCTCGCGGTAAAGAGCATAGCGTACGCGCAATGTTAGACAGCGGTTCTCAAAGCAACTTTATTAGTCGTGAATGTTGCCAGCGTTTAGGATTGAACATAAATCGAAAGCCTGCTTGTTCCGTAGTAAAGGGTATAGGTGGTGCCACTAAATATGTGCAGGGCTCAGTGAAAATAAAGTTTTTCTCTCGTTTTACTCGTAACATCAATTACGACATGGAATCGCTGGTAGTAGATAAAATAACGGAAAGTTTGCCGACTGTCGAGGTCGATGTTTCACGCTTATCAAACCTCCAGAACTTACCGTTGGCGGATGATACGTACTCAGTATCTGGTCCGATTGAGGTGTTGGTGGGAGCTTAAATTTTCCCGCATCTTCTCTTGTCTGACAAGGTCCAAGGGCAGTATACTCATCCTTCCCCGCTAAATTTAGAAACCGTCCTCGGATATGTGATTATTGGTGAGGCTCCAGTCTTTCGTAATAGTTTTGAGACCGTTTCTTATTGTTGTATCGACGACCCCCTTAACCGTGCGGTCTGTAAGTTCTGGGAAATGGAAGAAGTGAACGTTCCGCCTATACTTAGCCCTGACGATAAAACCTGCGAAGAAATATATAACACCACAACCTCTCGCGATCAAGATGGCCGCTATGTAGTAGCATTACCCTTCAAGGGAAATGTTCAGTCTCTTGGTGACTCTCGGCAGGCAAGCGAACGAAGATTTTTCTGCTTAGAGAGAAAATTGCAAGCTTCCCCTAAGTTGAAGGCCGCGTATGATAGTGTCATTAATGAATATATAGATCAAGGTTATATATCACTTGCACCTCAAGACGTGCAAACATCGGATAGCCAGTCGTATAGTATACCGCATCACGGAGTTATTAGAGAGGATAAGGTTACATCTAAGTTACGTATTGTTCTAGATGGAAGCTCTAGGATTTCCAGTACTCACGTTTCGCTGAATGACCTACTCTATAGCGGTCAAAATCTTCAAGGTAATTTGTTTAATATAATCATTAATTTTCGATTATTTCCAATCGCACTTTCCGCTGACATTCGTCAAATGTTTCTTAGCATTGGTGTTCGCGAATGTGACCGCCGTTTTCAACGTATTATTTATCGCTTCTCCCCTCAAGAACCGTTACAAGTTTACGAGTTCAAAAGAGTCGTTTTTGGTTTGAAATCAAACCCCTTTCATGCACTGCGCACGATCAAACAGCTCGCGAATGATGAGGGAGACTCTTACCCAAAGGCTAAAGATATTATTGACACTGGCCTTTATATGGATGACTTTGTGTATTCTGTCCAATGCGAGGAAGAAGGCATATCTACTGCCTCTGAAATGATAGGTCTTATGAAAACCGGTCAGTTTGAACTTGTAAAATGGACAAGTAATTCGCAATCTGTGGTAGATTCGATACCCCTAACACATCGCCTTTCATCTGTTAAGGAGTTTGATGATTCTGAACAACATAAGATACTTGGCTTATGTTGGTCACCCACTACTGACCTTTTTTGTCTGAAAATCTGTAAACCTCCTCAAACTTGCACAAAGCGCACAATATTATCATGCGTCGCGAAGATATGGGATGTAATGGGATTTGTGGCACCTGTCGTCTTGTACGCAAAGTTGATAATCAAACAACTCTCGATGTGCGAGTGTGATTGGGACGAAACTCCACCTGACGCTATCGTTCAGGTGAGGTCTCGCTTTAGAGAAGAGCTCCCTTTGCTCTTAGAGATAAAGATTCCACGCTACGTTGGTATCACCGCTGACAGTGTGGTAACAATTCTCGGATTTTCAGACGCCAGCGGAAGGGCTTTCGGAGGAGTGTTCTACTTTCACGTCCAAAATAATAATGGAAATACTTTAAGCCTTATCTATGCTAAGTCAAGAGTTTCGCCTAAGAAAGTCGTTTCGCTCGCGCGTCTAGAACTTTGCGCTATAGTCATTCTTGCTCAGCTTGTAAAGATCATAATCGATGGGTGCAAAAACCGGGTTAACATCAAAAACGTTTTTGCGTTCTCGGATTCGACTGTCGCTCTTTGCTGGGCGCATTCATCACCACATCGATGGGACACATTTGTGGCCAACAGAGTGACCAAAATACAAAAGGATTTGTCACCAAAACACTTGTTTCACATATGTGGTACGGATAATCCCGCAGACTGTCTGTCCCGTGGACTTACTCCTTCGCAAATTATCGACCATCCGCTTTGGTTAAATGGCCCACCTTGGGCCCGGTCGGATATATCGCAGTGGCCTATTGTTGCCTTTAATCCTTCCACGGTGGCAGAAGTGTTTGAAGAAAAGAAACATTCGTTAGTAACTATTCGTACTACGTCACTTGCAGAATCTCCTATTATTTTGTTGGCTAATCGCTTATCGTCTTGGTCAAAGTTATTGCGTTGTGTGGTTTACATTTGTAGATTTGCAAAACTTTTGCCACCACGTGATCTTATATTGGCCTCAGATCTTAACTTTGCAGAGGTACTGACTTTTCGTGAAATCCAACGCTTGCATTTCGCGGTCGATATTTCTAAGCTACAAGCAGGCCACACTTGTAGTCGCTCCTTACAACATCTCAAGCCGTTTCTTGACAATGGGCTCGTTAAGGTCGGCGGTCGATTGAGAAATTCAGACTTAAGCTACAACCAGAAACATCCTGTAGTGCTTCCGAGAAGACACCACATTCTGGATTTGCTTGAAGATTACCATCACAAGGTGCATTGTCACGCAGGTCCAGACCTATTAATGTCGCTCTTACGTCAAAAGTACTGGATACTTTCCGCACGAAATTTAATTAGAAATAGAGTTCATAAATGTCTGCCTAGCTTTCGCCTTCGCCCCAAGCCATCCTTTCCGGAAATGGCAGATCACCGTTCATGTCGTGTCGTTCAATCCGCAAAACCGTTTGTGAGCTGTGGTACAGACTATTGTGGGCCCTTCAAGGTCACCACAAGTCGTGGTCGCGGTATTCGGTCCACGAAGGCATACGTGTGCATTTTCGTATGCATGACGACCCGTGCAGTGCACATCGAACTGGCTGGGGACCTGAGTACTGCTAGCTTTATGGGAGCCTTTAAAAGGTTTTTGTCACGACGCGGCCCAGTTGGCAAAGTTTATTCAGATAATGGTAGTAATTACATCGGTGCTAATCTTGACGCAGGAACACATGGGATGATTTTTGCAAGTCACGTGGATAGTAAAATGGTGACGAGGTATGCCACGACGTTGGTCTGGGTGTAAGTTTTTGTATGTGGTCTCGAAGACGCGTAGCATACTGGGTGATGTCGTTTGAGGTGTTGTCATCTTGTGGGGACAGGAACTGACCAGATAAGCGTAGGGGCTCGCCATATACCAATTCTGCAGCTGACGTCTGTAGATCTTCTTTCCATGAGCTGCGCATGCCAAGGAGTACCAGTGGAAGGGCTTCTGTCCACTGTGAAGTAGTGTGGCACATGATCGCTGCTTTGAGTTGGCGGTGGAGACGTTCAATGATGCCATTCGCCGCCGGGTGATAAGCAGTGGTGCAAAAGTGCCGTGCACCAACCAGAGCAGCAAGAGACTGGAAAAGCTGGCTCGTAAACTGGCGTCCTCGGTCAGTGGTCACACGAGCAGGGCATCCGAATCTGGAGATCCAGCCAGATACCAAGGCAGCAGCGCAGGTTTCAACAGTGACGTCTTTGAGTGGGATTGCCTCAGGCCATCGCGTAAATCGGTCAATGACAGTGAGGCAGTACCTGTAATCAGACGACAAGGGTAATGGTCCTACAATGTCGAGGTGTATGTGAGAGAACCTCGACGAAGGGGTAAGGAAGGAGGAAAGTGGAGATTTGGTGTGTCGGGAAATTTTGCATTGTTGGCACTTTAAGCATTGCTTAGCCCACTCTCTACAATCTTTACGAATCCCTGGCCACACAAATCGCTGAGTAACCATTCGTACAGTAGCTGAACTTCCTGGGTGATGTAGTCGGTGTAGAGTGTCGAAGATTTGTCTACGAAGTTGTGGTGGTACAAATGGTCGAGGCAGTCCAATAGAAGTATCGCAGTAGATTGGAATGTTACTGTCAGTTGACTTCAATCTTTCAAGTTTCAAACTGGAACCATTTTGTAGCAAGTCTTGCAGTTCTGGGTCTGAGTCCTGATATCGTGCAAGAGCTTGATAGTCGACAGCAGTGATCTCTTCCACACGAGACAATGCATCTGCGACGATGTTTTTCTTCCCCGGAAGATAACGTATGTCCGTTGTGAATTGGGCAATAAAATCCAAGTGGCGGAACTGTCGCGGCGAAAATTTTTCCTTAGTCATAGAGAAAGCAAACGTCAAGGGCTTGTGATCCGTGTAGATTGTGAAGGTTCTGGCTTCCACCATGTGCCAACAATATTTAATAGCTTTATAAACCGCGAGTAGTTCCCGGTCGTAGGGGCTATATTTTGTCTGAGCACTAGAAGGCTTATGCGAATAGAAAGCTAGTGGTTGCCAGTCTAAACCTTTGCGCTGTTGTAATACTGCACCGATTGCGAGATCAGAGGCGTCGGTGACGATTGCCAACTCAGCGGACGCATCTGGATGAGCCAGTAAAGTTGCTAAAGATAGAGAGGCTTTTCAATCTTCGAATACAGTCAGAAGTTCCGTTGTCATCTTAACAGGATGTGAACCTTTTATTTTAGGTCCGGATAGAAGAGCGTTCAACGGCGCTTGAAGTTGAGTTGCGTTGGAAATGAAGCGACGATAGAAATTTAACATTCCTAAGAAACGTCGGAGCTCTTTTACAGTCTTCGGAACAGCATAGTCCTGTATAGCTTGGACTTTAGTATCTAACGGTCGAGTACCAGCAGCTGAAACATGGTATCCTAAGAAATTTACTTCAGACTTGCCTAGGACACACTTTGAAGTATTGATCAGCACTCCGTACTGTTTCAGACGTTCAAATAGCTGACGGAGATGACTCTTGTGGTCTTCTATTGTGGACGAAAAGCACAGTATATCGTCAATGTACCCGTCACAGAAATCAAGGCCCAGGAGCACTTCGTCAATGAACCTCTGAAAGGTTTGAGCTGCATTGCGTAACCCAAAATTCATGAACTCGAATTCAAACATTCCGAAGGGGGTGGTCAGCGCAGTTTTGGGTACGTCATCTGGATTTACTTTGATGTGATAATAGGCCTTAACCAGGTCGATGGTAGAGAAGATGGAGCATCCAGAGAGCTGTTGAGAAAAGTCCTGAATGTGGCGGATGGGGTATCTGTCAGGAATAGTCCTGGCGTTAAGTGCGCGGTAGTCACCGCAGGGCCTCCATCCGTCGTCCTTCTTCCTAACGAGATGCAGTGCAGATGACCATGGACTTTCAGAACGCTTGGCTACACCACTTGCCAACATGTCCTCCAACTCCTTCTTTGCTGCTTGTAGTCGAACAGGGTCAAGGCGTCTAGGTTTGGAAGAGACTGGAGGGCCTGGAGTTGTCCTTATGAAGTGTAGAGTGTTATGTTTAGGTGCGGACGGTACACCTGCAGGTCTTGTGATCTCTGGAAATTCACGTAGTAGCTCATGGAAGTCCGATTCACCTGTCACAGCCTTAATAGATGCTATGTCGTCAGGTGAGTTGGTTTGAAGTGCATTTACCGACATTGAAGTGATACCATCAATCAAGCGTTGCTTTTTGCAATCGACGAGCAATCCATAGTAGCTCAGAAGATCTATACCAATAATGGGTCTTGAGACATCTGCTATGGTGAAACTCCAGGTGAACATACGTCGAAGTCCTAAGTCGAGTTGCAGTTGTGTGAGACCGTATGTGTGTATCACTGAGTTATTGGCAGCTGCAAGGTCAAACTTTGACTTAAAGCAGGGCGTCTTAACTGCTGATCGCGGGAAAACACACAAGTCTGAACCAGTATCCACGAGGAATTGCATTTTCGTGACGCGATCGGTGACAAAAAGACAGCCTGATGAAGAAGAAAGGCAGTCGTGGCCGCTATTTGCGACCGCCCTTGTAGTTTTCCGACACGTAACTGCAAGGCTGCTTAAATTTTTGGGCTTTATCTCCGTAGGTAAAATGGTAGAAACAGTGAGGGTGGTTTGGTGGTGGTTGTCTAGGGCGTGAGCGAGAGTGAGAGCGAGAACGAAAACGGTCAAACCGTCTATTTCTGTATTGTGAACGTGAACGTTCTCCTGAGGCGACTTGTTCTGTAAGTTTCGCTACTTGCTTTGTCAGCTCGCAGACTTGTTTAGATAGTTCGTCGTACTGCGGTGATGGTGTAGAAGTACCAAGTGTGGCTCTAGAAGTAGCTACCTGTGGAGTCGAAGGGGCTATTTCCTGTACCCTATCTGCTAATTCTGCCAGCTTATCTAAGGCCAGGTCTATCTGAGAAGCTATGACCGTCTGGATGTTTGAAGGCAGGCGGCTAGACCATATAGTGCTCAAAAAATTCTAGGCACTGATGGACCTGCAAGGCTCTGTAAGTGGCGCAAAAATTGCGACGGCTTCCTGTCTCCGAGCTCCTCATGCATTAACAGTTGTTTGACCCGTTTTTCCTGCGAAGCTGAAAGGCGTTTTATGAGCTCACTTTTAAGTTTAATATATTTATCAGTTGGTGGAGGGTCGGTGATAATGTCCTTAACCTCTGCAGCATACTGATGACCTAGCTGTGCTACTAGGTAACAAAATTTGTTTCATCGGTGGTAATCTTTGACAATGTAAACTGGCTCTCCACTTGAGCGAACCATAACTGTGGTTCTTCTGCCCAAAATGGAGGTATTCTGACACCTACTCTCAAAACTTCGGGGTTTGTCGTTGGCAGAGCATCATCTAAATTATCTGTATTACGACTTGCCATTTCAATATAGAAAAATAAAATCGCTCACCCTTTTTACTTTGTACCACACACCCACTGCTCGAACGTTCCGTAGAGGACGATCCAATGACGACGCGCGGTGTCCAAAGTCCAAAATACTCGTCAGGTCACCAATATAGCCGGATTCCGTTTATTCCTGGTTCCCGTACTATCCAGAAGAACACTTCCAGATCAGAAGGTTGATGTGGGTCGTGAAGCGACACCACGGGTAAATTTTAATGATTTTTAGGCATTGTTTAGAGGCCGAAAGAAATGAATATTTTATTATCGATTGGACACTTGTTTATTTCAATATTGGAAGTATACATGTAGATAAGATATAAATTTAGGACTACGGAGATTGAACAATGCAATAATAAAAATCGCGACGAGCGGCGTATAGCGATCTCTGTGTGCGTGTGTCGGCCGGCAGAACGGGTCGCAGCGGCGCGGCAGGCTATAGCGGAGGCAGCGCGCGGCGCGGGTGGTCACACAACAGATAACCGGCTATCTAAGGAGCTGGACCAAGATCACAAGAGGTAGCGATTTAATCAATATGCTATAGTTAGTTATGTAAGTATACGCCACAGTGCTTTTCACTGATGAACCCAGGTTTAGATTTCATCCTGATTCGCGAAGAGTAGGTACGCGTTTGGAGAGAACTTGGACGTTGGAATCGACTGCAGCACCCACAACAAGTTTATGCATATCAAGGTGGCACGATTATGGTTTGGGCAGAAATTCGTCTCGGCGGTAGAACGGACCTCGTTTGGATACAAGGCAATATGACTGCTCTAAAATACCGAGATGAGGTGCTAGAGCCTGTAATCTTGCCCCACAGACAGCAAATGGGACAAAATTTCCAGCTAATGCACGACAATGCCCGTCCACATACGGCGCGTATCGTTACAAGTTGGTTACAATAGCATGATATCCAAGCTTTACACTGGCCTGCACAATCCCCTGACTTAAACCCTATTGAGCATGCCTGGGATATGCTTCAGAGAAGAGCTCTTAGGAATTTCCCTGAAGATATTGTGCATGAAAACCAGCTTTTCTTGCATCTTAGCAGGACTAGGGTCAAAGTCAAAGTCAAAGTCAAAGTTCAGGAAAGAAGACAATGGCGAACGAACGCCAGTAAAGTAGCGATGGTATCCTGGTGTAGCTGGCTGGCCGTGGGCCCGCGAAGGGGAGCCGGAGTCACCCGGTTTCTTGGGGCGGTCCGGCCAGTATTGGAGCAGTGGGTTCGCCGGGGGCACGGGTCGCTTACCTTCCGAATGACGCAGGTCCTCTCGGGGCATGGATGCTTTGGGAGGTATCTGTGTAACCGCTGCGTGCCACCAGTGTGGCTGGGTGGAGCAAACCGCGCAGCACGTATTGGAGGCGTGTCCGGTGGCAGAGGAACCGCGGCAGAGCCTTGTCGCGGTGGTAGGGATAGACCTCTCTTTACCGACCATCATAGCCAGGATGGTCGATGACGAGAGGTCATGGGAGGCGATGGTCTCTTTCTGCGAGGACGTGATGTCGCAGAGAGAGACCAAAGAGCGCGAGAGAGAGATAAATCCTCTCTCTCCCGCTAGGAGGGCCTGGGTTGTCGAACGTGTGGACGTTCGGCATCCCTCATCCATAAGGTCTTACTGAGATGACGACGCGTTGTATGTACCAGCGCGTCGCTGGAGCAGTATGGGGGAAGCGGGCAATCTGTCCCTCCCCCGAGGTGGGTCTGCCCTGAATCATCGAGGGGCGGACGTCGGCAATACAGGGCCGCGGAGAATGCGCAAGCAGTGTCCCGTGGTCTTGTTTGCAGTCGTTGCCGAAGGACATCGTGGGGACAGTCGGTAGTGAGAGTCCGACCCGTTAACCCGTTTGATATCCCAGCGAGCGGGATATCAAATGTCAAATGCGTAAATGCATTTTCCCTGGCAAAAAAAGAGAAAGTATTCCACAACAGGATATTGACACCCTTGTTTTGAGTATGCAGAACCACTGCAGATGTGTCAGGAGAGTCTTAAGTGCATCCACGAATTATTAATTTCAAGTTTTCAACAATTTTTATAAAAAAAATAGTTGTTTTATTTAGGTTTTGATGTTTCAAAAATAAAGTTAAGATTGAAATTTTCATGATCTGAGTTTTTCCTCTTCTTCTAAGTTATTTTAAATTTAACTTTATCTAAAAGTTTATTATCAGATAAGATAGGCTATTAAACAAGGTTTATTTTAATGTGTAGGTGTCTTAACAAAAAGTTAATAGAATTTTAGTTATTTAGGTTTAATTGAAATATCCCTTGACCATGTTGATGTGTGTATATCAGTTTCCTAATGCGTTTACTAACAGTATCAACATGGGCACCCCAACTCAGGTTTTCGTCAACAATGACTCCTAGATATTTCATGGATTCTGAACGGACTAACACTCCACATTCGCAACAAGACGGAGCATATTCACGGTTACACGGAAATGTATGGGCTTTAATTTGCAAATTGCTTGGCGGTTCTCCTGCGTTGGTTTTGCTAAAAGACAAATATTTCGTTTTACTCGTATTTAGTGTCAGAAGATTATCTTATAGCCAGGAAATAGTTTAAAGAAAGACCCATTTCAGCTTTTTGATACACTTTATACCAGGAAACGTCATGAAATATAAGGACGGTGTCGTCTGCAAACATGAGTATATCTCCATTAGTAATAGGGATGTTGCATAGCTTGTTAATGTAGGTTAAAATAGAGAAGGACCAAGAGTTGATCCTTGTGGCACTCCGTAACTGCAGACAGCACTGTCATTCACGTAGCTATCAACCTTAAAATGCTGGTTACGCTGTGTCAGGTAATCTGCAAACCAATTGTGAACTTCTCCTTTTATGCCAATACTCTCTAACCGTGCCAAAAGTTTAGGTATCGAAACAGTATCAAATGCTTTTTGGAGGTCCAAAAACACAGCGACTCACTTCTGACCCCATCCATATACTTGGTTATTAGTGATGTTGAATGGAGCACTGCATCATCAGTAGATTTTCCTGCTCGAAAACCGTACTGATTCTTTGCAAGTAAGCTATTTTTCTCCAAATATGATAATAACCTGTTGTTGGTCATTTTTTCTATAACTTTAGATAATGTCGGCAATAGTGAAAGGGGTCTATAGTATGAAGGTGTTTGTTTATCACCTGTTTTATAAATTGGTGACACCATAGCTTTCTTTAAATTCATGAGAAAAGTAGACACTATAGATTTTACTTCTTTTCCATCTGTTAGGAAGAGAGATAAAGATTTTTGGGGTGAAATATGAGTTAATGATACTGCGGCGGCTAGATCAACGTCTGTCGTTTTAAGTTTTTGTCTAGTGGCGTCTGCTAAATCTCTTCCTATGGAGGTAAAAAACGTATTGACTACATTTAATGCTTCTTTTGAGTTGGGCCTAATATTGAGCAAATGATTAGATGATGTTCTCTCTGATGAGAAGTTGCAAAGATCTTTGATAACATTCCAAGTCTTCTTCATATTACCTCGGGAAGTTTCATATCGCCGGATATACGAGCAGTCCAATCTTCTGGCAATCATGGCCAATACGGCATTGGAGCTGCTCCGCACCCTGCGCACCAGGGACGCACCACGCTTACGCATAGTAGCGTGAAAGCAGTCAGTTCGCGCCTCCGCTAGCATTCCGTATGCGCTACAGAAACAAGGCAGCCCCAATACCGCCCGGAATGCGTTGTTGTACTGGACGCGGAGGGCACTGTATGACGTGCAATACGCTTTAAAGAGCGTGACATTCACATCAACTGAACAATGCGCAAACCTGCAGGCTCGATAACTGTGGGCGATTATTCAAGGTTATGATAACGATTCCCAGGTAAACACAATCAGACACCGAACTCGCCGGGGAGCTCGAGGCAAAAATTATGTCTTGGTTAGATTCTCTCCAAATAGTCATAGAGTTAAAATTCACTTTCAACGGTACACTCATGTACCGGGGCGATTCTCTTCGACACCCCTCTCTCCTGGCGACGGCCCAAGCCGAGGTCCGTACATTAGTGGTGCCCTTAAGCAAGTCGCCTACTCCTCTTCTTGCGGCGAAGCGTCTTCAACGCTCGCCTTAGGCGGTGCGTCCTCTGCGCCCGCATCTGGCTAAGTGCCATCTGCGCTCGCCACCCGTCCGGTGACGCTGTAAATGCCGGTAGAGGTAAACAGCATTAGACCGTTCGAAAAAGAAACGGTCGTGGCTCACTCTGCCTTCAGCCGTCGACGAGGCAAGATCTCTGAGTTCGTAATTGTGGTGACGACGATTCTTATCGTGATTTATCGTATAGTGCAAACACTGTCGTAAATCGTAATGATTGTCAGTAATTGGATCAATGATATTGGAACTTGTAAAAATAAATAACTAAGGTTAATGTTACCGCTGTTTTTAAAATAACCTTTCCACTTCTGATTTCCAACAATATATATATATATATACCTATAACATTGTGCAAGTTTGTAAAAAGGCTTTTAGAATTTTAGGATTTGTGTTGCGTCGAATGGAAGGCTTCACAAATGTAAAAGCAATCCGTCATACTCGAGACGGCTAAGCCGTCTCGAGTATAACCGAGATATGGGCTCCACATGAATAGAAATACAGGCTCATGTTAGAATGTTTGAAGAAGAAATGTTTTTAAAGTTATATATACTTGTTATAGAAATTTTTGCAATTCTCTAATAAAAAAGGTAAGAAGAGCTTATGGCAAAGATAAATTAGATAGAGCTGGAAATAACAGTAAAAAGATATGGTCCGCAATCCGGGAAATATCTGGTACAAAAGAAACTAATACCCATCCCTCGGAGTTGCCTTCTGTCTGCGATACTCCTACAGCATCAGTAGACAAAATTAATAACTTTTTTGTAAATGTGGCAGGATGTAATGCATCTGATCCGTTAATTCAGACGAATAACCATACCCCGGCAGCTTCGAAAATAGATTCATTTGTACTCATGAGTACAGACGTGGAAGTTGAGCGATTAATTACGGAATTGAAACACGACTGTTCGGTTGGGTGGGATGGGATATCTTACAAGTTTTTAAAAGATAACGCAGAATTTTTCGTCCCTCCTATCACCCATATTTTTAATATGTGTCTTGAGTTAGGTAGGTATTTTCTCTTCTGGTCTCAAAAAATCTCTTATTCTTCCTATACATAAGACTGGTGACAGAGATTGTATCAACAACTACAGACCTATTTCTATTCTTCCTTCAATTTCAAAATTATTAGAACGTATAGTAAATAAAATATTAACAAACTACTTAGAACGAAATAATATTTTATCTAAGCAACAATTTGGCTTTCGACGTGCTAAATCCACTGACGATGCAGTGCATGATCTTACTCATTTTATATCCCAAAACTTAGATAGTGGAATGAAATGTCTGTCTGTATTTCTGGACTTGGCTAAAGCCTTTGATACAGTCTCTGTCCCCATTCTTATTGCCAAATTGTAAGAAATAGGAATACGTGGTAATCAACTGAATTTATTGAAAAGCTACTTATCAGAAAGATTTCAAAGTGTTAAAGTTGAAGATCACATCAGTATTAGGCTCCCTGTAACCCGCGGCGTGCCACAGGGCAGCATTTTAAGCCCTCCTTTATTTTTAATTTATATAAACGATCTTTGTTCGTTAGCACCTCGAAATGGGAAACTAATTTCTTATGCGGATGATACACTTCGAACGTTCGCTGCCAAGTCATGGTGCGATGTTTTCGATGCTGCTCAAGAAGGTTTCAATGCCGTTACGAAATGGCTACACGAAAATGCTTTATTGTTCAACATTGAAAAAACCAAATATTTAACGTACCAATAGTAGGTATTCAATTCGAAGCACCCCAGTCCTAAACAACCTAAAATTATATGCACATAATTATTCCTGTATTTTGAACAATATAGCTAATTGCTCATGTCGAGCTATAGAACCTTCTATTTCAATTAAATACTTGGGCATTACAATAGATAACAATTTAAATTTTAAACAACACTTTATGAACTTAAGTGGACGAATTCGTAAAGTCATGTTTATTTTAAAAAAACTTAAACCTATTGCACAATCAAACCTAATTAAACAAAAATATTTAGCTTTATGTCAATCACTCGTTACTTATTGCATTTCATCCTGGGGAGGCGCACCGAAAACAACCATACTTCCTCTAGAGATATCCCAAAGAGATGTATTGAAAGTCAGCACTGGTAGACCTTTTCGGTTTCCTACTATTTTATTGTATGAGTCTTGTAACGTTCTTTCTGTTCGACAACTTTTTATTCTGAGCACTATTCTCAGACAACATTCCATGATAACTTTTGAACCCCACATGGGAAAAAGACGAAGGAAATATAATGTTTGTACCCTGCCGGATAAACTCAGAACAATATTCAGTCACCGTTTCACATATTTTCTAGGTCCCCATCTCTACAACAAAATTAACAAATGCCTATATATATATATATATCCTTTGTCAAGATCTGAAGTTAAATTCAAAGTCACGTCTTGGTTGAAAACACTTAGTTATGATGAAACAGAGGAGCTTTTGAATGTAATATCATAGATACATATCACAGTTTATATTTATTTACTTGTAGTAGTTTAATCTTACCATGTTTGAAAGATAAATATAAATTAAAATTTCAATCAATCAAATATCGTTTATTTTATGATGCAGACATTAAACTCATAATAATTGTTATTTTATTCTCATTTAAATAGCAGGTATGCTCCGTTTCAGTCTTTGTTTCCATATTTAAATTATGTACTTAAAATACTTGGTCCTTAATTAGTTTTGATTCACAACTTACACCCTTTCACACTCACACATGCAATTACACTGTACACACAGAGAGGAACATTTTTAACTGTTTTTCAACATTTTTGGGATTTAATGTTTTAATCTATTTAAGTTTAGTGTACTTACATTGTTAATTATATGCCTCAGATTTAAGTTAAAAATATTTAAGATTATTAGTAATTAATACGAGGCTAGCTTCATGAGATAAAATAGGGGGAGGGCGCTGTATGCTGAAACACAGGCGATGAGCCTAGTTCGGCAAAAAACACTTCAAACATTTTTTGTGTAACATTCTAGCCATATTATATAAGTTCAAAACTATGTAAGTGCTAAAATTATGAAATAAATTATTATTATTATTATTAGAACACATACAAAATAAATTTACTAGGAGTTATACCTACGATTATATGGCCCCTTTTATCCGTTGATGTATAACTCTGTTATTTTTGGGCATGGTTGGATACAACAAATTGGAAACAAGAAGAGATATGGCACTTGCATATTATATGATGAGAGTATTGCGAGGCAGCATCTCGAATTCGGACATCCATACCATTATAAACGCGTCCAGTGCCTGTTGCCAAGAGACTACTCTTTGCGAGTCACGTTTTGCCAACGCATGTTGAGAAATATAAGACACAAACCAAACTTTTTTGACCAAATACTGTGGAGCGACGAGTCAGCCTGTAAAAAAGACGGTTATTTCAATATGCACAACTTGCATAGCTGGCAGCTCACAGACAGTACCTCAGGTGCATGGGCCGCTATCGGCTTCCAAGAATTATTAATAGATTTAGCAGTAAAACGCAGTGACACAAACAAAATAAAACAATTGTATGAATTTAGAACTTGAAATTTTCAACTTTGGTGCACTTTATGAGCTAATATCAGTTACTGGATGATCAAAATGTAACGTGTTATGCCATTTTAGGACCGTAGTGAACTCGGCAAGTTTTTAGAATGATGGGCACTTGTCATTGGTCATACATTTTTTTCACCACAGGAGCTCCAAACTTACGCACTAGTTTTTCTCCTTGAAAAAGTTTGATAAAAAATATTAAAAAGCAAAAAAATTGACGATGCGACACCAAAGTGGCTGTTTGAATTTGATAGCGAACTTATCCGAGATTACGTTGCAAAAAACAGACACAGAAAATTTCGAGAATGCAGGTCACAGGATTGAAAATAGCGACCAAGGGTGTGATTTTTCCTAAAATTTAGAAAATGTCAAATATCTCGAATACCGTGGCACTTTCACTGAACATATTTTTTATTATTTGGTTAGCCGTAACCCTCTCTGCCCGCACTTAAAGTATTATCTACTCATTACTGAACAACCTGTATATTTGTACAAAACCGACTTTAGCCACTGGGAACAATAGTTATGTGTAATAAGCTACCAAACTTTTAGTTATTTGTACGAATAACTCGTAAAGTTTATTCAGTGCATGGTCGCCGTGCGGCGGTCGGTCGGTTAGCGTGACCCGCCGCACAATGTTCCCGTAGCACGATGAGGCGTGTGATGTAATGGCGTCCATCGAGGATGACCGGTCGTTTCATCTCTACCGCACCTGTTGCAGCTCCAATGCGGCCTCTCACTCGCACAATCCCGTGTTCCATTACTGGCTCTAGCCGAAACAGGCGGCTCGCTCTGCTGATCGGTGCTGACCGAGACGCTTTTAATCTCTCTATGTCTTTATCAAAGTATATGTGCGCGCTCCGCCTCCTCTATGTGCCGATGTTCTAAGGTCGAAGCTCCCGTCGGGCTGCGCCGTACGCCAGTAGGCTGCTGCTGAGTAAGCCTGTTCGCTGGCGTCGCACAGTATGTATAGCTCCAGATCTTCACTGTCTCTTAATGCGTATCGTCGCTCTAGCCGCAGGCCAGAGCGTTGGCCCAACCAAGCAGCGAATGTCTCGTTATCTTCTGTCGGGATCGGCTCGTCCCGCGATATCTTGACACTCTGCAGTGTTATCTTCGCTCTTATGGTGCAGTGGCTCAGCAATCCGAGAGGGACATATAATGACATGACCGCGCTAGCAGGCTAGCATGTTTAAGCCGTAGGAATATCTGCGCAGTTTAGAGCATGCGGACTCGGCGTGGTTTTGCCAATTTCGGTCAGAGTCACAATAAGAAGATTTTCTGTAATGTAAAACCTAATATATTTGCATTAGTTAGAGGGTTTCTCACTGGTGTGCGTTCTAATATGTTTTCGTAAGCTACTTGCTTGTGCACATTCATAATCACACATGTAACATTTATAAGGTTTCTCTCCAGTGTGTGTTCTAATATGACTTCTTAAGTTACCTGCTTGTGCACATTCATAATCACACATATTACATTTATGAGGTTTCTCTCCAGTATGTGTTCTAATATGTTTTCGTAAGCTACTTGCTTGTGCACATTCATAATCACACATGTTACATTTATAAGGTTTCTCTCCAGTGTGTGTTCTAATATGACTTCTTAAGTTACCTGCTTGTGCACATTCATAATCACACATATTACATTTAAGAGGTTTCTCTCCAGTATGTGTTCTAATATGTTTTCGTAAGCTACTTGATCGTGCACATTCATAATCACACATATTGCATTTATAAGGTTTTTCTCCAGTGTGTGTTCTAATATGACTTCGTAAGCTACCTGCTTCTGCACATTCATAATCACACATATTGCATTTATAAGGTTTCTCTCCAGTATGTGTTCTAATATGTTTTCGTAAGCTACTTGATCGTGCACATTCATAATCACACATATTGCATTTATAAGGTTTTTCTCCAGTGTGTGTTCTAATATGACTTCGTAAGCTACCTACTTCTGCAGATTCATAATCACACATATTACATTTATGAGGTTTCTCTCCAGTATGTGTTCTCATATGCCTTTGTAAGTGAAATCCTTGTGCACTTTCATAATCACACAAATTGCATTTATAAGGTTTCTCTCCAGTATGTGTTCTAATATGTATTCGTAAGCTACTATATCGTGCACATTCATAATCACACATATTGCATTTATAAGGTTTTTCTCTAGTGTGTGTTCTAATATGAATTCGTAAGCTACCTGCTTCTGCACATTCATAATCACACTTATTGCATTTATAAGGTTTCTCTCCAGTATGTGTTCTAATATGTTTTCGTAAGCTACTTGCTTGTGCACATTCATAATCACACATGTTACATTTATAAGGTTTCTCTCCAGTATGTGTTCTCATATGCGTTTGTAAGGTACCTACTTCTGCAGATTCATAATCACACATATTGCATTTATAAGGTTTCTCTCCAGTGTGTGTTCTAATATGACTTCTTAAGTTACCAGCTTGTGCACATTCATAATCACACAAATTGCATTTATAAGGTTTCTCTCCAGTATGTGTTCTAATATGTATTCGTAAGCTACTATATCGTGCACATTCATAATCACACATATTGCATTTATAAGGTTTTTCTCTAGTGTGTGTTCTAATATGAATTCGTAAGCTACCTGCTTCTGCACATTCATAATCACACTTATTGCATTTATAAGGTTTCTCTCCAGTATGTGTTCTAATATGTTTTCGTAAGCTACTTGCTTGTGCACATTCATAATCACACATGTTACATTTATAAGGTTTCTCTCCAGTATGTGTTCTCATATGCGTTTGTAAGGTACCTACTTCTGCAGATTCATAATCACACATATTGCATTTATAAGGTTTCTCTCCAGTGTGTGTTCTAATATGACTTCTTAAGTTACCAGCTTGTGCACATTCATAATCACACACGTTACATTTATAAGGTTTCTCTCCAGTATGTGTTTTCATATGACTTCGTAAGTTACCTGCTTCTGCATATTCATAATCACACATATTACATTTATAAGGTTTCTCTCCAGTGTGTGTTCTAATATGACTTCTTAAGTTAGCTGCTTTTGCAGATTCATAATCACACACATTACATTTAGGAGCTTTCTTTCCAGTGTGCGTTCTAATATGTGTTTTCAAGCGTCTGGCATTAGAGCATTTATAATGACACGTATTGCATTTATATGGTTTTGTTTCAGTGTATATCGTGTTAAGTTTTTCCATTTTTCTTTTTGTCGCAGATTCGCAATCAGCCATCATACGTACAAGTACCTGAAGCAAATAGTTCAAGTATTATGCATTAAGGTCTACATTACACATAACGTAATCTGTAGAATTAAAAAATCTGCCAAGTGCAAGTTGGAGTCACGCACTTAGGGTTCCGTACATTAAGAAAGCATTTAACATTATGGCTCTAATTATACAAAAATAAGTTCAAAAACTTATATTCGACTACTGCAAAATTACGCTCATAAAATCAAACAAGTGCAATTTGAAAAATGTTATATCGACTTCTATTCTATTACTTTGGTAAAAATCAGTTATTGGGAGTGTAACTCAAAAACTACTGTACCGAATTTGATGAAATTTAAATGGGACCACACGGGAAGCACCACCTTTCAAACAAAAAAAAAATTGCGGTCCACCCAATCGAAAGTTAAGAGGTAACAAACATTTAAAAAAAAACTGTCGAATTGAGTACCTCCTCTTTTTTGGAAGTCGGTAGATAAACAAGAAAATATTCTTATTTGATATACAAGTTATTCTGTACGATTGACCTCTTTCTCGAAGTTGGACCTGCCTAGTTTGTCTATCTGTCCTAGGACAGAATTTGTTGACGAATAGTACCTAGGTACTATTCGTCAACAAATTCGAGAACTGAGTACCCAAATGATATTGGGGTAGCCACAACATGGGATTAGACAACGCTCATAAAAGTAAGATGCACGAAAATATTCTAATTTGATATAAAAACTATTCTATAAGTATTAAATAAACAGCTTACCACGGATTTAGTTTCTAAATCCGTGCAGTTTACTAAACTATTATTGTGCTCAGCGACCTCTGCCATCTCCCGCCGGGAGTCAGAAACAATAATAATCCATACAAAGTTATACCAAACTATCTCGATATCTCAGAGAATCAGCTAAATAAAATTGAGTGTTTAAATTTTTTGTATTAGGTTCATATTCGGCTTGCTCAAATATGACCATGTCTCCGAATTTCATACCAAGCTCGTCCGTTTGTGGAATTCTCTGCCACTGGAAATACAGCGTGCTGCTACGTCACTTCAACTACTGTAACTGTTACTAATCTAATTGTATTATAATAATATATTATTAAATCTCTTGATAGTCTCGAAATAATTAGCTTCACAAACACGCACTCACACACACACACACACACACACACACACACACACACACACACACACTCGAATACACATACTCCATGGCGTAAACACACTCTTTTATTTTCAACTCACACCTTTCCTCTCTGATTCAAACATATATTTTTGCAAAATTTAATTTAGTTTTGTAGGCTTATTCATTTTCAATTATGTGTATACATACTAGAACTTTCTGTACAATTGTGTCCGGAGGAGGGCGTTGACATCTGCGACACAGTTATACACTTCTGCAGATGTCATCGATTCTCATACGTTAGTAGCTTAATAATGTTTTGGTTCCAAATAAATAAAGTTTGATTGATTGATTTGATTTTGATTATCTGACTATTATCATTTTGAATTTATAATCGTTTCATTACTGTTTTTTATGTTTAATTTTTTTTTTTAATGGATTATATTATAAAACTATGTTGTTTACTTGTACATTAGTATTCGTTTATTCAATATAGTATTTATGTATTTACTGTTTTTGTATTGTAACCGTCCATGTTTTATTTAATACTCCTCTGCAAACGGGTTGTCTGGAAGAGATTGCTCTGAGAGATAAGACCGCCTGTTGCTATACCTACTTTTAGCATTGTTTTTTAATTTTCTAATATTAAATCATAAATGTGTTATCTCAATAAAGTGTTATCTATTTACCTCCACTTCGGCCCCTAAGTCATCCGTGTCAAAAACCATTAAAGAACACCATTTCTAGGGTTCCATACCCAAAGGGTAAACCGAGACCTACTACTATTACTAAGAATCCGGTGTGCCTCTGTCAGTCCGACCGTCTCTCACAAGGCTGTGACTCATGAACGGTGATAGTTAGACAGTTGAGTCTCCCATACAAAAGGCTGAAGAAAGGCTTTCATACAACCAACCTTTTTTTTTTGCTCGTTTTTATAGATATGGTACGGAACCCTTCGGGCGCGAGTTCGACTCGAAATTGGCCAGTTTTGCTAATGTACTATCTAAATACATTTATTTCACAACTATTACTTCTAAAACAAAGAACTCTCCATACAGTTCCATACGCCTTTCGACCCTACTAAGTCATCCCCGTCAAAAACTATTAAGGAACACTATGTTTCATGTTCAATTGCTCTATAGGTTTTGATTCCCTTGTTAAATCAGATGTGACACAAACGGTCGTGTCTTTTGATCGCGTTGACTTACAAGTTTCATTTTTTAAACCTGAAAGAGACGGCAGACCCAATTACTAGATATAATACACGTTTTTGAGAAAAGGGCTCTTGACAAACATACTGTTACGGACAACAAAGAACCTAACAGAGTTCCTTTTTCCTTTTGAGGAATGGAAACTCGAAACCAATCTATTCTTACTGGAATAGGCAACCATGAGATTTATTGAAAAGTGTCATACAACGGCTATACTCTAAACATCACTATGAATTTACATTACACACCTTATAATACATTATGTTAAAGTTGTTTCTTCAATAGACTATACATTATGTATGTAGTGTAGGTAGCAATAAGTAGGTACGTACCATTTTAGATGAGAATATTTTCTTGTTTCCTACTTTTTAGTGTGATTTTGCAATGGTGAAGTTTTATTTAAAGAACTTGATTATTATCCTACTAATATTATAAATGCGAACGTTTGTATGGATGTATAGATATGTGGATCTTTGTTACTCTTTCACGCTCAAACGGCAGGGGCAATGATTGATTAAATTTGGTATGGAGGTAAATGGGGCACTGGTTTAACACATGGAATACTTTCATCATTTTTTCAAATTTGTGTTCATGTTGTGTTCGCACCAAGAAGGCCGTTCATACATTCCATATTGTTTTGTACGAGGGTCATTTGAAAAGTTCTTAGCCTAACATGGTTAAAGTCATTGGTTTTTTATAACTACCCTCATTTTGTAGTTACATTATTTAGCAACAATTGCAGTTTAGTTTATTCACAGTAACTCATTGATCGTTTACACGCGATAACGTAAGTCAAGTCTGAGCTATTTTAAAAAATGGATAAAATTGAACATCGTGCAGTGATAAAATACCTGAATATGAAAGGTTTAACTCCAAAAGCTATACATGAAGACATGTCTGCTACTTTGAGAGACCACTCCTTCGTATGCGACTGTTAAAAACTGGGTGGCAGAGTTTAAACGTGGTCGTGAGACCATTCAAAACGAGCCCCGTAGTGGCCGGCCTTCGACTGCTTCCACTGATCAAAACAAAGAAAAAAACCGTGATTTAATTTTATCTGATCGAAGATTGACTGTCGAGGAGATAGCTAAGACTGTAGGCATCTCATCTGAGCGAACACATCATATAATTACTACTGAACTTGGATTCTCTAAGGTGTCTTTGACTGCTTTCAGTGGAACATAAACGCAACCGACTCACAACTTCTCGCGACTGTTTAGAGTTATATGAAGCTGACCAAATAGAATTTGTTGAAAGATTTATAACCATGGATGAAACCTGGGTTCACCACAATACACCCGAGACAAAAGAACAGTCGAAACAATGGAAAAGAGCAGGATCTCCCACCCCAAAGAAGGCAAAGGTGGTTTTATCGGCGGGCAATGTCATGGCATCCGTTTTTTGGGATGCAAAGGGTATAATTCTCGTGGATTATTTAAAAAAGGGTGAAACAATAAACTCCGATTACTATTGCAACCTGTTGCGTCGTTTGAGAGAAGAAATCAAAGAAAAACGTCCAGGTTTATTGAGAAGAAAAGTCGATGGAAAAAGTGTTTTGAGCTCGGAGGAGAGTATGTTGAAAAATAAAAATAAGCTCAAAATCGTGTGGTTTTATTAAGCATGTTAGGCTAAGAACTTTTCAAATGACCCTCGTATCAATTGTAATAATGTGATAAATCCTGTATTGTGACATCCAGTTTGCGCCTATCAATAAATAATATATCTATCTTAAAAATTACCTGTCCATAGTCCTCTGGTATATGCAACGTTTGGCCTCCATTCTCCTCTGTCAATGTTTCACCATCTGTCACCTGTTCATCACTTATCACGTCATTGATTGCTTCTTCATCCTGTACCACTTCCTCATATTTGATCACTTCTTCACCATCCATCATTTCTTTATCATGCTTCACTTCTTCAAGCTCAACATTATACATGTTTTGGTCTTCGGCCGTCATCTCCAGTTCAGCTTTCAAGTCTTCCAAGTCGGGTTTAGTGTCTTCATCACCTTGTTCTTCAATCTTAATATTGGGGTGAGCAATATGGGCCTCAACTTTAAACATGTATTGATCTTCGGCCGTCTTCTCCATTTCAGCTTCCAAGTTTATCAAGTCGGGTTTAGTGTCTTCATAACTTTGTTCTTCCATATTAACATAGCGGGTAGCAATATGAGCACTTTCATAATGAGCGATGTATTTGTCTTCGGTTTTAAATGTTGACTCGCACTGAAAATGTTAAGTTTTGGATTTATCCAGTATACATTACGCTAGCTAGGGTATGACCACTCTATCTATATAATGAAACTATCTGACCCGCCAGCGGCTTCACTCGCTTGGTCTTGGTATAGAGGTAAAGGTGCCGTTTTGGAACTTCGAGGTCCTGGGTGGATCCCCGGGTTGGACAGTTACTGGCTTTTTCACCCAATAAATTTTGAAGGAGTGCCCCTATAGTTTGCAATAGACTCGCCTCTTAGGTCCAAACAAGAACCCCCATGCAAAATTTTAAACTTTTAGCACTCGCAGTAACGAAGTTTCATACAAACTATCAACCCCAAAAAACCCCTTATGGGTTGAATTTCATAAAATCCCGTCTTAGTGAGTACCTACGTCCTAAAAAGAACTCCCAAACGGATCACGGATTATTAATTGTAAGTTTTCAACAATTTTTATAAAAAAAATAATTGTTTTATTTAGGTTTTGATGTTTCAAAAATAAACTTAAGATTGAAATTTTGTCTGAGTTTTTCCTCTTCTTCTAAGTTTTTTTAAATTGAACTTTATCTAAAAGTTTATTATCAGATTAGATAGGCTATTAAACAAGGTTTATTTTAATGTGTAGGTGTCTTAACAAAAAGTTAATAGAATTTTAGTTATTAATGTTTAATTGAAATATCTCCCCTAGACCATGTTGATGTGTAAACTCAAACTCAAACTCAAAATCATTTATTCAATTTAGGCATCAAAGAAGCACTTATGAACGTCAATTTTTCATTATAATGTACTTTAAAGCCTACCGCCGCGTTCCAAAATACATAGAGCCAACCGAGAAGAAGCGGCAAGAAACTCGGGGCCATTCTTTTTATATAGATTTTTTTACAATGTTTTTACTTAGGTACTACAAATATTAGCTCCAGTGTGTTGCCTTACAAAAGAGAACATAATAATGGTATCAGTAGGGCAAGACACGCTACACTTTGACATCTTAGTACACGAGTAGATAGATCCTGGAGTGATCAGTCCCAAGCTGTTTTATCCTCCAAGTAATCCGAAATTTTGTAATAACCTTTTTGACAGAGTTTAGTTTTAATAGTAATTTTAAACTTATTAATAGGCAAATCTCGGATAACATTGGGAACTTTATTATAGAATCGTATACATTGTCCCATAAAAGAATGACTTATTCTGTGGAGACGCGTTACATGTACGGATAGCTTGTGCTTATTTCGCATGTTGATGGAATGAGCATCACTCCTTTTATCAAAACTGTTAATGTTTTTCTTTACATACATTAGATTTTCATAGATAAACTGAGAGACAACAGTTAGAATGTTTATGTCTTTAAATTTCTGTCTAAGGGAAACTCTAGGAGCCAAACTGTAGATCGCTCGTATAGCCCTTTTTTGCAGTATAAAAATAGAGTTAATATCTGCAGAACATCCCCAGAGCAGTATGCCATAAGTCATAACGCTATGGAAATAACTAAAATAAACTATTCTAGCTGTGTCTACATCAGTTAATAGTCTAATTTTTTTAACAGCGAACTGAGCCTACTAGACAATTTTTTAATGTGGGTACCCCATTGCAATTTAGCGTCTATAGTAATTCCTAAAAAGACTGTTGACTCCACACTTATTGTGTATATAGATTCTCTTCTCTCAGTTTAACACATATTAATATTATAAACCAACAAAATATCCATATTAGGTAGGTATTGAATAAGTCGAGCCGGGCTTGTGTTACCTCTTATAAAGAGTGTTGCGCACTTGCCCTGAAAACAAGCATCCGATATGCTGGAAACCTGAAGAGACGACATTCGATCCCTAACGTGAGTGTTTTGCCAGTTAATAACAATAGTTTAACTGTTTCTCTACTATGTGATGTGATGATGAACACATAGTTAAGTCGATAGACGCGTCCCTGTATAGTACGTTTCAAACCTCCAGCGAAATTCGGACATTGACGCCTAAGAATTATGTTAGCAAAAAAACAAAACGATACAAGTTTCTAGTGTCGCTGCCCATTCATTGCCATTCATAATTTATCGTATTCCCTGTCGTTACGATTTCGTGGTACGGGAATGCGCACGACCCGCTGCCAGCCAGGGGCGGCAAACTTGTTTCAACAAGTTCCGCTGCCGGCTTTATTCCGCTGTAGACTGCGAATGTGAATTTTTGCAGTAAAAACGTTTGATTTAATTTGTTATTGAGTTGTTTTGTGGTTACGTTTTTCTATTGATATATGGATATTTATCACAGTATCGACAAATATGTTGATAGTTTTATTGTCTCTGTGGCAGAGTCACAAGAACAACACCAATATAATAAATGTAGTACTTATGCATTATATAGAAGTGGTTTTATTCCTAAAGCAACATACTTACCATGACTTATAATGGTAATAGGTAAACAATATTAACAATATTACAGGATACAAGAAATTTGTAAGTTTATTAGTACTCCATACTATTGAAATTATAATAGCAATTATTATAATTCCAATTTTATTATAATTTTTGTTTATAAAATTTCGATTACAATTTAGGTACCGAACATTTTTCAAACCTTACTAAAAATGTTGTTCATACTACAACACGCTCTAAGGTCAATGTCCGAATTTCGCCGGAGGTTAGGAACGTACTATTAAAAACATTATTGTACAGGACGTCGCTCGTTAAATAGATTAAGTTTGAAATTAATAAGTTAGATATTAGCTTAGTAAGTAAGACTACCTCGTCCAAGAGGAAGACATAGCCTATATCGATCAGGCTAGAGCCATCGAAGCGGCAGAGGGCGGAGCAGGACTCGCTCCATCGGTGGCTGAGCCCACCGAAAGATGCGAAACCGGACCCGACTCGCCGTATCCAATATCTGTCAATCCGGGCAGGCCCTCCAAGAAGAATGGGTCAAATAGAGACACGAGCCAAGAGCAGGTCACCGACCTAGAACTCAGTCGCGGTGTGCCTAAGCGCACGCCCGAGGCTGAAACCCCACGGACGCCTCTACATAGTGGCACCACGAAGATGGGTTGCGACGACTCATCATGTTCCGCAAACACGTCATCGTCAGAGGGCAGGCCCGCCAATATCACGGTCGACTAAGACGATGATACTGATGTTGTTCCATTACCCACACCACCGGTGGAAGCAGCGCGCTCATACGCAGCAGCGCTAACATCGCCAGCAGCGCCAAGGCCAAACTCCCCCACGATGAGACAGGCCCCTACCGATGCGGCAACATCCACACCTGCCCCAGCTCCCAAGGGATACCCACCAATATTTGTTGAGTCACTGCCAAACTGGGTTAATATATTTAAGCAGCTGAAACGCCAACTTGGACACGCCTTAAACGTGAAGCCCGTAGGGAGGAGCTTCCGTTTCACAGCCAAGACCACATACGAATTCAGGGCCGTACAGAGGGCCCTGACTGAAACAGCAGCCACCGACAAGGGAGTCGCATGGCATTGTTATGCAGTAGGCGCAGATCTCCCCACCAAGGTCGCCATCAAGGGACTTCCCTATGGCGTCAACCCGGCAGACTTAATCGCGGAACTGGAGGCCAAAGGCTTCGTGACGAAGTACGCCAAAGAAATTCTACCACGAAGAGGCAGCAAAGGAGGGCTACTACTAGGGCGACTACTTATTACGTCCTCCTAGACCGGCCCAACAACGACCAGAAAAAGTCGTTGGTACCTCAATGCCACCGTTGCCAGACGTTCGGCCACGCCTCAGGAGGCTGCCACCGCCCCCCGCGCTGTGTCAAGTGCGCGGGAGAATACTTCGCGGCCGACTGTACCCGCGATCCGAACCAACCGCCGAAGTGTGCGAACTGCAGGGGCAAGCACGTCACCTGCAGCCGCACTTGCCCGCAGTACTTAAGGGAGGCACGAATGAGGGGGCTTAAGGTTCAGGGACCCTACCCCAGAGTAGCCCCCCAAGGCTCCCTAAACAAAGCTCAACAACAGCAACAAAAACAAGAACGACAGGTGGTAGGGCCTCGTGCACAAGTACAGACGTGCACTGAGAGCGCACCACCTCACCCACAATATCCCTTGCACCGGCGGCTAACCTCCCAACTGGTAGAGGTTAGCCGCTACCACAGAAGAGGCGCAGGAAGCGGACCAGGCGCAACTGCGCCATAAAACAAGCAGAGGTCGGCCTGAACACCCATACCGTCCAATAGGGCGGAATCACCAATACTACCAAAAGGGCCCGCAGAGGGCGCGCGCGGGCATCATACGCCTGCGTTCGTGCTCTCTTCTTCTCTTCTGCAATCTCACTCGATCATAACCCTAAAGTCTTTTTTAACGGACCGAAGAATCATCGTTCGAGTCGAGGAGACCCTATCCACTGAGAAACCAGTCAAAGCCGGAGTATCACAGGGGAGCTATCTCTTCCCAATGCTCTATGCGTGGTACACCAACGACTTACCGCTGGTGGGCCGTGCCACACCTCAGGGGCATCGCGCCTCTACACGCAACACCTCCCGACGCTCGCGGGAAACGCAAAATGAAGCCCACTCCCAGAGAACTCATCCCAGTAGGGATAGACAAAGACGAAGAAGAAAAAAGCGAGGGTGGATCCGCCAGTGGTCACTATCGTGGTCGCTGATCGGCTCGCTGGGCTTCCTCTAGGGCCATTAGGGGTTTCAACCGGTGTCTCCGATTTCAGTGACCACCAGTTCGTGGACAAACCCATGAAGCCACCAATCAAATGACCCATCCACCGCTGTGGACGGAGACGAGCCAGGGGCAGAGGGCATAGCCCTGACCCCCTTTCCCCGCTCAACATAGTGTTGAACTAGATGAAGACCCAAGAAGCATTTTGCAGAATTTTATGCAGTAACCTGTCGGGCACCTACTAGTACTCCTGAATAAGGAAGCTTACACTCAAGATAGACAATATTCTCTTCAGTACTCTTCCAACCCAGCGCATGAATGTATGAACCTGTACAATTATGTACAGTAACTTACATTAATTTAAGTTAAATAGCGATTCAGGATTACAAATTCAGTTCTCTTACAAGAACCTGGAATCCCCGTATTTTGGTGATATTAGCAAAAGTCACTAAAAAGGCTGAAAACATTTTTTTACCAATAAATGGAACCAACTTCCAACACCAAAATGTGTGAAATAACTTATCAAAGTTGGTACCATGCATACAATATTGTGATAATAGGTATTTTTGAAATATCATGGTACCGACTTCAACAAGTTATTTCACACTTTTTTTTGTTGAAGTCAGTTCACATTTTAGGTAAAAAAAATGTTTCAGCAACAACCTTATACAGTATAAACTTACTTGTGCCTACTTACATAATTACAATGTAATATGTTTAAAACTTCTAACTTCTTTCATATTATTGTTTATATAAAAAAAAATGTTATAAAACAATTGTAATAATATAAGAACATCTAAACTTTAGTAATTTAACAGAGATCTTATATTGTTGCAAAGTAAGCCAGCAGAAGAGAAAACTTGTTCTGATCACAGTTTTCACTGAAATTTATTAAGAGCCAGCTCCATTCAGACATTTGTATGAACATCACTTACATATACAGAAGTGTATCCAAGTTCTTTCACAAGCAATAGATAGCATCCAGAGATGCTGGAGAATAATGCTGAAAATTTTTAGAACAGAGTTTAGATCAAATTGGTCCTGGTCAAACTTAACATGAACTCAGCATCAAGCAGCATTTATCATCCTCACTTTCATTGAGCTTATTATTATTTGTGAGAACGACATTCCCTATGCACCAGTCATATTATACAATGTAAAATTGGACAGTATTGTTGACTTTACATCTCAGGCGGTTTAAACAATTGTTAATTCTCCTGATGTTGATGGTTTATAAAACTAGCACTATGGACACTGGCAGAAATGTGACAATAGTCACAATTAGTAGCAGAAGCCATAATCTAAGAACACAACTGATTTGAAATTCAAGACTCAGGGTAAACAAGAGTAATCCAGTGCCATGACAAGGTTTGGCTAGCGCACCAAGTGTAGAGGCCAGGTGCAGTGCTTACGGTAAGGAGCATAAGTAATTTGCTGGTTGCGTCAGTTGTTAGTATATAAATCTAACAATCATCAAAAACCGGGGCATTCACCAGTGCGTGAGTTAAATATATTTCTTTTAGTACTCACCACTGCACATTTGAATTCCTTCCGCTCGCGCTTGGGAGGATGTTCTTTCACCAAATGCGATTTCAAATCATTTGATGGAAATTTTTCTCCACATTCACAGATTATATTATGTATACTAACAAAAGAGTGGTCAAAATGTGTATTCATTTCGGAGCTCATTTCCAAATTATTTATTATTTATTTATTTATTTATTTAATGGCAAACTGTTTGAGAACACTTTTGCCAACGACACGTCAGATGAGATATAAGTATAAAAATAAACGGCAAAATTTAGAATTAATAATCTGGAACAAAAGAAAGTATCTTATTAACTACATATCTAAAATGAGATCTAGGTACAATGGACTAAAATAATGACAAAATGAATGAAACTAGTAAAAGAAAATCCTAGCGACAACAGAAAATACCAACTAAAGTTTAATTTCATTTTGAGAGATGAACAAAATATCTAAGGGTGCATTTCGGGATGCGCCGGCAACGCTCCATACTACTATATAATTTGTGGCTCACAACACAACACAGACTAACAGATGCTAACGCATGCTCACAACCTAGTATATATTTTAGTCTATGGCTCACAACTGCTCTCGCCATAGACTGAAATCAAGGGGAGGTATCCTGTCCTGTATGTACGAGATTTTACCATTGCACACACGAGCAAAATTTATATGTGTGTAGCGGAATTGTTGTACTGCTACAGCGATAAAATTTAGACATTTATAGGGAAGCAAATTCGTTTCATAAAAATTTATTCCGTATTATTTTTAATAAAATACGTATTTTACTGCCGCCAAACGTTTCATAATATGTTTTATTCTTTTACCTTTTTTTTGTTGTACAAAATACATAAAAGAAGCTAACATTTTTGTTAAAAACAATATTATAAAACTTGCTCCAATTTTTTTAATACATCTTGCAACACTCGAATTGTATGTCAGGAAGTTGATCAAATTCAATTTGAACATTTACGTTATAAATTAGTTTCAAATTGCTGATATTTCGTATTTTCGTGGATATTTCATGTTATTATAGTGACCCTCCTTTAATTTAAGCTTCCACAGAACTATCCAAGTATTAGTAACATTAGAAACGGGATATTTACCGTGTAATCCATGTTGTCGGGAATATAAATCGCGAAAATGACCTTAAATAAAATGGATTACACGGTAAATATCCCTTTTCTAATGTTGTCTCTTGCAAAAGTGATCGTGATAAAATCTAAGTATGTCTACGGACATGTACAGAAAATGTGCAAAATGTGGAGCAACTCCTGTTTAAGATGGTGGTGGTCTCATTTCACCGTTTCCAAGCCTGGTAAAACGAATGTTGAACGGTATGTTAATCATATATATGTTTATGCTCATATATGCTTTATCTAGCTTATATTGAAAAATGAATAGCATAGTTAGGTACCTACTCTCGTTTTCAATTCTACAGTAGGTATTATTATTACAGTTAGTTAAAAACATGTAATTTAACATTGATCTCCATGTGATACCTATAATAAGATCATATAGGTACTATGTGCCTGTACCTTCGTCTACCATATTTCCTATCTTTCTCTAGTCAGATTGCAGTAATGTAATTACTATTGCTTGTGAGCTGATGGATGACACACCGGGGCCTACTCCCACCTTTTATGAAACTATCATAACTCAGGAGCGTCTTGTAATAAGCTTAAAATAATCATACTTACTATCGTACTCCCACCAACACAAAATGGTTGAACAATATTACTTCAATATTATTTACGGCGTGTTCCTTTTTAAGCCGAAATCGACCTAATGGTGCATTCCAGTAAACACCGCCAATACATACGACGGTCGTGCCCTGGTTTCGTGTTTTCTTAAGGATGAATACCTATAATGCCCAACCCAAATAAAACACTCAACAGTCGCAAAAAGCGCGTCATATAATCTCTCAATTAAATCGAATGAATCATAAACCTATTTGATATTTTGACAGTAACAGCTCACAACGACCGCAAGTCCAAAACCTTCCATCCGCGAGTGTTGTGGTCGTGCCGTGAGCGTGAGCTGTGACGTAATCGATGATGTACCAAGCTCAGTTATGATAATTGCGAGTTTGAAAGGTAACGGTTGGGCGGCTATGCGAACGACGCGATCGATTTTGGCTCTCAAAGGAACACGACCAGATGTAAGTGATGTAAAAGAACGAAAGTACGACAGAATATTCTAATAAGGGTTTGAGATATTAAAACTCTATGGTGGAGGCACAGAAGCATAAAATATATAGCTTTTATACTTATTTTTAACAGATATTGCACATTCATTTTTCCTTTATTAGCGTAGTCGTACGTGTTGAACATTTGCCATTTCACAAGTTAATATGTATAGTTTCAATGATGCATGATTTTTATTGACATAGTCGTGAGTAGACTTAGTCAGTTACACACATCTATCATTAAGTCACTGTCCTGCCTAAATTACGTTTTAGTAAAGCAATAGTAGTAGATATGTGTTTAAAATAAAACAATAAAAAATCAAATCTATGAATATTTTATAAATAATACAATTGTTTCTACAGACTAATCTGTTGGTTTCATGTAGAAATATATAAAAATACTTTTAATTCAAATAAAAGCCCTATATTAGCTTATTCAAATTGATTTGTAGAAGGTACTTAAACTTCTATTGTTTTTGTTCAATTTCAGATGAACTTCCTTCAGAAGTCTTCGCCACAGCTACACTTTTGAGCAAATTCGTCCAGCTGTTTGATGCATTAAATGCTGACAGTCAAGACTTCCAGACAGACATGAAAGAACAAAGTCAGTCCAGAAACTTACGCTCAGGCTGGTGTGGCAGTGAAAATGCCGAAACCTTTAAACGATGCAAATATGCCAATCTCGGTGGAGGTTACACATTTGTGCCGTTTTGGGGTAGAAACTTTCTCTAAGTGGCGCGTACAAAATTTTCAGGGCTTGGCCAAACGTTTGGTTGAAGCGTCAGGTGACGCTATTTTACAAAGAAAATTTGCATAGCTATTCAACGTGGAAATGTAGCCAGCATTCTGGACACTTTGTCTCCAACAAATAATTTATTACATTTGATATTTTAAACTTTTGTCCATTATTTAGTTATACTTTAATAAATTTATCAAATAAATACATAAATGTTCTTAAAAATTGTTTTATTTCTATAACATAAGTACCTACTGATTAACCTAATAGGTTCTGCCTACTTCATGAGGCGAAATTATATTTTTATCATTGTTCCATCCGCAGACTGAATTGATAGGTAAAAAAATAAATGATAATAGAAAAGCATGGGATATTTAAAATTTGCGCTAAAGTTAGTTCGTTAGTATTCCATGCGGATTCTGTTGCGCTAGTAGTATCAGTGTAATTCGCATTATGTCTGTATGGAAGTTACACTTCTTCTCTCGGTAGAGTTAAATATTCTTTACTCTCGCTGCTCGCGCCCCGGTTTGCCGTTCCCTTTGTTTGACAGTGACAGCTCGTAATGATCACGTAGACCCACCTAACCTAAGATCCGCAAGCGTTGTGAGCGCGGATTTCGGTCCTTCCCGGAACGTAGCCTTAGTAATATGCAAACATTCGTTGGAAACAAAACTGAAAATCATAGATTAATCAGACTATATCTAAAGATAGATGGCATGGCAATCACTAAAGCAAACAACGGAACGTTAGCGGTACGTTTAAATTTTTCAGCGCCAACCACTTTGACGAGTTTGACGGATCATAGTCGCGCGCTCGTCTTCCATGTGTGAAATTAGTGACGTGGAACGCATTAGTGACGTGAAAGACGAGCGCGCGGGTATCGATATCGATAAATGGGGATGTGCTGTTTGATATCGAGGTAGCATTAAGCATTCCTATCTAATCTATTAAAATATTGTTAAGTAAACCAGGGTTTATGAAACTAAAAATAAGTTTAAGATAACTTAATCCATTTATTGAAGAACACATTCTAAAATAACAAAGATTATAATATAATAAGAGTAATACATATTGTTTACCTTACATATTGAAAGTACTTATGTTTTGTGAGAAGCCGATTCAAAACATGCATGATTACAATTTCTAATTAAACATTTTCTTTTTTTTATTTAGGTAAGTACCTAACCATACATTAATATGTATAAAATAACTGTAAATATGTACATATGAGTCACGATTATGTAAAACAGATATAAGTAATGTTTTTTTAATGCATGGAACAAGTGTTTACATTGATAATAAAAGAGTTTTGAAGAAAATCTGGGCCAATAGGTATCAAGTAATAACTTAATACAGGGGTTTTAATAGAAGTTTTATTTACGTAAATGTTACAATAAATTATCATTTCTTAACTTTAATTTTATCATATCATGACTAGATTAAATTAAAATATTCAATAACGTGTGCTTTTTTCAGTAGAGATTTCTTGGTTAGTGTGGTTTATCCGTTAAAAGTGCAGTATCTTTGGTGTTTGTACTTGGATTTGCACTGCACTGTATGAATCCTGCATTTGTAACAGCTTGGTCTTCACATAGTCTACAGTCAACTCTATATTTGAGTTTTCCATTCCAAGTCTCATTGATTGAACATATTTCTCTAAGCCTTGTAGCTTTGACAACAGTCTGCAGCGGTTGTTAAGACCTTTTTCTTCAAAAGCTGACCTTAAAACTCACCATGACTCCTTTGCCATTTTTGCATATCTCACGTCAACCAGGCAATGTGATTATATCGTCAAACATATCCTCGCTCTTGCTTTTTGGTCTCTCTTTATGTCTTATCAGAATTCACCAGTGGCGTATGAATGTACTCTACAGGTCGCCATTACACTCGATCATGAATTTCCGTGTATTGTAAAATGAGTTTCCATCTAATTTCTCTATGCACGTTAAACTCATGCCCGCATCGTGTGGCGGCTGCGATCTATCCAGTCGTTCGCTGCTCGAAGTTGTGCTTGCAACTTTACCTTCTGTAGCCATAATACTGTTTACACCCGTTCTTCATGAAACATAGAATTGACAAATAACCTGAGCGGGATTGAGTATCTTTGCTCACCGACAACGTGCAATGAAGTTACACAACATTTGTGTATAAACATATATTATAGGAATTGAAACACGATCATAAAATATAATTTAGCTTATTGTAATTTTCACCATTGACATACGTCCGTCAATCAATGACAACTCCCAAACAAATGATGATTAGACAACGATATGAGATTACGCAAACTCTTTGCTCTAATAGAAATGAAGATAACGAAACCACCGTTTAAAAGATAACTGTAGCGTTGTAATGCATGGTGGCACAACCATAGACAACATCTTTCTAAGGTCCCCAGCACAGACTAACAGATGCTGTCCCCAGGGCAGTAAGGAAGTGAAACTCCCGAGCTGAAAATCTCCATACATCAGTGTTGCTAGTTTGCAATATGAGGTAGACCAAATCGCCCAAATCTTGTTTATTTATATATTTTTAGTTAAAAACGTCACCAAGACTACTTTTTTAACAAATTTTGGGATTATTGAAAAATGGTTGTGTAATGAACTTTAAATAGGTATGTCATATTTATTCCTCTAGATCAATAGCTCTACCATGAGTTGGCAACAAAAACGTCATCTATAGTCTATATTCGCCTACTAATTTCACCTACCTAGTCACCCTAGAACTAAGTATCCCTGGATACTTAGTTCTCACTTGCCAAATTCAAAATCAGTCGACAAGTGTCACTCGCTGTGGATACTGAGTATGATGAAACATATAAAATACCATTTTGTGCGATTAGATTGCGTAAATATTAGAGTATATGTAAAATAAACGAGACCACGGTCACCCTTCACGCAAAAACACTCTCCAACACCTCTTTATAAGTGTTTTACAAGAGATTTTTCTAAAAGTATGTAAAACTCAATCAGTGATACCATTCCACTCGTTTAATTTCCCGTTTGGGTATCATTTAGGTTTCCAAAAGATCAAGTTAAAGATACACTTTGGTACATATCAATATTTTTATTTTAACTTATGATGACAATGATAGAACCAAATCAAAAAGCAATACCATAGCTAGATGCCAATAAAAGGTTTTTTTTTACGTAATAACGTCTACATCGATGAACGACGGCTGCGCGCACTAAAAAGTATGACTCATTGTCATGTTCCGTCTGAGCCAAGCGTGCAAGCGAGACCGCGGAACAAGCAATAAGAGAGGCATGATAGGCCTAATTGTTCGGCTTATCTTATGACGTTACCACGTAAAATTATCGTCCGTAAAGAGACTTTAGAGACAACCATTTTAAATTGCAAAACCCTGCTAGACCAATGAGTACCTATTTATCTTCGTATTTGTCATTTATTCTAGAAAATAAATGAGTACCTACCAGTCAAGTCTGAGTTTTAATTTTAGTAAAATTAACAAGCAAAATGAAAAAATATATAATCTCTTCGCTAATATTTTCTTTCACATGCGACATTCTACTGTTTTTCACTTTTTCCCACATTTTTGACTTTGACATATTAAGACACAATAAAGTCAAAGTCAAAGTCAAAATCATTTATTCAATTTAGGCATCAAAGACACACTTATGAACGTCAATTCTTCATTATAAAATATAATAATTATATATTTTATTTGATTATGTACTCGTAGTCGATCTTATAATCTACTTCTTTCAGCCTAAAATTTTAACAACAGAAATGTACAAACTGTTGTACTCTCACATATTAGAATATCAGAAATTGGCGCCAATGTGTACACTATACTGTCATCCAGCTTAACACATTCAAAATGTCATCAATAATTGCTGTCTCGCTTATCTTCACATTATTATGATTAAATAAAATTGTAATAGTTTAGTTGCACGTATTGTTATAACACATTTGAAATATTTATAATTATCTTTAATAGCCATTATCGTTAGCCCGTCGCGTGTTTAGTGTTTTCGGTTTATTTCCGACCTACTTATAAAAGTGCAAATAATAAATACTACTCTTGAATAGTTTGACCGGTTATACCGGTGGAGGGTATTGGATCTGATAAAATTAGTTACAAACTCAAGGTCTAAAAATGTGTATACAATTTTTGTATGCGCGACATGGCTTAGCACTTTTTTTTAGTGTAGGTTTTCTTCATTGTATGGTATGCACAGAACAATATGATAGTATAGAGCCTACAGTAGCTAAAACTTCTCGATTACCTATAGAATACTACGTAAAATCGTCAGGTCCCCTCGGGACACAGATGAGACCTATTTTCACTAACACATCGCGTGTCGCGTGTACACCATGTGAACGTTTAAAAAAGTGCTAAGCCATGTTGCGCTTTCAAAAATTGTAAACACATTTTTAGACCTTGAGTTTGTAAATAATTTTATTAGATCCAATACCCTCCACCGGTATAACCGGTCAAACTATTCAACAGTAGTATTTTTTATTTGAACTTTAATGCGTAGGTCGGAAATAAACCGAAAACACTAGACACGTGGCGGCCTAACGGTTATGGCTTTTAAAGATAATTATAAATATTTCAAATGTGTTATAACAATCATCATCATCATCATCTCAGCCGTAGGAAGTCCACTGCTGAACATAGGCCTCCCCCATGATTTTCCAAAAGGACCGGTTGGAAGCGGCCTGCATCCAACGTCGTCCTGCGACCTTCATCAGGTCGTCTGTCCACCGTGTCGGTGGACGACCTACGCTGCGCTTGCCGGTCCGTGGTCTCCACTCCAGAACCTTTCGGCCCCATCGGCCATCTGTTCTGCGTGCTATGTGCCCTGCCCACTGCCACTTCAACTGGCTAATCTTCTGGGCTATGTCGGTGACTTTCGTTCTTCTACGGATCTCCTCGTTTCTGATTCGATCACGTAGAGAAACCCCGAGCATAGCCCTCTCCATAGCTTGTTGTGCAACTTTGAGCTTATCTATGAGGCCCATAGTAAGAGACCACGTTTCAGTGCCATAAGTCATCACTGGTAACACACATTGGTCGAAGACTCTTGTCTTGAGGCACTGAGGTATTTTTGACGAGAAGACTTCGCCGAGTTTCCAGAACGCTGCCCAGCCGAGTTGGTTTCGACGGTTGACCTCTTTCTCGAAGTTGGACCTGCCTAGTTTGACTGTCTGTCCCAGGTAGATGTACTCGTCAACAACTTCGAGAACTGAGTTCCCAACTGATATTGGGGTAGGTACAACATGGGCATTAGACAAAATTTTCGTCTTATCCATGTTCATCTTAAGACCTACCCGTTGGGAAACTCGATGGAGGCCTCGAACATTGTACTGAAGTCTTCCATGGATTCTGCCATGACTACAATATCGTCGGCAAATCGAAGGTGAGTGATGTATTCGCCGTTAATATTAATGCCAAGTCCTTGCCATTTCAGAAGCTTGAAGGCGTCTTCCAATGTAGCGGTGAACAGTTTAGGAGATATAACGTCTCCCTGTCTCACGCCTCTTTGCAATGGAATTGCCTTCGAACTCTGCTCCTGTACTCGGACTGACATGTAGGCGTTTTTGTACAAACACTTCAGCACTTCAATATACCGATAGTCAATACGGCACCGCTGGAGAGACTCAAGCACTGCCCACGTCTCGATCGAATCAAAGGCTTTCTCATAGTCCACAAACGCTAAACAAAGAGGCAAGTTATACTCTTCGGTCTTCTGTATAACTTGCCGTAGCGTGTGGATGTGGTCTATGGTACTATAGCCTTTTCGGAAACCGGCTTGTTCCGGAGGCTGGAATTCATCAAACCTGCGACTGAGACGGTTCGTTATGACCTTCGAAAACAGCTTATAAACATGGCTCAAAAGCGAGATGGGTCTGTAATTTTTAAGTAAATTGTTGTCACCTTTCTTGAAGAACAGCACCACCACGCTTTTGTTCCATGCTTCTGGCGTTGAACCTTCGAGTAAGACGGTATTAAAGAGCTTCTGAAGGACTTTAAGTACCGGTGTTCCTCCCGCTTTCAGAAGCTCAGATGTGATACCGTCGTCACCAGGTGCCTTGTTGTTCTTAAGCTGTTTCAAGGCCATTCTAATCTCGTACAGGCTGATGTCCGGGATATCTTCGGTATAATGTCGGGTCAGCTTGGCTCTTGGGTCTTTGGCCGAGCTGCTAACAGGTTAAGCGACCGAGGTGTATAGCTGTCCGTAGAAACTCTCTACCTCTCCTAATACTTCTGCTTTGGTCGTCGCTACACTGCCGTCTTCTCTCTTCAGCTTCGTCAACTGGCTTTGCCCAATAGACATGTCTCTTGCAAACACTTTGGAGCCTTTTTTCCGCTCTATCGTCTCTTTAATACGGTTTGTATTAAAGATCCGGATGTCGTGTCGCAAGGACTTCCATATTCGTCTATTGAGCAGCCTATATGCTTCAGCATCATGCGAAGACTGCATTTTCAGTGAGCGTCGTTCAGCCATGAGGTTGAGGGTATCGTTGGAGAGTTTCTGTGGCCTATCTGTACGATGGGGTTTAAAGTATTTGGAACCCACTGTATGGACAGTTTCTACTAACCTGTTATTGATCTCGTCCACTGAAGCGATGTTCTCAAGGCAATCGAAGTGATTGGATAGCTCAAGTTGAAAGCTCTCGGGGTCTTGAATACGGGCACTAGTGGGTCGGAGCGTAGACTTCATCAGACGAGACCTCTCCAGTTTGACATTAATATTCACCGTGCCTCTTACCATTCGGTGATCACTACCGGTTTTAACCCTGTTGATCACGGAGACATCAGTGAATATTTGCCTTGTGGTGGTCATAATGAAGTCAATCTCATTTCTCGTGGAACCATCGGGACTCAGCCAGGTCCATTTCCTGTGAGGTTGCTTCTGAAAGATAGAGTTCATCATAAAGAGTCCCTCTTTCTCCAGGAAGTCGGCCAACCTTTGTCCCCTACGGTTCCGTTGTCCATACCCAAATTGCCCCACTTTCAACTCATCCTCGCTTCTCTTACCCAACTTCGCGTTGAAGTCCCCCATAACAACTGGAAAGTGCGTTTCAGAGGTATGTATGGCCCGACTAATGTCCTCATACATATCCTCCACCTCAACATCCGGGTGCGACTTCGTCGGTGCGTATACCTGAATGACCTTCAGCGAATATCGTTTGGATACTCTGAGTATTAGGTATACGACCCTATTGGAAACGCTATCGATCTTAACTATGTTGTTAGTAAGGGACTTGTGGACGAGAAAACCGACACCACCTTGGGACTGTTGGTTGCCCTCCCGGTAGTAGAGTAAGTTACCTGATTTTAGGGTTATCGTGTCCTCACCCGCTCTACGGACTTCAGATAACCCCACAATGTCCCAGTGTAACTTACTCATTGCTTCTGCCAGCTATCTTTTCGTCTGTCCTCATCGTGCGTATGTTGTGTGTCACCAGGGCCAGTCGTCGTCGTTGGGGGTGGTAGCCGGGCGTCTGCCGGGGATTCTTAGCACCCCCTGCCCCACCGTTACCGTGGCCACTACCGTAGCCAGGAATAGTGGGGCTGCCGCGGACTGGGGGCCTGGTTCCTAATGTGTCTGTCATTTGGGGGGATTTTTCCAATACTCGCCACGCTTGGCAGGCGGGTTGGCGAGCGCAGTTTTGAGGTTTTAATACTGGGAAGGTGCTGCTGCCCACCTTCCGATTGTTATCCCTTAGCAGATTTTTACGCACCCACGGGTAGAGTTGGGGGGGTACTATTCTAAGCCGGTACCCCACGGCAAATTCTAAGCCGGTACCCCACGGCAAATGGCCGTGGCAATTATAACAATACGAGCAACGAAACTATAACAATTTTATTTTATCATAATAATGTGAAGATAAGCGAGACAGCAATATTGATGACATTTTGAATGTGTTAAGCTGGATGACAGTATAGTGTACACATTGGCGCTAATTTCTGTTTCTGCGTATTCTTATACTCGTATGTGAGAGTACAACAGTTTGTACATTTCTGTTGTTGAAATTTTAGGCTGACAGATGTAGATTATACGATACGAGTACTTAATCAAATACAGTTTATAATTATTATATTTTATAATGAAAAATTGACGTTCATAAGTGCGTCTTTGATGCCTAAATTAAATAAATGATTTTGACTTTATTGTGTCTTAATATGTAGGGGAAATGTGAAAAACAGTAGAATATCGCATGTGAAAGAAAATATTTTAATAGATTAGATGGGAATGCTTATTGCTACCTCGATATCAAACAGCACATCCCTATTTATCGATATCGATAACCGCGCGCTCGTCCACTGCTGCCAATTAAGCATTTTTATAGCTAAATTTGGCATTTTTTGGAGTACAGTCACATAGCATGAAAATATTCAATTTAGCATATAGCATATATTTTAGCATTTCCCTGATAAGTCTAACGCTTGTTTTAAAAAGTAACAAATATGCGTTACCATTACCAGGAACGTTTTAGAATCGGGTGGTGTTTCATTGACATTCAATCCTGCCATCTACCGTCAAGTAGTGTCGAACTTGTAATGTATAAACCTCTGTTAGTGCATTCCGTTTTGCGCTTACAATGCATACGTTAGTACGTAATAAGAATGTAGCTATTTCGAAATGAAAAGTATACCGACAGTACTGACGCTCACAAGCGGCTCGGAACGATTATGAGCTGCTAAAACGCGCGAACGAAACACAAGCTCGTGTGTTTTCAATGAGTATGATTTATCAACCAAAATAACTAAACGGAAACTCTTAGTTTATTCTCTATTGAATAATGCACAAATTTTTAGGAACAAACAAGTAACGTTTGATGTTTATTAGGATTCTAATGACAGCAGTTTGACAGCGCTCACACTACTCTACTTCGGAGGTGCGAGCGTTGTAAGCACCTATTGAAGACGTCACGGATGAAGTTATATGAATCTTGTCGGGCAAATTGTTATATATTCGAGGAACCATGCAAAAATGCTTTTATTTAATTGGGCTGTAGTTTTAGGCGGATAACATTTTTTTGTCTTATGCCGCTTGCTTTTTTGATGCTAAAGCATGGAAATATTTGTGTATACAAACACAGATATCTCATACACATAAATACACGGCAATGTTAAAAGTTTTAAGGCAGTAAATGAAGATTTACACGAATCTCGTGGTTTGAGTTTGCATACTGCTCTCACACACTTCTTTTGAGCTTTGAATGCCCTTTCTTATTCTGTTGTTTATCCCCAAAATATAACACCATACCTGAGTACCGATTCAACAAAACCATGATAAGTTGTGATCACCGCAGATTGGTTTACAACTTTACCCAACATGTAGAGTGCATAAGAAAATTGGTTAAATCTATCACATACTTTTTCGACTTGATTTTTTCAATTTGAGCTGCAGTCGAGTTCAAGACCTAATAATTTAGCATTTTTGGCCTCCCTAAGCCAAAATTAATAATAGTTATAAGTTATATGAATCTCTGTCAAAGTATTTTTACATTTAATAAATGTTTTAATATTAGTCTTCTCCAAATTTATTAATAACTTAAATATTGAGTCAAGTGTATTATTCATCTGTAATTCTTATATAATAAATATGACAGTGCTGTCGTCAGTCGTCAGACGAGGTTCTAAATATTTTGTTTGTGTCACAAAATGACTAATTATTACGTTTTAAATATTTTTTAACGTTTTTTTTTATATAAATACTTTTTTGAGTGTGTTGGCATTTTTTTTTGGCATGTTTCAAAAATTTATGGCATACTTTTGGCATTTTACAATCATAGGTTTAGCATAAAATGTTTTTCAGGGTTGGCAGCACTGCGCTCGTCTTCCACGTCACTAACGCGTTCCACGTCACTAATGTCACACATGGAAGACGAGCACGCGACTATGATCCGTCTAAGTGGATGGCACTGAAAAATTTAAACGTCCCGCTATCGTTCCGTTGTTTGCTTTAGTGATTGCCATCTTTCTTTAGATATAGTCTGATTAATCTATGATTTTCGGTTTTGTTAATTTTTTTTTTTTTTTTACATTTGAGGAAGACCAACAGCAATATAATTTTTTAAACATAAGAAATAACAACAGAAAGCCAATTACAGGTCCTCACGGTTAACATCTAAATAAAAATAATAAGTTATGAACACTACAATACAGTCTTAGTATTTGGTAATGGAATGTACTCAAACAACTTAGTCAAAGAATTCTCTGCTCAACAGCCGCCTCACCGATGCCAAACCAGTGCAGAATAAGTCTAAACCAACTCGCTTATCTAAATTGTTATAGCTTTTACTCACTCGACACAAGTATGAATTTTGTCTGTAGTTACTTTTTACAATTGGAACGTATAGAAGAGGATTGAAACGCTTAATTACTGTAGGAGTTTGAAATTGTATCATGCTTAATAGCTCGGGAAAATCAATTAAATTAGAAGTAATTTTAAATAGGAAAGCAATATCAGCTATTTCTCTCCTTTTAGAGAGAGGAAGTATGTGAAATTTTTTACAAAGACTAAGATAATCATTGGATTGAAACGGAATTTATAACCAAAAACATAAATACTTAATAAATCTCATCTGGATACCCTCAACTCGCTTGATATATATTTCATATCGTGGGTTCCATACCTGAGAAGCATATTCAAGTATACTGCGTACAAAGGTACAATAGAGAATTTTAAAGGTTTTTATTCTATTAAAGGAAGCACAAGTACGCAGAACAAACCCTAATGCTTTTGATGCCTTCTTCACTATGTGGTCAATATGTTCGTCAAATAATAGTTTTGAGTCGTGAATAACTCCAAGATCAATCACGGTGGTGTTCTTTGACAGTACTTTATTTTTTAATTTATAGACTGATGGAATTATATTTAGCTTGCGAGTAAATGTAACCACTGAGCATTTCACAGGATTGAGGTCGAGCTTATTCACTAAACAATAGTTGTCAAGCTGGATTAAGTCCGCTTGAAGCCTCTCGACATCATCGACTGTTTCAATGGCCCTAAATATCTTCATATCGTCGGCAAAACAAAGTAAGCGGGAACTTTGAAGGCAGGTGGAAATATCGTTAAGAAATATCGTAAATAATAAAGGTCCTAGTAACGATCCCTGCGGAACCCCACTTGGAATGGTAACCCAGCTAGAAATATAATTACTGACCACTACAGCTTGAGTTCTTCGTTCTATATAGGATGAGAGCTTTATTAATTTCAACAAATGTCTGCATATCCATCATAGAGTAAATTATATATTGAGTATTGACATCCATAGACCAAAATATATACTAGGTAATACATATCACTTAGATATCTTGATTAAATTAATGTAATTTGGAAATGAGCTCCGAAATGAATACACATTTTGACCACTCTTTTGTTAGTATACATTATATAATCTGTGAATGTGGAGAAAAATTTCCATCGGAAAATGATTTGAAATCGCATTTGGTGAATGAACACCCTCCCAAGCGCGAGCGGAAGGAATTCAAATGTGCAGTGGTGAGTAAAGAAATATATTTAACTCACTCACCGGTGAATGCCCCAGTGTTTGATGATTGTTAGATTTATATACTAACAACTGACGCAACCACCAAATTACTTATGCGCCTTACCGTAAGCACTGCGCCTGGCCTCTACACTTGGTGCGCTAGCCAAACCTTGTCATGGCACTGGATTACAGGGATGTTAGATGCCAACTCAGGAATTATGACATCGGCTCGTCAAAATTATGGTACTTTAGATAAAACTATGGTACGGTTTTCTGAGAGTCTATATTGGTCTATGACAACAACCACTATGTGTGTTATACCAGGATTTTATTTCACAACTTTTAACTTGATTCTGTGGTATCAGCTATAGCCAACTTGAATTAGGATTTGACCCGGAAAAAATTATAGGTATCAATTTTCCTTCGGAATTCTGTGGGGAAGGTCACTGGCAGTAACATTTGTTTTGCGTGATGATCGATCCGTTGCGTTATCTGCCATCTTGACTTTAAGGATAAATTTTAGTTTATTGACTACCCCTCGCATATTGAAGGAGAAACGAGCAATAAAACTATTGCAGAAAATTTTGGCAAATTATTTTGCCAACCTATACCACAAAAACAGCATACTTTAGAGATACCGTTAGATCGACTCGAATGCGATATACTTATATCAATGGAAGACATAGTGGATGTAGTTAAGCAAACGGCTGGTGGTAAGTCACCAGGTTTGGATGGACTGACTATAGGACATGTTAGATACGGTGGTATAGGTTTATACCATGTGCTGTCCGTGTTATTCACGGCCATTATAAAAACTGGACATCTGCCGGCGGCGCTTACGGATACGGTCATTGTTCCTATCTGCAAAAACCGCAGAAACAACATATCAAGCAGAAGCATTTATAGGCCAATAGCACTTGCTAATATGATAGCCAGACTACTGGAAAAGGTGTTGCACAAACATACTGCGCAGTATATAGAAACATCAGACTGCCAATACGGTTTTAAAAGTCAATTGTCGACTAGCACTGCAATCTATGTACTCAAGCAGGTCGTGGGGCCTTATACTATAATTATATATACTATAAGAGCAGAAAGAAGTCTGTTATAGCATGTTACCTCGACTTGAGCAAGGCCTTCGACCGCGTAGATCAGAACCTGCTATGGCAGAAGCTGTATGACCGTAAAGTACCTGGTCAGATAGTCCGGGTGCTACAGAACTGGTATCTACACCAAAGAAATAAAGTTAGATGGAAAAATGAATATTCCACACCCTCAAAGCTCAACTGCGGTGTGAGGCAGGGGGGGAGCATGTCCCTCTCCCTCTTTAATTTTTATATGGACGGTTTATCCGATAAACTGATGGAAACCGGAGTGGGCTGTTCAATAAATGGGACCATAACCAATCACATAGGTTACGCTGATGATATGGTTCTTCAAGCACCTTCTATATCTGCGATGCGCAAGCTCTTAGCAGTATGTCAATATTATGTGAACAAACACAACATGATGTATAACCCGGAGAAATCTATGTACATGATCTTCGCGAGTGCGAACTGTACTGATCTGCCGCCCATTTTCTTGTATGATGAAGCCCTGAAGAAAGTGGATGAGGTAAAGTACCTCGGTCATATAATCACTCCCGACTTATCTGATCAAGCGGATATCGAAAGGCAGAGGCGTGCCATTGCAGTACGCGCTAATATGCTGGCCAGACGTTTCGCTAGCTGCAGCAGCTCCGTGAAGGCCCAGCTATTTTTGAGCTACTGCACCAGCGTCTACACGGTGGAGCTATGGACTAACCACACGCAGGCGGCCATGAGAGAAATGAAGGCGCAGTACAACGACGCGTGGCGCGCGATGTTCCGGCTGCCCAGGTGGTGCAGCGCGAGCGCGATTTTCGCCGCGGGGCGCGCGCCCTGTTGGCCGGCGCTGCTCCGGAGCCGATCAGCGGCCGCACGCACCGCCCTTTACCGCTCACACAACTCCCTGGTCGCCGCTGTCAGAGAGTGGGACAGCAGCCCACTACACAAAACGTGGAGAGCATATCACACTCCCATCACTTAGTTTAGTTTAGTAATAAGTAAATAATTTGTATTGTTATGGATGTCAGAGTCCGGAATAAAAAATATTTTCATTTCATTGAATAACTCGTGTGCTTTCAATCAAACACGAAATACGATTTCACAAAAGTTGTTTAAAATTAAATTGCCTACAATTTTGATTCTGATATATTTTTTCCGAAGATCGATATTTTCCAATTTATACCCAAAAGAGGGGCCGAATTTTTGTTTGATTAACAACTCGTTTATTTACAATTTTACATGATTTTTTTTAAACAAAATCATTGTTTAATTTTCAATTTTACATAAAAAGTTAAGTTTTCTATTATTTTGGTTCCTACATTTTTCTTCTTCGTATCGATATTTTTGGATTTATACGCGAAAGAGGTGGGGGTAAAATTTATCATTACATATTCATGTTTATTTTCAATTTTACATGGAAAATTGCTACCAACACACTTATTTGTAATTCAAATAACTACAATGGCAGACCATACAAACTAACTTTGAAAAAATTAGTAAGTGGCACTTTAATTTTTAAAGTGCCTGACTGCCTACTATCAACATTGACACAGAAAAATGTAGTATTTTGGGTTGAATTTAATACTAATAATGTGTTACAAAAATAAAATAACTTTTATTGTGTTTGTGAATTCGGGGATGATGTAAAAACAAAGATCCTGCAAAATGTATTCAAATTTGTCGTATTTTTTTCTGTCTCTATGTATTGATGATACATGAGAAACATGTATTGATGATACAGAGCACAACCATCGTAAAACTGAAAAAAATCCAGAGGCTGGCATGCGTGGCTGCAACGGGATGCATAAAAACGACTCCTACAACAGCAATGGAGGCTCTTTTAGGAATCACACCGTTGCACCTACACATCCAGCAAGAAGCCGCAGCATCCGCGTTCAGACTAAAGGCTTTACATCTCTGGGAAAACGATAGTCTGTCCCGTCACACAACTATCTTAGACGAAATAGCGACAGGCAATCCAATCATGCAATCAATATACGACAAACAGCACAAAGAATACTTCTTCACTAAAAGCTATAAGATACAGTTACACGAGGAGCCTAGTGATAGCTCAGGGCTTAAGGAAGTAAGAATATACACAGATGGCTCTAAAACTACAACTGGCACCGGCGCGGGTACGTTCTCGGATGATCTGAACATTCATATAACTACAGGCTTGGGTAAGTATAGCTCCATCTTCCAGGCGGAATGTGTGGGGATGATCCAAGCGGCAACAGCAGCACTAAGGAGGAAGGTAACTGACTTTAATATCAGAATACTCTCCGACAGCGCTGCAGTATTAAGAGCCCTACAACGTACGATCATCAGGGCTAATCAAACAGTGTGACAATCTACTGGAGCAAGTAAGTAAAACCAACCATGTCACACTCCAATGGATAAAGGGACACAGCGGATCCAGAGGCAACGATGCGGCAGACGAGTTAGCAAGGAGAGGTTCCAACTTATGTCCAAAAGGACCGGAACCAATGATCCCGTTACCATTCAGCCAAATCCGAGCATGGATACGTGACACAACGCCCCCGCGTTCCGCCGCCGCTGTCCTGCAGCTGTCAGGCGACAAGCAGGCGGCTGAAGAGCAGCGCAAAGAGTCACCCTTTTATACTCGTAACCGGCGGACGTGTACCGTTGCGCTCCGCGTAGCGACCGCATGGCACCGCCATTATCAGCACGAGTCACCGCGATTGACTTTCGCCGCGAGTGACTTTCAGGGTGTGTTCGGCACGACCACACACCACCTCCTAAATCAACCCGTGTTTACACGTAAATCACTGATCGAGACGCATTCAGCCCGCCGCGTAAACCAGTGCACAACCCAAAAGGACAATACAAACATTATAACCAAGTGAACAACAGTTCTTCAGCACGCCGTCGACAGCAAGACGCCTCCACCTAGGACTCACGGTCACCAGCCCTCATCAGACCCAGAGCCTCTCGACACCCCCCACGTAAACCAGGTATTTACCAACAACTATTCCCTACCTATTCTCTGGTTGCAGGTAACTGCTTAACCACATTTACCCCCCCCCCTATCATCGAGCGTATGGTGGCATATTGCCGCACCATATTTTCCTTCGAGCCGGATATCCAGATATCCGGATAACCGGGTACCCGGATTAACCACATTTCCCACGAGCGCGGATATCCGGCAACATAATTTCTTTCGCTGCCGGATAAACCAGTGCTATCACCCCCTACTCCTTTAATACAGTCCACATTTAAGCTCAATTTAATTCCCAAATATCGAATATCAATCCCTATCAGCCCTATTTAATTTACAAACTACTTCTTATAGATTCAATTTAATTTAAACCCTCCTCGTTATACAAATCAATTAGAAGCTTCTAGTAAAAAATTCCACTCGGCAGGAACAAACATATTGCCAAGCGAAATCGACACGTTGTCACTAATTGGAACGACATCGTATGACACAAGCGTGCCCCAGAATACATGAGAGTTGTCTCACATTCCTGACGGATTAACCTAGCGCTACGATACGATTGTTATTAAGGTTGCTTGCGAGGAAGATTTGTAATTAAGATTCTTAGGCTAGGTACTAATAACTACCTACGCCAGGTACTTTGTTGATTTTAATTATAAAATTATACTAAGTACTGTTAAATGGGTTTGCTTGTGTTCTTAAGATTAAATAATCATAATTCGTCCATAGTCGAACGTTTGGAATTCAGCCCAATTTATTTTTATTTCAAGAACTATATTCTTACCTAGGTGATTAGCCCAAACGTCTTAGGGTTCCGTACAGAATCTACGTAAATAACATAACGAAATTTACGGAATATAATTAATTAATTAAGTAATTGAACCATCAGCTCACATAAAGTGTACACACGTTATTAATTTGGGCGTTATTTTAACCGACTTCCGAAAAAGGAGGTGCGTAATTTCACCTACGATTAAATACTTTAATATTTTTATTTCCTTTTAATTTTGCTTGCGTCCTTGTGCCTGACTTCGCCTTCGACGTTAACGATGCCTTCTGAATCACAGGTAGCCAGATTTAGGGAGTAACAGATCGCTATTGTTAAGCTTTATTTGGAAGCGTTATCATTGAAGTCTAGCAAACCAAGGCGCTATAGCCCAGAATTCGCTGCCAGAGCAGCCGGCGTAAGATTGACCCGCGATAAATTTGACGCGGCGTATTATATAATATTAGACTCCGTAGGTTTATCAGACGACGAGGAGGAATTCTACAACGAGCAGTATGGAAGGACAATAGACGCCTATTACGTGATTCTCGTTGTAGTATTAGAACAAAAAACATGGTCATTAGCTACCAATGACGATGTAATAACTGCGCCCTCCGCGCCTATACCCGCGCGCCCCTCGCAATCAACTCAGCAGGTATCGAACCCGCAGCCACGGTGCGATGCGCAGGATTCGAACCTGCACCCTCTCAGCTCCGCGCCTATACCAGCGCGCTTTTCGCCATCAGCTCAGCAGGTATCGAACCTGCAGCCTCCGCACTATACGCAGGTTTCGAACCTGCACACTCTCAGCTCCGCGCCTATACCCGCGCGCCCCTCGAAGTCAACCCAGCAGGTATCGAACCTGCAGCCGCAGTGCTATGCGCAGGTTTCGAACCTGCACCCTCTCAGCTCCGCGCCTATGCCAGCGCGCTTCTCATCATCAGCTCCGCAGGTATCGAGCCTGCAGCCTATGTGCTATACGCAGGTTTCGAACCTGCACCCTCTCAGCTCCGCGCCTATACCCGCGCGCTTCTCGTCATCTGCTCAGCAGGTATCGAACCTGCAGCCTCCGTGCTATATGCAGGTTTCGAACCTGCAACCTATCAGCTCAGCGACTATACCCGCACGCTTCTCACCGTCAGCTCAGCAGGTATCGAACCTGCAGCCTCCGCACTATGCGCAGGTTTCGAACCTGCAACCACTCAGCTCAGCGACTATACCCGTGCGCTTCTCGCCCCCACTTCAGCAGGTTTCGAACCCGCAACCTTCGCGCTATGCGCAGGGTTCGAACTCACGACCGTTCAGCTCCGCGCCAAGACCCAAACAGGGATCGAACGCGCAACCTCACTATGGTGACAACCATTGCTACCCATGGTGTAATGTAAAGGGTCACAAGCCTCGGGTATGTACCCGATACTACGCATTACCAGTGCGCTTATTGCCGGTACAACAGCGCGAGGTACCACGGCGCCGTCCCTCACCTGATACGGGCCAGATTGTGTACTCCCGTCGTACTCCACCGCGCACTACCTCGCGTCCTTCACCGCCGCCTAGGCAATGACTAGGACGGCACATTCAGCACATTCCGACTCAGCCCACAAAGAATCAGCACATATCAGCTCAGCATGTAGATAATCCACACACATTTTACCTGCCCACAATTCTTCAGCACACACACACAACACGACGACAAACTGTCGTCGCAAACACCTTAAGTCAGTTAGGTGCTGACATTCTGCACTCACCCTTACGCCAGCAATTCTGGACGTTATCAGCTCGTCGCGTAATGCGACATCGAGTATACAACTGTATACAATGTTTACGTTTCCGCGCTAAAACTAAGGCCCCGTACATGGCCGACTTACCCGCCGACCGCGTAAACGTTCAGCCCGTATTTAGCAAAGACACGACGGACTTTGCTGGATCATTTTTGATAAAATCCAGTACACTTAGAAACGCCAAGCAATTAAAAGGCTGCTTCTGTGTTATAACATGTCTAGCCACGAAGGCGGTCCATCTCGAACCGGTATCTGAGTTATCCACGGAAGCGTTCCGTGCGGCATTACATCGTTTTGTTTCTAGGCGCGGTGTACCGACGTTAATTAGATATAATTGCGGTACAATTTATGTAGGCGCTAGAAATGAACTTAGGGAAATACAAGACTTTCTTGCAACCAACAATAACAATATCGCACCTACACTTTCAGCTCTTTTAACGCGCATTGCAGCCATGCTCAATGCACGCCCTCTCAGCCTACACTCTTTTGACCCCGCGGAATTTGAATTACTCGTTTTTTACTCGTAAATTAATTTGAATTATTGTCGGGGAACTGGTACTGATAGTGGACGACCAGGTGCCGCCTCTACACTGGCGCATGAGCCACAAGACGAACCCGTGAAGGGATGGCGTCACCCGAGTGGTGGAACTCAAGATCGCCCACAAGACTGTCGATTGACCACCACACCACACCTTTGCCGCGTGGGGAATATGTTCACGCGAAAGCGTGACGTCACCTCAAGGCGCGCACCCGCGCCCCCGCGTTCCGCCGCCGCTGTCCTGCAGCTGTCAGGCGACAAGCAGGCGGCTGAAGAGCAGCGCAAAGAGTCACCCTTTTATACTCGTAACCGGCGGACGTGTACCGCTGCGCTCCGCGTAGCGACCGCATGGCACCGCCATTTTCAGCACGAGTCACCGCGATTGACTTTCGCCGCGAGTGACTTTCAGGGTGTGTTCGGCACGACCACACACCACCTCCTAAATCAACCCGTGTTTACCCGTAAATCACTGATCGAGACGCATTCAGCCCGCCGCGTAAACCAGTGCATAACCCAAAACGACAATACAAACATTATAACCAAGTGAACAACAGTTCTTCAGCACGCCGTCGACAGCAAGACGCCTCCACCTAGGACTCACGGTCACCAGCCCTCATCAGACCCAGAGCCTCTCGACACCCCCCACGTAAACCAGGTATTTACCAACAACTATTCCCTACCTATTCTCTGGTTGCAGGAAACTGCTCAACCACATTTACCCCCCCCTATCATCGAGCGTATGGTGGCATATTGCCGCACCACACGTCATCCTGGAGTGCAGCAGCGTGGCGTCACAACGGGCAGAACACCTCGGAACACCGAGGACCGTCAAGGAGGCCTGCACCGGCATCAGCGAGCTGCTGGCCTTCTTCGACGACATCGGGTGGCTGGACTAACGCGCACCACCCGACATCACGCACAAAGTGCCGCATCGAGACGGCATGGGTTCGGAAAACAGCCCGCTGACCAAGTACCAAGTAAGTAAGATACATGAGAAATAATGGTACATTTGCGTACCATAATGAAAGTTCCATGGTACAAGGTACGGGCACATGGATAATGGTATGTGTACCATAATTATGGTATGTATAACATCGCTGCTGGATTACTCTTGTTTACCCCGAGTCTTGAATTTCAAATCAGTTCTGTTCTTAGATTATGGCTTCTGCTACTAATTGTGACTGTTGTCACAATTCTGCCAGTGTCCATAGTGCTAGTTTTATAAACCATCAGGAGAATTAGCAATTGTTTAATAATATGACTGGTGGTGCATAGGGAATGTCGTTCTCACACTGAGACATAAGCACAACATAATAATAAGCTCAATGAAAGTGAGGATGTGAGCCTGAACTAAGGAGGATTAATGCTGCTTGCTGCTGAGTTCATGTTGAATGGACCAATTTGATCTAAACTCTGTTCTAAACATTTTCAGCATTATTCTCCAGCATCTCTGGATGCTATCTATTGCTTGTAAAAGAACTTGCATACACTTCTGTATATGTAAGTGATGTTCATACAAATGTCCGAATGGAGCTGGCTCTTAATAAATTTCAGTGAATCTCATATAAACATAAAACTTAACATAAAATTCAGTGAAAACTGTGATCAGAACAAGTTTTCTCTTCTGCTGGCTTACTTTGCAACAATATAAGATCTCTGTTAAATTACTAATGTTTAGATGTTCCTTTATTATTACAATCGTTTTATAACATTTTTTTTAATATAAATAATAATATGAAAGAAGTCAGAAGTTTTAAACATATTAAATTGTAATTATGTATGTAGGTATAAGTAAGTTTATACTGTTTAAGGTTGTTACTGAAACATTTTTTTACCTAAAATCTGAACTGACTGCAACAAAAAAAATGTGAAATAACTTGTTGAAGTTGGTACCATCATAGTTCAAAAATACCTATTATCACAATATTGCATGGTACCAACTTCAATAAGTTATTTCACACATTTTGGTGTTGGTAGTTGGTTCCATTTATTGGTAAAAAAATGTTTTCAGCCTTTTTAGTGACCCTTGCTAATATCACTATAATACAGGGATTCCTGGTTCTTGTAAGAGAAGTGAATTTGTAATCCTAAATCGCTATTTAACTTAAATTAATGTAAGTTACAGAACATAATTGTACAGGTTCATACATTAATGCGCTGGGTTGGAAGAGTACTGAAGAGAATATTGTCTATCTTGAGTGTAAGCTTCCTTATTCAGGAGTACTAGTAGGTGCCCGACAGGTTACTGCATAAAATTCTGCAAAATGCTTCTTGGGTCTTCGTCTAGTTCAACACTATATTGAGCGGGGAAAGGGGGTCAGGGCTATGCCCTCTGCCCCTGGCTCGTCTCCGTCCACAGCGGTGGATGGGTCATTTGATTGGTGGCTTCATGGGTTTGTTAACAAACTGGTGGTCACTGAAGTTGGAGACACCGGTTGAAACCCCTAGTGGCCCTAGAGGAAGCCGAGCGAGCCGATCAGCGACCACGATAGTGACCACCGGCGGATCCACCCTCGCTTTTTTTCTTCTTCGTCTTTGTCTATCCCTACTGGGATGAGTTCTCTGGGAGTGGGCTTCATTTTGCGTGTCCCGCGAGCGTCGGGAGGTGTACGGGCTTCACGTTTAGGGCGTGTCCAAGTTGGCGTTGCAGCTGCTTAAATATATTAACCCAGTTTGGCAGTGACTCAACAAATATTGGTGGGTATCCCTTGGGAGCTGGGGCAGGTGTGGATGTTGCCGCATCGGTAGGAGCCTGTCTCATCGTGGGAGAGTTTGGCCTTGGCGCTGCTGGCGAAGTTAGCGCTGCTGCGTATGAGCGCGCTGCTTCCACCGGTGGTGTGGGTAATGGGTCAACATCAGTATCATCGTCTTAGTCGACCGTGATATTGGCGGGCGTGCGCTTAGGCACACCGCGACTGAGTCCTAGGTCGGTGACCTGCTCTTGGCTCGTGTCTCTATTTGACCCATTCTTCTTGGAGGGCCTGCCCGGATTGACAGATGTTGGGTACGGCGAGTCGGGTCCGGTTTCGCATCTGTCGGTGGGCTCAGCCACCGATGGAGCGAGTCCTGCTCCGCCCTCTGCCGCTTCGATGGCTCTAGCCTGGTCGATATAGGCTATGTCTTCCTCTTGGACGAAGTAGTCTTACTTACTAAGCTAATATCTAACTTATTAATTTCATACTTAATCTATTTAACGAGCGACGTCCTGTACAATAATGTTTTTAATAGTACGTTCCTAACCTCCGGCGAAATTCGGACATTGACCTTAGAGCGTGTTGTAGTACAACATTTTTAGTAAGGTTTGAAAAATGTTCGGTAGGGTGAATAGGCCAGTTCACGACCAGTTAGTCGGATTGGCGTATTTAGACTTACGTAAATTTTTTAAATATACCTTTCTAGTCCTAATTTTAACATGAATGTATAAAAAAACACGAAACAAATTTATTTTCTATCTTTTCACACATCTAAATGTATCTATTAACAGTTATATTAGGATTTATCAAAAATTGCGTTTATTTCAGTTCACGGACACATTCTGTCAACTTATGTCCGCATTTTCTTCAGTTTACGACCGTTCAAAAGTCACTGAAAAAGAGCTCTTGACGTATTAAGTTAAAGTCGAAAATAAAACAAACAATATTTTTCTATTTTTACATGTATTTATTCATTTTTATTATTTACTGTTATAAACTAATATAATATATATAAAAGAATGATGTGTTTTTTTTAAATCAATCTTTATTTTTAACGTAAAAATGGGCATTATATAGTTCGATAGCGCTGCTTCAACATAAGATATTTGTTTCAATGGAGCACAATTTAAATGATACCATCGAACCATGAGCAAAGATGCCTTTTTGAGGTGCTTTTTGACACGTTTTTTTTAATTTCTAAATAGTCTTTCTTGAGCATTCCTATTTTTTCCTCTTCTCTTAGTTTTATCCTTCATATTTTTTCTATTTTTAAATTTTCTTCCGTTTTTAATTGTTGCTGTTGTTTCTTCGCTGCTAAATTTTCATGCCTTTGTCTTTTTTGTATGATAATCTCTACAAGCTTGAAATTAAATTGCACTCGTTTTGTTTTTAGTGCAATTTCTCTTGGCCTTCTTTCCTTATTTTGATTTATCCTTTGGTGCTGGTGGCCCCGGAAAATGTAAATGTTTTCGAAAACGTCGTCAAACAACATGTTATTTTGTGATAGTGATATTTCTATTTCAGAAAATGGAACAACCGTTGATTATAATCATATATAATATATGATATTAAAGATATATATGACCGAGGTTCAGGGATACATATATTATGTTTGTTGCAGTGGTAATTACTTCTGAAATACGTATGTTAAAATGTGGTGTAAAATCAGTTAGTCAGGTGTAAAATTTCTAATAATATTTGGGCTGCATCAAAGAGAAACAGAGAGTTGTGGCACGATTTCAGGCTCTTCAAAGCTTTAATTGTCTGGAGTGTCAGCAGTTCGTTTCAAGAAAAAGTTATTCAACAAGTATGCTAGAGCTTTGATTAGAATCTGCATTATTTCGTGAAATAAAGTATATTTCATGAATATGTTAGTAGCAATTGCAATGATTGGGTGACCAAAAGTGGTTTCATTAAGCCTGTTATTCTGTTTGCATTAAATTGAATTAAAAGGAACGGCATAATATTTTATGCCTTACCAGCAAACACAACAAACATACTACAGCCAGCTGAGGTCAATGTGTTTAGACCACTAAAGCAACTTAAGAAATACTGTAAAGAACTGGCAGGCTAGTACTGGTACAGTAAATGTGTTAATGATACAACAAACAGTAAAAAAATCTAATTCCCATAGAATTATTTTAAAGGCATAAGATTTTTATTGCAGCATCGAAGGTTATTTCATGAATCGAGGTAGACTCGGCCAGTCGCAATATTTAAACGAAGCCTATTCTGGAGAAAATTGAGAAGGCTAAAGCGAAATTCGTTGAGACACGTCGATCCAAATCTTTGGAGTACTTATAGAATAAATTATTCTTAAACCAGGCCAGGCCGTTGTAGCCACTCCATAAAAATAAAGGTTATAATCATCATCATCATCTCAGCCGTAGGACGTCCACTGCTGAACATAGGCCTAAATTAAAGGTTAATTGAGCCTGAAATCGTTGTGTCCTGAATTCCTCTTGCTTCTTGTTCCAACATCATTAAACTAATATCCAATGACGCAATACTCTAGAAAATGAATAAGAATCTATTGTGGAGGTAGTCTCTATTTATACTCCCTACCTTTGTGTATAAATAGTTTCTCAAGGGTATTCATTCAATAAAATATACCAATTTATCTTGATTTCCTCGTTTCTTTTGTTTTGGCGGAGAAGCTAAAGATATAATAAAACATGCAACTCACACTTAGCATGAAACCTGTTAATATGGCAAAGAGATTTCTAGGAAAACCCCATATTAGTTTAAAACTATTCTAATAATATACTTATACCACCCTAATTATTAATTTCATAGCAGAAAGAAGTCTGGTTTCAAGTTTAGTTATTGACCCGACAAAACCTTTGAGTAATACAACACATTTATGGATAAGAAAAACAAATACAGTTTTCTGCATTATTTCCCATATCATATTAGTTATATTAGTAGTCGTGAGATTATCAATACTCGTAACTGTAGATAAATAATTGAAACAAATTTCATGTAAGTATTTTTATACTACAACCAAAATGTAGTAAAATCTCTATGGTCGGTAATTAATCCATATACGACCACAAATAATTTGAACAAACTTCATGGTCGCAAGCTAATCAGTATACGACCACCAAAATGTAGTCCAACGAATGAAAATAATCCATGGTCGTTAGCTAGCCCATATACGACCACTAAAACTGATATTTTGGTATGTATAAAACTGTATGGTCACAGCTGATCCTTTGCCGACCACCTTGTTTTTCATCATTGCAATACATTCACATTAATAGATTCTTCTATATTTCTCCGGTCGTAATCTGATGTATAAATAAACTACGTTTAGTGGAATGAAAAGAAACAACAAAATTTAAGCCTATATCATGCAGCATGTCAGAAAAGATCAAATAAGATACTACGAAAACTGCTCGTTTACGACCACGCGTTCGTAAACGGACGAAACCTTATTCTTGGTAAGCCCTTGTGCGACCACCCTGTATTTAAATAAAACTTTTTCGCAATCATATATAGGTTAAAACTTGTAATATATTCATATTCTGACACCCCAAGCACAACAGTTATTGACAAGCATTGCTAAAACATGTTTTACTTACGGTTGAAGTTTGTCTCCTCACTATTTTTTCACTAACTTTCTGCTTCTAAATTGACACTTTCTTCCGGTTAAGATTCGTCGGCTCACAGAGCAACACTGAATCATATTGGGTTGGATAAATATTGACCCGAGGGAAAGAGACAATCAGAGCATACTCTTCAAGCAAAATGAACGTTCGATGCGCTGATAAACAACTATTTTTCGATGAATTTGCAAACGTGGTCGTGAGTAGGCAGTGGTCGGTGGACAGGCTTAATCACCCTACCTAAATTGTAATCGAAATTTTATAAACAAAAATTATAATAAAATTGGAATTATAATAATTGCTATTTCAATATTATGGAGTACTAATAAACTTACAAATTTCTTGTATCCTGTAATATTGTTAATATTTTTTACCTATTACCATTATAAGTCATGGTAAGTATGTTACTTTAGGAATAAAACCACTTCTATATAATGCATAAGTACTACATTTATTATATTGGTGTTGTTCTTTTGACTCTGCCACAGAGACAATAAAACTATCAACCGTTTTGTCGATACTGTGATCAATATCCATATATCAATAGAGAAACGTAACCACAAAACAACTCAATAACAAATAAAATCAAACGTTTTTACTGCAAAAATTCACATTCGCAGTCTACAGCGGAATGAAGCCGGCAGCGGAACTTGTTGAAACAAGTTTGCCGCCCCTGGCTGGCAGCGGGTCGTGCGCATTCCCGTACCACGAAATCGTAACGACAGGGAATACGATAAATTATGAATGGCAATGAATGGGCAGCGACACTAGAAACTTGTATCGTTTTGTTTTTTTGCTAACATAATACTTAGGCGTCAATGTCCGAATTTCGCTGGAGGTTTGAAACGTACTATATAGGGACGCGTCTATCGACTTAACTATGTGTTCATCATCACATCACATAGTAGAGAAACAGTTAAACTATTGTTATTAACTGGCAAAACACTCACGTTAGGGATCGAATGTCGTCTCTTGAGGTTTCCAGCATATCGGATGCTTGTTTTCAGGGCAAGTGCGCAACGCTCTTTATAAGAGGAAACACAAGCCCGGCTCGACTTATTCAATACCTACCTAATATGGATATTTTGTTGGTTTATAATATTAATATGTGTTAAACTGAGAGAAGAGAATCTATATACACACATCAACATGGTCTAGGGGAGATATTTCAATTAAACATTAATAACTAAAATTCTATTAACTTTTTGTTAAGACTGATTCTGTCTCTCTCTGATAATAACCTTTAAGATAGAGTTCAATTTAAAAAAACTTAGAAGAGGAAAAACTCTTATTTTTGAAACATCAAAACCTAAATAAAACAATTATTTTTTTTATAAAAATTGTTGAAAACATACAATTAATAATCCGTGGGTCCGTGATCCGTTTGGGAGTTCTTTTTAGGACGTAGGTGCTCACTAAGACGGGATTTTATGAAATTCAACCCCTAAGGTGTTTTTTGGGGTTGATAGTTTGTATGAAACTTCGTTACTGCGAGTGCAAAAAGTTTAAAATTTTGCATGGGAGTTCTTGTTTGGACCTAAGAGGCGAGTCTTTTGCAAACTATAGGGGCACTCCTTCAAAATTTATTGGGTAAAAAAGCCAGTAACTGTCCAACCCGGGGATCCACCCAGGACCTCGAAGTTCCAAAACGGCACCTTTACCTCTGTTACGGCTATAATATGTGCCCTAAGGCTTATGGCGGTAATAGGAAGGTTTTAAGTGGACTGTATCTTTGGGGGGTTGCTGGAAACACTAACTAAAAGGTGCGTGAGATAACGTAGGTTAAAGTGATTGGAAAGGGACTTACTGGTAGAACATCTCCGGTCAGGTCTGCGTCTCCGTTATTCGGTATTTTCACATAAATTCCTTTGTTGGTTAAAGCGGGTAGAATAAAGCGCGGCGCGTAGCGGGTTATCGCGGTGGCTCGTGTGTACAACTCGGGTGTCGAGCGAGCATCATCTGTCGAGCCGGTTCTCAGTGTCCGGCCGGTTGAGGAAAGGGAGCGGGTGCGGGGAGGAAACGTCACTCACTAGTCGCTGCAAGGCGATCGGAAGTACAAAGCATAGCAAGCGCGTAACTATATTGTCTTAGCCGATTTATGGCGATAACATTCCCCCCGACCTTAAAGCGTTGCCTTTAAGAAAGCTATAATGCGTTAAATATAATGCGTGTAATTATATGCGGATAAATATTGTATAGTGTAATATGTGTAATAAATATAAGTGTGCGATAATTCGTTGATACATTATTGATTAGGAAGGGGACATAACTTTACTACCGGACGAAGGTACCTCCCCTTTGCTGTTTTTATCGTGACAACACGAGTAGTGCCGTCCTTAGACGGGTAAACCTTTTCCACGACACCTAAAGGCCAAGCAAAAGGAGGCGCATTGTCAGTTATGACAATTACTACTGTTCCCTCTTGTATAGGGACTGAAGGAACGTTCCATTTAGCTCGCGATTGTAACTGGTGTAAGTATTCGACACGCCAACGCTTCCAAAAGGACTGCACCATACTATCTAGTAGGCTATGTCTTTGTCGTAAGTCTGTCTGTTCAACATGAGGCGCGGGAATCGATGAAAGTGGCACGGTCTGCAAAAAATGAGCAGGTGTAAGAGCTGAAGGCTCCGCGGGGTCACTACTCATTACTGTCAGCGGTCGGGAATTAATAAGAGCTTCTACCTGCGCAAGTACAGTGAGAAGTTCCTCGTATGAAACGACTTGTTGTCCAATTACTTTAAATAATATCGTCTTTACAATTTTGACCATACTCTCCCAACAAGCTCCCCAGTGGAGGGAAGAAGGGGGGATAAGCTTCCAGGTTATACGATTCTCTGCAAGTTCACTCTCTAGGTGAGTGCGAAACTCATCTAGAAACTTATATAGGTCGCGGAGGTACGATCTTGCCCCTATAAAACAAGTTCCATTGTCCGAGTACATGCATTTGATCGGTCCGCGTCTAGAAAGAAAGCGTTTGAACGCATTAAGGAAACTGGCAGTACTTAAATCTGTAGCAATCTCAATGTGAGTGGCGCGGGTGGTAAGGCACGTAAATATACATAGCCAGGCTTTACGGCTCTTCACCCCCCTACTACGAACGGGTGTGTACTGCAGAGGCCCCGCATAATCACACCCCACATGCGTAAACACCTTGTCAACCTGATTGACACGGTGGCTGGGTAAATCAGCCATGAGTGGGAATGACGGACGAGGTTTCGACCTGAAGCATACATTGCATTTGTGAGTACGATATCTTATAATACGACGAGCAGCCAAAATCCAGAACCTTTGTCTTAATAAGGACATCAGAAGCTCAGGACCAGCATGCAAGTGTTTGCGGTGATAGTGATCAACTATTAGATCAATTATATGGTCGTGGCGCGGTAAAATGGAAGGGTGCTTATGAGTGAAATCTTCGGCGGAAGAAGCTTGTTTAAAGCGGGCGAACAGATTTCATTCTTAGTTAACCTTGCTTTATCATACGAGAAATAAACATCTTGTACGGCACAAATCAGTTTATTTTCGGCAAATTCCAAGTCTGTGGCTGATATGGAATTAGCACGAGGCAACTTTTTCACAAAGCGGTAAACGTATACGATGACACGTAATAACTTGGAGTACGACGAAAAACGTTGAGCGAGTACATAAAGCGAGTTCTCCTCTGGACTATTCGTGAGAACATGCACCATAGTCCGCTGTTCAGGAATATCTACGTATTCGTCATCTAGTTTATTGTCTAATTTACTTGAGGGCCATTCGCTTGGGTCTAGATTGGCCCAAGGAGGTTCATTATACCACAAAAGGTGGTCTGCCAACTGGTCTGGAGTTAGACCACGTGACAAACAGTCTGCGGGGATTACTTGAGGCTGAAATATGGAAGAATCGATCGGCGGGGATGTTTTCTGTCAATTTTACAACTCTATTGGAGACAAAAGTCTGCCAACGATGCGGGGATCCATTTATCCAGCAAAGTACAACCTTGGAATCGGAAAAGGCATAAACTTTGCTGACGAAATAGCGTGGGGTTATAATATCAGCGACTTTACGAAGAAGTTGTGACAATAAAACCGCGGCACAGAGCTCCAATCGTGCAACCGACACAACCTTTACTGGTGACACTTTGGACTTCACGCACACAAGTTTTACAGTGTAATCGGAGCCTACACGGACCTGTAAATAGGCTACTCCCCCGTAAGCTCGTTCACTTGCATCAGGAACGCATCGTAGCTTAGTCGAAGATTTGTCATCTCGATACACGCCGTGATGCGGGATCGTATATGACGGTCGCGTGACGTCGTCATTATTAATAATTATAGGACTTAGATAGCCCTTGTTTATATAATCGCGTATAACATCATTATAGGCGGCGCGGATTTTAAGTGAAGCATCCAACTTTCGCTCCAAACATTGTAGTCGCTTAAGCGCGGTAGCGTAAGAATCACCTAAGAGAAAGGCATCATTACGAAAAGGTAAGGCGACGACATATCTACCACTGGTCTCTCGAACGGTGGTAGCGCGGAAATATTCTTCACATTCAACATCATCGGGATTTTGAGCGGGCGGTGTGGATATTTCTTCAAGTTCCCAAAACCGTTTTAATTAGGAATCTATTGAATCATGAGCAACAGAACAACATAGTGTTGACATATTATTGTGCACGATCTGTGACGTAGGCGCGGTGCCCATAATCACAAATCCTAACACGGTTTGAATCGCGGGCGGAACATTATCGTATTGGCTATTTACGACTCCAGGTAATATTAAATGCGAAAAGGTTGACGCTCCAACCAAACAGTCTATTGGTCCGGGAATCGCATAGTTTTCGTCGGCGAGCGGAAGTGAATTGAGATGTGTGAAAGCGTCTTTATCAACCGCTACTGACGGCAGCGGATCGCTTATACGATCAATAATGAGTGAGTCAAGGCTAAAATAAACATTCGAATTATATTTAGAATGTATTTTAATGTTCACTGAACCCTTAACTTGTTTCTCGGAGCCCCCGATTCCTTTAACGACCATGTTCGACGGCTTTGTATGATTTAATAATCCAAGGCGTTTACAGCACTCATAACTGATAAAATCACTTTGGCTTGCACTATCCAACAAACAGCGAATTAAATGCGGCTTATTATCTGCACCATATACTACAACTTGCGCAGTTGATAGCAATACAGTGGCACAAGTAACTTGTTGCCGTTTATCAATTGGCTGTACATCGATGCGCGAGGGCAGCGAAGCAGCAACCGACGTCGTGCAAAGCGACATATCGTTGCGCTGCACTATCTGTGCCTGGGTTACAACGGGACGGGTCTCCTGAGGAGGCGCGGTTGTCAAATTATTTATGACAGGTTCAGATGGCTGTCTGTTAATATTAAAATGCCGCATAGAGTGATGACGCTGATTACAAGTGCGACATTTTAACTTAGATGTGCAATTGACAGTCTTGTGTGTACGGCTAAGGCAGTTTACACAAGCGTTATTATTTTTTATGTATTTAAAACGCTCGGTGGGAGAAAGCCTTTCAAACGCGGTACATTTATAGTAATGATCATGGTTCGCGTAGTTACACAGTGGGCATTTATCCGGACGTGAGCTCGACGTAACGTATGATTGTGGATTTGGCGGATTAAGAGTCTTAACACGAGGCTTGTAGCTTGATTTTGAACTGTTATTGCCGGTATCGGCAGGCTGCGTGTTTCCATATATACGACACTGACTCCTAATGAAATTGATAAACATATCAAGTGTAGGCTGTTTCATGTCTCGTGAGTACATTTGAAACGCACGTACAGTTTCCGTATCAAATTTCCTTATAGCAATGTGCAAAAGTATGAAATCCAACAGATCATCTATTTTCAAAGATTTGAGCGAGTTAATAGCTACGACAAACGTATCGATAAACGATTGGTAGTTAGATGCCGAAGGAGAACCATTTAATTTGAAGTTAAGTGCCTGTTCTAAATGATTCGTACCTAGCAGCCGTATGTCTTGATATTTATCGACAAGTGTCTGATAAATTATATCATAATTTTCCGGAGTTAGTATAACACCAGCGAACGTAGACTGAGCATTATGTGATAATTTACCCAGGAGATAGTATAATTTATCTGCGTTTGTAAGAGTGTCGTTCGTATGTACTAGTGCGTTGAATGTTGTGTAGAATAGCGGCCAGTTATTTAAGTCACCATTAAATGACATCAGTTCAAGCTGCGGTAACTTTTGCTTAGCTTTGGGCGTTGTGGAAACTACTGTCGCGGAATCATGTTTGGTAAACTTCGACTGGACCTGCTTGATAAAACAATATAGATCCTCAAAAGAAGCGTAACTTTGATATGAAGGTATAGCGTCGGGATCATTTTCCAGAAGCATTTCATTGTAATCGTCTAGAACATTGTGAAAACTAGTTCTGATTTCTTCGATCGTAATGCAAGAATTTAAAAATAACTCTTCATTTTCTTCTGAAATATGAGCTACTTTAGCTTGATTATAAACAACGTTAACACGCTCAAAAATTGCCTGACGCTTCGCTTGCAAAACAACTAAGCGCGGCTTACAAGGTGAAACAATTTTTTCCTTGCGAGACATTATTAAAATTAATTAAAACGGTACTAGCAAGTAATCAGTAGTGAGCGGATAAAGCGGTAGTAATAATAATGTAATCCCAAAGAAGCAAAATATGCTGTAAAAGTAACAAAAACAAAATGTTCAATCGCAACGAGAGGACGTATCCTTTGATGTAGATATCTCTTTTTTTCAACAACGAAAGGTTGCGATGACCGTGTCCTGTCGTAGTATATCTCGGCTAACAAATAAAATGAAGGTAGGATATACGTCGAAACTAAGTAAGTAATATTACGAATATAATAATTATTACGATCGACAACCACAATCAAATACAAGTAAATAGGTTGTTTGTATTGTGTTATATGTTATTTTTGATAATCGGTTGGTCTGTGACATTTAAAGACATAAGTATATGAGTACCTATGATTCTTAAGAAACTTATACGATATTAAGGAAGCGGTATGAAATAATGTTATGTATGATATAATAATGCGAGATAAAATATATTACTTATAAATGTATATGTATACCGAGAAGGTGGTAGTATATTATATAGTTTTCTAATGGCAAACACTTATGAGGCGGTGCGTCGATGTATGATACAATTGTTACATAGGAACATAGAAAACACCGACTGGGATATGACATAAATATATAGCGGTACTTATTGGTACCGACCACGACGTGACAAATAGTTTGTCAGGAGATAATGTTCGTATGAACCATGAAAATATTATATACAAGTATATGATGTTACGTTATAAATACTATGTTGTAGTCTCGAGTCGGGTGTGAAAGACCAAAATGTTTGAATTCGGCTACGTAAGTACCAAAATGTTACGGCTATAATAATTTGAAAACAAATAATTACGCCAGCGGGAAGCGTTATGTGCCCTAAGGCTTATGGCGGTAATAGGAAGGTTTTAAGTGGACTGTATCTTTGGGGGGTTGCTGGAAACACTAACTAAAAGGTGCGTGAGATAACGTAGGTTAAAGTGATTGGAAAGGGACTTACTGGTAGAACATCTCCGGTCAGGTCTGCGTCTCCGTTATTCGGTATTTTCACATAAATTCCTTTGTTGGTTAAAGCGGGTAGAATAAAGCGCGGCGCGTAGCGGGTTATCGCGGTGGCTCGTGTGTACAACTCGGGTGTCGAGCGAGCATCATCTGTCGAGCCGGTTCTCAGTGTCCGGCCGGTTGAGGAAAGGGAGCGGGTGCGGGGAGGAAACGTCACTCACTAGTCGCTGCAAGGCGATCGGAAGTACAAAGCATAGCAAGCGCGTAACTATATTGTCTTAGCCGATTTATGGCGATAACAACCTCTATACCAAGACCAAGCGAGTGAAGCCGCTGGCGGGTCATATATACATTATATAGATATAGTGGTCATACCCTAGCTAGCGTAATGTATACTGGATAAATCCAAAACTTAACATTTTCAGTGCGAGTCAACATTTAAAACCGAAGACAAATACATCGCTCATTATGAAAGTGCTCATATTGCCACCCGCTATGTTAATATGGAAGAACAAAGTTATGAAGACACTAAACCCGACTTGATAAACTTGGAAGCTGAAATGGAGAAGACGGCCGAAGACCAAAACATGTATAATGTTGAGCTTGAAGAAGTGAAGCATGATAAAGATATGATGGATTGTGAAAAAGTGATCAAATATGAGGAAGTGGTACAGGATGAAGAAGCAATCAATGATGACGTGATTAGTGATGAACAGGTGACAGATGGTGAAACATTGACAGAGGAGAATGGAGGCCAAACGTTGCATATACCAGAGGACTATGGACAGGTAATTTTTAAGATAGATATTTTATTTATTGATAGGCGCAAACTGGATGTCACAATACAGGATTTATCACATTATTACAATTGATACGAGGGTCATTTGAAAAGTTCTTAGCCTAACATACTTAATGAAACCACACGATTTTGAGTTTATTTTTATTTTTCAACATACTCTCCTCCGAGCTCAAAACACTTTTTCCATCGACCCGGTAAGGCTTCGATACCCATTTTAAAAAAATCTTCGTCAAACTCCTCAAAAAGGCGTCCACGGCGGCTATGGCCTCTTCATTTGTAAAAAAAATGTATACCACCTAAAAATTCTTTCGGCTTTGGGAACAGATAAAAGTCGGACGGTGCTAAATCCGGTGAATATGTGGGATGAGGTAACAATTCGAAGCCACATTGATGGATTTCTGCCATGGATTGCACAGAGGTGTGAACGCGCGCATTGTCCTGATGAAACAAGACTTTTCTTCTCAATAAACCTGGACGTTTTTCTTTGATTTCTTCTCTAAAACGACGCAACAGGTTGCAATAGTAATCGGAGTTTATTGTTTCACCCTTTTTTAAATAATCCACGAGAATTATACCCTTTGCATCCCAAAAAACGGATGCCATGACTTTGCCCGATAAAACCACCTTTGCCTTCTTTGGGGTGGGCGATCCTGCTCTTTTCCATTGTTTCGACTGTTCTTTTGTCTCGGGTGTATTGTGGTGAACCCAGGTTTCATCCATGGTTATAAATCTTTCAACAAATTCTATTGGGTCAGCTTCATATAACTCTAAACAGTCGCGAGAAGTTGTGAGTCGGTTGCGTTTATGTTCCACTGAAAGCAGTCGCGGTACCCACCGCGCAGACACCTTGGAGAATCCAAGTTCAGTAGTAATTATATGATGTTTTCGCTCAGATGAGATGCCTACAGTCTTAGCTATCTCCTCGACAGTCAATCTTCGACCAGATAAAATTAAATCACGGTGTTTTTCTTTGTTTTGATCAGTGGAAGCAGTCGAAGGCCGGCCACTACGGGGCTCGTCTTGAATTGTCTCACGACCACGTTTAATCTCTGCCACCCAGTTTTTAACAGTCGCATACGAAGGAGCGGACTCACCCAAAGTAGCAAACATATCTTCATGTATAGCTTTTGGAGTTAAACCTTTCAAATTCAGGTATTTTATCACTGCACGATTTTCAATTTTATCCATTTTTTAAAATATCTCTGACTTGACTTACGGTATCACGTGTAAACGATCAATGAGTTACTGTGAATAAACTAAACTGTGCATACTTGTTGCTAAATAATGTAACTACAAAATGAGGGTAGTTATAAAAAACCAATGACTTTAACCATGTTAGGCTAAGAACTTTTCAAATGACCCTCGTACAAAACAATATGGAATGTATGAACGGCCTTCTTGGTGCGATCACAACATGAACACAGAAGTAAATTATTAGTTGAGAACCATTTAGAGATACTAGATAGAGCGTTGTTTACTTGAATTAGTGTGCTATCTTTCCTATCTACTTTAAAAATCAGAGATGTGTCATCCGCAAATAAAACATTGGTAGTAATTCGCTTGTTCCGAACACCAAACTAAACAAGCGAACTAAAATATATTTTTAGTAAATATGTGATAGTTCTTAATCTGTTCATGCTTAAGTCCAAATTCGTATAATGCTTGCAAGTGACAATTCTTAAATTTGTCGTTTTTGTTTAATTGTGGGTATGTTTAGTGCAAAATTAATGGTCATGTAAGTTCGTGCCCCCTAAACTAGTCTAAACTGATGTAAAACTACCCACATTTCAATAGAATAATCATATGTTTAGAATTATCATTCTAAGTGTTACTCGAATGTAGATTTTAGTATTAACATAATAAGAACTACCATAGTTTAGAGAATTTTAGTTTAGTGTACGCACAAGCGAATCAGTACCAATATCACAAAGATCCTTGGTCATAAGTGGCAAGTCGTTAATGTAAACTAAGAACAAAAAAGGCCCTAAAATGGACCCTTGTTGAACACCCATTTTAATTATAGATCCTGAAGATGTTACACCATTTATGCCAAAATCAAATCAATCAATCAAAATTTATTTATTTGGAACCAAAACATTATTAAGCTACTAACGTATGAGAATCGATGACATCTGCAGAAGTGTATAACTGTGTCGCAGATGTCAACGCCCTCCTCCGGACACAATCGTACAGAAAGTTCTAATATGTATACATGTTCGGAACGTTCCTTTAGCGAGCTTGGTTCGGACCGCATCCCTAGCGTAGGCAGACTACTCTTGTCTATGGACTTGCAAAAGATGGACTTTTTGGATTGAAAAAAAATGTTGCTTTGAGCCTCGTGTAAAATAAATGTTTTGATATAGCCGCCTATTTGTGATCCGCGCGTGTTGTCTATATATATAAACGACTATAGCCGCCTATTTGTGATCCGCGCGTGTTGTCTATCTGTAAAGGACACTTGGAATGTTTATGTGTAGTACCAAATTGGGAACGTTGGAGAGTCACAAGTGACCAGGATCCTTCTCGGCCATGCCCAGCGTAAGTACTTATCTAATGCTTGTGTTGGCCAACCATAACATTGGGTAGGGAACCGCTAGGCTGGAGACGTCGAAGGAAGAAGACCGAACCATCGTAAGTTTCATTGTATTTACGTCATCTTAGCCCCGCGTATCGCGGGCAGATTAAGATTCATAAACAGGTTGTCCAGGTTGAGGACTGTGCTAACCATACCTGCCTAGGCAATCTGGAATCTTAACGCACAACCAGAGCGTGGTTTGATACCTATTTTTGTCAAATTTGATGTAAAAATAACCTATCTTTGTTCAATGTCACAATTTGTTTAGGGTCATGAAAATTTTTGCTTTGGTATATTTAGAGCAATTTGTATACACCTGAATACAGTGTATCCTCTAATTTACATAAATTGTTAACAGTTTGTTAAGTTGTTGGGCATTTTTAAGCCAAAATTGTAATTTGTTGGACAAACTCTGTCTTTGAAACAGGTGAAAATCATATGCAAATCATATGATTGGACAAGTTGGATATGTAACATAGCTTGTTATTCATAATATATTTGTTGTTTGAATGAAACAAACCAGTTTCAGTCCTAATTTTTAGAAAATAATTGATAATTCACTCATTTTGAAGTACAATTATTGTTCTCATACTGAGAAATTTAAATTGTTACAATTCTCATTTAGTTTGTGCCTTATTCACAATATGTAGTCCACACGAGCTAGCTTAAATAGTTTCTTGCTGAACTTTGTGTATAAATCTTGAAGAATTCACAAAAAGTTGAAAATTGTATTTGAACCCTGCGTTAAACAATATGAATATTCAGATAATGTGATATTTCATGTAAAGTATAAAAATTCATATTAATTTTCATTCACAATTGCTTGTACAGTTTCCTAGGAGGTATATCAAGTGAATTCAATCTATTTTGGGTAAAATTATTGTACCATTTTGGGGTTCCATACCATTTTGTTATGGTCCAGTATAAAAAAAATCATTTTTTGTTGTGCTTGCACTAATATGTTAAATTGTTTATTTTGATTGTGAATACCCATTCCAGGGCTGCCAATGTATATAGTAAATGTGCTGTAGGGTTGTCACCTTTGAAAAGATTGAAATTATTGAATATTTTTTGTTAAAATTGTAGAATATTGTTGAATAATTGTTTGAATAGTGGTTCATACTCAACATGTCCGCAATAAGGGAGGTACGTGAAGCCGTCGGTGGTATCACTTCACATTTGCGTTGGTTTTCCACCGCAGCTGCCTTGGCTGCCAGATCAGATAGGGACGAGGCACTTTTGGACCGCTTTGCCAAGTTGAGTGAACGTCTTGAATTTGTGGAAAAACGCTACACATGCTATAATACTTTTGTTGGAGACTTAACTCTTGATGTCTTCAGTCAAGAACAGAGGGATCATGTTGATAATGATTACCTACAAATCTTGGAATTCAATGATCAAATTGCACAGCGGGCACGGAAAATAAATAATAAAGGCCAGGTTGGTTCACTATTGTTCAAAACTGAACCTACCTTACCAAGTTTGCTGAGTCGATTGCCTACATTGGATCTGCCTCACTTTGATGGCCGTCTTGAAAATTATTTAGGTTTTATAAATTTGTTTGATAGCTTAGTGGATGCACGCACAGACCTGCGTCCATCACAAAAGTTAGCATATTTGTTATCAGTTTTGGAGGGTCAGGCTAGGGCATTGGTCCAGCATCTCTCAATTGATGACTCAAATTATGAAACCGCCAAAGATTTACTAGTCAGGCGGTTCAATAATAAACAATGCCTTGCTGACACACATATACAGCAAATTTTGAATTTGCCTACGGTTAGGCTAGCTGTATTGAGAACAGAATTTTTGAACCCGTTGTTAGTCGCTATTAACGCGTTAATAAGTTTGGACCTGCCCGTTGAACATTGGTCATATTTGTTGGTCCATATTATATTGAAAAAATTACCTATGGACTTAAAGGCTCGCTTTGAGCAGAAATACGGTAGCGATTGTGCTTCCTATCTGCCCCCCTTTGGGGACCTGGAGAAGTTTTTGGAAGATGAGAGCCGTATGGTGGACACAGCTGGTGATGCGGCGGCTGCACATCGGCCGCCCAGGGCCAAGGAGCAGGGCCGCACTAAGGCCGTTGGCCAGGGCCGTACCCTGGCCCATGGCGATTTTGACCGGCGCCCCTCCCCCCGATTTGCCGTCGCACAGAGCCCATCCGAGTGCGCTTATTGCCGGGTCCCGGGACATAATATTGTGAAATGTGGGTCGTTCTTGGACCTACACATCTCATCACGCCGCAGAATCGCGAATGCGCGCCGGCTTTGTTTTAGTTGTTTAGGCAAGCACTTTCAACGTGACTGTCCTGACCCGCACCCGTGCGCTTATTGTTCAGGGCAGCACTTAGGCATGTTGTGCCTAAATAGAAACGGGGTAGGCCATGTGACTGGCCAGGTTGAACCGCGCATGGGCGGGTACCCCCGTGGCGACTGGCACTCCCCCTCTCCGGTTCACTCTCCGGAAGAGAGCTGCTATATTGCACGTCACTCCCCGCCTGTTGTTAGGGACCGACAGAACACGCGTTCGTCTCCTCCCCCCCGCGGCACTGATTGTACGGCTGCTGAGCGCCGACAATCGCCTGGACGGCACCGTAGGCCTTCGCCCCCTTTGGCGGAGCGTCCCCGACTTGAGTCGCGCCCACCTCGCTTTGGGCGGGTAGGTCGCTATGACCCCCCACAGATGGCGCGCGGCACGGGACACCGCGCATTTGAGGAGTTTGTAAGCTACCCAAGATTTGAAGGTCAGAGGCCTGGCTGCGGCGACCGCTCGCCGCCCAGGCAATAGGAAGCTGGCCCCTGCCCAGTAGATAAAATCGTCCCGATTGAGACCGTTCTCCTACCAACGGCCTCGGTTAAAGTTTGGGGCCCAACGGGAGCCACCCTTGTGGTCCGTGCTATTCTGGACACTGGCTCTCAAGGTTGCATAATTTCTACTAGATTGGTAGGGCAGGTAGGCCTAAACTTGAGAAAATATTCTGATGTTATCCAGGGAGTAGGTAACTCAGCTGTAAATAATGTTGAGGGGCAAGTGAAGTTATTGTTCACCCCTGGTGATTCCCCATCCCCGAGGATATGTACTTCGGCTATTGTTATGGAGAATATTTTGGGTAGGCATCCAAGCAATTGTCCACTTCTGTGGTAAATTTGACTTCAAGTTTGAACCTGGCTGACCCCAAGTTTGACTTACTGGGACATGTTGATTTGCTGATAGGTTCAGATGTCCTTGGTAAGGTTTTATTAGGTAATAAACGGATCATACAGCCAGGTGGCTTGGTCGCTATCCCGACCATCTTTGGTTTTGCTTTGATGGGACCTGTTTTGAAGGTACCCTCTCCACTGGAACTTGATATTTTGATAGTGGGCTCGGCTCTCTCTGATGCAATTCAGAGGTTTTGGGAAGTCGAAGAGCCCCCTCAAGCTTCTCGTTCGGACCCAGTTCATGAAGAGTGCGAGTTGTTCTATCAGAACAACACAGGCCGCCTTCATTCTGGCCGGATCATTACACGACTACCTTTTCTGTCGCTACGTCCTCTTCTTGGTGAATCCAGACCCGTGGCAGAAAAGAGATTGTTGGCTATGGAGCGTCGTATGAGTCGAGATCCGGAGCTCCGACAGAAGTATATAGAGTTCATGAGAGAGTATGAACAGTTGGGACATATGTCTGTGCCCGATTTGGATTGGCGTTCAGTGGAGCATTACTTCCTTCCGCATCATGCGGTACTCAAGCCATCTACTGGCAAGCTGCGCACGGTATTTGATGGTTCTGCGCAGACTTCCACTGGTATATCTTTGAACCAATGTTTGCATTCCGGTCCCAAATTGTTGAAGGACCTTGGTGACGTCATCACAAATTTCCGACGTCATCAATTTGTTTTCGTGGCCGATATTAAAATGATGTTTCGGCAAACTATTATACAACCTGATGAGAGGCAGGAAGCCTTACTTTTTTGGGTTCGTTCTGTGCAATCGGTGTACTTTGAAAAGGAAATTGACACTTTGAAACGGGCGAAATCTAAATTGACGGGAGCTATTAGCAAACTGAGCCTCTTTTTGGACAGTTCGGGCCTTTTGCGTGTTGGAGGGCGTCTTCGCAACGCCAACCTCCCCTACGGGGCTCGCCACCCCCTCTTGTTGCCCAAGGAAGGCCATTTTGTTAAATTGTTGGTGACTGATCGTCACATCAAAAACTCGCACGCCGGCTTTAATGCCCTGTTGGCCATCTTGCAGCGAGAATTTTGGATTTTGTCGGCCCGAAGAACGATTCGCAGTATAGTCTTCCGCTGCATGCCTTGTTATCGGGTCAAGGCCGCTACCATGCAGCCCTTGATGGGAGACCTACCTGCGGATCGCGTCACCGTGACTAGGACGTTTGCAGGAGTTGGTACGGACTTTGAGGGTCCCTTTTTGATCAAAACGTCAACTCTTCGCAACAGTAAAACCGTCAAAGCGTACTTGTGCGTCCTGGTTTGCCTCGCGACCAAGGCAGTCCATCTGGAGGTGGTATCCTCGCTCACAACGGAGGCTTTTGTGGCCACATCCTAGACAGATTTGTTTCACGGCGCGGACTGCCTTCTATAATTCGGCCAGATTGCGGCACCAATTTTAAGGGTACGAATCACTATTTAAACGACGTTAACGCCTTCTTAGCTGATAAGCATATTGAAATTGGATGTAAACTCTCGCAACGGGGCATAACTTGGTTGTTTTCGCCCCCGATTTGTCCCCATTGGGGCGGTATATTTGAAGCTGCTGTAAAATCTGCCAAAACACACTTGCGACGAGTTATTGGAGATACTATTCTCACATTTGAAGAGCTAGCTACTTTGTTTTGTAAGATTGAAGCTATGTTAAACTCTAGACCGTTATGCCCGATCTCTTCAGACCCTAATGACTTGGAAGCCCTTACGCCGGGCCATTTTTTGATTGGTCAGCCACTTGTTGCCTTGCCTGAGTACCCCTATGTTGATGTGAGACCTAATCGTCTCTCGCGGTTTGAATTGGTTCGCCAATTGACTCAGAGCTTTTGGAAACGCTGGAACTTGGAATATTTGCACATTCTCCAGCAACGCGTCAAGTGGACTGATAAAACCGATCCACCCAAAATTGGAGACCTCGTTTTGATTAAGGATCCTAACCTTCCGTCACTCATGTGGCGCAGGGGGCGCATCCTCAATCTTGTATCCGGTAGTGATGGTGTCCCCCGATTTGCTGAGGTCTTGGTGGACGGTTCGGTGCTGAAGAGAGCGGTGGCAACTTTGGCACGATTGCCAATAGATAAGCGGACCGGTATCCCGGTCCGTGGCGGGTAGATGTTCGGAACGTTCCTTTAGCGAGCTTCGTTCGGACCGCATCCCTAGCGTAGGCAGACTACTCTTGTCTATGGACTTGCAAAAGATGGACTTTTTGGATTGAAAAAAAATGTTGCTTTGAGCCTCGTGTAAAATAAATGTTTTGATATAGCCGCCTATTTGTGATCCGCGCGTGTTGTCTATATATATAAAGGACTATAGCCGCCTATTTGTGATCCGCGCGTGTTGTCTATCTGTAAAGGACACTTGAAAGTTTATGTGTAGTGTTGAACCATTACCAAATTGGGAACGTTGGAGAGTCACAAGTGACCAGGATCCTTCTCGGCCATGCCCAGCGTAAGTACTTATCTAATGCTTGTGTTGGCCAACCATAACATTGGGTAGGGAACCGCTAGGCTGGAGACGTCGAAGGAAGAAGACCGAACCATCGTAAGTTTCATTGTATTTACGTCATCTTAGCCCCGCGTATCGCGGGCAGATTAAGATTCATAAACAGGTTGTCCAGGTTGAGGACTGTGCTAACCATACCTGCCTAGGCAATCTGGAATCTTAACGCACAATACACATAATTGAATATGAATAAGGTTACAAAACTATATTAAATTTTGCAAAAATATATGTTTGAATCAGAGAGGAAAGGTGTGAGTTGAAAATAAAAGAGTGTGTTTACGCCAGGGAGTATGTGTATTCGAGTGTGTGTGTGTGTGTATATGTGTGAGTGTGTGAAGCTAATTATTTCAATACTATCAAGAGATTTAATAATATATTATTATAATACAATTAGATAAGTAACAGTTACAGTAAAAGATAGATTTTTTCACCCTGACTGTGAGTTTGAAGTGACGTAGCAGCACGCTGTATTTCCAGTGGCAGAGAATTCCACAAACGGACGGCCACTTGAGCTTGACATGGTCAACTTCGGAGACATGGTCATATTTGAGCAAGCCGAATATGAACCTAATACAAAAATTTTAAACACTCAATTTTATTTAGCTGATCCTCTGAGATATCGAGATAGTTTGGTATAACTTTGTATGGATTATTTTTGTTTCTGACTCCCGGCGGGAGATGGCAGAGGTCGCTGAGCACAATAATAGTTTAGTAAACTGCACGGATTTAGAAACTAAATCCGTGGTAAGCTGTTTATTTAATACTTATAGAATAGTTTTTATATCAAATAAGAATATTTTCATTTATCTTACTTTTATGAGCGTTGTCTAATCCCATGTTGAGGCTACCCCAATATCATTTGCGAACTCAGTTCTCGAATTTGTTGACGAATAGTACCTAGGACAGACAGTCAAACTAGGCAGGTCCAACTTCGGGAAAGAGGTCAATCGTACAGAATAACTTGTATATCAAATAAGAATATTTTCTTGTTTATCTACCGACTTCCAAAAAGGAGGAGGTACTCAATTTGATTTTTTTTTAATGTTTGTTACCTCGTAACTTTCGATTGGGTGGACCTCAAAATTGTTTTTTGTTTGAATGAATTTTAATGGGACCACACGGGAAGCACCACCTGTGCTTCCCGTGTGGTCCCATTTAAATTTCATCAACTTTGGTCCAGTAGTTTTTGAGTTACACTGCAATAACTGGTTTTTACCAAAGTAATAGAATAGAAGTCGATATAACATTTTTCAAATTGCACTTGTTGCCTTTATGAGCGTAATTTTGCAGTAGTCGAATATAAGTTTTTGAACTTATTTTTGTATAATTAGAGCCATAATGTTAAAAGCTTTCTTAATGTACGGAACCCTTAGTGCGTGACTCCAACTTGCATTTGGCAGATTTTTAATTCTACAGATTACGTTATGTGTAATGTAGACCTTAATTCATAATACTTGAACTATTTGCTTCAGGTACTTGTACGTATGATGGCTGATTGCGAATCTGCGACAAAAAGAAAAATGGAAAAACTTAACACGATATACACTGGAACAATACCATATAAATGCAATACGTGTCATTATAAATGCTCTAATGCCAGACGCTTGAAAACACATATTAGAACACATACTGGAGAGAAACCTCATAAATGTAATATGTGTGATTATGAATGTGCAGAAGCAGGTCAGTTACGAAGTCATATTAGAACACATACTGGAGAGAAACCTCATAAATGTAATATGTGTGATTATGAATCTGCAGAAGCAGGTAACTTACGAAGTCATATGAGAACACATACTGGAGAGAAACCTCATAAATGTAATATGTGTGATTATGAATGTGCACAAGCAGGTAACTTACGAAGTCATATTAGAACACATACTGGAGAGAAACCTTATAATTGCAATATGTGTGATTATGAATGTGCACGATCAAGTAGATTACGAATACATGTTAGAACTCATACTGGAGAGAAACCTTATAAATGTAACATATGTGATTATGAATGTGCACATGCAGGTCTCTTTCAAAGGCATATGAGAACACATACTGGAGAGAAACCTCATAAATGTCATATGTGTGATTATAAATGTGCAGACGCAGGTAACTTACGAAGTCATATTAGAACACACACTGGAGAGAAACCTTATAAATGCAATATGTGTGATTATGAATGTGCACGATCAAGTAGTTTACGAATACATATTAGAACACACACTGGAGAGAAACCTTATAAATGCAATATGTGTGATTATGAATGTGCAGAAGCAGGTAGCTTACGAAGTCATATTAGAAAACACACTGGAGAGAAACCTTATAAATGCAATATGTGTGATTATGAATGTGCAGAAGCAGGTAGCTTACGAAGTCATATTAGAACACACACTGGGGAGAAACCTTATAAATGCAATATGTGTGATTATGAATGTGCAGAAGCAGGTAGCTTACGAAGTCATATTAGAACACACACTGGAGAGAAACCTTATAAATGCAATATGTGTGATTATGAATGTGCAGAAGCAGGTAGCTTACGAAGTCATATTAGAACACACACTGGAGAGAAACCTTATAAATGCAATATGTGTCATTATGAATGTGCACGATCAAGTAGATTACGAATACATGTTAGAACACATACTGGAGAGAAACCTTATAAATGCAATATGTGTGATTATGAATCTGCAGAAGCAGGTAACTTAAGAAGTCATATTAGAACACACACTGGAGAAAAACCTTATAAATGCAATATGTGTGATTATGAATGTGCAGAAGCAGGTAGCTTAAAAAAGCATATGAGAACACATACTGGAGAGAAACCTTATAAATGTTACATGTGTGATTATGAATGTGCACAAGCAAGTAGCTTACGAAAACATATTAGAAAGCACACCAGTGAGAAACCCTCTAACTAATGCAAATATATAAGGTTTTACAATACAGAAAATCTTCTTACTGTGACTCTGACCGAAATTGGCAAAACCACGCCGAGTCCGCATGCTCTAAACTGCGCAGATATTCCAACGGCTTAAACATGCTAGCCTGCTAGCGCGGTCATGTTAATATATGTCCCTCTCGGATTGCTGAGCCACTGCACCATAAGAGCGAAGATAATACTGCAGAGTGTCACGATATCTTGGGACGAGCCGATCCCGACAGAAGAGAACGAGACATTGGCCGCTTGGTTGGGCCAACTCTCCGGCCTTTCCTGCCTGCGGCTAGAGCGACGATACGCATTAAGAGACAGTGAAGATCTGGAGCTATACATACTGTGCGACGCTAGCGAACAGGCTTACTCAGCCGCAGCCTACTGGCGTACGGCGCAGCCCGACGGGAGCTTCGGCCTTAGAACATCGGCACATAGAGGAAGCGGAGCGCGCACATATACTTTGATAAAGACATAGAGAGATTAAAAGCGTCTCGGTCAGCACCGATCAGCAGAGCGAGCCGCCTGTTTCGGCTAGAGCTAGTAATGGAGCACGGGATTGTGCGAGTGAGAGGCCGCATTGGAGCTGCAATAGGTGCGGTAGAGATGAAACGACCGGTCATCCTCGATGGTCGCCATTACATCACACGCCTCATCGTGCTACGGGAACATTGTGTGGCGGGTCACGCTAACCGACCGACCGCCGCACGGCGACCATGCACTGAATAAACTTTACGAGTTACTCGTACAAATAACTAAAAGTTTGGTAGCTTATTACACATAACTATTGTTCCCAGTGGCTAAAGTCGGTTTTGTACAAATATACAGGTTGTTCAGTAATGAGTAGATAATACTTTAAGTGCGGGCAGAGAGGGTCACGGCTAACCAAATAATAAAAAATATGTTCAGTGAAAGTGCCACGGTATTCGAGATATTTGACATTTTCTAAATTTTAGGAAAAATCACACCTTTGGTCGCTATTTTCAATCCTGTGACCTGCATTCTCGAAATTTTCTGTGTCTGTTTTTTGCAACGTAATCTCGGATAAGTTCGCTATCAAATTCAAACAGCCACTTTAGTGTCGCATCGTCAATTTTTTTGCTTTTTAATATATTTATTCAAACATTTTCAAGGAGAAAAACTAGTGCGTAAGTTTGGAGCTCCTGTGGTGAAAAAAAATGTATGACCACCCAAGTGCCCATCATTCTAAAAACTTGCCTAGTTCACTGCGGTCCTAAAATGGCATAACACGTTACATTTTGATCATCCAGTAACTGATATTAGCTCATAAAGTGCACCAAAGTTGAAAATTTCAAGTTATAAATTCATACAATTGTTTTATTTTGTTTGTGTCACTGCGTTTTACTGCTAAATCTATTAATAATTCTTAGAAGCCGATAGCGGCCCATGCACCTGAGGTACTGTCTGTGAGCTGCCAGCTATGCAAGTTGTGCATATTGAAATAACCGTCTTTTTTACGGGTTGACTCGTCGCTCCACAGTATTTGGTCAAAAAAGTTTGCTTTGTCTCTTATTTTTCTCAACATTCGTTGGCAAAACATGACTCGCAAAGAGTAGTCTCTTGGCAACAGGCACTGGACGCGTTTATAATGGTATGGATGTAGCTCCGCTCTTTTTAAAATCCCATGAACAGTCGCTATGGATAGTCCCGTTGTTCTTGCAATTGCCCGTATTGAAGTGGTTGGATCTTCGGCAATTTCATCCAAAACTTGCTCTTCATCTAATACTCTTGGTCTCCCAGAGCTTGAGCCACCGATACCAGTTCCAGGAGTGAGTCCTTCCAAATAGGCATTTTTTATTTTATAATAAATAAATATATTTATTTATTTTATTCAAGGTACAATTTTATTACAACCATCTTTACTGGAATGTCCTTTTTTTTATTGACTCAGAGTAATCCTTTATGGATACCACCGGCCCCGGGGGGAGCACGGTGGTTATGTGGGAGTCTCTGCCAGAAGGGCAGCATACCCACCAAACCTCTGCGGTGTTCCGTCCCTGCCGCTTTTGGCGGGAACGCGGGACAGATTTCGCACACGACCGCGAACCCGCCGCGGCTGTCCGTTGCCGGACCCTTCTCTCTTGCAGCACGCAAGAACACTTGGTGTGCCGCAACCGCCACGGGTGACCTAGCCCGCAAATGGACCCCAGACTCCCCCGAGTTTGGGCCTAAGTCCCCCTACAATGGGTCAGGTGAGTAACCCCACCGCCTGCTACTTCGGCCGCAGAGGATAGGGACTCTCAATACCGACAGTCCTCTTCACCTGCGACCCCACCGCGTCTGCTATCTAACGGGGCGGTACAGGAATGTCCTAACACAACAGTAAACAAGTATACGTTATGTCAAATTATACATAGATTATAATTTAATTCGAAATAAATAACGACATGTCAAAAACTTAAATTAATTAACGAAACTTAAGTAAATTAATTTTTAGAAATTAAAGTAAAATTAAATGTAACCCTGATTATGAAACAAAAGGCAGATGGAGCGTACCGAACACGCGAGCGTCGCCACCAAAGCTAATACAAATTCAAAAGCAAATACAAACCCGCGCTAGTGCTATACGCGACTTGTCCGAAGCAACACGTAGTCAAAGTCAAAGTATATTTATTGCTGAATTACATGTGTAAAATGATATTATAAACTATAATTGTTTCAATGTAATCTGCCTTTTAAGGGCGTGCAATATTTATCTTAGGTACATATAATAACAAATAATTGAATTATATAATTAAAATACACAATAAAATAAGAAATAAAAATGTCAAATTAGGATTCAAATTAAATTACAGTTAAATATAAAATTGGTCATTATGAGGATATATTAAAATTACCATTACCTACCTAATTATAATCTATGACATATATAGATTGAAATTTTGCCTAAAAATATATAATAATTAATTACATTTCTTTATCAACAGAATTATCGTTCATAAATTCATTAATTTTGTAATAACTTTTGTTTAATAACATCGTTCGTAGCTTTCTCTGAAACAATGAGGTTAGCAATTCTCTCAATGAAAGAGGTATTTTATTGTAAATAAATGGAGCCATGCTGAAGATGCTCTTGCGCATCAATGTTGTCTTAGGGTTACGAACGCAAACTTTATATTGATCTCGTCTATTACGACTGACGACATCAGACAGCCGACAGAATAGATCAGGATTGTATCTGACAAACATAGCCGTTTCTAAGATATACAGCGAAGGTAGAGTTAAAATTTTATATTTATAGAATAAAGGTTTACAAGTATCGGTCATGCGGAGGTGAAACATTGCCCTGATACATCTTTTTTGACATTTAAAAACTTTGTCGACATCGGTAGAGTTCCCCCAAAACATTACACCGTACCTGATATTTGATGCAATTAGGCCGTGATATGCTATAAGTATAGTTTCCTCATTGACTACTGGGGCCAGCTTATATAGGACATAAACCAGGCTATTTAATTTTTTACACAGATTTTCTACATGTTGCTTCCAGTTCAATTTTTTGTCAATATTAACTCCTAAAAATTTTGTATTATCAACTTCATCAATGGCATTATTTTCGTATTTTATGTCAAGATTTGGTAAAGCAGCATTATCGCGTTGTCTAAAATGAATAATTTTTGTTTTATTTATGTTAATTTTCAAATTATTATTATTTAACCATTCTATAACCGATGTCAATGCTAGATTAATGTCATTTACATATGTGTTAATATTATTGCATGTTATAGTCACAGTACTGTCATCTGCAAATAATGACATAGGTTGTGTAGTAGCTTTGGGCAGGTCGTTTATATAAGCTATGAAAAGCAACGGGCCCAGTACACTCCCTTGCGGGACGCCGTACTTAATTATACGTTCCTCTGATACATAAACTTCTTCTAGTTTTGTTTCATAATTTATTTTTGTGATATGCGTTACCTGTTTTCTGTTCTCTAAATACGATTTAACTAATTGTAAAGAATTTCCTCTAATGCCATAAAGTTCAAGCTTATCTAACAATGTATTGTGTTGAACATAGTCGAAAGCTTGGGTCATATCGCAGAAAATCGAACATACTGGTATTTTTTTATCTACATAACTTGTCACACGAAAAAGAAAGTCATATAGTGCCATATTTATGGATTTATTTTCCCTAAACCCTTTTTGTTCATTACAAAATATTTTATTACATTCAAAATAATTATTGAATAATTTATAGATGTACTTTTCAAAAACCTTTGATATAACAGGGATAAGTGATATTGGTCTGTAATTTTCGATACATTCTTTACTTTGTTTTTTATATTGAGGTTTTATAACTGATACCTTTAATGCATCTGGAAACACACCTGCACTAAGGCTCAAGTTGACAATATGGCTGATCGGCGAGCTTACACAATGAGCTACGGCTTTCAGTATTTTTGTTGAGATACCATCGTATCCAACGCTACTAGTATTGTTAAGGGAATATATTATAATTAGGATGTCGGTAGGTATGCAGGGCTTAAGAAACATAGATTTTTCTTGTCTGGTAATTAATTTGGTTAAATATTTACCTGAGTTATTAATTGGAGCTATCTTATCAATAAAAAAGTTGTTAAATAAATTTGATATGTCCTGTGGATTTGTTATAATGTTGACCGTTTATTTTTATCTTTTCAATTAAATCTTTAGGTAAGTTTCTTTTTGTACTATTTATTATACCCCAAGTTGTTTAACTTTTATTTTTGGATGATTTAATTTTGCAATTATTCTGAGCTTTCTGTGTAAGCCTCACAATTCTTTTAAGTAGCTTTGAGTATTTGTTATATTTAGTTACGTTTACATCTGAGGGTGTTTTCCTAAGTTCCCAAAGAAGTTTTCTTTTTTTATTACTACAGATCCTTATACCGCGTGATACCCAATTTACTGGTCTTGACGACTTTATTTTTATTAATTTGTTAGGGAAGCATAGATCGTAAAATAATTTATACGTTTCAATAAATATATTATATGCAATATTGGGGTCCTTTTCACTGTATACTTCAGAAAAAGATATGTGTTCAAGAATCTTACTAAACTTCTTCATATTATCGGCTGAATAGTCTCGTCTCTTAATACGCCAATATTTTAGCAAAGACAAATTTGTTATTGGACATTTAATAAGCTGTAGAGTGTGGTCCGACAGTGCAAACTCTATTACTTCGGAAACACATGACTTTTTAAAATTATGCGCAAAATTTTCTATACAAGTTTGGCTTTTAAGACGTGTTGGTTGTTTCAGAGAAAGTTTGAGTCCAAAATTTAAGAGTAATGATTCAAATTCACAAGTTCTATTATTCGGTTTAAGCATATTAATGTTAAAGTCACCAGCAACTAAGGTATGATCGTAGTGTTTTTTTGATAATTCACGTAGAAATTTTCGTAAGCAATTAATAAACATGTCAAAGTTGTTATACTTAGGAACGCGATATACACATAAAATAGCCATGTTATAGTTAACCAATTCCACTGCGCAGCATTCAAATATACCGCTTACTGAGAAGTCTGATATTTTCTTCAACTCTATCCATTTGTGTTCATTATGTATGAGAATGCAAGCTCCACCTCTCTTTGTAAATTGTCGACAGTAACTAGAGGCTAACGTGTAATTAGGTATATTTACATTTTGCTCGTTTCGTTTTCGTAACGAATGGTTCGTAATTTTAAAGTAAAAAATACCGTCTTGTGTTGTTAATTAAGTAATAATTACACTGTAAAAGTTGTTCCCAAAAAGAAACAAAAAGAAGATGGAATATCCTTTCACAGATAACTATTAATTATTTGACTTACCTATATAGTTTTTAATCAACATAATAACTTTACATGTGACTCGGAACACAAAACTTCGACAGTCATTCGCTTGTGTTGCCAGTATTTATTTAAATTAGTTTCTGTTTTATTGGTAAAACTACATTTAGAAGGTCTAGGGGTTAGTGATGTAACGAAAGTTTGTTTTTTAATATCGCAAATGCGGATATTTTTTTATAAGTCTCGCTCGCACGGTTTTTATTCCAAAAAAAACTCAAGACTTCTTAGAAAATACTTTTTATATCAGGTTTTTAATAAAGTTAAAAGTGCGAATACTTGTCTCGTTCGCACCATTTTTAGGGTTCAGCACCTCAATAGGTAAAAAGGGAACCTTTAAAAGATCACTCTCTTGTCAGTCTGTCTGTCCGTGTATCACCACCGATTTTCTCAGGAACGGGTGGACCTAGCAAGTTGAAATTTATACCAGATATTGAAGTCTATAGTCCCTATTAGGTGTATAAAAATCAAGGTCCGTCTTTTTCGCGAAATCGTGTAAGTACCAAGCTTTACCTTAATTTTCAACTTTTTCTATTTTTCGGTTTATGTCTAGGTCAACCTAAAAAATAATATGGGCCTCTAATCTCCAAAGTCTGTAAAGAGAAAAATCTGAAATAATTTGTTACCTACAAATTTGCACGGAACCCGAGATGGGCGAGTCTGATGGAATGTTCTATATGTTAATCTAGATTAAAAACTACCTGTGTGCCAAATTTTATTCAAATCAGTATAGTCGTTTTTGCGTGAAAGAAAAATAAACATCCATACATACGTACTTCTACTCTCACAAACTGTCGGATATATGTGTAATAATTAGAAAAGTAGGATACCATTAAAATATTAAACAAAAACAAATAAACAATGAATTGTGATATATTTACCGAACCTTCTTTATTTATTTAGTTATTAATAACCATTATTTTATCCATAACCCCTCACCAGTCGATTGTCAATATAACAATGAAATTTCTATTGTGTCTGGGTCGTTCGACTGATGAAGTAATATATTACTTTAGTACTGTATGTTACAAAAGAACGTTTAACTTTCCAATATTATAACAATTTGTGACAAAAATGAGGGAGTTAATTTTTTAATGTCTGGTAACTACACCCACACAGATGCACGTGTACGTACAGTGCAGTGGCTCGATGTCACGCACACATAACTATAGAGGTGGCGACACTCGCGAGTTCGGCGCGCTCCATCTGCCTTTTAAAATTACATTACTACAAATCAAGTAAAGACAAAGTTAAATAACATCAAATTCAAATTAAATCAATATTAAACCAAAATTAACTTAAAACTAAATCTAAATCTAAATTAAATTAAAATCAAAGTTCACATAAAATTAAATTAAACTAAAATTTACTGATAACATATTTCAAATAATACAGATTTTTAGAATTCCGTGACTGCAAGCAAATATGTCAGTTCTTTCGGCAACCTGATATAATAGACGCAACATTCGTACCAAAGGTGACATCGCTAATGAGTTGGTTCGAGCGCGGGGCACCACAAATAATTTCGGTCGGCGACGCCGCACCACGTACTCGTTAGGCACAAACAGCCCCATTAATGACAATATGTCCGAATTCGAGATGCTGCCTCGCAATACTCTCATCATATAATATGCAAGTGCCATATCTCTTCTTGTTTCCAATTTGTTGTATCCAACCATGCCCAAAAATAACAGAGTTGGATACATCAACGGATAAAAGGGGTAAACACCATATAATCGTAGGTATAACTCCTAGTAAATTTATTTTGTATGCGTTCTAACATGAGCCTGTATTTCTCTTCATGCGGAGCCCATATCTTGGCGTTATACTCGAGACGGCTTCTAACTAGAGCGTTATACAAAGCCGATATTGCTTTTACATTTGTGAAGCCTTCCATTCGACGCAACACAAATCTTAAAATTCTAAAAGCCTTTTTACAAACTTTTTACGGACATTTGCTTTAGAAACAAAGGAATATGGTATGCCGTCAATACCCGGAGCAGAATCTTTAACGGATTTCAAAATGTTTTCCAACTCATAAAGTGTAAACGGTTGATCGAGGGGATCATTAGAAAAGGGATTAGAAAGAGATGGTAATTCTGAATGATGGGGACAATAATGAGGGGCCAATTTGTCCATAAATGCATTAGCCTAAACTTCGGAAGGGCAACAACTACGATAAGGATCACATTGAGACCGACGATACCTATGTATTTTCTTCCAGATAAGAGATGAAGGAGTATTGGTATTGCAAAATGACTTTCAACCATTACGTTTTTTATCATGAAAGAGACGCTTGGATTTTGCAATCATTTTATTCAATTAAGACAGACAAAAGATAGCTTCTGCATCATTGCGAGATCTAACGGCTTCAGAGCAATCCTTATCTCACCATGGAGGAGAAGGAACTTTGTCTGGATGAGATTTCTTAACCCGGAAAGTCATATGAGCACATTCTACTAGAGATCGTACTAACATCTCAGAACAGGTTTTAATGTAATATAATGTAATGTAGGGAATTTATAAGAGGTAAAGTTAAGGCTTTGGATTCAGTACGATCATTGAACACATCCCAGATCGAACTGTTATTGTCAATTATATATTTAAGAAGGGGAGAATTAATTGAAGCAGGACGGGAATGTTTTTGCAAGATTCGTAAAAGAACTTGAAAATGGTCATTACCATGAGTAGACGGGAGAACACACCAAGACATAAGTGACCCGAGCTCAGGAAAACATCCCGGGCACGGCTAAAGAGGAATCTCCCAAATGTCACCGGGTGAAGGGATGTCCCAGCGGTAGGTGAAGTCTCTTCCCTCTGAACATGGACCGTAAAAGGGCCACGATTTGTTGAGTCGTATAATTGCCGACCGATAGGTGTAAATGAAGACTTCTGCGAAGCTGCAGGGGGTGCGCTAGGAAGGGGGCTAGATGAACTAGGGCAGAAGGAGTTGGGAGGGCTACATTGTCCAGCCTGGAGAACAACGTCAGATGCATCTGTAAATTTACACCTAGTTTCATCGTGAACCATTGATTTTGTACGTGATCTTGAACGGTCACTACGGGAATCTTTAGTCACCTTACGCTTTTCAGACCGTCGTTTTCTGCTGACTATTTCAAAAGCCTTTTCGTCAACAGATGATTAAATTGATGTAAACGCCGCAGGGGAAGGCGGCTTGACAAAGTCCATGCCTCCACCAGGATCAGGGGGATCATTCATCACGCAATAATATACTAAAAACGCTAATGAAATGAACCTACTAACAAGTGATGTCTATAAACTAATGAAATGGAACACAAAAACCTATTCTGGGTGAGATTAATTAACCAAAATAAAAAAATTACCAAAATACCAGAAAATTCGCGTGTTTACGATTTGACGTTCCACCTCCGGCCCAAATTACATTAATTTAATCAAGATATCTAAGTAATATGCAGACATTCGTTGGAATCAGTGTGGCGGCTGCGATCTATCCAGCCGTTCGCCGCTCGAAGATGTGCTTGCAACTTTACCTTCTGTAGCCATAATACTGTTTATACCCGTTCGTAAACTAAGCCTAATACTTTTTCGGCGCTTAAAAATGGTTTGATGTCCCTGAATCCGTCAAACCCGTGATGGCGGCGAGGTCGTTGGATGCCCACTTCTGCAGCTCAAAATTTCCTCGTCGGTGGACTGCATCTACTGCACGTTTAATCTCATTTTCCTTCTCTGCGCTCTCGAAGCTCTGTAAATAATCGTCCATATAATGGTTATTAATTATTGGACCTACAGCTTCCGGAAACTCAGCCTCGTGTTCCCGCGCATTGTAGTTTTTGACATAAATCGCTGTGCTTGGGGAACACGTTGCGCCAAATAATACTGAGGTCATTCTGTATTCTGTCGGAGTGGCAGAGGGTTTATCCCTCCATAGAAATCGCAGTGCATCTCTGTCTTGTTCTTTAATTTTAATACGCAAAAACATATCTTTTATATCGGCTGCTACGGCTACTGGGTTTTGTCTGAATCGCATTAAGACGCCCAGTAAAGATTGTAATAAATCTGGCTCTGTGAGCAGATAATCGTTGAGACAAACATTATGTGTGCGTGCAGCGGCGTCGTGAACAATCCTTATCTTATTGGGTTTCGACGGATTTAAAACCGGAAAATGAGGCAGATACCACGTCTGCCCACTAGGTGGCGCTGTCGGGGCGATTTCCGCGTAGCCATTTTCCAGTAACGTGGCTATTTGCTTTCCATAAGCTTGTTTTAGTACCGGATCCTTTAGAAATCGTTACTCTACCCCTTCTAGGCGTTTTAACGTCGCTAGATAGTTGTCAGGGAATGTTTTACCTGAATCTTTCCACAGGAGCCCCGTCTCGTACCCGCCTGTTGGTAGTGCACGCGTAGTTTTTTTCAAAATATCCAACGCGCGCATCTCTGGATCTTGCTTAGGTCTGCGTGGCTCAACTCCCAATGACTCGAGTTCAAAGTGCTCTTGAATTAAACTCTCAAGATGAGTGTCGGTACTTACGTGGTTGCACTGATGCTTCCATCCAGCTACGTGGCCTTTTCGTCCATGTAAGACCCATTCAAGAGGTGTGTGGGAAGCTACGGGTTGGTTCTTAGAGCCCCTACGAACTTCTGAAGCAACGAGCAGTGGCCAATTGTCTTGTCCAATCAAAATTGTAGGTGTACCTACCCTATACATCAGATGCTCGGTTATGGGCTCTAAGTGGCCGCAACCAACTAAAGTTTCCGTACTTACCGTTTGAGTTGAGAGGTCTAGGCTATCGATCGTGCGTGCTTCGATTTCTTGACCTTGTACAGCATACCTACCTTTTATGTAAAACTTTACCCGTTGGGAGCTCGCGTTATCAATGCACGCACCAGCAACAGCTTCAATAAAAAAAGGTTCGCTTGGACCCTCTGCGCCAATCTTACGTGCCAGCTCGTTGTAATTAGCGTAACCGTAGATCCGTCATCAAGCAAAGCAAAGGTTTCTATCTTACCATTTGGACCTTCTATACAGACAGGTAGCACTTTGAGGTAGGTGTGCGGTGGCCTCGACGTCGAAGTAGAGGTGACCGCGGCTGTAGGCTGGGCGTCTCGGCAGCTGGCGCTGCGTTGTCTACTGATACTCGGATGGACGTCGCCCTCAGTGGCAGCCTGTGCAGGACTCGCCGACCGTATCCGCCCCTGTTCCGTGTTAACCTCTGATGGCTGTGCTCTGCCGTCGCCGTGCAGCATTCTGTGGTGGTAGTATTGACAGCCATCAACATCACAGCGCTTACTTTACACCGATGTTGCCAAGCTCTTTTGTGTAAACACCTGAAACACAATTTCATGGTACGGGCAATATTCCATCTCTCAGAAATTGACAAAGATTTAAACTTAGTGCATCCCACAGGATGATGGCCGTGGGTGTGGCACACGAGACATGACGAATCTTTATCATTTTTATTGGCATTGACTTTGAATGTGCGATGGCAGTCTTTCTGTTGAGAGCTAGTCCGACGATTGTCTATGTGTTCAGCCTTTGCATGCCGTGAGTTTAATTCAGCTTCACGATTGAGAAAGCGATTCATAACTAATAAACCCGGCTCATTTTCGTCAGAGTTAAACTCAAACTCGTACGACCGGTGTCTAACAATGGGTGTTAATTTATCGGTTATTATGTTTGTGATTTCTGGATTGTGCAAGTACTCAACCTTATTAATCGCTTGAACGCATGCTATGATATTGTTCACTTTGGAAGCAAACACACACACATCTCTCGGGCTGTCATTAAGTCTCGGAAGACTGCGTAATTTGTCTAACTCATTGGTGATAATTGAGTGACGCCTACCAAAACGTGCTTCGAACTGTTTCATAATATCTTGAGCCTTTGTGTTGCCGAGGAAAAGGCACTTGACTGATTCCATTGCCACTCCTTTAAGAAATTTTCGTAGTCGGGCAATGTTTTCAGTTTCACTAAAACTATCTTGTGACTCTACATAGGCTGCTTTAAAAAATAGCCAGTCACTACCGTAAAAAAGGGTACCTAAGTCAAAACCATACCTGTTATTCTGTGAACGATTACCTCGAATCGCAGCCGCCAGGTCTGTCAGTGGCATGTTCCCTGTCTCCGGTGTGCGCGTCTCTGACGCGCTAATAGGCACCTCCGGCGCGCGCGTCTTTGACGCACCAGTCGTCCTGTATTGTCCTTGCAGCTGTGGTGATCTTGACGGAGTCAGCGTCGCTAAGTCAGCGGCGGCTGTCAAGCTCACAGGGCTGATGGGACGGCTTGAGTCATCCTGAATATCTTCCATCAAGTCTGCCTCGGCCTCTAGAAGGGCTAGTCTCACAGCTACGAGGTCGTACCTAGCCTGTGCTAGAGCCTTCTTTATCTTACGTTCAAGAGCGTCGTTGGCGGCAAGGTCAGTTTGCCGCTCTTCTGTTATTGTTGACACCGACGCCGGTTGTGTGAGGGGACCTAGATCACTTAATTCACCTTGTTTGGTCGGTGATGTCAGCCACACGTGGTCGATCGTGGTAATTTCGGACTCCGTTGACGGTACGTCAGCGCGGGTTTCCCCGTCGCTCACCGACGCTCCTCCTCTAGTCGCACTACGCGTACCTACCATTGTTTAAGCACTCGCGTCGCGGTACGTTGAATCAATAAAATAATGCTTCTGCCAATAGTCACGTGGGCCCAAAGCACTTCGAAAATACAACGTAAAGTATATCACTATGTGGACTGTAAGTAGTTAATTAGATCCGGACCGAATGGACCAGCTTTTGTGGAGCATGTAACTTTACGTTGTAAATCGTGTGCAATTATGTGTGAGCCCTATAAGAATAAGAATAAGAATCATTTATTTGCTCAAAATACGAGTATACATACAACACAATAATATGCGCAGGTTGTATTAGATCAGGTGAATATAATAGATATAGATGAAGTTACATCGTATTTTGCCCACAGGCGTGCAAATTAGTCGAGCGATGGCATGCATAAAAGGAACATTATTTTTATAATCAAATTAAATATAAACTTAATACAATGTGTCAGTATAATAATAATTTGAATATCAATTAAGTTAATGTATAATTAAACAATAAATTTGAAGCAATGTCATAGAATAATAACAACAATAATATGTCAACTTAAACTAAAGTCAAAAGCAAAAAAGTCATTGATTTTATAATAACACTTCTCAATTAGAAATTTTTTTAGAGCCTTTTTGAACAAATTAATTCTTAAGTCTCTTATTTCTTTGGGCAACTTGTTATATACAAGGGGACCCATACACACTAAACTATTATTCATAAGGGCTGTCTTAGCTCTATGTTTACTGCATTTATTTTGGTCTCGCCTATTTCTTTTTACATAATCTGAGAGTGATGGAAACCGTTCAGGATTACATTTAACAAATAGAGCGACTTCAAATATGTACAATGACGGAAGTGTAAGAATTTTATATTTTTTGAAATAAGGTACGCAGCTATCAGTCTGTTTTAACCTAAACATCGCTCTGATGCAACGTTTTTGCCTCTTAAAGATTATCTCATTATTGGTAAAGTTACCCCAAAATATGATCCCGTATCTTAAAATGGATTCAGCCAGTCCATAGTAGGCGGAAAGTAATGTATCAGTGTTCAGAGTAGCCGAAAGTTTACTCAAAGCACATGCAGCGCTATTGATTCTTTTTGACAGACACTCTATCTGAGGCTTCCAGTTTAGTTTCTTATCTACAACTAATCCTAAAAATGTTGCCTGATCCACTTCGTTAACAATGTTACCATCATATTTTGCAGTAATATCGGATTTCTGTGGGCCTCTTTGCTTAAAATGTATTATATTAGTTCTACTAATGTTAATTTTTAAGTTATTATTATCAAGCCACGCAATTACAGAACTCAAAGCATTATTAATGTCAGTTTCATAGGAGTCAATATTTTTTCGCGGTATCGTTATTGTGCTATCATCTACAAATAATGACATTTGCTGGGTTGTGGCATTAGGTAAATCATTAATATAAATTGTAAATAAAAGTGGACCCAGGACGCTGCCTTGTGGAACCCCGTAAGTTACAATTCGTACATCTGATCGTGATACCACTTCGCATGTTGTTTTAAAATTTATTTTGTTTATTTCAGTGATTTGTTTTCTATTAGATAAGTAGGACTTTATTAAATCTAAAATATTGCCACGTATTCCGTATGTTTCCAGTTTATTTTTCAAAATTTCGTGATCAACGTAGTCAAAGGCTTGCGTCATATCACATAGAATCGTGCATACTGGTGAAGTTTTATCGACGCATTGTAAGACTGGTTTTATAAAATCATAGATGGCCATATTGATAGTTTTATTTTTACGAAATCCTTTTTGCTCATGACAAAATATGTTGTTGATCTCTAAATATGTATTTAGTTCGCTGTAAATATACTTTTCAAAATTTTTTGAAAATATTGAAGTAAGTGCGATTGGTCTGTAACAGTCCAGTCGATCCTTGTTTCCCTTTTTAAATAATGGTTTAATAATAATACATTTAAGAGATTCAGGAAATGTGCCTGTAGTAATACACAGGTTCATTATGTAGCTTAAAGGTGTACAAAGATGTTCTTTTACAGCCTTTATTATTTTGGTTGATACCTCGTCATGACCTACACTATTAGTGTTTTTTAAGTTTTCTATAATTTTTCCAATATCCGAAGGTATACTTGGAGCCATGAACATTGAATTTTTCTGAGTTCTAATATTTGAAGTCACGCGATGTCCACAATTTGCAATCGGTCTGATTTTGTCTATGTAATAGTTATTAAATAAGTTTGCTATTTGTAAAGGATTAGTCACATATTTATCGTCAATATTAATTTGAGAAATAGGCTCTTTTGGTAAATTTAATCTTATTGTATTGATAATTTTCCATGCTGCTTTAGATTTATTGGCTGAAGTTTGTATTTTAAAGTTATTCTGTGCACGTTTAGTCAATCTTATAATTTTCTTAAACAATTTAGAATAATTATGAAATTTACTTTTATTTGTTTTACTGGGGTTTAGTCTAAACTTCCATAAAAGTTTTCTCTTGTTTTTACTACACATTTTTATACCACGTGATAGCCATTTTGTTGGTTTGTTTACTCTAATGCAAACATATCTTAGTGGAAAGCAAAGGTCATAGTACAATTTAAAACACTGCATAAAATGGTCAAAAGCAGAGTTAGCGTCTGATAAGTTATATAGTTCGTCAGACGGAATATTTTCCAGGCACATCCTAAATTTCTCTATGTTTTCAAGAGAGTAATCACGCTGTTTTCTACGCCAAGATTTTATTAATAAATTTTTGCTAACTGGAAGCTTCATAATTACAGCACAGTGGTCTGATAACATTAATTCATGCACTTCCGTCTCACAATTCTTTTGAAAATTATACGCCATGTTATCAAGACACGTTTTCTTGGCTAACCGGGTAGGTTGTTTAGTTGCTAGTCTAAAGTAGTATTTACTAAGAAGGCGCTCAAAATCTCGTGTATGTTGGGTGTTATTTAGTATATTAATGTTGAAATCGCCAGCTATGACGACTTGATCGTATTTTTTTAAAGTAATTAAACCTAACATTTTCTCAAACTTGCAATGAAATGTACTGAAGTTTTTAAATATTGGTACTCTATACACACATATTATTACTACTTTTTGACCAGTAAGTTCAACTGCACAACACTCAAATGTACTTGTCAAAGAAAGTTTTTTAAATTCTGGTATTTCTCTCCATTCGTGTCCGGTTTTCACTAAAATGCATGATCCTCCTTTATTAACATTAGCTCTACAAAATGATGCAGCCAGTTTGTAGTTAGGAACGTTGAGATACCGCTCATTACTCGACATAATGTTATGCTCAGTTATACATAATACATCTGCCGTTATCTCTTTTTTTCTAAGTTCATCTAGGGCTACTACTAATCTGTCTGTCTTGTTGATTAAACCGGCTATGTTTTGGTGTAGAATATGGAGATGTTGATTCACGAAAAAAAGGTATATATATAACGTATATAACCTATATAACGTATGTGAGCATTGGTAGAAGTAAAACCACTCGATTGTAAGTCTTAATATATAATTACTAAATCAACTAAAACTATATCTAGGTAGGTAAATACAAGTATATCTATATCACTACGACCTATGTAACAGAAATCGACACTACTTAATAACACACTGCCTGGAAGTCGACTTGTTTGATACTGCACGCTGCCGGGCGGGGGTGCATCGGCGCTATGCAACGCGTCCCTTTTCGCTTAGCCAATCACGAGGCTTGCTACCCACGCCATGCCACATCTGGCAACGGCGTGCGGCGGTGCGCGTCGGGCGCGGGGCTGTAAAACAATAGCCCCGATGGTCGGCAGGCCCATAACGGTAATATTCCATCGGTAACACAAATGCAGGATTCATACAGTGCAGTGCAAATCCAAATACAAACACCAAAGATACTGCACTTTTAACGGATAAACCACACTAACCAAAAAATCTCTACTGAAAAAAGCACAAGTTATTGAATATTTTAATTTAATCTAGTCATGATATGATAAAATTAAAGTTAAGGAATGATAATTTATTGTAACATTTACGTAAATAAAACTTCTATTAAACCCCTGTATTAAGGCATTACTTGATACCTATCAGGCCAGATTTTCTTCAAAATTCTTTTGAAGAAAATCTGGGCTGATAGGTTTGAATAGGATTGAATTTCATAAACCCTGGTTTTCATAACAATATTTTGATTGATTAGATAGGAACACTCTTGCTACCTCGATATCAAACAGCACATCTCTATTTTCTTCAAAACTCTTTTATTATCAATGTAAACGCTTTTTCCATGCGTTAAAAAATTGTAATCATGCATGTTTTGAATCATCATCTCACAAAACATAAGTACTTTCAATATGTAAGGTAAACGATATGTATTACTCTTAATAAATTATAATCTTTGTTATTTTAGAATGTGTTCTTCAATAAATGGATTAAGTTATCTTAAACTTGTGTTTAATTTCATAAACCCTGGTTTGCTTAACAATATTTTAATAGATCAGATGGGAATGCTTATTTCTACCTCGATATCAAACAGCAATGTGCTGTTTGATATCCTATTTATCGATATCGATACCCGCGCGCTCGTTTTCCACGTCACTAATGTCACACCTGTGGTGCGTTCATTTTTTTTTTTTAGCTCATATGGTCATTGGTGGCGTTGTCATTGATGCCTCTTTTGTTAAAGCGTTCGGAAAGCTCAAAAACGTTAATTTTGCCACTTTTGCCTACGCCCTATTCGAACGCTGAACTGAGCATAAGAACTAAAATCGCATGATTATGCTGTCAAATAACGATCACAAACAGCCATGGTCCGGACGTGGGTCAAAGATTGCACTTTTTGGTGGCAAAAATTCCTCTTTTTTTTAGCTTTGCGAACGCTGAACAAAAAGATGCATGAACGACATTTTCACCCACAGATTCCCAATTCGAACGCCCTTTGTGAGCGTTTTTAGCGTTATTATCGCCAAAAACGATCAGAAGTGATCTATTCGAACGCACTAATGGAAGACGAGCGCGCGACTATGATCCGTCAAAGTGGATAGCACTGAAAAATTTAAACGTCCCGCTATCGTTCCGTTGTTTGCTTTAGTGATTGCCATCTATCTTTAAATAATAGTCTGATTAATCTATGATTTTCAGTTTTGTTCCAACCTATCATATTCTCTTTGATTCCAACGGATGTCTGCATATTACTTAGAATCTTGATTAAATTAATGTAATTTGGAAATGAGCTCAGAAATGACTACACATTTTGACCACTCTTTTGTTAGTATACATTATATAATCTGTGAATGTGGAGAAAAATTTCCATTGGAAAATGATTTGAAATCGCATTTGGTGAAAGAACACCCTCCCAAGCGCGAGCGGAAGGAATTCAAATGTGCAGTGGTGAGTACTAAAAGAAATATATTTAACTCACTCACTGGTGAATGCCCCAGTTTTTGATGATTGTTAGATTTATATACTAACAACTGACGCAACCAGCAAATTACTTATGCGCCTTACCGTAAGCACTGCGCCTGGCCTCTACACTTGGTGCGCTAGCCAAACCCTGTCATGGCACTGGATTACAGGGATGTTAGATGCCAACTCAGGAATTATGACATCGGCTCGTCAAAACTATGGTACTTTAGATAAAACTATGGTATGGTTTTCTGAGAGTCTATATTGGTCTATGACAACAACCACTATGTATGTTATACCAGGATTTTATTTCACAGCTTTTAACTCGATTCTGTGGTATCAGCGATAGCCAACTCGAATTAGGATTTGACCCGGAAAAAATTATAGGTATCAATTTTCCTTCGGAATTCCGTGGGGAAGGTCACTGGCAGTAACATTTGTTTTGCGTGATGATCGATCCGTTGCGTTATCTGCCATCTTGACTTTAAGGGTATATTTTAGTTTATTGAATAACTCATGTGCTTTCAATTAAACATGAAATATGATTTCACAAAAGTTATTTAAAATTAAATTGCCTACAATTTTGATTCTGATATATTTTTTCCTCAGATCGATATTTTCCGATTTATACCCAAAAGAGGGGCCGAATTTTTGTTTGATTAACAACTCGTTTATTTAAAATTTTACATGATTTTTTTTATAAACAAAATCATTGTTTATTTCGGTATGCTAAAAAAAATTAACCTATGCCAATTCCGAAACCATTTCGAGATTTTATGTTACAAACCCTTATTTTTCTACTCTGACCTTTTAAAACGATAAGATGCCATTTATTTTAACAAAAAACGATGAAATAATTCGACTTTCATTGACCTCTAAATGACGTCACTTTTTTGCACTTTTGTTTTGATTGAATAGAGACTTACGAATTAGTAGGTGTCACTGTCAAGTGTCAAAGTAAATTCTAGTTTCTTTTTTTTTACTCGCGTGCTTTTCTTGGCTCCTCAACGCAACTACATATTTGTGCAAAAAAGTGACGTCATAGGATTCAAATTTTCAAGAAAATATTATAAAATAACTACTGAATATAAAACAAAAATATTGAAATTAGTTTCTTATAATGACCTAATCTACGAAATAAAAATATAAAAAAATACCAAAAAAAAACTTTACATACCGAATTGACAACTCATTCATTTTCAATTTTACATAATTATGGTATGTATAACATCGCTGCTGGATTACTCTTGTTTACCCCGAGTCTTGAATTTCAAATCAGTTCTGTTCTTAGATTATGATTTCTGCTACTAATTGTGACTATTGTCATAATTCTGCCAGTGTCCATAGTGCTAGTTTCATAAACCATCAGGAGAATTAGCAATTGTTTAATATGACTGGTGGTGCATAGGGAATGTCATTCTCACACTGAGACATAAGCACAACATAATAATAAGCTCAATGAAAGTGAGGATGTGAGCCTGAACTAAGGAGGATTAATGCTGCTTGCTGCTGAGTTCATGTTGAATGGACCAATTTGATCTAAACTCTGTTCTAAACATTTTCAGCATTATTCTCCAGCATCTCTGGATGCTATCTATTGCTTGTGAAAGAACTTGGATACACTTCTGTATATGTAAGTGATGTTCATACAAATGTCCGAATGGAGCTGGCTCTTAATAAATTTCAGTGAAAACTGTGATCAGAACAAGTTTTCTCTTCTGCTGGCTTACTTTGCAACAATATAAGATCTCTGTTAAATTACTAAAGTTTAGATGTTCCTTTATTATTACAATCGTTTTATAACAATTTTTTTATAAAAATAATAATATGAAAGAAGTCAGAAGTTTTAAACATATTACATTGTAATTATGTATGTAAGTATAAGTAAGTTTATACTGTTTAAGGTTGTTACTGAAACATTTTTTATACCTAAAATCTGAACTGACTGCAACAAAAAAAATGTGAAATAACTTGTTGAAGTCAGTACCATGATAGTTCAAAAATACCTATTATCACAATATTGTATGCATGGTACCGACTTCAATAAGTTATTTCACACATTTTGGTGTTGGAAGTTGGTTCCATTTATTGGTAAAAAAATGTTTTCAGCCTTTTTAGTAACCCTTGCTAATATCACTAAAATACAGGGATTCCTGGTTCTTGTAAGAGAAGTGAATTTGTAATCCTAAATCGCTATTTAACTTAAATTAATGTAAGTTACTGTACATAATTGTACAGGTTCATACATTAATGCGCTGGGTTGGAAGAGTACTGAAGAGAATATTGTCTATCTTGAGTGTAAGCTTCTTTATTCAGGAGTACTAGTAGGTGCCCGACAGGTTACTGCATAAAATTCTGCAAAATGCTTCTTGGGTCTTCGTCTAGTTCAACACTATATTGAGCGGGGAAAGGGGGTCAGGGCTATGCCCTCTGCCTCTGGCTCGTCTCCGTCCACAGCGGTGGATGGGTCATTTGATTGGTGGCTTCATGGGTTTGTTAACGAAGTGGTGGTCACTGAAGTCGGAGTCACCAGTTGAAACCCCTAGTGGCCCTAGAGGAAGCCCAGCGAGCCGATCAGCGACCACGATAGTGACCACCAGCGGATCCACCCTCGCTCTTTTTCTTCTTCGTCTTTGTCTATCCCTACTGGGATGAGTTCTCTGGGAGTGGGCTTCATTATGCGTGTCCCGCGAGCGTCGGGAGGTGTTGCGTGTAGAGGCGCGATGCCCCTGAGGTGTGGCACAGCCCACCAGCGGTAAGTCGTTGGTGTACCACGCATAGAGCATTGGGAAGAGATAGCTCCCCTGTGGTACTCCGGCTTTGACTGGTTTCTCAGTGGATAGGGTCTCCTCGACTCGAACGATGATTCTTCGGTCCGTTAAAAAGACTTTAGGGTTATGATCGAGTGAGATTGCAGAAGAGAAGAAGAGAGCACGAACGCAGGCGTATGATGCCCGCGCGCGCCCTCTGCGGGCCCTTTTGGTAGTATTGGTGATTCCGCCCTATTGGACGGTATGGGTGTTGAGGCCGACCTCTGCTGGTTTTATGGCGCTGTTGCGCCTGGTCCGCTTCCTGCGCCACTTCTGTGGTAGCGGCTCACCTCTACCAGTTGGGAGGTTAGCCGCCGGTGCAAGGGATATTGTAGGGTGAGGTGGTGCGCTCTCAGTGCACGTCTGTACTTGTGCACGAGGCCCTACCACCTGTCGATCTTGTTTTTATTGCTGTTGTTGAGCTTTGTTTAGGGAGCCTTGGGGGGCTACTCTGGGGTAGGGTCCCTGAACCTTAAGCCCCCTCCTTCGTGCCTCCCTTAAGTACTGCGGGCAAGTGCGGCTGCAGGTGACGTGCTTGCCCCTGCAGTTCGTACACTTCGGCGGTTGGTTCGGATCGCGGGTACAGTCGGCCGCGAAGTACTCTCCCGCGCACTTGACACAGCGCGGGGGGCGGTGGCAGCCTCCTGAGGCGTGGCCGAACGTCTGGCAACGGTGGCATTGAGGTACCAACTACTTTTTCTGGTCGTTGTTGAGCCGGTCTAGGAGGACGTAATAAGTAGGCCTTTGCTGCCTCTTCGTGGTAGGATTTCTTTGGCGTACTTCGTCACGAAGCCTTTGGCCTGTTCCGCGATTAAGTCTGCCCGGTTGACGCCATAGGGAAGTCCCTTGATGGCGACCTTGGTGGGGAGATCTGCGGCTACTGCATAACAATGCCATGCGACTCCCTTGTCGGTGGCTGCTGTTTCAGTCAGGGCCCTCTGTACGGCCCTGAATTCGTATGTGGTCTTGGCTGTGAAACGGAAGCTCCTCCCTACGGGCTTCACGTTTAAGGCGTGTCCAAGTTGGCGTTTCAGCTGCTTAAATATATTAACCCAGTTTGGCAGTGACTCAACAAATATTGGTGGGTATCCCTTGGGAGCTGGGGCAGGTGTGGATGTTGCCGCATCGGTAGGGGCCTGTCTCATCGTGGGGGAGTTTGGCCTTGGCGCTGCTGGCGAAGTTAGCGCTGCTGCGTATGAGCGCGCTGCTTCCACCGGTGGTGTGGGTAATGGGTCAACATCAGTATCATCGTCTTAGTCGACCGTGATATTGGCGGGCCTGCCCTCTGACGATGACGTGTTTGCGGAACATGATGAGTCGTCGCAACCCATCTTCGTGGTGCCACTATGTAGAGGCGTCCGTGGGGTTTCAGCCTCGGGCGTGCGCTTAGGCACACCGCGACTGAGTCCTAGGTCGGTGACCTGCTCTTGGCTCGTGTCTCTATTTGACCCATTCTTCTTGGAGGGCCTGCCCGGATTGACAGATGTTGGATACGGCGAGTCGGGTCCGGTTTCCCATCTGTCGGTGGGCTCAGCCACCGATGGAGCGAGTCCTGCTCCGCCCTCTGCCGCTTCGATGGCTCTAGCCTGATCGATATAGGCTACGTCTTCCTCTTGGACGAGGTAGTCTTACTTACTAAGCTAATATCTAACTTATTAATTTCTAACTTAATCTATTTAACGAGCGACGTCCTGTACAATAATGTTTTTAATAGTACGTTCCTAACCTCCGACGAAATTCGGACATTGACCTTAGAGCGTGTTGTAGTATGAACAACATTTTTAGTAAGGTTTGAAAAATGTTCGGTACCTAAATTGTAATTGAAATTTTATAAACAAAAATTATAATAAAATTGGAATTATAATAATTGCTATTATAATTTCAATATTATGGAGTACTAATCAACTTACAAATTTCTTGTATCCTGTAATATTGTTAATATTGTTTACCTATTACCATTATAAGTCATGGTAAGTATGTTACTTTAGGAATAAAACCACTTCTATATAATGCATAAGTACTACATTTATTATATTGGTGTTGTTCTTGTGACTCTGCCACAGAGACAATAAAACTATCAACAGTTTTGTCGATACTGTGATAAATATCCATATATCAATAGAAAAACGTAACCACAAAACAACTCAATAACAAATTAAATCAAACGTTTTTACTGCAAAAATTCACATTCGCAGTCTACAGCGGAATGAAGCCGGCAGCGGAACTTGTTGAAACAAGTTTGCCGCCCCTGGCTGGCAGCGGGTCGTGCGCATTCCCGTACCACGAAATCGTAACGACAGGGAATACGATAAATTATGAATGGCAATGAATGGGCAGCGACACTAGAAACTTGTATCGTTTTGGTTTTTTTGCTAACATAATGCTTAGGCGTCAATGTCCGAATTTCGCTGGAGGTTTGAAACGTACTATACAGGGACGCGTCTATCGACTTAACTATGTGTTCATCATCACATCACATAGTAGAGAAACAGTTAAACTATTGTTATTAACTGGCAAAACACTCACGTTAGGGATCGAATGTCGTCTCTTCAGGTTTCCAGCATATCGGATGCTTGTTTTCAGGGCAAGTGCGCAACACTCTTTATAAGAGGTAACACAAGCCCGGCTCGACTTATTCAATACCTACCTAATATGGATATTTTGTTGGTTTATAATATTAATATGTGTTAAACTGAGAGAAGAGAATCTATATACACACATCAACATGGTCTAGGGGAGATATTTCAATTAAACATTAATAACTAAAATTCTATTACTTTTTTGTTAAGACACTTACACATTAAAATAATCCTTGTGTAATAGCCTATCTAATCTGATAATAAACTTTTAGATAAAGTTCAATTTAAAAAAACTTAGAAGAAGAGGAAAAACTCAGACAAAATTTCAATCTTAAGTTTATTTTTGAAACATCAAAACCTAAATAAAACAATTATTTTTTTTATAAAAATTGTTGAAAACTTACAATTAATAATCCGTGATCCGTTAGGGAGTTCTTTTTAGGACGTAGATGCTCACTAAGACGGGATTTTATGAAATTCAATCCATAAGGGGTTTTTTGGGGTTGATAGTTTGTATAAAACTTCGTTACTGCGAGTGCTAAAAGTTTAAAATTTTGCATGGGGGTTCTTGTTTGGACCTAAGAGGCGAGTCTATTGCAAACTATAGGGGCACTCCTTCAAAATTTATTGGGTGAAAAAGCCAGTAACTGTCCAACCCGGGGATCCACCCAGGACCTCGAAGTTCCAAAACGGCACCTTTACCTCTATACCAAGACCAAGCGAGTGAAGCCGCTGGCGGGTCAGATAGTTTCATTATATAGATAGAGTGGTCATACCCTAGCTAGCGTAATGTATACTGGATAAATCCAAAACTTAACATTTTCAGTGCGAGTCAACATTTAAAACCGAAGACAAATACATCGCTCATTATGAAAGTGCTCATATTGCTACCCGCTATGTTAATATGGAAGAACAAAGTTATGAAGACACTAAACCCGACTTGATAAACTTGGAAGCTGAAATGGAGAAGACGGCCGAAGATCAATACATGTTTAAAGTTGAGGCCCATATTGCTCACCCCAATATTAAGATGGAAGAACAAGGTGATGAAGACATTAAACCCGACTTGGAAGACTTGAAAGCTGAACTGGAGATGACGGCCGAAGACCAAAACATGTATAATGTTGAGCTTGAAGAAGTGAAGCATGATAAAGAAATGATGGATGGTGAAGAAGTGATCAAATATGAGGAAGTGGTACAGGATGAAGAAGCAATCAATGACGTGATAAGTGATGAACAGGTGACAGATGGTGAAACATTGACAGAGGAGAATGGAGGCCAAACGTTGCATATACCAGAGGACTATGGACAGGTAATTTTTAAGATAGATATTTTATTTATTGATAGGCGCAAACTGGATGTCACAATACAGGATTTATCACATTATTACAATTGATACGAGGGTCATTTGAAAAGTTCTTAGCCTAACATACTTAATGAAACCACACGATTTTGAGTTTTTTTTTATTTTTCAACATACTCTCCTTCGAGCTCAAAACACTTTTTCCATCGACTTTTCTTCTCTCAAACGACGCAACAGGTTGCAATAGTAATCGGAGTTTATTGTTTCACCCTTATTTAAATAATCCACGAGAATTATACCCTTTGCATTCCAAAAAACGGATGCCATGACTTTGCCCGCCGATAAAACCACCTTTGCCTTCTTTGGGTTGGGCGATCCTGCTCTTTTCCATTGTTTCGACTGTTCTTTTGTCTCGGGTGTATTATGGTGAACCCAGGTTTCATCCATGGTTATAAATCTTTCAACAAATTATATTGGGTCAGCTTCATATAACTCTAAACAGTCGCGAGAAGTTGTGAGTCGGTTGCGTTTATGTTCCACTGAAAGCAGTCGCGGTACCCACCGCGCAGACACCTTAGAGAATCCAAGTTCAGTAGTAATTATATGATGTGTTCGCTCAGATGAGATGCCTACAGTCTTTGCTATCTCCTCGACAGTCAATCTTCGATCAGATAAAATTAAATCACGGTTTTTTTCTTTGTTTTGATCAGTGGAAGCAGTCGAAGGCCGGCCACTACGGGGCTCGTCTTGAATGGTCTCACGACCACGTTTAAACTCTGCCACCCAGTTTTTAACAGTCGCATACGAAGGAGCGGACTCACCCAAAGTAGCAGACATGTCTTTATGTATAGCTTTTGGAGTTAAACCTTTCAAATTCAGGTATTTCATCACTGCACGATGTTCAATTTTATCCATTTTTAAAAATAGCTCTGACTTGACTTACGGTATCGCGTGTAAACGATCAATGAGTTACTGTGAATAAACTAAACTGTGCATACTTGTTGCTAAATAATGTAACTACAAAATGAGGGTAGTTATAAAAAAACCAATGACTTTAACCATGTTAGGGTAAGAACTTTTCAAATGACCCTCGTACAAAACAATATGGAATGTATGAACGGCCTTCTTGGTGCGAACACAACATGAACACAAATTTGAAAAAATGATGAAAGTATTCCATGTGTTAAACCAGTGCCCCATTTACCTCCATACCAAATTTAATCAATCATTGCCCCTGCCGTTTGAGCGTGAAAGAGTAACAAAGATCCACATATCTATACATCCATACAAACGTTCGCATTTATAATATTAGTAGGATAATAATCAAGTTCTTTAAATAAAACTTCACCATTGCAAAATCACACTGAAAAGTAGGAAACAAGAAAATATTCTCATCTAAAATGGTACGTACCTACTTATTGCTACCTACACTACATACATAATGTATAGTCTATTGAAGAAACAACTTTAACATAATGTATTATAAGGTGTGTAATGTAAATTCATAGTGATGTTTAGAGTATAGCCGTTGTATGCCACTTTTCAATATATCTCATGGTTGCCTATTCCAGTAAGAATAGATTGGTTTCGAGTTTCCATTCCTCAAAAGGAAAAAGGAACTCTGTTAGGTTCTTTGTTGTCCGTAACAGTATGTTTGTCAAGAGCCCTTTTCTCAAAAACGTGTATTATATCTAGTAATTGGGTCTGCCGTCTCTTTCAGGTTTAAAAAATGAAACTTGTAAGTCAACGCGATCAAAAGACACGACCGTTTGTGTCACATCTGATTTAACAAGGGAATCAAAACCTATAGAGCAATTGAACATGAAACATAGTGTTCCTTAATAGTTTTTGACGGGGATGACTTAGTAGGGTCGAAAGGGGTATGGAACTGGATGCAGAGTTTTTTGTTTTAGAAGTTATAGTTGTGAAATAAATGTATTTAGATAGTACATTAGCAAAACTGGCCAATTTCGAGTCGTACTCACGCCCGAAGGGTTCCGTACCATATCTATAAAAACGTGCAAAAAAAAAGGTTGGTTGTATGAAAGCCTTTCTTCAGCCTTTTGTATGGGAGACTCAACTGTCTAACTATCACCGTTCATAAGTCACAGCCTTGTGAGAGACGGTCGGACAGATAGACAGACAGAGGCACACCGGATTCTTAGTAATAGTAGTAGGTCTCGTTTTACCCTTTGGGTATGGAACCCTAGAAATGGTGTTCTTTAATAGTTTTTGACACGGATGACTTAGGGGCCGAAGTGGAGGTAAATAGATAACACTTTATTGAGATAACACATTTATGATTTAATATTAGAAAATTAAAAAACAATGCTAAAAGTAGGTATAGCAACAGGCCGTCTTATCTCTTAGAGCAATCTCTTCCAGACAACCCGTTTGCAGAGGAGTATTAAATAAAACATGGACGGTTATAATACAAAATCAGTAACTACATAAATACTATATTAAATAAACGAATACTAATGTACAAGTTAACAACATAGTTTTGTAATATAATCCTTTAAAAAAAAATAAACATAAAAAACAGTAATGAAACGATTATAAATTCAAAATGATAATAGTTAGATAATCAAAATCAAATCAATCAATCAAACTTTATTTATTTGGAACCAAAACATTATTAAGCTACTAACGTATGAGAATCGATGACATCTGCAGAAGTGTATAACTGTGTCGCAGATGTCAATGCCCTCCTCCGGACACAATTGTACAGAAAGTTCTAATATGTATACACATAATTGAATATGAATAAGGTTACAAAACTAAATTAAATTTTGCAAAAATATATGTTTGAATCAGAGAGGAAAGGTGTGAGTTGAAAATAAAAGAGTGTGTGTGTGTGTGTGTGAAGCTAATTATTTCAATACTATCAAGAGATTTAATAATATATTATTATAATACAATTAGATTAGTAACAGTTACAGTAAAAGATAGATTTTTTCACCCGGACTGTGAAGTGACGTAGCAGCACGCTGTATTTCCAGTGGCAGAGAATTCCACAAACGGACGAGTTTGGTATAACTTTGTATAGATTTTTTTTTGTTTCTGACTCCCGTTGGGAGATGGCAGAGGTCGCTGAGCACAATAATAGTTTAGTAAACTGCACGGATTTAGAAACTAAATCCGTGGTAAGCTGTTTATTTAATACTTATAGAATAGTTTTTATATCAAATAAGAATATTTTCATTTATCTTACTTTTATGAGCGTTGTCTAATCCCATGTTGTGGCTACCCCAATATCATTTGGGAACTCAGTTCTCGAATTTGTTGACGAATAGTACCTAGGACAGATAGTCAAACTAGGCAGGTCCAACTTCGGGAAAGAGGTCAATCGTACAGAATAACTTGTATATCAAATAAGAATATTTTCTTGTTTATCTACCGACTTCCAAAAAGGAGGAGGTACTCAATTCGACAGATTTTTTTAAATGTTTATTACCTCTTAACTTTCGATTGGGTGGACCTCAAATTTTTTTTTGTTTGAAAGGTGGTGCTTCCCGTGTGGTCCCATTTAAATTTCATCAAATTCGGTACAGTAGTTTTTGAGTTACACTCCCAATAACTGATTTTTACCAAAGTAATAGAATAGAAGTCGATATAACATTTTTCAAATTGCACTTGTTTGATTTTATGAGCGTAATTTTGCAGTAGTCGAATATAAGTTTTTGAACTTATTTTTGTATAATTAGAGCCATAATGTTAAATGCTTTCTTAATGTACGGAACCCTAAGTGCGTGACTCCAACTTGCACTTGGCAGATTTTTTAATTCTACAGATTACGTTATGTGTAATGTAGACCTTAATGCATAATACTTGAACTATTTGCTTCAGGTACTTGTACGTATGATGGCTGATTGCGAATCTGCGACAAAAAGAAAAATGGAAAAACTTAACACGATATACACTGAAACAAAACCATATAAATGCAATACGTGTCATTATAAATGCTCTAATGCCAGACGCTTGAAAACACATATTAGAACGCACACTGGAAAGAAAGCTCATAAATGTAATGTGTGTGATTATGAATCTGCAAAAGCAGGTAACTTAAGAAGTCATATTAGAACACACACTGGAGAGAAACCTTATAAATGTAATATGTGTGATTATGAATCTGCAGAAGCAGGTAACTTACGAAGTCATATGAGAACACATACTGGAGAGAAACCTTATAAATGTAATATGTGTGATTATGAATCTGCAGAAGCAGGTAACTTACGAAGTCATATGAGAACACATACTAGGGAGAAACCTTATAAATGTAACATGTGTGATTATGAATGTGCACAAGGATTTCACTTACAAAGGCATATGAGAACACATACTGGAGAGAAACCTCATAAATGTAATATGTGTGATTATGAATGTGCACAAGCAGGTAACTTAAGAAGTCATATTAGAACACACACTGGAGAGAAACCTTATAAATGCAATATGTGTGATTATGAATCTGCAGAAGTAGGTACCTTACAAAGGCATATGAGAACACATACTGGAGAGAAACCTTATAAATGTAACATGTGTGATTATGAATGTGCACAAGCAAGTAGCTTACGAAAACATATTAGAACACATACTGGAGAGAAATCTTATAAATGCAATATGTGTGATTATGAATGTGCAGAAGCAGGTAGCTTACGAAGTCATATTAGAACACACACTGGAGAAAAACCTTATAAATGCAATATGTGTGATTATGAATGTGCACGATCAAGTAGCTTACGAATACATATTAGAGCACATACTGGAGAGAAACCTTATAAATGCAATTTGTGTGATTATGAATGTGCACAAGGATTTCAATTTCAAAGGCATATGAGAACACATACTGGAGAGAAACCTTATAAATGTAACATGTGTGATTATGAATGTGCACAAGCAAGTAGCTTACGAAAACATATTAGAACACATACTGGAGAGAAACCTTATAAATGCAATATGTGTGATTATGAATGTGCAGAAGCAGGTAGCTTACGAAGTCATATTAGAACACACACTGGAGTAAAACCTTATAAATGCAATATGTGTGATTATAAATCTGCAGAAGCAGGTAACTTACGAAGTCATATGAGAACACATACTGGAGAGAAACCTCATAAATGTAATATGTGTGATTATGAATGTGCACAAGCAGGTAACTTAAGAAGTCATATTAGAACACACACTGGAGAGAAACCTTATAAATGTAACATGTGTGATTATGAATCTGCAGAAGTAGGTACCTTACAAAGGCATATGAGAACACATACTGGAGAGAAACCTTATAAATGTAACATGTGTGATTATGAATGTGCACAAGCAAGTAGCTTACGAAAACATATTAGAACGCACATCAGTGAGAAACCCTCTAACTAATGCAAATATATTAGGTTTTACAATACAGAAAATCTTCTTATTGTGACTCTGACCGAAATTGGCAAAACCACGCCGAGTCCGCATGCTCTAAACTGCGCAGATATTCCTACGGCTTACACATGCTAGCCTGCTAGCGCGGTCATGTTAGTATATGCCCCTCTCGGATTGCTGAGCCACTGCACCATAAGAGCGAAGATAATACTGCAGAGTGTCACGATATCTTGGGACGAGCCGATCCCGACAGAAGAGAACGAGACATTGGCCGCTTGGTTGGGCCAACTCTCCGGCCTTTCCTGCCTGCGGCTAGAGCGACGATCATTTTTTAATTAAAAATAAATAAATAAATATATATACTTATTTTATTCAATGTACAATTACAACCATCTTTACAGGAATGTCCTAATACAACAGTAAACAAGTATACGTAGTGTCAAATTATACATAGATTATAATTTAATTCGAAATAAATAACGACATGTCAAAAACTTAAATTAATTAACGAAATTACGCTTAAAAACCGGCTAGGACTCGCGTAATATTTACCGGAAATATTCTCCGACCAGTTTCGAACTTATTTGAAGTTCTTCTTCTGGGAGTCACTCTTGTGCACAGCGGCGAGCGCGGGCCACAGCACGTAACTGGCGCTGCGACGGTCGCGCTGTGTCTGTAAGATTTTTTTCCGTCGAACTGTCACTTACGTCAATGTCACTTACGCCGCTGTGCACAAGAGTGACTCCCAGAAGAAGAACTTCAAATAAGTTCGAAACTGGTCGGAGAATATTTCCGGTAAATATTACGCGAGTCCTAGCCGGTTTTTAAGCGTAATTATGAACATAACTCGCGATAGTTTTCTATCTCTAATTAACGAAACTTAAGTAAATTAATTTTTAGAAATAAAAAGTAAAATTAAATGTAAACCCTCAGATTATGAAACAAAAGGCAGATGGAGCGTACCGAACACGCGAGCGTCGCCACCAAAGCAAATACAAACCCGCGCTAGTGCTATAGTACGCGATTTGTTCGAAGCAACACGTAACGAATGGTTCGTAATTTTAAAGTGAAAAATACCGTCTTGTGTTGTTAATTAAGTAATAATTACACTTTAAAAGTTGTTCCCAAAAAGAAACAAAAAGAAGATGGAATATCCTTTCACAGATAACTATTAATTATTTGACTTAAATAATTTTTAATTAACATAATAACTTTACATGTGACTCGGAACACAAAACTTCGACAGTCATTCGCTTGTGTTGCCAGTATTTATTTAAATTAGTTTCTGTTTTATTGGTAAAACTACATTTAGAAGGTCTAGGGGTTAGTGATGTAACGAAAGTTTGTTTTTTAATATCGCAAATGCGGATATTTTTTTATAAGTCTCGCTCGCACGGTTTTTATTCCAAAGAAACCTCAAGATTTCTTAGAAAATACTTTTTATGTCAGGTTTTTAATAAAGTTAAAAGTGCGAATACTTGTCTTGTTCGCACCATTTTTAGGGTTCAGCACCTCAAAAGGTAAAAAGGGAACCTTTAAAAGAATACTCTCTTGTCAGTCTGTCTGTCCGTGTATCACCACCGATTTTCTCAGGAACGGGTGGACCTAGCAAGTTGAAATTTATACCAGATATTGAAGTCTATAGTCCCTATTAGGTGTATAAAAATCAAGGTCCGTCTTTTTCGCGAAATAGTGTCAGTACCAAACTTTACCTTAATTTTCAACTTTTTTTATTTTTCGGTACAAGTCTAGGTCAACCTATACCCAAAACCTATAATACCCTATAGGTTTTGGGTCGAAAACCCATAATATGGTAGTTCCCGTTGACCTAGAATCACTAAATTTGGCAAAAAGCTAGGTCTTATAGAACAAATTAAGGAAAAAAAAAAATATGGGCCTCTAATCTCCAAAGTCTGTGAAGAGAAAAATCTGAAATAATTTGTTACCTACAAATTTGTACGGAACCCGAGATGGGTGAGTCTGATGGAATGTTCTATATGTTAATCTAGATTAAAAACTACCTGTGTGCCAAATTTTATTCAAATCAGTATAGTCGTTTTTGCGTGAAAGAAAAATAAACATCCATACATACGTACTTCTACTCTCACAAACTGTCGGATATATGTGTAATAATTAGAAAAGTAAGATACCATTAAAATATTAAACAAAAACAAATAAACAATGAATTGTGATATATTTACCGAACCTTCTTTATATATTGAAATTTATTTAGTTATTAATAACCATTATTTTATCCATAACCCCTCACCAGTCGATTGTCAATATAACAATGAAATTTCTATTGTGTTCGTCTATTCGTTCGACTGATGAAGTAATATATTACTTTAGTACTGTGTTTTACAAAAGAACGTTTAACTTTCCAATATTATAACAATTGTTACAAAAATGAGGGAGTTAATTTTTCAATGTCTAGTAACTCTACACCCACACAGATGCACGTGTACGCACACATAACTATAGAGGTGGCGACACTAGCGAGTTCGGCGCGCTCCATCTGCCTTTTGTTTCATAATCTGAGTGTAAACCAAAATTACATTACTACAAATCAAGTAAAGTCAAAGTAAAATAACATCAAATTCAAATTAAATCAATATTAAACCAAAATTAACTTAAAACTAAATCAAAATCTAAATTAAATTAAAATCAAAGTTCACATAAAATTAAATTAAACTAAAATTTACCGATAACATATTTCAAATAATACAGATTTTTAGAATTCCGTGACTGCAAGCAAATATGTCAGTTCTTTCGGCAACCTGATATAATAGACGCAACATTCGTACCAAAGGTGACATCGCTAATGAGTTGGTTCGAGCGCGGGGCACCACAAATAATTTCGGTCGGCGACGCCGCACCACGTACTCGTTAGGACCAAACAGCCCCATTAATGACAATATGTCCGAATTCGAGATGCTGCCTCGCAATACTCTCATCATATAATATGCAAGTGCCATATCTCTTCTTGTTTCCAATTTGTTGTATCCAACCATGCCCAAAAATAACAGAGTTGGATACATCAACGGATAAAAGGGGTAAACACCATATAATCGTAGGTATAACTCCTAGTAAATTTATTTTGTATGCGTTCTAACATGAGCCTGTATTTCTCTTCATGCGGAGCCCATATCTCGGCGTTATACTCGAGACGGCTTCTAACTAGAGCGTTATACAAAGCCGATATTGCTTTTACATTTGTGAAGCCTTCCATTCGACGCAACACAAATCTTAAAATTCTAAAAGCCTTTTTACAAACTTTTTACGGACATTTGCTTTAGAAACAAAGGAATATGGTATGCCGTCAATACCCGGAGCAGAATCTTTAACGGATTTCAAAATGTTTTCCAACTCATAAAGTGTAAACGGTTGATCGAGGGGATCATTAGAAAAGGGATTAGAAAGAGATGGTAATTCTGAATGATGGGGACAATAATGAGGGGCCAATTTGTCCATAAATGCATTAGCCTAAACTTGGGAAGGGCAACAACTACGATAAGGAACACATTGAGACCGACGATACCTATGTATTTTCTTCCAGATAAGAGATGAAGGAGTATTGGTATTGCAAAATGACTTCCAACCATTACGTTTTTTATCATGAAAGAGACGCTTGGATTTAGCAATCATTTTATTCAATTAAGACAGACAAAAGATAGCTTCTGCATCATTGCGAGATCTAATGGCTTCAGAGCAATCCTTATCTCACCATGGAGCAGCAGGAACTTTGTCTGGATGAGATTTCTTAACCCGGAAAGTCATATGAGCACATTCTACTAGAGATCGTACTAACATCTCAGAACAGGTTTTAATGTAATATAATGTAATGTAGGGAATTTATAAGAGATAAAGTTAAGGCTTTGGATTCAGTACGATCATTGAACACATCCCAGATCGAACTGTTATTGTCAATTATATATTTAAGAAGGGGAGAATTAATTGAAGCAGGACGGGAATGTTTTTGCAAGATTCGTAAAAGAATTTGAAAATGGTCACTACCATGAGTAGACGGGAGAACACACCAAGACATAAGTGACCCGAGCTCAGGTAAACATAAAGAAAGTTCCACTGCACTAGTAAACTCAGTAGGACGAGTTCTTCTCGTAGCGGAGCCATCGTTAAGGATGCAGAGATTAAGACTATCTAATGAATCTAATAAAAAACCATTAGCATCCGACAAACCGCACCCCCATACCGTATGATGACAATTCAGATCACCAGTGATCACCTAGAATAAGAAGGGGCTTAGGAAGAGACATAATTACTGAACTTAAATTTCGAATAATAGATTTAGAAGGGTGAGGAATGTATATAGCGACAATTGTATAATCGTTGATTCCTGCAGCAACAGCATCAAAGCCATCATTATGAAAATGGATAGAAATACTTGAAAATATTATTTTTAATAAATAGTGCAACACCACCAAAGCCATCCTGGCGGTCGCTTCGAACGTCATCATAGCCTGACAAGCTACAAAAGGAATCAGGTCTAAGCCAAGTCTCTGAGATGGCCAAGACGCTTGGTTCATGTTTATTTATTAAAAATATCAAATCAGACTTTTTGTTGCAAATACTATGACTGTTCCATTGAAGGATCCTGTCAAAGGGACCCATTTTGAAGTAGGGAAATAAGCGAATTTAAGTTGAAGGCAGCTTTGGACGGTGAATTACTTGAAGCGGAGCTACGAATAATAATAAGTCAGGAACAGTAACTGCTTTAAAAAAATGACCCAACAAAAGTCGTGTTCAAGTAGGCGGGGCTTAAAAGTCGTGTTCAGTACGTCATCAGTCGGACATTTTTCTTGCAAGCGAGCACACGTGAAATCTTCGCATACATTTTATTTTTTATCATTGTGAACTACAGCTGTGAATCATCATGCCAGCATGTGTTGTGAAGTGGTGCAGGATCCATACAAGATTAAAATGTCCAGGAATCACTATTATTAGTAAGTAGTAGCAAAATTATAATTATATTCAAAGATGTACAAACCGAGATGGTCAATACTATGCAAAATAAAGTCAGTCTATTTTTGATTAATGTATATTTTTTTACAGAACTGAATATTGAAATGTAACAGCAATGTATTTTGCTTATTTAGTTTTAGCTTAGTTTTATTTTCATATCCTTGCCGATCCAGTGCAGTAAGATAAATGTCTCTCTGCACTTAAGCTAGAAAGACAAGAGTATGACTAGACGCCTGTGAAAACCAGCATTATATACTTACTCCGTTGATTTTGAAGAAATAAATAAAAAACAAATTGAAAGAAATTGTATTTGTACCATGTTACACAAATCTGCAGTACCTCCCAGTCTGTACAGTTAGTACCTACTGTTTTTTTGTTTATGTTATTATGTATATCAAATCTTATATTAAGTAAACTTATCATTTTTACGCTGATGATTCGTCCCAAAAAAAACATCAACATCTCTAAAAAATACTACAGAAAATGAACGATTAACAGTAATAACTGATTACCTACAGTTGCATAGTATAGCATTAATAAAATAGTTCATTGCTTGGTTGAATTACGTAAGTACGTTTAATTTTTCAAGCTAATGAAAATTCACTCTTTGCAAATTTTGAAGTGGTTTACTTGAGTTGCTCATAAATCTGTCAGTAATTTCAACACAATGCTTTTCTAAAATAATTGATAATGAAGGTATTCTGCGACCACTGAAAAACGTCCACCAGGCAAATAACGAATATCCTATCCTACTTCCTACTTATATCCCACTAATATCATAAATGATGTGAAAGTTTGGATGGATGGATGGATGATTTTAATGAATGTTTGTTACTCAATAACGGCAGAACGGCTGAACAGATCTGATTTGAAAATTGAAATTCGTCACAGAGATAGATTATAGTCTGGAATAGTACATAGGCAAATTTTCATCATCATTATCATCTATCACCACGCGGGTGAAACGGCCTAATATTTTTGGGTACAGCATAGACAAAATAACAAGTTCTCCGCCGATGCCAAGATCATAATGATGGCTTTCTTTCTGACAATAGAGTTCTGTCAAAGTTGTTTTAGTTTCTCATAGATTATATAGTGCGTTCGAATAGCCCCAAGTTGGCGAAAAATTACGCTAAAACGCTCACAATGGCGTTCGAATTGGGAATTTGTGGGTGAAAATGTCGTTTACGGCTCTTTTTGTTCACTGTTCGCAAAGCTAAAAAAGAGTTATTTATGCCACCGAAAAGTACAATTATTAAACCACGTCCGGAACTGCGACTGTTTTTGATCGTTTTTTGACAACTATCTATTTGACAGCACAATCGTGCGATTTTAGGTCTTATGCACCGGCTTAGCGTTCGAGTAGAGTGTGGGAATAGCGGCAATAATAACGATTTTGAGCTTTACGAACGCTTTAACAAAAGAGCCAACAATTGCAACGTCACCAATGCCCTCATTGCTAAACGAACGTACCTCAAGTCAAAAGCACGCAATGATTTTGCCAGCTCGATACACTAGATGTGCTCGGCGATAGAGTTGGCATGTCATCCGTCTTTGTTGTTCAGCCGACTGTAGTCGAGCGATTCCGCCATCACGACGGAGGTGAAACATCAATCTAGCGGTCTTGAGTGAATCACCCGCAATACTTACACGTTATTTTTTAACACAACATAACAAACGGTTTCGCCTATATATCCTCGAAGGGGTAAGCATAGGTGTATTCAACGCCTACATTTAAGTTAGTTTTTTTTGTTTGTGCCTTAAGTTTGTGTCGCTCGTTATTATTTTGACAGCTCGATACACTAGACTCAAGGGGGATCAAATGTAACACAAATACCGTCAAGGGTGATGAAATGAAATGATAGTTTTTTTAATGGTGATATAAGTATGTGTATGTACTCGTAAGTCCTGTCTTTTATTATTAGTGTTTACTGATTGATACACTAAGTATTTACATTTTCTCTTAGACTTCTATTATAACAATTGCATTTGACCATGTACATATTTAATGTCATTTTGGTATAATGATAAATGGAGGTCTGGTCAGGCCTTGCAGAAGATAATAAACTACTCGAAGTACTAACCCTGCGCAGACGTAGTCGCGGGCACCAGCTAGTTAAATATGATTTTGGTAAAATGAATATGCGATTTTTTTTAAATCTTACTTCACTACATTGCGAAGAAAGAGTCTCTTCTAATTACTTCTAGACGAAAACTTAATAAATTAATCATATTTGGCGGGACATAACTTTCACTGAATTTTAAAAAGTAACCGATATAAAAAACAAAAAAAAAACATTGTTTATATTATTAACTTGGTCCAATTCACTTGTTGCATTACATCGTCCACGCCGCTACGACTCAGTTGTCATAGTAGACGTTGCAGCACGCGCGTGAACCAATCCCTGCTTTCCTTCTGAATTTAAACCAATCACCGAACATGTCTATTTGTAACCTCGGAAGTAATTCGTATTTGGAATCATACGTCGCTTTTGTTTGAAGGACCACTTTTTGTGTGGAATTTGTTCGGAATTATGCTTCCTGACTTATTATTATTCGTAGAAGAGGAGGAATTAGACATGAGAGAGGATAATAGATTCAAGAGCTGTAAGAGTTCAGCTATTATATATATATTATTATATTTATATAGGATAGCTGTATCTAAATTTAGACTCACGAAAACTAAAAATAAGTCCTTCTTAGGCAATTGTGTACGTTTCTATAATAAAATCCCGAAAGACATTACTGAGCTCACTGAAGGGAAATTCAAGTTACGTGTCAAAAATATACTAATGAAAAAAGCCTATTATAAATTGAGTCACTACTTAGAAGACAAAGATGCCTGGAAGCTTTCCACTTCTGCCTAGTAGCCAACTATTGAATAAATTTGTTATTTTAATACTACTCATATGTAACCTCAATGTACAAAGACTTGAAAAAATAATGGCCCACGAGTTTCTTGCTGCTTCTTCTCGGCGGTGGTTCTTTTCCGAAGACAGCGGTAGAATCATTTAAACATTTTGACGTTCATAAGAGTGTCTATGATGCCTAAACTGAATAAATATTTTTTGAATTTTGAATTTTGAATTTTATAGCTTGAACAGAAGGAGTCTCATTTTTTTGGGCCAGAGGATTTAATAAAGCACAACGGTTTTGCGATGTTCCAGAGGATTCTTCTCGATTGATGCTCATGTGCGCTTCACGATCATAACCAACACTAGATGAAGGCAATATATGGGATTTCTTAGATTTTCTTCCTCCCTTGTAATGAACTTTGGACGGTTCAGTAGTTAAATACCTGGATGGACTAAGTAAAGGAGCTGCAACAGGGGTGGAAGTAACTTCAGTAAAGGACTTTTTATATGCAGGGAAAAACTGAGATGCTTCAGCATAAGAAATAGATAATTCTGACATACGGGATTTAATGTTATTTTGCCTTTGCATTTCAGGGCAGCACTTGCTATTAGCAAAGTGATTGCCACCACACCACAAACATTTTGCATCAACTTCATCCACGTGGCATGACTTTCCTAAGTGGTTAGAACCGCATTTAAAACAAGCAGGTTTTGACCGACACTGCGTCATGGTGTGTCCGTATCTACAGCAATGGAAGCACTGAATAGTCGGGAAGGCATAAGCAGCAACAGGGAAAGAGTGGTAACGTAGATAATCTCTAGAGGGTAAAATTTGACCATCAAAAGTCAAAACAACTGTTTGTGACGGTTTCCAGGTCACAACTCCGTCAATGGAAACTTTAAAATTGAGCCGGCGAACTTTTAAAATTGGACCACACTCTTCAGGAACTTTCATCTCGCTCATAACATCCTCTGGAGTCATATCCACTGGGATTCCGCGAATTATTCCCATCCGAGTAATATTCAACGACGGAATGAAAGCTCTGAGTTTGTTGTTAGGCAATGAAGGGGACTGGATGAAATTATTTGCTGAATTGGCGGAATAAAAGTTTAGAGCTGTACGATTGTGAACAACATTCTTTATTGAGCCATCGATGATTCCTTAAAATTCCCGGGCACGGCTAAAGAGAAATCTCCCAAATGTCACCGGGTGAAGGGATGTCCCAGCGGTAGGTGAAGTCTCTTCCCTCTGAACATGGACCGTAAAAGGGCCACGATCTATTGAGTCGTATAATTGCCGACCGATAGGTGTAAATGAAGACTTCTGCGAAGCTGCAGGGGGTCCGCTAGGAAGGGGGCTAGAGGAACTAGGGCAGAAAGAGTTGGGAGGACTACATTGTCCAGCCTGGAGAACAACGTCAGACGCATCTGTAAATTTACACGTAGTTTCATCGTGAACCATTTATTTTGTACGTGATCTTGAACGGTCACTACGGGAATCTTTAGTCACCTAACGCTTTTCAGACCGTCGTTTTCTGTTGACTATTTCAAAAGCCTTTTCGTCAACAGATGATGAAATTGATGTAAACGCCGCAGGGGAAGGCGGCTTGACAAAGTCCATGCCTCCACCAGGATTAGGGGGATCATTCATCACGCAATAATATACTAAAAACGCTAATGAAATGAACCTACTAACAAGTGATGTCTATAAACTAATGAAATGGAACACAAAAACCTATTCTGGGTGAGATTAATTAACAAAAATAAAAAATTTACCAAAATACCAGAAAATTCGCGTGTTTACGATTTGACGTTCCACCTCCGGCCCAAATTACATTAATTTAATCAAGATATCTAAGTAATATGCAGACATTCGTTGGAATCAGTGTGGCGGCTGCGATCTATCCAGCCGTTCGCCGCTCGAAGATGTGCTTGCAACTTTACCTTCTGTAGCCATAATACTGTTTACACCCGTTCGTAAACTAAGCCTAATACTTTTTCAGCGCTTAAAAAATGGTTTGATGTCCCTGAATCTGTCAAACCCGCGATGGCTGCGAGGTCGTTAGATGCCCACTTCTGCAGCTCAAATTTTCCTCGTCGGTGGACTGCATCTACTGCACGTGAGATCTCATTTTCCTTCTCTGCGCTCTCGAAGCTCTGTAAATAATCGTCCATATAATGGTTATTTATAATTGGACCTACAGCTTCCGGAAACTCAGCCTCGTGTTCCCGCGCATTGTAGTTTTGACATAAATTGCTGTGCTTGGGGAACACGTTGCGCCAAATAATACTGAGGTCATTCTGTATTCTGTTGGAGTGGCAGAGGGTTTATCCCTCCATAGAAATCGCAGTGCATCTCTGTCTTGTTCTCTAATTTTAATACGCAAAAACATATCTTTTATATCGGCTGCTACGGCTACTGGGATTTGTCTGAATCGCATGAAGACGCCCAGTAAAGATTGTAATAAATCTGGCCCTGTGAGCAGATAATCGTTAAAACAAACATTATGTGTGCGTGCAGCGGCGTCGTGAACAATCCTTACCTTATTGGGTTTCGACGGATTTAAAACCGGAAAATGAGGCAGATACCACGTCTGGCCACTAGGTGGCGCTGTCGGCGCGATTTCCGCGTAGCCATTTTCCAGTAACGTGGCTATTTGCTTTCCATAAGCTTGTTTTAGTACCGGATCCTTTAGAAGTCGTTTCTCTACGCCATCTAGGCGTTTTAACGTCGCTAGATAGTTGTCAGGGAATATTTTACCTGAATCTTTCCACAGGAGCCCCGTCTCGTACCCGCCTGTTGGTAGTGCACGCGTAGTTTTTTGCAAAATATCCAACGCGCGCATCTCTGGATCTTGCTTAGGTCTGCGTGGCTCAACTCCCAATGACTCGAGTTCAAAGTGCTCTTGAATTAAACTCTCAAGATGAGTGTCGGTACTTACGTGGTTGCACTGATGCTTCCATCCAGCTACGTGGCCTTTTCGTCCATGTAAGACCCATCCAAGAGGTGTGTGGGAAGCTACGGGTTGGTTCTTAGAGCCCCTACGAACTTCTGAAGCAACGAGCAGTGGCCAATTGTCTTGTCCAATCAAAATTGTAGGTGTACCTACCTTATACATCAGATGCTCGGTTATGAGCTCTAAGTGGCCGCAACCAACTAAAGTTTCCGTACTTACCGTTTGAGTTGAGAGGTCTAGGCTATCGATCGTGCGTGCTTCGATTTCTTGACCTTGTACAGCATACCTACATTTTATGTAAAACTTTACCCGTTGGGAACTCGCGTTATCAATGCACGCACCAGCAACAGGTTCAATAAAAAAAGGTTCGCTTGGACCCTCTGCGCCAATCTTACGTGCCAGCTCAGTTGTAATTAGTGTAACCGTAAGTAGTGTACCGTAAAGACACTTCCTCCTTCCAGAGGTAAGGTCTTCCCATGAACATGGTGCATGTAACTGCGCCGAAATATCGGGAGCTCATTCCACAACCTTACCTCGGTAAATATCCCGTTAATAATCATATAACTTTAGTCTTCCTAGGCATTAAAATTGACGCAAAATTACAATGGGGTCCTCATATAAATGCCCTGTCTGGGAGACTCAGTTCTGCTGCATATGCAGTACGTAAAATAAGAGAGCTAACAGATGCTTCTACGGCGCGGTTAGTGTATTTTGCATATTTCCACAGCGTAATGTCATATGGGATATTGCTATGGGGTTCAGCGGCTGATATAGAAACCATCTTTATCCTTCAGAAACGTGCTATTAGAGCTATATACGAAATGGGTCCCCGTGAATCTTTGAGAGATTTATTTAAAGAAATCAATATATTAACGTTGCCTTCCTTATATGTATTTGAAAATATAATGTATGTTCGTAAACATTTACATAAATATAAGTTAAATAGTGATCACCACACTTTTAATACCAGAAATACAAATAGGATAGCTGTACCTAGTTTTAGACTTGCGAAGACTAATAAGTCATTCCTAGGAAATTATGTGCGTTTTTACAATAAAATCCCAAAGCACATAACTGAGCTCACAGAGGGCAAATTCAAGTTGACTGTAAAAAACGTTTTAATAAAAAAAGCTTACTATAAAGTTCGACATTATATAGAAGATAAAGATGCTTGGAATACTCCACTTCTGGCAAGCTGTCTCTCTGCCACCCATAAAATGTAATATTTGTAGTACCTAAGTAGAAACATTGTAAACATCCATATAAAAAGAATGGCCCCGAGTTTCTTGCCGCTTCTTCTCGGTGGGTTCTATATATTTTGGAACGCGGCGGTAGAGTCTTTAAAGTACATTATAATGAAAAGTTGACGTTCATAAGTGCGTCTTTGATGCCTAAATTTAATAAATGATTTTGACTTTGACTTTGACTCCTTTAAGAGATTTTCGTAGTCGGGCACTGTTTTCAGTTTCACTAAAACTATCTTGTGACTCTACATAGGCTGCTATAAAAAATAGCCAGTCACTAGAGGTACCGTTAAAAAAGGGTAAGTCAAAACCATACCTGTTATTCTGTGAACGATTACCTCGAATCGCAGCCGCCAGGTCTGTCAGCGGCATGTTCCCTGTCTCCGGTGTGCGCGTCTCTGACGCGCTAATAGGCACCTCCGGCGCGCGCGTCTTTGACGCACCAGTCGTCCTGTATTGTCCTTGCAGCTGTGGTGATCTTGACGGAGTCAGCGTCGCTAAGTCAGCGGCGGCTGTCAAGCTCACAGGGCTGATGGGACGGCTTGAGTCATCCTGAATATCTTCCATCAAGTCTGCCTCGGCCTCTAGAAGGGCTAGTCTCACAGCTACGAGGTCGTACCTAGCCTGTGCTAGAGCCTTCTTTATCTTCTTACGTTCAAGAGCGTCGTTGGCGGCAAGGTCAGTTTGCCGCTCTTCTGTTATTGTTGACACCGACGCCGGTTGTGTGAGGGGAACTAGATCACTTAATTCACCTTGTGTGGTCGGCGATGTCAGCCACACGTCGCTCTTCGACGCTCCGCCTCTAGTTGCACTACGCGTACCTACCATTGTTTAAGCACTCGCGTCGCGGTAGGTACGTTGAATCAATAAAATAATGCTTCTGCCAATATTCACGTGGGCCCAATGCACTTCGAAAATACAACGTAAAGTATATCACTATGTGGACTGTAAGTAGTTAATTAGATCCGATAAACCACATTAACCAAGAAATCTCTACTGAAAAAAGCACAAGTTATTTAATATTTTAATTTACTATCTAGTCATGATATGATAAAATTAAAGTTAAGGAATGATAATTAATTGTAACATTTACGTAAATAAAACTTCTATTAAAACCCTTGTGTTAAGGTATTACTTGAGACCTATCAGGCCAGATTTTCTTCAAAAATCTTTTGAAGAAAATCTGGGCTTAAAAATAGGTTTGAATAGGATTGAATTTCATAAACCCTGGTTTTCATAACAATATTTTGATTGATTAGATAGGAACGCTCTTGCTACCTCGATATCAAAGAGCACATCTCTGTTTATCGATACTTATACCGTCGCGCTCGTCTTCCACGTCACTAATGTCACAAATGGAAGACGAGCGTTAAGTTGACTATAGACTATGTGAAGACCAAGCTGTTACAAATGCAGGATTCGTACAGTGCAGTGCAAATCCAAGTACAAACACCAAATATACTGCACTTTTAACGGATAAACCACACTAACCAAGAAATCTCTACTGATAAAAAGCACACGTTATTGAATATTTGAATTTAATCTAGTCGTGATATAATAAAATTAAGTAATGATAATTTATTGTAACATGTACGTTAATAAAACTTCTAGTAAAAGCCTTGCATTAAGGTATTAGTTGATACCTATTATCCAAAATTTTCTTCAAAACTCTTTTATTATCAATGTAAACGCTTTTTCCATGCGTTAAAAAAATGTAATCATGCATGTTTTGAATCATCATCTCACAAAACATAAGTACTTTCAATATGTAAGGTAAACGATATGTATTACTCTTAATAAATTATAATCTTTGTTATTTTAGAATGTGTTCTTCAATAAATGGATTAAGTTATCTTAAACTTGTGTTTAATTTCATAAACCCTGGTTTGCTTAACAATATTTTAATAGATCAGATGGGAATGCTTATTTCTACCTCGATATCAAACAGCACATTCCTATTTATCGATATTGATACCCGCGCGCTCGTCTTCCGCGTCACTAATGTCACACCTGTGGTGCGTTCGTTTAGCTCATAAGGGCATTGGTGGCGTTGTCATTGATGCCTCTTTTGTTAAAGCGTTCGGAAAGCTCAAAAACGTTAATTTTGCCACTTTTGCCTACGCCCTATTCGAACGCTGAACTGAGCATAAGACCTAAAATCGCATGATTATGCTGTCAAATACATAGCTGTCAAATAACGATCGCAAACAGCCATGCTCCGGACGTGGGTCAAAGATTGCACTTTTTGGTGGCAAAAATTCCTCTTTTTTTTAGCTTTCCGAACGCTGAACAAAAAGAGGCATGAACGACATTTTCACCCACAGATTCCCAATTCGAACGCCCCTTGTGAGCGTTTTTAGCCTTATTATCGTCAAAAACGATCATTAACGATCAGAAGTGATCTATTCGAAAGCACTAATGGAAGACAAGCGCGCGACTATGATCCGTCAAAGTGGATGGCACTGAAAAATTTAAACGTCCCGCTATCGTTCCGTTGTTTGCTTTAGTGATTGCCATCTCTCTTTATATATAGTCTGATTAATCTATGATTTTCAGTTTTGTTAATTCCAACCTATTATATTCTCTTTGATTCCAACGAATGCCTGCATATTACAGTCCCACCATCTTATCTGTTCAGGTGACAGCGTCGCTAGTGTAGAATTTTGGTATTGCAACCTAAGAAATTCACCAAGAAAAAAGAGAAACAAAACATAGGGCAGTCTTTCAAGCCACTCATTAATTTGCAAATTCTACAAAGAATCCTACTAATTTTATAAACGCCAAAGTTAGTTGGTATGTACACTGTAGTTCCAATTTTGCCCACCTGAACAGATAAGTTGGTGGCACTATACTTAGAATCTTGATTAATTTAATGTAATTTGGAAATGAGCTCAGAAATGAATACACATTTTGACCACTCTTTTGTTAGTATACATTATATAATCTGTGAATGTGGAGAAAAATTTCCATCGGAAAATGATTTGAAATCGCATTTGGTGAAAGAACACCCTCCCAAGCGCGAGCGGAAGGAATTCAAATGTGCAGTGGTGAGTACTAAAAAAAATATATTTAACTCACTCACTGGTGAATGCCCCAGTTTTTGATGATTGTTAGATTTATATACTAACAACTGACGCAACCAGCAAATTACTTATGCGCCTTACCGTAAGCACTGCGCCTGGCCTCTACACTTGGTGCGCTAGCCAAACCTTGTCATGGCACTGGATTACAGGGATGTTAGATGCCAACTCAGGAATTATGACATTGGCTCGTCAAAATTATGGTACTTTAGATAAAACTATGGTACGGTTTTCTGAGAGTCTATATTGGTCTATGACAACAACTATGTGTGTTATACCAGGATTTTATTTCACAACTTTTAACTCGATTCTGTGGTATCAGCGATAGCCAACTCGAATTAGGATTTGACCTGGAAAAAAATATAGGTATAAATTTTCCTTCGGAATTCCGTGGGGAAGGTCACTGGCAGTAACATTTGTTTTGCGTGATGATCGATCCGTTGCATTATCTGCCATCTTGACTTTAAGGATAAATTTTAGTTTATTGAATAACTCGTGTGCTTTCAATTAAAGACGAAATACGATTTCACAAAAGTTGTTTAAAATTAAATTGCCTACAATTTTGATTATGATATATTTACACATTAAAATAATCCTTGTGTAATAGCCTATCTAATCTGATAATAAACTTTTAGATAAAGTTCAATTTAAAAAAACTTAGAAGAAGAGGAAAAACTCAGACAAAATTTCAATCTTAAGTTTATTTTTGAAACATCAAAACCTAAATAAAACAATTATTTTTATTATAAAAATTGTTGAAAACTTACAATTAATAATCCGTGATCCGTTTGGGAGTTCTTTTTAGGACGTAGCTGCTCACTAAGACGGGATTTTATGAAATTCAACCCATAAGGGGTTTTTTGGGGTTGATAGTTTGTATGAAACTTTGTTACTGCGAGTGCTAAAAGTTTAAAATTTTGCATGGGGGTTCTTGTTTGGACCTAAGAGGCGAGTCTATTGCAAACTATAGGGGCACTCCTTCAAAATTTATTGGGTGAAAAAGCCAGTAACTGTCCAACCCGGGGATCCACCCAGGACCTCGAAGTTCTAAAACGGCACCTTTACCTCTATACCAAGACCAAGCGAGTGAAGCCGCTGGCGGGTCAGATAGTTTCATTATATAGATAGAGTGGTCATACCCTAGCTAGCGTAATATATACTGGATAAATCCAAAACTTAACATTTTCAGTGCGAGTCAACATTTAAAACCGAAGACTAATACATGGCTCATTATGAAAGTGCTCATATTGCTACCCGCTATGTTAATATGGAAGAACAAAGTTATGAAGACACTAAACCCGACTTGATAAACTTGGAAGCTGAAATGGAGAAGACGGCCGAAGATCAATACATGTTTAAAGTTGAGGCCCATATTGCTCACCCCAATATTAAGATGGAAGAACAAGGTGATGAAGACACTAAACCCGACTTGGAAGACTTGAAAGCTGAACTGGAGATGACGGCCGAAGACCAAAACATGTATAATGTTGAGCTTGAAGAAGTGAAGCATGATAAAGAAATGATGGATGGTGAAGAAGTGATCAAATATGAGGAAGTGGTACAGGATGAAGAAGCAATCAATGACGTGATAAGTGATGAACAGGTGACAGATGGTGAAACATTGACAGAGGAGAATGGAGGCCAAACGTTGCATATACCAGAGGACTATGGACAGGTAATTTTTAAGATAGATATTTTATTTATTGATAGGCGCAAACTGGATGTCACAATACAGGATTTATTACATTATTCCAATTGATACGAGGGTCATTTGAAAAGTTCTTAGCCTAACATACTTAATGAAACCACACGATTTTGAGTTTATTTTTATTTTTCAACATACTCTCCTTCGAGCTCAAAACACTTTTTCCATCGACTTTTCTTCTCAATAAACCTGGACGTTTTTTCTTTGATTTCTTCTCTCAAACGACGCAACAGGTTGCAATAGTAATCGGAGTTTATTGTTTCACCCTTATTTAAATAATCCACGAGAATTATACCCTTTGCATTCCAAAAAACGGATGCCATGACTTTGCCCGCCGATAAATCACCTTTGCCTTCTTTGGGGTGGGAGATCCTGCTCTTTTCCATTGTTTCGACTGTTCTTTTGTCTCGGGTGTATTGTGGTGAACCCAGGTTTCATCCATGGTTATAAATCTTTCAACAAATTCTATTTGGTCAGCTTCATATAACTCTAAACAGTCGCGAGAAGTTGTGAGTCGGTTGCGTTTATGTTCCACTGAAAGCAGTCGCGGTACCCACCGCGCAGTCACCTTAGTGAATACAAGTTCAGTAGTAATTATATGATGTGTTCGCTCAGATGAGATGCTTACAGTCTTAGCTATCTCCTCGACAGTCAATCTTCGATCAGATAAAATTAAATCACGGTTTTTTTCTTTGTTTTGATCAGTGGAAGCAGTCGAAGGCCGGCCACTACGGGGCTCGTCTTGAATGGTCTCACGACCATGTTTAAACTCTGCCACCCAGTTTTTAACAGTCGCATACGAAGGAGTGGTCTCTCAAAGTAGCAGACATGTCTTCATGTATAGCTTTTGGAGTTAAACCTTTCAAATTCAGGTATTTTATCACTGCACGATGTTCAATTTTATCCATTTTTAAAAATAGCTCAGACTTGACTTACGGTATCGCGTGTAAACGATCAATGAGTTACTGTGAATAAACTAAACTGTGCATACTTGTTGCTAAATAATGTAACTACAAAATGAGGGTAGTTATAAAAAAACCAATGACTTTAACCATGTTAGGCTAAGAACTTTTCAAATGACCCTCGTACAAAACAATATGGAATGTATGAACGGCCTTCTTGGTGCGAACACAACATGAACACATATTTGAAAAAATGATGAAAGTATTCCATGTGTTAAACCAGTGCCTCATTTACCTCCATACCAAATTTAATCAATCATTGCCCCTGCCGTTTGAGGGTGAAAGAGTAACAAAGATCCACATATCTATACATCCATACAAACGTTTGCATTTATAATATTAGTAGGATAATAATCAAGTTCTTTAAATAAAACTTCACCATTGCAAAATCACACTAAAAAGTAGGAAACAAGAAAATATTCTCATCTAAAATGGTACGTACCTACTTATTGCTACCTACACTACATACATAATGTATAGTCTATTGAAGAAACAACTTTATCATAATGTATTATAAGGTGTGTAATGTAAATTCATAGTGATGTTTAGAGTATAGCCGTTGTATGCCACTTTTCAATAAATCTCATGGTTGCCTATTCCAGTAAGAATAGATTGGTTTCGAGTTTCCATTCCTCAAAAGGAAAAAGGAACTCTGTTAGGTTCTTTGTTGTCCGTAACAGTATGTTTGTCAAGAGCCCTTTTCTCAAAAACGTGTATTATATCTAGTAATTGGGTCTGCCGTCTCTTTCAGGTTTAAAAAATGAAACTTGTAAGTCAACGCGATCAAAAGACACGACCGTTTGTGTCACATCTGATTTAACAAGGGAATCAAAACCTATAGAGCAATTGAACATGAAACATAGTGTTCCTTAATAGTTTTTGACGGGGATGACTTAGTAGGGTCGAAAGGGGTATGGAACTGGATGGAGAGTTTTTTGTTTTAGAAGTTACAGTTGTGAAATAAATGTATTTAGATAGTACATTAGCAAAACTGGCCAATTTCGAGTCGTACTCGCGCCCGAAGGGTTCCGTACCATATCTAAAAAAACGTGCAAAAAAAAAAAGGTTGGTTGTATGAAAGCCTTTCTTCAGCCTTTTGTATGGGAGACTCAACTGTCTAACTATCACCGTTCATGAGTCACAGCCTTGTGAGAGACGGTCGGACAGATAGACAGACAGAGGCACACCGGATTCTTAGTAATAGTAGTAGGTCTCGTTTTACCCTTTGGGTATGGAACCCTAGAAATGGTGTTCTTTAATAGTTTTTGACACGGATGACTTAGGGGCCGAAGTGGAGGTAAATAGATAACACTTTATTGAGATAACACATTTATGATTTAATATTAGAAAATTAAAAAACAATGCTAAAAGTAGGTATAGCAACAGGCGGTCTTATCTCTCAGAGCAATCTCTTCCAGACAACCCGTTTGCAGAGGAGTATTAAATAAAACATGGACGGTTATAATACAAAATCAGTAAATACATAAATACTATATTAAATAAACGAATACTAATGTACAAGTAAACAACATAGTTTTATAATATAATCCTTATAAAAAAAAACTAAACATAAAAAACAGTAATTAAACGATTAGAAATTCTAAATGATGATACCTAGTTAGATAATCAAAATCAAATCATCAATCAAAATTTATTTATTTGGAACCAAAACATTATTAAGCTACTTGGTTGAGCAGTTTCCTGCAACCATACAATAGGTAGGGAAGAATTATTGGTACCTGGGTTCCGTGGGTTATGTCGGGGGACTCTGGATCTGGTGGGAGCTGGTGACCGTGAGTCCTCGTTGGAGGCGTCCTGCTTTGGACGACGTGCTGAAGGGGCTGAAGAACTGTTGTTCACTTGGTTATAGTTTTTAGTGTCTTATTGATACACTGGTTCACGCACTCGCGTACGCGTATTTTACGTCGGTAAAATTTGGGGGCGTATCCGGGTCGTGGCGAAACGGCGGCGGTGCAGAGCGGATTTACGTGTAAACACGGGCTGATTTAGGAGGTGGTGTGTGGCCGTGCCGAACACACCCTAAAGGTCACTCGCGGCAAAGTCAATCGCGGTGACTCGCGCTGATAATGGCGGTTGCCATGCGGTCGCTACGCGGAGCGCAGCGGTACACGTCCGCCAGTTACGACTATAAAAGGGTGACTATTTCCGCTTCCCTTCAGCCGCTTGCTTCTAGTTATGACAGCGGCGGTGGGGCGCGCGGGCGCGAGTGCGCGCCTTGAGGTGACGTCACGCTTTCGCGTGAACATATTCCCCACGCGGCAAAGGTGTGGTGTGGTGGTCAATCGACAGTCAGGTGGTCGATCTTGATTTCCACCACTCGGGTGACGCCATCCCTTCATGGGTTCGTCTTGTTGCTCATGCGCCAGTGTAGAGGCGGCACCTGGTCGTCCACTATCAGTACCAGTTCCCCGACTTGAGGTGGGCTGGATCGGGGAGTCCGTTTGGAGCTGGTTTGGATGGTGTGCAGGTAGGGTTTGGACCAGGATCGCCAAAGGTGTTGGGATAAGGGTAGGACGAGCTTGAACCTTTTTGTGTGCAGAAATGGCTCGTCCTCCTACCGAATACTCAGGTAGGGCATTGAGCTGACGTTTTAAAAGGACATGACCCGCGGTGAGTAATTCAAATTCCGCGGGGTCAAAAAAGAGTGGGCTGAGAGGGCGTGCATTGAGCATGGCTGCAATGCGCGCTAAAAGAGCTGAAAGTGTAGGTGCGATATTGTTATTATTGGTTGCAAGAAAGTCTTGTATTTCCCTAAGTTCATTTCTAGCGCCTACATAAATTGTACCGCAATTATATCTAATTAACGTCGGTACACCGCGCCTAGAAACAAAACGCTGTAATGCCGCACGGAACGCTTTCGTGGATAACTCAGATACCGGTTCGAGATGGACCGCCTTCGTGGCTAGACATGTTATAACACAGAAGCAGCCTTTTAATTGCTTGGCGTTTCTAAGTGTACTGGATTTTATCAAAAATGATCCAGCAAAGTCCGTCGTGACTTTGCTAAATACGGGCTGAACGTTTACGCGGTCGGCGGGTAAGTCGGCCATGTACGGGGCCTTAGTTTTAGCGCGGAAACGTAAACATTGTATACATTTGTATACTCGATGTCGCATTACGCGACGAGCTGATAACGTCCAGAATTGCTGGCGTAAGGGTGAGTGCAGAATGTCAGCACCTAACTGACTTAAGGTGTTTGCGACGACAGTTTGTCGTCGTGTTGTGTGTGTGTGCTGAAGAATTGTGGGCAGGTAAAATGTGTGCGGATTATCTGCGTGCTGAGATTTGTGCTGATTAGCTATGAGCTGAGCTGATATGTGCTGATTCTTTGTGGGCTGAGTCGGTATGTGCTGAATGTGCCGTCCTAGTCATTGCCTAGGCGGCGGTGAAGGACGCGAGGTAGTGCGCGGTGGAGTACGACGGGAGTACACCATCTGGCCCGTATCAGGTGAGGGACGGCGCCGTGGTACCTCGCGCTGTTGTACCGGCAATAAGCGTACTGGTAATGCGTAGTATCTGGTACATACCCGAGGCTTGTGACCCTTTACATTACACCATGGGTAGCAATGGTTGTCACCATAGTGAGGTTGCGCGTTCGATCCCTGTTTGGGTCTTGGTGCGGAGCTGAAAGGTCGTGATTTCGAACCCTGCGCATAGCGCAGAGGTTGCGGGTTCTAAACCTGCTGAAGTGGGGGCGAGAAGCGCACGGGTATAGGCGCGGAGCTGAGAGGTTGTAGGTTCGAAACCTGCGCATAGTGCGGTGGCTGCAGGTTCGATACCTTCGCAGGTGGGGGCGAGAAGCGCGCGGGTATAGTCGCTGAGCTGAGGGGTTGCAGGTTCGAAACCTGCGCATAGTGCGGTGGCTGCAGGTTCGATACCTGCTGAGCAGATGACGAGAAGCGCGCGGGTATAGGCGCAGAGCTGAGAGGGTGCAGGTTCGAAACCTGCGCATAGCACTGCGGCTGCAGGTTCGATACCTGCTGGGTTGACTGCGAGGGGCGCGCGGGTATAGGCGCGGAGCTGAGAGGGTGCAGGTTCGAAACCTGCGTATAGCACAGAGGCTGCAGGTTCGATACCTGCTGAGTTGGTAACTTAGTTAGGGGGATGACCGAGTTTACCGTATGTGGCGCAGTTTTTACATCGTCATTGGTAGTTGATGCCCATGTTTTTTGTTCCAATTCTACAACGAGAATATCCTAGTAGGCGTCTATTGTCCTTCCATACTGCTCGTTGTAGAATTCCTCCTCGGCGTCTGATAAACCTACGGTGTCTAATATTATATAGTACGCTGCGTCAAATTTATCGCGAGTCAATCTTACGCCAGCTGCTCTGGCAGTGAATTCTGGGCTATAATGTTTTGATTTGCTGGACTTCAATGATAACGCTTCCAAATTAAGCTTAAGAATAGCGATCTGTTCCTCCCTAAATCTGGCTACCTGTGATTTTGAAGGCATCGTTAACGTCGAAAGCGAAGTCAGGCACAAGGACGCAAGCAAAATTAAAAGGAAATAAAAATATTAAAGTATTTAATCATAGGTGAAATTCCGCACCTTCTTTTTCGGAAGTCGGTTAAAATAACGCCTAAATTAATAACGCGTGTACGAAACCTTATGTGAGCTGATGGTTTAATTACTTAATTAATTAATTATATTCCGTAAATTTCGTTATGTTATTTACGTAAATTCTGTACGGAACCCTAAGACGTTTGTGCTAGTCTATTAGGTAAGAATAAAGTTCTTGAAATAAATTGGGCTGAATTCAAAACGTTCGACTATGGACGAATTATGATTATTTAATCTCAAGAACACAAGCACACCCGTTTAACAGTACTTAGTATAATTTTATAATTAAAATCAACAAAGTACCTGGCGTAGGTAGTTATTAGTACCTAGCCTAAGAATCTCCTTAATTACAAATCTTTCTTGCAAGCAATATCAATAACAATCGTATCGTAGCGCTAGGTTAATCCGTCAGGAATGTGAAACAACTCTCATGTATTCTGTGGCGCGCTTGTGTCATACGATGTCGTCCTAATTAGTGACAACGGGTCGATTTCGCTTGGCAATATGTTTGTTCCTGCCGAGTGGAATTTTTTGCTAGAAGCTTCTAAGTGATTTGTATGACGGAAAGGGATTTAAATTAAATTAATAAAATGAAGTTTGAGTTGTTTGGAAATTAAATAGGGCTGATAGGGGGGTGAAATGTGGACTGTATTTAGGGGGTAGGGGGTGATAGCACTGGTTTATCCGGCAGCGAAAGAAAATATGTTGCTGGATATCCGCGCTCGTAGGAAATGTGGTTAATCCGGGTATCCGGATATCCGGATATCCGGCTCGAAGGAAATATGGTTGAGCAGTTTCCTGCAACCATACAATAGGTAGGGAAGAATTATTGGTACCTGGGTTCCGTGGGTTATGTCGGGGGACTCTGGATCTGGTGGGAGCTGGTGACCGTGAGTCCTCGTTGGAGGCGTCCTGCTTTGGACGACGTGCTGAAGGGGCTGAAGAACTGTTGTTCACTTGGTTATAGTTTTTAGTGTCTTATTGATACACTGGTTCACGCACTCGCGTACGCGTATTTTACGTCGGTAAAATTTGGGGGCGTATCCGGGTCGTGTCGAAACGGTGGCGGTGCAGAGCGGATTTACGTGTAAACACGGGCTGATTTAGGAGGTGGTGTGTGGCCGTGCCGAACACACCCTAAAGGTCACTCGCGGCAAAGTCAATCGCGGTGACTCGTGCTGATAATGGCGGTTGCCATGCGGTCGCTACGCGGAGCGCAGCGGTACACATCCGCCAGTTACGACTATAAAAGGGTGACTATTTCCGCTTCCCTTCAGCCGCTTGCTTCTAGTTATGACAGCTGCAGGACAGCGGCGGTGGGGCGCGCGGGCGCGAGTGCGCGCCTTGAGGTGACGTCACGCTTTCGCGTGAACACTACTAACATATGAGAATCGATGACATCTGCAGAAGTGTATAACTGTGTCGCAGATGTCAACGCCCTCCTCCGGACACAATCGTACAGAAAGTTCTAGTATGTATACACATAATTGAATGTGAATAAGGTTACAAAACTAAATTAAATTTTGCAAAAATATATGTTTGAATCAGAGAGGAAAGGTGTGAGTTGAAAATAAAAGAGTGTGTTTACGCCAGGGAGTATGTGTATTCGAGTGTGTGTGTGTGTGTGTGGGTGTGTGTGTGTGTGAAGCTAATTATTTCAATACTATCAAGAGATTTAATAATATATTATTATAATACAATTAGATTAGTAACAGTTACAGTAAAAGATAGATTTTTTCACCCTGACTGTGAGTTTGAAGTGACGTAGCAGCACGCTGTATTTCCAGTGGCAGAGAATTCCACAAACGGACGAGCTTGGTACGAAATTCGGAGACATGGTCATATTTGAGCAAGCCGAATATAAACCTAATACAAAAAATTTAAACACTCTCAATTTTATTTAGCTGATCCTCTGAGATATCGAGATAGTTTGGTATAACTTTGTATGTATTATTTTTGTTTCTGACTCCCGTTGGGAGATGGCAGAGGTCGCTGAGCACAATAATAGTTTAGTAAACTGCACGGATTTAGAAACTAAATCCGTGGTAAGCTGTTTATTTCATACTTATAGAATAGTTTTTATATCAAATAAGAATATTTTCGTTTATCTTACTTTTATGAGCGTTGTCTAATCCCATGTTGAGGCTACCCCAATATCATTTGCGAACTCAGTTCTCGAATTTGTTGACGAATAGTACCTAGGACAGACAGTCAAACTAGGCAGGTCCAACTTCGGGAAAGAGGTCAATCGTACAGAATAACTTGTATATCACATAAGAATATTTTCTTGTTTATATACCGACTTCCAAAAAGGAGAAGGTACTCAATTCGACAGTTCTTTTTAAAGTTTGTTACCTCTTAACTTTCGATTGGGTGGACCTCATTTTTTTTTTGTTTGAAAGCTGGTGGCGACGCTCGCGTGTTCGGTACGCTCCATCTGCCTTTTCTTTCATAATCTGAGCCTTTCACAGATAACTATTAATTATTTCACTTATATAATTTTTAATCAACATAATAACTTTACATGTGACTCGGAACACAAAACTTCGACTGTCATTCGCTTGTGTTGCCAGTATTTATTTAAATTAGTTTCTGTTTTATTTGTAAAACTACATTTAGAAGGTCTAGGGGTTAGTGATGTAACGAAAGTTTGTTTTTTAATATCGCAAATGCGGATATTTTTTTATAAGTCTCGCTCGCACGGTTTTTATTCCAAAGAAACCTCAAGACTTCTTAGAAAATACTTTTTATGTCAGGTTTTTAATAAAGTTAAAAGTGCGAATACTTGTCTCGTTCGCACCATTTTTAGGGTTCAGCACCTCAAAAGGTAAAAAGGGAACCTTTAAAAGATCACTCTCTTGTCAGTCTGTCTGTCCGTGTATCACCACCGATTTTCTCAGGAACGGGTGGACCTAGCAAGTTGAAATTTATACCAGATATTGAAGTCTATAGTCCCTATTAGGTGTATAAAAATCAAGGTCCGTCTTTTTCGCGAAATAGTGTCAGTACCAAACTTTACCTTAATTTTCAACTTTTTTTATTTTTCGGTATAAGTCTAGGTCAACCTATACCCAAAACCTATAATACCCTATAGGTTTTGGGTCGAAAACCCATAATATGGTAGTTCCCGTTGACCTAGAATCACTAAATTTGGCAAAAAGCTAGGTCTTATAGAACAAATTAAGGAAAAAAAAAATATGGGCCTCTAATCTCCAAAGTCTGTGAAGAGAAAAATCTGAAATAATTTGTTACCTACAAATTTGTACGGAACCCGAGATGGGCGAGTCTGATGGAATGTTCTATATGTTAATCTAGATTAAAAACTACCTGTGTGCCAAATTTTATTCAAATCAGTATAGTCGTTTTTGCGTAAAGGAAAAATAAACATCCATACATACGTACTTCTACTCTCACAAACTGTCGGATATATGTGTGATAATTAGAAAAGTAGGATACCATTAAAATATTAATCAAAAACAAATAAACAATGAATTGTGATATATTTACCGAACCTTCTTTATTTATTGAAATTTATTTAGTTATTAATAACCATTATTTTATCCATAACCCCTCACCAGTCGATTGTCAATATAACAATGAAATTTCTATTGTGTCTGGGTCGTTCGACTGATGAAGTAATATATTACTTTAGTACTGTATGTTACAAAAGAACGTTTAACTTTCCAATATTATAACAATTTGTTACAAAAATGAGGGAGTTAATTTTTCAATGTCTAGTAACTCTACACCCACACAGATGCACGTGTACGTACAGTGCAGTGGCTCGTTGTCACGCACACATAACTAAAGAGTTACTTCCAAAAAGGAGGTACTCAATTTGACAGTTTTTTTTAATGTTTGTTACCTCTTAACTTTCGATTGGGTGGACCTCAAATTTTTTTTGTTTGAAAGCTGGTTCTTCCCGTGTGGTCCCATTTAAATTTCATCAAATTTGGTCCAGTAGTTTTTGAGTTACACTGCAATAACTGGTTTTTACCAAAGTAATAGAATAGAAGTCGATATAACATTTTTCAAATTGCACATGTTGCTTTTATGAGCGTCATTTTGCAGTAGTCGAATATAAGTTTTTGAACTTATATTTGTTTAATTAGAGCCATAATATTTAAATGCTTTCTTAATGTACGGAACCCTTAGTGCGCGACTCCAACTTGCACTTGGCAGATTTTTTAATTCTACAGATTACGTTATGTGTAATGTAGACCTTAATTCATAATACTTGAACTATTTGCTTCAGGTACTTGTACGTATGATGGCTGATTGCGAATCTGCGACAAAAAGAAAAATGGAAAAACTTAACACGATATACACTGGAACAAAACCATATAAATGCAATACGTGTCATTATAAATGCTCTAATGCCAGACGCTTGAAAACACATATTAGAATGCACACTGGAAAGAAAGCTCATAAATGTAATGTGTGTGATTATGAATCTGCAAAAGCAGGTAACTTAAGAAGTCATATTAGAACACACACTGGAGAGAAACCTTATAAATGTAATATGTGTGATTATGAATCTGCAGAAGCAGGTAACTTACGAAGTCATATGAGAACACATACTGAAGAGAAACCTTATAAATGTAATATGTGTGATTATGAATCTGCAGAAGCAGGTAACTTACGAAGTCATATGAGAACACATACTGGGGAGAAACCTTATAAATGTAACATGTGTGATTATGAATGTGCACAAGGATTTCACTTACAAAGGCATATGAGAACACATACTGGAGAGAAACCTCATAAATGTAATATGTGTGATTATGAATGTGCACAAGCAGGTAACTTAAGAAGTCATATTAGAACACACACTGGAGAGAAACCTTATAAATGCAATATGTGTGATTATGAATCTGCAGAAGTAGGTACCTTACAAAGGCATATGAGAACACATACTGGAGAGAAACCTTATAAATGTAACATGTGTGATTATGAATGTGCACAAGCAAGTAGCTTACGAAAACATATTAGAACACATACTGGAGAGAAATCTTATAAATGCAATATGTGTGATTATGAATGTGCAGAAGCAGGTAGCTTACGAAGTCATATTAGAACACACACTGGAGAAAAACCTTATAAATGCAATATGTGTGATTATGAATGTGCACGATCAAGTAGCTTACGAATACATATTAGAGCACATACTGGAGAGAAACCTTATAAATGCAATTTGTGTGATTATGAATGTGCACAAGGATTTCAATTTCAAAGGCATATGAGAACACATACTGGAGAGAAACCTTATAAATGTAACATGTGTGATTATGAATGTGCACAAGCAAGTAGCTTACGAAAACATATTAGAACACATACTGGAGAGAAACCTTATAAATGCAATATGTGTGATTATGAATGTGCAGAAGCAGGTAGCTTACGAAGTCATATTAGAACACACACTGGAGTAAAACCTTATAAATGCAATATGTGTGATTATAAATCTGCAGAAGCAGGTAACTTACGAAGTCATATGAGAACACATACTGGAGAGAAACCTCATAAATGTAATATGTGTGATTATGAATCTGCAGAAGCAGGTAACTTACGAAGTCATATGAGAACACATACTGGAGAGAAGCCTCATAAATGTAATATGTGTGATTATGAATGTGCACACGCAAGTAACTTACGAAGTCATATTAGAACACACACTGGAGCGAAACCTTATAAATGTTACATGTGTGATTATGAATGTGCACAAGCAAGTAGCTTACGGAAACATATTAGAACGCACACCAGTGAGAAACCCTCTAACTAATGCAAATATATTAGGTTTTACAATACAGAAAATCTTCTTACTGTGACTCTGACCGAAATCGGCAAAACCACGCCGAGTCCGCATGCTCTAAACTGCGCAGATATTCCTACGGCTTACACATGCTAGCCTGCTAGCGCGGTCATGTTAGTATATGCCCCTCTCGGATTGCTGAGCCACTGCACCATAAGAGCGAAGATAATACTGCAGAGTGTCACGATATCTTGGGACGAGCCGATCCCGACAGAAGAGAACGAGACATTGGCCGCTTGGTTGGGCCAACTCTCCGGCCTTTCCTGCCTGCGGCTAGAGCGACGATCATTTTTTAATTTAAAATAAATAAATAAATATATGTACTTATTTTATTCAATGTTCAATTACAACCATCTTTACAGGAATGTCCTTTTTTTTTTTTTTTTTTTTTTTTTTTTTTTTTTTTTTTTTTTTTTTTTTTGACGTGGGGAAATGCTGTTACGCATTGCCGTATGCGGGGGGGCATACGGGGTATGACGGACTCGGCTAAAGGCGCCCATACCGTCTAAATACCCCACGGTGTTCCAGCGTCTTCGACTGATGACGGGGGGCGTGGGACCGAATTATTCTACCACAGCCCCCGTCGACGCCGCTGCCCGCTGTAAAGTGGCGGGCCCTCCTCGGTGAGGGGGGTTATGGGAACACCCCTCCACCTCGTGTGATGCCCCCCGAACACGGAGGAGGCATCAACATCGCGAAAGGACCTATCTCTGAAGGGTGCCGGATGCCCCCGCATCCGACGGCCCAGGCCCTCTCAGCGGAGACGGAGTGCGGGCTCGGTTAGCCCGCACCCGTGTCCGCGCTCTCCGGAGCGGAAGAGAGAGAGGGTCTCTCTCCCTCTCACGCTCCGCCGCCTCCCTCCGCGAGACAATAATCTCGCAGAAGGAGGCTTACAGGAATGTCCTAATACAACAGTAAACAAGTATACGTAGTGTCAAATTATACATAGATTATAATTTAATTCGAAATAAATAACGACATGTCAAAAACTTAAATTAATTAACGAAACTTAAGTAAATTAATTTTTAGAAATAAAAAGTAAAATTAAATGTAAACCCTCAGATTATGAAACAAAAGGCAGATGGAGCGTACCGAACACGCGAGCGTCGCCACCAAAGCAAATACAAACCCGCGCTAGTGCTATACGCGATTTGTTCGAAGCAACACGTAACGAATGGTTCGTAATTTTAAAGTAAAAAATACCGTCTTGTGTTGTTAATTAAGTAATAATTACACTTTAAAAGTTGTTCCCAAAAAGAAACAAAAAGAAGATGGAATATCCTTTCACAGATAACTATTAATTATTTGACTTAAATAATTTTTAATTAACATAATAACTTTACATGTGACTCGGAACACAAAACTTCGACAGTCATTCGCTTGTGTTGCCAGTATTTATTTAAATTAGTTTCTGTTTTATTGGTAAAACTATATTTAGAAGGTCTAGGGGTTAGTGATGTAACGAAAGTTTGTTTTTTAATATCGCAAATGCGGATATTTTTTTATAAATCTCGCTCGCACGGTTTTTATTCCAAAGAAACCTCAAGACTTCTTAGAAAATACTTTTTATGTCAGGTTTTTAATAAAGTTAAAAGTGCGAATACTTGTCTCGTTCGCACCATTTTTAGGGTTCAGCACCTCAAAAGGTAAAAAGGGAACCTTTAAAAGATCACTCTCTTGTCAGTCTGTCTGTCCGTGTATCACCACCGATTTTCTCAGGAACGGGTGGACCTAGCAAGTTGAAATTTATACCAGATATTGAAGTCTATAGTCCCTATTAGGTGTATAAAAATCAAGGTCCGTCTTTTTCGCGAAATAGTGTCAGTACCAAACTTTACCTTAATTTTCAACTTTTTTTATTTTTCGGTATAAGTCTAGGTCAACCTATACCCAAAACCTATAATACCCTATAGGTTTTGGGTCGAAAACCCATAATTTGGTAGTTCCCGTTGACCTAGAATCACTAAATTTGGCAAAAAGCTAGGTCTTATAGAACAAATTAAGGAAAAAAAATAATATGGCTCTAATCTCCAAAGTCTGTGAAGAGAAAAATCTGAAATAATTTGTTACCTACAAATTTGTACGGAACCCGAGATGGGCGAGTCTGATGGAATGTTCTATATGTTAATCTAGATTAAAAACTACCTGTGTGCCAAATTTTATTCAAATCAGTATAGTCGTTTTTGCGTGAAAGAAAAATAAACATCCATACATACGTACTTCTACTCTCACAAACTGTCGGATATATGTGTAATAATTAGAAAAGTAAGATACCATTAAAATATTAAACAAAAACAAATAAACAATGAATTGTGATATATTTACCGAACCTTCTTTATTTATTGAAATTTATTTAGTTATTAATAACCATTATTTTATCCATAACCCCTCACCAGTCGATTGTCAATATAACAATGAAATTTCTATTGTGTCTGGGTCGTTCGACTGATGAAGTAATATATTACTTTAGTACTGTATGTTACAAAAGAACGTTTAACTTTCCAATATTATAACAATTGTTACAAAAATGAGGGAGTTAATTTTTCAATGTCTGGTAACTCTACACCCACACAGATGCACGTGTACGCACACATGACTATAGAGGTGGCGACACTAGCGAGTTCGGCGCGCTACATCTGCCTTTTTTTGTTTCATAATCTGAGTGTAAACCAAAATTACATTACTACAAATCAAGTAAAGTCAAAGTAAAATAACATCAAATTCAAATTAAATCAATATTAAACCAAAATTAACTTAAAACTAAATCAAAATCTAAATTAAATTAAAATCAAAGTTCACATAAAATTAAATTAAACTAAAATTTACCGATAACATATTTCAAATAATACAGATTTTTAGAATTCCGTGACTGCAAGCAAATATGTCAGTTCTTTCGGCAACCTGATATAATAGACGCAACATTCGTACCAAAGGTGACATCGCTAATGAGTTGGTTCGAGCGCGGGGCACCACGAATAATTTCGGTCGGCGACGCCGCACCACGTACTCGTTAGGCACAAACAGCCCCATTAATGACAATATGTCCGAATTCGAGATGCTGCCTCGCAATACTCTCATCATATAATATGCAAGTGCCATATCTCTTCTTGTTTCCAATTTGTTGTATCCAACCATGCCCAAAAATAACAGAGTTATACATCAACGGATAAAAGGGGTAAACACCATATAATCGTAGGTATAACTCCTAGTAAATTTATTTTGTATGCGTTCTAACATGAGCCTGTATTTCTCTTCATGCGGAGCCCATATCTCGGCGTTATACTCGAGACGGCTTCTAACTAGAGCGTTATACAAAGCCGATATTGCTTTTACATTTGTGAAGCCTTCCATTCGACGCAACACAAATCTTAAAATTCTAAAAGCCTTTTTACAAACTTTTTACGGACATTTGCTTTAGAAACAAAGGAATATGGTATGCCGTCAATACCCGGAGCAGAATCTTTAACGGATTTCAAAATGTTTTCCAACTCATAAAGTGTAAACGGTTGATCGAGGGGATCATTAGAAAAGGGATTAGAAAGAGATGGTAATTCTGAATGATGGGGACAATAATGAGGGGCCAATTTGTCCATAAATGCATTAGCCTAAACTTGGGAAGGGCAACAACTACGATAAGGAACACATTGAGACCGACGATACCTATGTATTTTTTCCAGATAAGAGATGAAGGAGTATTGGTATTGCAAAATGACTTCCAACCATTACGTTTTTTATCATGAAAGAGACGCTTGGATTTTGCAATCATTTTATTCAATTAAGACAGACAAAAGATAGCTTCTGCATCATTGCGAGATCTAACGGCTTCAGAGCAATCCTTATCTTACCATGGAGGAGAAGGAACTTTGTCTGGATGAGATTTCTTAACCCGGAAAGTCATATGAGCACATTCTACTAGAGATCGTACTAACATCTCAGAACAGGTTTTAATGTAATATAATGTAATGTAGGGAATTTATAAGAGGTAAAGTTAAGGCTTTGGATTCAGTACGATCATTGAACACATCCCAGATCGAACTGTTATTGTCAATTATATATTTAAGAAGGGGAGAATTAATTGAAGCAGGACGGGAATGTTTTTGCAAGATTCGTAAAAGAATTTGAAAATGGTCACTACCATGAGTAGACGGGAGAACACACCAAGACATAAGTGACCCGAGCTCAGGAAAACATAAAGAAAGTTCCACTGCACTAGTAAACTCATTAGGACGAGTTCTTCTCGTAGCGGAGCCATCGTTAAGGATGCAGAGATTAAGACTATCTAATGAATCTAATAAAAAACCATTAGCATCCGACAAACCGCACCCCCATACCGTATGATGACAATTCAGATCACCTAGAATAAGAAGGGGCTTAGGAAGAGACATAATTACTGAACTTAAATTTCGAATAATAGATTTAGAAGGATGAGGAATGTATATAGCGACAATTGTATAGTCGTTGATGCCTGCAGCAACAGCATCAAAGCCATCATTATGAAAATGGATAGAAATACTTGAAAATATTATTTTTAATAAATAGTGCAACACCACCAAAGCCATCCTGGCGGTCGCTTCGAACGTCATCATAGCCTGACAAGCTACAAAAGGAATCAGGTCTAAGCCAAGTCTCTGAGATGGCCAAGACGCTTTGTTCATGTTTATTTATTAAAAATATCAAATCAGACTTTTTGTTGCAAATACTATGACTGTTCCATTGAAGGATCCTGTCAAAGGGACCCATTTTGAAGTAGGGAAATAAGCGAATTTAAGTTGAAGGCAGCGTTGGACGGTGAATTACTTGAAGAGGAGCTACGAATAATAATAAGTCAGGAACAGTAACTGCTTTAAAAAAATGACCCAACAAAAGTCGTGTTCAGTACGTCATCAGTCGGACATTTTTCTTGCAAGCGAGCACACGTGAAATCTTCGCATACATTTTATTTTTTATCATTGTGAACTACAGCTGTGAATCATCATGCCAGCATGTGTTGTGAAGTGGTGCAGGATCCATACAAGATTAAAATGTCCAGGAATCACTATTATTAGTAAGTAGTAGCAAAATTATAATTATATTCAAAGATGTACAAACCGAGATGGTCAATACTATGCAAAATAAAGTCAGTCTATTTTTGATTAATGTATATATTTTTACAGAACTGAATATTGAAATGTAACAGCAATGTATTTTGCTTATTTAGTTTTAGCTTAGTTTTATTTTCATATCCTTGCCGATCCAGTGCAGTAAAATAAATGCCTCTCTGCACTTAAGCTAGAGAGACAAGAGTATGACTAGACGCCTGTGAAATCCAGCATTATATACTTACTCCGTTGATTTTGAAGAAATAAATAAAAAACAAATTGAAAGAAATTGTATACCTATGTACCATGTTACACAAATCTGCAGTACCTCCCAGTCTGTACAGTTAGTACCTACTGTTTTTTTGTTTATGTTATTATGTATATCAAATCTTATTTTAAGTAAACTTATCATTTTTACGCTGATGATTCGTCCCAAAATAAACATCAACATCTCTAAAAAATACTACAGAAAATGAACGATTAACAGTAATAACCGATACAGTAATTACCTACAGTTGCATAGTATAGCATTAATAAAATAGTTCATTGCTTGGTTGAATCACGTAAGTACGTTTAATTTTTCAAGCTAATGAAAATTCACTCTTTGCAAATTTTGAAGTGGTTTACTTGAGTTGCTCATAAAACTGTCAGTAATATCAACACAATGCTTTTCTAAAATAATTGATAATGAAGGTATTCTGCGACCACTGAAAAACGTCCACCAGGCAAATAACGAATATCCTATCCTACTTCCTACTTATATCCCACTAATATCATAAATGATGTGAAAGTTTGGATGGATGGATGGATGATTTTAATGAATGTTTGTTACTCAATAACGGCAGAACGGCTGAACAGATCTGATTGAAATTCGTCACAGAGATAGATTATAGTCTGGAATTGCACATAGGCAAATTTTCATCATCATTATCATCTATCACCACGCGGGTGAAACGGCCTAATATTTTTGGGTACAGCATAGACAAAATAACAAGTTCTCCGCCGATGCCAAGATCATAATGATGACTTTCTTTCTGACAATAGAGTTCTGTCAAAATATAGTGCGTTCGAATAGCCCCAAGTTGGCGAAAAATTACGCTAAAACGCTCACAATGGCGTTCGAATTGGGAATTTGTGGGTGAAAATGTCGTTTACGGCTCTTTTTGTTCACTGTTCGCAAAGCTAAAAAAGACTTATTTATGCCACCGAAAAGTACAATTATTAAACCACGTCCGGAACTGCGACTGTTTTTGATCGTTTTTTGACAACTATCTATTTGACAGCACAATCGTGCGATTTTAGGTCTTATGCACGGCTTAGCGTTCGAGTAGAGTGTGGGAATAGCGGCAATAATAACGATTTTGAGCTTTACGAACGCTTTAACAAAAGAGCCAACAATTGCAACGTCACCAATGCCCTCATTGCTAAACGAACGTACCTCAAGTCAAAAGCACGCAATGATTTTGCCAGCTCGATACACTAGATGTGCTCGGCGATAGAGTTGGCATGTCATCCGTCTTTGTTGTTCAGCCGACTGTAGTTGAGCGATTCCGCCATCACGACGGAGGTGAAACATCAATCTAGCGGTCTTGAGTGAATCACCCGCAATACTTACATGTTAATTTTTTACTACAACATAACAAACGGTTTCGCCTATATATCCTCGAAGGGGTAAGCAGCGGTGTATTCAACGCCTACATTTAAGTTTGTTTTTTTTGTTTGTGCCAAGTTTGTGTCGCTCGCTATTATTTTGACAGCTCGATACACTAGACTCAAGGGGGATCAAATGTAACACAAATACCGTCAAGGGTGATGAAATGAAATGATAGTTTTTTTAATGGTGATATATGTGTATGTACTCGTAAGTCCTGTCTTTTATTATTAGTGTTTACTGATTGATACACTAAGTATTTACATTTTCTCTTAGACTTCTATTATAACAATTGCATTTGACCATGTACATATTTAATGTCATTTTGGTATAATGATAAATGGAGGTCTGGTCAGGGTGAGGCCTTGCAGAAGATAATGAACTACTCGAAGTACTAACCCTGCGCAGACGTAGTCGCGGGCACCAGCTAGTTAAATATGATTTTGGTAAAATGAATATGCGATTTTTTTTAAATCTTACTTCACTACATTGCGAAGAAAGAGTCTCTTCTAATTACTTCTAGACGAAAACTTAATAAATTAATCATATTTGGCGGGACATAACGTTCACTGAATTTTAAAAAGTAACCGATATAAAAAACAAAAAAAAAACATTGTTTATATTATTAACTTGGTCCAATTCACTTGTTGCATTACATCGTCCACGCCGCTACGACTCAGTTGTCATAGTAGACGTTGCAGCACGCGCGTGAACCAATCCCTGCTTTCCTTCTGAATTTAAACCAATCACCGAACATGTCTATTTGTAACCTCGGAAGTAATTCGTATTTGGAATCATACGTCGCTTTTGTTTGAAGGACCACTTTTTGTGTGGAATTTGTTCGGAATTATGCTTCCTGACTTATTATTATTCGTAGAAGAGGAGGAATTAGACATGAGAGAGGATAATAGATTCAAGAGCTGTAAGAGTTCAGCTATTATATATATATATTATTATATTTATATAGGATAGCTGTATCTAAATTTAGACTCAAGAAAACTAAAAATAAGTCCTTCTTAGGCAATTGTGTACGTTTCTATAATAAAATCCCGAAAGACATTACTGAGCTCACTGAAGGGAAATTCAAGTTACGTGTCAAAAATATACTAATGAAAAAAGCCTATTATAAATTGAGTCACTACTTAGAAGACAAAGATGCCTGGAAGCTTTCCACTTCTGCCTAGTAGCCAACTATTGAATAAATTGGTTATTTTAATACTACTCATATGTAACCTCAATGTACAAAGACTTGAAAAAATAATGGCCCACAAGTTTCTTGCTGCTTCTTCTCGGCGGTGGTTCTTTTCCGAAGACAGCGGTAGAATCATTTAAAAATTTTGACGTTCATAAGAGTGTCTATGATGCCTAAACTGAATAAATAATTTTTGAATTTTGAATTTTATAGCTTGAACAGAAGGAGTCTCATTTTTTTGGGCCAGAGGATTTAATAAAGCACAACGGTTTTGCGATGCTCCAGAGGATTCTTCACGATTGATGCTCATGTGCGCTTCACGATCATAACCAACACTAGATGAAGGCAATATATGGGATTTCTTAGATTTTCTTCCTCCCTTGTAATGAACTTTGGACGGTTCAGTAGTTAAATACCTGGATGGACTAGGTAAAGGAGCTGCAACAGGGGTGGAAGTAACTTCAGCAAAGGACTTTTTATATGCAGGGAAAAACTGAGATGCTTCAGCATAAGAAATAGATAATTCTGACATACGGGATTTAATGTTATTTTGCCTTTGCATTTCAGGGCAGCACTTGCTATTAGCAAAGTGATTGCCACAACACCACAAACATTTTGCATCAACTTCATCCACGTTGCATGACTTTCCTAAGTGGTTAGAACCGCATTTAAAACAAGCAGGTTTTGACCGACACTGCGTCATGGTGTGTCCGTATCTACAGCAATGGAAGCACTGAATAGTCGGGAAGGCATAAGCAGCAACAGGGAAAGAGTGGTAACGTATATAATCTCTAGAGGGCAAAATTTGACCATCAAAAGTCAAAACAACTGTTTGTGACGGTTTCCAGGTCACAACTCCGTCAATGGAAACTTTAAAATTGAGCCGGCGAACTTTTAAAATTGGACCACACTCTTCAGGAACTTTCATCTCGCTCATAACATCCTCTGGAGTCATATCCACTGGGATTCCGCGAATTATTCCCATCCGAGTAATATTCAACGACGGATTGAAAGCTCTGAGTTTGTTGTTAGGCAATGAAGGGGACTGGATGAAATTATTTGCTGAATTGGCGGAATAAAAGTTTAGAGCTGTACGATTGTGACCAACATTCTTTATTGAGCCATCGATGATTCCTTAAAATTCCCGGGCACGGCTAAAGAGAAATCTCCCAAATGTCACCGGGTGAAGGGATGTCCCAGCGGTAGGTGAAGTCTCTTCCCTCTGAACATGGACCGTAAAAGGGCCACGATCTATTGAGTCGTATAATTGCCGACCGATAGGTGTAAATGAAGACTTCTGCGAAGCTGCAGGGGGTCCGCTAGGAAGGGGGCTAGAGGAACTAGGGCAGAAAGAGTTGGGAGGACTACATTGTCCAGCCTGGAGAACAACGTCAGACGCATCTGTAAATTTACACGTAGTTTCAACGTGAACCATTTATTTTGTACGTGATCTTGAACGGTCACTACGGGAATCTTTAGTCACCTAACGCTTTTCAGACCGTCGTTTTCTGTTGACTATTTCAAAAGCCTTTTCGTCAACAGATGATGAAATTGATGTAAACGCCGCAGGGGAAGGCGGCTTGACAAAGTCCATGCCTCCACCAGGATTAGGGGATCATTCATCACGCAATAATATACTAAAAACGCTAATGAAATGAACCTACTAACAAATGATGTCTATAAACTAACGAAATGGAACACAAAAACCTATTCTGGGTGAGATTAATTAACAAAAATAAAAATTTTACCAAAATACCAAAAAATTCGCGTGTTTACGATTTGACGTTCCACCTCCGGCCCAAATTACATTAATTTAATCAAGATATCTAAGTAATATGCAGACATTCGTTGGAATCAGTGTGGCGGCTGCGATCTATCCAGCCGTTCGCCGCTCGAAGATGTGCTTGCAACTTTACCTTCTGTAGCCATAATACTGTTTACACCCGTTCGTAAACTAAGCCTAATACTTTTTCAGCGCTTAAAAAATGGTTTGATGTCCCTGAATCTGTCAAACCCGCGATGGCTGCGAGGTCGTTGGATGCCCACTTCTGCAGCTCAAATTTTCCTCGTCGGTGGACTGCATCTACTGCACGTGAGATCTCATTTTCCTTCTCTGCGCTCTCGAAGCTCTGTAAATAATCGTCCATATAATGGTTATTTATAATTGGACCTACAGCTTCCGGAAACTCAGCCTCGTGTTCCCGCGCATTGTAGTTTTGACATAAATTGCTGTGCTTGGGGAACACGTTGCGCTAAATAATACTGAGGTCATTCTGTATTCTGTTGGAGTGGCAGAGGGTTTATCCCTCCATAGAAATCGCAGTGCATCTCTGTCTTGTTCTCTAATTTTAATACGCAAAAACATATCTTTTATATCGGCTGCTACGGCTACTGGGATTTGTCTGAATCGCATTAAGACGCCCAGTAAAGATTGTAATAAATCTGGCCCTGTGAGCAGATAATCGTTAAAACAAACATTATGTGTGCGTGCAGCGGCGTAGTGAACAATCCTTACCTTATTGGATTTCGACGGATTTAAAACCGGAAAATGAGGCAGATACCACGTCTGGCCACTAGGTGGCGCTGTCGGGGCGATTTCCGCGTAGCCATTTTCCAGTAACGTGGCTATTTGCTTTCCATAAGCTTGTTTTAGTACCGGATCCTTTAGAAGTCGTTTCTCTACGCCATCTAGGCGTTTTAACGTCGCTAGATAGTTGTCAGGGAATATTTTACCTGAATCTTTCCACAGGAGCCCCGTCTCGTACCCGCCTGTTGGTAGTGCACGCGTAGTTTTTTGCAAAATATCCAACGCGCGCATCTCTGGATCTTGCTTAGGTCTGCGTGGCTCAACTCCCAATGACTCGAGTTCAAAGTGCTCTTGAATTAAACTCTCAAGATGAGTGTCGGTACTTACGTGGTTGCACTGATGCTTCCATCCAGCTACGTGGCCTTTTCGTCCATGTAAGACCCATCCAAGAGGTGTGTGGGAAGCTACGGGTTGGTTCTTAGAGCCCCTACGAACTTCTGAAGCAACGAGCAGTGGCCAATTGTCTTGTCCAATCAAAATTGTAGGTGTACCTACCTTATACATCAGATGCTCGGTTATGAGCTCTAAGTGGCCGCAACCAACTAAAGTTTCCGTACTTACCGTTTGAGTTGAGAGGTCTAGGCTATCGATCGTGCGTGCTTCGATTTCTTGACCTTGTACAGCATACCTACAGTTTATGTAAAACTTTACCCGTTGGGAACTCGCGTTATCAATGCACGCACCAGCAACAGGTTCAATAAAAAAAGGTTCGTTTGGACCCTCTGCGCCAATCTTACGTGCCAGCTCAGTTGTTATTTGTGTAACCGTAAGTAGTGTACCGTAAAGACACTTCCTCCTTCCAGAGGTAAGGTCTTCCCGTGAACATGGTGCATGTAACTGCGCCGAAATATCGGGAGCTCATTCCACAACCTTACCTCGGTAAATATCCCGTTAATAATCATATAACTTTAGTCTTCCTAGGCATTAAAATTGACGCAAAATTACAATGGGGTCCTCATATAAATGCCCTGTCTGGGAGACTCAGTTCTGCTGCATATGCAGTACGTAAAATAAGAGAGCTAACAGATGCTTCTACGGCGCGGTTAGTGTATTTTGCATATTTCCACAGCGTAATATCATATGGGATATTGCTATGGGGTTCAGCGGCTGATATAGAGACCATCTTTATCCTTCAGAAACGTGCTATTAGAGCTATATACGAAATGGGTCCCCGTGAATCTTTGAGAGATTTATTTAAAGAAATCAATATATTAACGTTGCCTTCCTTATATGTATTTGAAAATATAATGTATGTTCGTAAAAATTTACATAAATATAAGTTAAATAGTGATCACCACACTTTTAATACCAGAAATACAAATAGGATAGCTGTACCTAGTTTTAGACTTGCGATGACTAATAAGTCATTCCTAGGAAATTGTGTGCGTTTTTACATTAAAATCCCAAAGCACATAACTGAGCTCACAGAGGGCAAATTCAAGTTGACTGTAAAAAACGTTTTAATAAAAAAAGCTTACTATAAAGTTCGACATTATATAGAAGATAAAGATGCTTGGAATACTCCACTTCTGGCAAGCTGTCTCTCTGCCACCCATAAAATGTAATATTTGTAGTACCTAAGTAGAAACATTGTAAACATCCATATAAAAAGAATGGCCCCGAGTTTCTTGCCGCTTCTTCTCGGTGGGTTCTATATATTTTGGAACGCGGCGGTAGAGTCTTTAAAGTACATTATAATGAAAAGTTGACGTTCATAAGTGCGTCTTTGATGCCTAAATTTAATAAATGATTTTGACTTTGACTTTGACTCCTTTAAGAGATTTTCGTAGTCGGGCAATGTTTTCAGTTTCACTAAAACTATCTTGTGACTCTACATAGGCTGCTATAAAAAATAGCCAGTCACTAGAGGTACCGTTAAAAAAGGGTAAGTCAAAACCATACCTGTTATTCTGTGAACGATTACCTCGAATCGCAGCCGCCAGGTCTGTCAGCGGCATGTTCCCTGTCTCCGGTGTGCGCGTCTCTGACGCGCTAATAGGCACCTCCGGCGCGCGCGTCTTTGACGCACCAGTCGTCCTGTATTGTCCTTGCAGCTGTGGTGATCTTGACGGAGTCAGCGTCGCTAAGTCAGCGGCGGCTGTCAAGCTCACAGGGCTGATGGGACGGCTTGAGTCATCCTGAATATCTTCCATCAAGTCTGCCTCGGCCTCTAGAAGGGCTAGTCTCACAGCTACGAGGTCGTACCTAGCCTGTGCTAGAGCCTTCTTTATCTTCTTACGTTCAAGAGCGTCGTTGGCGGCAAGGTCAGTTTGCCGCTCTTCTGTTATTGTTGACACCGACGCCGGTTGTGTGAGGGGACCTAGATCACTTAATTCACCTTGTGTGGTCGGCGATGTCAGCCACACGTCGCTCTTCGACGCTCCGCCTCTAGTTGCACTACGCGTACCTACCATTGTTTAAGCACTCGCGTCGCGGTAGGTACGTTGAATCAATAAAATAATGCTTCTGCCAATATTCACGTGGGCCCAATGCACTTCGAAAATACAACGTAAAGTATATCACTATGTGGACTGTAAGTAGTTAATTAGATCCGATAAACCACACTAACCAAGAAATCTCTACTGAAAAAAGCACAAGTTATTGAATATTTTAATTTACTATCTAGTCATGATATGATAAAATTAAAGTTAAGGAATGATAATTTATTGTAACATTTACGTAAATAAAACTTCTATTAAAACCCTTGTGTTAAGGTATTACTTGAGACCTATCAGGCCAGATTTTCTTCAAAAATCTTTTGAAGAAAATCTGGGCTGATAGGTTTGAATAGGATTGAATTTCATAAACCCTGGTTTTCATAACAATATTTTGATTGATTAGATAGGAACGCTCTTGCTACCTCGATATCAAAGAGCACATCTCTGTTTATCGATACTTATACCGGCGCGCTCGTCTTCCACGTCACTAATGTCACAAATGGAAGACGAGCGTTAAGTTGACTATAGTCTATGTGAAGACCAAGCTGTTACAAATGCAGGATTCGTACAGTGCAGTGCAAATCCAAGTACAAACACCAAAGATACTGCACTTTTAACGGATAAACCACGCTAACCAAGAAATCTCTACTGATAAAAAGCACACGTTATTGAATATTTTAATTTAATCTAGTCATGATATAATAAAACTAAGTAATGATAATTTATTGTAACATGTACGTTAATAAAACTTCTAGTAAAAGCCTTGCATTAAGGTATTAGTTGATACCTATTAGTCAAAATTTTCTTCAAAACTCTTTTATTATCAATGTAAACGCTTTTTCCATGCGTTAAAAAATTGTAATCATGCATGTTTTGAATCATAATCTCACAAAACATAAGTACTTTCAATATGTAAGGTAAACGATATGTATTACTCTTACTAAATTATAATCTTTGTTATTTTAGAATGTGTTCTTCAATAAATGGATTAAGTTATCTTAAACTTGTGTTTAATTTCATAAACCCTGGTTTGCTTAACAATATTTTAATCGATCAGATGGGAATGCTTATTTCTACCTCGATATCAAACAGCACATTCCTATTTATCGATATTGATACCCGCGCGCTCGTCTTCCACGTCACTAATGTCACACCTGTGGTGCGTTCGTTTAGCTCATAAGGGCATTGGTGGCGTTGTCATTGATGCCTCTTTTGTTAAAGCGTTCGGAAAGCTCAAAAACGTTAATTTTGCCACTTTTGCCTACGCCCTATTCGAACGCTGAACTGAGCATAAGACCTAAAATCGCATGATTATGCTGTCAAATACATAGCTGTCAAATAACGATCGCAAACAGCCATGCTCCGGACGTGGGTCAAAGATTGCACTTTTTGGTGGCAAAAATTCCTCTTTTTTTTAGCTTTCCGAACGCTGAACAAAAAGAGGCATGAACGACATTTTCACCCACAGATTCCCAATTCGAACGCCCCTTGTGAGCGTTTTTAGCCTTATTATCGCCAAAAACGATCATTAACGATCAGAAGTGATCTATTCGAAAGCACTAATGGAAGACAAGCGCGCGACTATGATCCGTCAAAGTGGATAGCACTGAAAAATTTAAACGTCCCGCTATCGTTCCGTTGTTTGCTTTAGTGATTGCCATCTGTCTTTATATATAGTCTGATTAATCTATGATTTTCAGTTTTGTTAATTCCAACCTATTATATTCTCTTTGATTCCAACGGATGTCTGCATATTACTTAGAATCTTGATTAATTTAATGTAATTTGGAAATGAGCTCAGAAATGAATACACATTTTGACCACTCTTTTGTTAGTATACATTATATAATCTGTGAATGTGGAGAAAAATTTCCATCGGAAAATGATTTGAAATCGCATTTGGTGAAAGAACACCCTCCCAAGCGCGAGCGGAAGGAATTCAAATGTGCAGTGGTGAGTACTAAAAGAAATATATTTAACTCACTCACTGGTGAATGCCCCAGTTTTTGATGATTGTTAGATTTATATACTAACAACTGACGCAACCAGCAAATTACTTATGCGCCTTACCGTAAGCACTGCGCCTGGCCTCTACACTTGGTGCGCTAGCCAAACCTTGTCATGGCACTGGATTACAGGGATGTTAGATGCCAACTCAGGAATTATGACATCGGCTCGTCAAAATTATGGTACTTTAGATAAAACTATGGTACGGTTTTCTGAGAGTCTATATTGGTCTATGACAACAACTATGTGTGTTATACCAGGATTTTATTTCAAAACTTTTAACTCGATTCTGTGGTATCAGCGATAGCCAACTCGAATTAGGATTTGACCTGGAAAAAAAATATAGGTATAAATTTTCCTTCAGAATTCCGTGGGGAAGGTCACTGGCAGTAACATTTGTTTTGTGTGATGATCGATCCGTTGCGTTATCTGCCATCTTGACTTTAAGGATACATTTTAGTTTATTGAATAACTCGTGTGCTTTCAATTAAAGACGAAATACGATTTCACAAAAGTTGTTTAAAATTAAATTGCCTACAATTTTGATTCTGATATATTTTTTCCTTAGATTGATATTTTCCGATTTATACCCAAAAGAGGGGCCGAATTTTTGTTTGATTAACAACTCGTTTATTTACAATTTTACATGATTTTTTTTATAAACAAAATCATTGTTTAATTGACAACTTGTTCATTTTCAATTTCACATAATTATGGTATGCATAACATCGCTGCTGGATTACTCTTATTTACCCCGAGTCTTGAATTTCAAATCAGTTTTGTTCTTAGATTATGGCTTCTGCTACTAATTGTGACTATTGTCACAATTCTGCCAGTGTCCATAGTGCTAGTTTCATAAACCATCAGGAGAATTAGCAATTGTTTAATAATATGACTGGTGGTGCATAGGGAATGTCGTTCTCACACTGAGACATAAGCACAACATAATAATAAGCTCAATGAAAGTGAGGATATGAGCCTGAACTAAGGAGGATTAATGCTGCTTGCTGCTGAGTTCATGTTGAATGGACCAATTTGATCTAAACTCTGTTCTAAAAATTTTCAGCATTATTCTCCAGCATCTCTGGATGCTATCTATTGCTTGTGAAAGAACTTGGATACACTTCTGTATATGTAAGTGATGTTCATACAAATGTCCGAATGGAGCTGGCTCTTAATAAATTTCAGTGAAAACTGTGATCAGAACAAGTTTTCTCTTCTGCTGGCTTACTTTGCAACAATATAAGATCTCTGTTAAATTACTAAAGTTTAGATGTTCTTTTATTATTACAATCGTTTTATAACAATTTTTTTTATATAAATAATAATATGAAAGAAGTCAGAAGTTTTAAACATATTACATTGTAATTATGTATGTAGGTATAAGTAAGTTTATACTGTTTAAGGCTGTTATTGAAACATTTTTTTTACCTTAAATCTGAACTGACTGCAACAAAAAAAATGTGAAATAACTTGTTGAAGTTGGTACCATGATAGTTCAAAAATACCTATTATCACAATATTGCATGGTACCAACTTCAATAAGTTATTTCACACATTTTGGTGTTGGAAGTTGGTTCCATTTATTGGTAAAAAAATGTTTTCAGCCTTTTTAGTGGCCCTTGCTAATATCACTAAAATACAGGGATTCCTGGTTCTTGTAAGAGAAGTGAATTTGTAATCCTAAATCGCTATTTAACTTAAATTAATGTATGTTACTGTACATAATTGTACAGGTTCATACATTAATGCGCTGGGTTGGAAGAGTACTGAAGAGAATATTGTCTATCTTGAGTGTAAGCTTCCTTATTCAGGAGTACTAGTAGGTGCCCGACAGGTTACTGCATAAAATTCTGCAAAATGCTTCTTGGGTCTTCGTCTAGTTCAACACTATGTTGAGCGGGGAAAGGGGGTCAGGGCTATGCCCTCTGCCTCTGGCTCGTCTCCGTCCACAGCGGTGGATGGGTCATTTGATTGGTGGCTTCATGGGTTTGTTAACGAAGTGGTGGTCACTGAAGTCGGAGTCACCAGTTGAAACCCCTAGTGACCCTAGAGGAAGCCCAGCGAGCCGATCAGCGACCACGATAGTGACCACCGGCGGAAGCACCCTCGCTCTTTTTCTTCTTCGTCTTTGTCTATCCCTACTGGGATGAGTTCTCTGGGAGTGGGCTTCATTTTGCGTGTCCCGCGAGCGTCGGGAGGTGTTGCGTGTAGAGGCGCGATGCCCCTGAGGTGTGGCACAGCCCACCAGCGGTAAGTCGTTGGTGTACCACGCATAGAGCATTGGGAAGAGATAGCTCCCCTGTGGTACTCCGGCTTTGACTGGTTTCTCAGTGGATAGGGTCTCCTCGACTCGAACGATGATTCTTCGGTCCGTTAAAAAGACTTTAGGGTTATGATCGAGTGAGATTGCAGAAGAGAAGAAGAGAGCACGAACGCAGGCGTATGATGCCCGCGCGCGCCCTCTGCGGTCCCTTTTGGTAGTATTGGTGATTCCGCCCTATTGGACGGTATGGGTGTTGAGGCCGACCTCTGCTTGTTTTATGGCGCTGTTGCGCCTGGTCCGCTTCCTGCGCCACTTCTGTGGTAGCGGCTCACCTCTACCAGTTGGGAGGTTAGCCGCCGGTGCAAGGGATATTGTAGGGTGAGGTGGTGCGCTCTCAGTGCACGTCTGTACTTGTGCACGAGACCCTACCACCTGTCGTTCTTGTTTTTGTTGCTGTTGTTGAGCTTTGTTTAGGGAGCCTTGGGGGGCTACTCTGGGGTAGGGTACCCTGAACCTTAAGCCCCCCTCCTTCGTGCCTCCCTCCTTCGTGCCTCCCTTAAGTACTGCGGGCAAGTGCGGCTGCAGGTGACGTGCTTGCCCCTGCAGTTCGTACACTTCGGCGGTTGGTTCGGATCGCGGGTACAGTCGGCCGCGAAGTATTCTCCCGCGCACTTGACACAGCGCGGGGGGCGGTGGCAGCCTCCTGAGGCGTGGCCGAACGTCTGGCAACGGTGGCATTGAGGTACCAACGACTTTTTTTGGTCGTTGTTGAGCCGGTCTAGGAGGACGTAATAAGTAGGCCCTCCTTTGCTGCCTCTTCGTGGTAGGATTTCTTTGGCGTACTTCGTCACGAAGCCTTTGGCCTCCAGTTCCGCGATTAAGTCTGCCGGGTTGACGCCATAGGGAAGTCCCTTGATGGCGACCTTGGTGGGGAGATCTGCGGCTACTGCATAACAATGCCATGCGACTCCCTTGTCGGTGGCTGCTGTTTCAGTCAGGGCCCTCTGTACGGCCCTGAATTCGTATGTGGTCTTGGCTGTGAAACGGAAGCTCCTCCCTACGGGCTTCACGTTTAAGGCGTGTCCAAGTTGGCGTTTCAGCTGCTTAAATATATTAACCCAGTTTGGCAGTGACTCAACAATTATTGGTGGGTATCCCTTGGGAGCTGGGGCAGGTGTGGATGTTGTCGCGCTTCCTGTCATAGCAAGATGACTGTGTGCCCGGTAAATAATCATACTAAAATAAACACACGACAAAGAATATAAAGAAGAACACGTGGATGAAACAATGAGTCGACCACCAACGCACGCAATTTAGGCAACATTTGGTGCTAGGAGGCTTTGCCTCATACAAGGGTCCGTTCAGTTACCCTCTGATCGACTATGGCTCCAGTCAGAGCGCAGTACCGTGTTTACTGCGCCCGGGTCTTCCCTTTACTGAGATATTGCGTATATTTATACAAGTTATCTCTCTCATTGGGTTCCTGGTCAGTACAGTTTACCCCAGGAATGACACCAGCTGGACATGGGGTGTTCCCCACGAGGACCTCCACCATCCCCATAGTCCTGCCCAATATGCTCCAACAACATAGCCGATCATTTTGCTATCCCCTGTTGGTTACACCCGGATATGGATGCTCAGGGGGTGCATTCGCTAGCTCTTCAGTCCAATATCCTTTACTACCAGTTAATGTACATTGTACGCAATCATTGGACTATGCCTAACCGTAAAACGTGACTCGTTAACGGTCGTCTCATTATCACATCACACGGTTCTTGTAGAACTAGGAATCATGAGCTAAAAGCACTTACCAGGACCTCTGCTGGTTGTTTTCCATCGAGACCTCAGCCAGTGCCTCACACGTGCTTACCCATCCGCCATTTTTCTCCGTCCCGCCTTCCTGCCGGCACGCCATTTCGTCGTCTGCCCCAGAGATGCGTTAGCATCTGCTCGTCTGTGCCACAGAGTACCTGCGTCAAATCACTTACAAAAGGCAGAGTTGCCATAGTGCAAAAATAGATTGACAATAAGGATACAGTTACACTCACCAATTCGTTAACGGAAACTCGCGCTGCGCGCGACAGATGTTGACGCATCGGTAGGGGCCTGTCTCATCGTGGGGGAGTTTGGCCTTGGCGCTGCTGGCGAAGTTAGCGCTGCTGCGTATGAGCGCGCTGCTTCCACCGGTGGTGTGGGTAATGGGTCAACATCAGTATCATCGTCTTAGTCGACCGTGATATTGGCGGGCCTGCCCTCTGACAATGACGTGTTTGCGGAACATGATGAGTCGTCGCAACCCATCTTCGTGGTGCCACTATGTAGAGGCGTCCGTGGGGTTTCAGCCTCGGGCGTGCGCTTAGGCACACCGCGACTGAGTCCTAGGTCGGTGACCTGCTCTTGGCTCGTGTCTCTATTTGACCCATTCTTCTTGGAGGGCCTGCCCGGATTGACAGATGTTGGATACGGCGAGTCGGGTCCGGTTTCCCATCTGTCGGTGGGCTCAGCCACCGATGGAGCGAGTCCTGCTCCGCCCTCTGCCGCTTCGATGGCTCTAGCCTGATCGATATAGGCTATGTCTTCCTCTTGGACGAGGTAGTCTTACTTACTAAGCTAATATCTAACTTATTAATTTCAAACTTAATCTATTTAACGAGCGACGTCCTGTACAATAATGTTTTTAATAGTACGTTCCTAACCTCCGGCGAAATTCGGACATTGACCTTAGAGCGTGTTGTAGTATGAACAACATTTTTAGTAAGGTTTGAAAAATGTTCGGTACCTAAATTGTAATCGAAATTTTATAAACAAAAATTATAATAAAATTGGAATAATAATAATTGCTTTTATAATTTCAATATTATGGAGTACTAATAAACTTAAAAATTTCGTGTATCCTGTAATATTGTTAATATTGTTTACCTATTACCATTATAAGTCATGGTAAGTATGTTACTTTAGGAATAAAACCACTTCTATATAATGCATAAGTACTACATTTATTATATTGGTGTTGTTCTTGTGACTCTGCCACAGAGACAATAAAACTATCAACAGTTTTGTCGATACTGTGATAAATATCCATATATCAATAGAAAAACGTAACCACAAAACAACTCAATAACAAATTAAATCAAACGTTTTTACTGCAAAAATTCACATTCGCAGTCTACAGCGGAATGAAGCCGGCAGCGGAACTTGTTGAAACAAGTTTGCCGCCCCTGGCTGGCAGCGGGTCGTGCGCATTCCCGTACCACGAAATCGTAACGACAGGGAATACGATAAATTATGAATGGCAATGAATGGGCAGCGACACTAGAAACTTGTATCGTTTTGTTTTTTTGCTAACATAATACTTAGGCGTCAATGTCCGAATTTCGCTGGAGGTTTGAAACGTACTATACAGGGACGCGTCTATTGACTTAACTATGTGTTCACCATCACAACACATCACATAGTAGAGAAACAGTTAAACTATTGTTATTAACTGGCAAAACACTCACGTTAGGGATCGAATGTCGTCTCTTCAGGTTTCCAGCATATCGGATGCTTGTTTTCAGGGCAAGTGCGCAACACTCTTTATAAGAGGTAACACAAGCCCGGCTCGACTTATTCAATACCTACCTAATATGGATATTTTGTTGGTTTATAATATTAATATGTGTTAAACTGAGAGAAGAGAATCTATATACACACATCAACATGGTCTAGGGGAGATATTTCAATTAAACATTAATAACTAAAATTCTATTAACTTTTTGTTAAGACACTTACACATTAAAATAATCCTTGTGTAATAGCCTATCTAATCTGATAATAAACTTTTAGATAAAGTTCAATTTAAAAAAACTTAGAAGAAGAGGAAAAACTCAGACAAAATTTCAATCTTAAGTTTATTTTTGAAACATCAAAACCTAAATAAAACAATTTTTTTTTTATAAAAATTGTTGAATACTTACAATTAATAATCCGTGATCCGTTTGGGAGTTCTTTTTAGGACGTAGGTGCTCACTAAGACGGGATTTTATGAAATTCAACCCATAAGGGGTTTTTTGGGGTTGATAGTTTGTATGAAACTTCGTTACTGCGAGTGCTAAAAGTTGAAAATTTTGCATGGGGGTTCTTGTTTGGACCTAAGAGGCGAGTCTATTGCAAACTATAGGGGCACTCCTTCAAAATTTATTGGGTGAAAAAGCCAGTAACTGTCCAACCCGGGGATCCACCCAGGACCTCGAAGTTCCAAAACGGCACCTTTACCTCTATACCAAGACCAAGCGAGTGAAGCCGCTGGCGGGTCAGATAGTTTCATTAGAAAGAAAGAAAGAAAGAAAGAAATAAGTTTTATTCCAGACAACGCACATCATCACAGCATACAATAATAATAGTACTAATTTACAGTGTTTACCCGAAGGAAAACACTTTGGTAAACAATTCGCAATGCTGCGCGATGTCAAGAATGAGTCCCGTCTCAGCATAAAGCTGGGAACAAAAAGAATGACCCCAGCGCTGGTTTTCAGACAGACCGTTTTCATTATATAGATAGAGTGGTCATACCCTAGCTAGCGTAATATATACTGGATAAATCCAAAACTTAACATTTTCAGTGCGAGTCAACATTTAAAACCGAAGACAAATACATCGCTCATTATGAAAGTGCTCATATTGCTACCCGCTATGTTAATATGGAAGAACAAAGTTATGAAGACACTAAACCCGACTTGATAAACTTGGAAGCTGAAATGGAGAAGACGGCCGAAGATCAATACATGTTTAAAGTTGAGGCCCATATTGCTCACCCCAATATTAAGATGGAAGAACAAGGTGATGAAGACACTAAACCCGACTTGGAAGACTTGAAAGCTGAACTGGAGATGACGGCCGAAGACCAAAACATGTATAATGATGAGCTTGAAGAAGTGAAGCATGATAAAGAAATGATGGATGGTGAAGAAGTGATCAAATATGAGGAAGTGGTACAGGATGAAGAAGCAATCAATGACGTGATAAGTGATGAACAGGTGACAGATGGTGAAACATTGACAGAGGAGAATGGAGGCCAAACGTTGCATATACCAGAGGACTATGGACAGGTAATTTTTAAGATAGATATTTTATTTATTGATAGGCGCAAACTGGATGTCACAATACAGGATTTATTACATTATTCCAATTGATACGAGGGTCATTTGAAAAGTTCTTAGCCTAACATACTTAATGAAACCACACGATTTTGAGTTTATTTTTATTTTTCAACATACTCTCCTTCGAGCTCAAAACACTTTTTCCATCGACTTTTCTTCTCAATAAACCTGGACGTTTTTCTTTGATTTCTTCTCTCAAACGACGCAACAGGTTGCAATAGTAATCGGAGTTTATTGTTTCACCCTTATTTAAATAATCCACGAGAATTATACCCTTTGCATTCCAAAAAACGGATGCCATGACTTTGCCCGCCTATAAAACCACCTTTGCCTTCTTTGGGGTGGGCGATCCTGCTCTTTTCCATTGTTTCGACTGTTCTTTTGTCTCGGGTGTATTATGGTGAACCCAGGTTTCATCCATGGTTATAAATCTTTCAACAAATTATATTGGGTCAGCTTCATATAACTCTAAACAGTCGCGAGAAGTTGTGAGTCGGTTGCGTTTATGTTCCACTGAAAGTAGTCGCGGTACCCACCGCGCAGACACCTTAGAGAATCCAAGTTCAGTAGTAATTATATGATGTGTTCGCTCAGATGAGATGCCTACAGTCTTTGCTATCTCCTCGACAGTCAATCTTCGATCAGATAAAATTAAATCACGGTTTTTTTCTTTGTTTTAATCAGTGGAAGCAGTCGAAGGCCGGCCACTACGGGGCTCGTCTTGAATGGTCTCACGACCACGTTTAAACTCTGCCACCCAGTTTTTAACAGTCGCATACGAAGGAGCGGACTCACCCAAAGTAGCAGACATGTCTTTATGTATAGCTTTTGGAGTTAAACCTTTCAAATTCAGGTATTTCATCACTGCACGATGTTCAATTTTATCCATTTTTAAAAATAGCTCTGACTTGACTTACGGTATCGCGTGTAAACGATCAATGAGTTACTGTGAATAAACTAAACTGTGCATACTTGTTGCTAAATAATGTAACTACAAAATGAGGGTAGTTATAAAAAAACCAATGACTTTAACCATGTTAGGGTAAGAACTTTTCAAATGACCCTCGTACAAAACAATATGGAATGTATGAACGGCCTTCTTGGTGCGAACACAACATGAACACAAATTTGAAAAAATGATGAAAGTATTCCATGTGTTAAACCAGTGCCCCATTTACCTCCATACCAAATTTAATCAATCATTGCCCCTGCCGTTTGAGCGTGAAAGAGTAACAAAGATCCACATATCTATACATCCATACAAACGTTCGCATTTATAATATTAGTAGGATAATAATCAAGTTCTTTAAATAAAACTTCACCATTGCAAAATCACACTGAAAAGTAGGAAACAAGAAAATATTCTCATCTAAAATGGTATGTACCTACTTATTGCTACCTACACTACATACATAATGTATAGTCTATTGAAGAAACAACTTTAACATAATGTATTATAAGGTGTGTAATGTAAATTCATAGTGATGTTTAGAGTATAGCCGTTGTATGACACTTTTCAATAAATCTCATGGTTGCCTATTTCAGTAACAATAGATTGGTTTCGAGTTTCCATTCCTCAAAAGGAAAAAGGAACTCTGTTAGGTTCTTTGTTGTCCGTAACAGTATGTTTGTCAAGACCCCTTTTCTCAAGACCGTGTATAGGTATATCAAGTTGAAATTTATATCTAGTAATTGGGTCTGCCGTCTCTTTCAGGTTTAAAAAATGAAACTTGTAAGTCAACGCGATCAAAAGACACGACCGTTTGTGTCACATCTGATTTAACAAGGGAATCAAAACCTATAGAGCAAATTGCATGATTCTAGATTCCATGACCAAGATTCGAACAGTCGAAGTGTGCGCTTTACATATTCCATTGAACATGAAACATAGTGTTCCTTAATAGTTTTTGACGGGGATGACTTAGTGGGGTCGAAAGGGGTATGGAACTGTATGGAGAGTTAGAGAAGTTATAGTTGTGAAATAAATGTATTTAGATAGTACATTAGCAAAACTGGTTAAGTTCGAGTCGAACTCGCACCCGAAGGGTTCCGTACCATATCTATAAAAACGAGCAAAAAAAAAAATTTTTGTTAAGCCTTTCTCCAGCCTTTTGTATGGGAGACTCAACTGTCTAACTATCACCATTCATGAGTCACAGCCTGGTGAGAGACGGTCGGACAGTTAGACAGACAGACGCACAGCGGATTCTTAGTAATAGTAGTAGGTCTCGTTTTACCCTTTGGGTATGGGAACCTTTGGGAACCCTAGAAATGTTTCTTGTTCTTGTTCTTGTTCATAGTGGGGGCGATAAGTCCTGCACTGACGTCCCGCTTGGGGTGTATTGTGCATTTCCCGCGCCAGCCTCTACCGGAACCATCCCAACTCCTTCATATAACGGAGTATGGCCTTGGGTTGCTGGCACAACTGCTCCAGTGATGTTGGTGGTGGTTGAGCAGGTTCTGCAACCATACGATAGTTAGGGAATAATTATTAAGAGGGAATAGGTTAAGGTTATAATGGTATGTAGGTTTAGCTAAGAATGTGGGGTACTTACGGGAGGTCGGGGCTCTGGGTAGTGCGGGTTGATGACCTTAAGAGTCCTCGGGGTAGGCGTCCTGCTGTGGACGTCGTGCTGAAGAACTGGTGTCTGTATCCCTTGGCGTAATGTTTGTGGTCAGGACGCACACTCGCGTACACGTATCTACGCCGGTAAAGATGCGGGCGGACCCGGTCGTGATAACGCGGCGGCGCGGAGCGGATATCGACTTTGGGCGTGCGCACGCGACGATACACTTCGATTGACTGGGTTTGAGCTGATAAGGTGTGCGGCCGTGCCGGCACACACTAAAGTTCACTCTGGGCTGACGCGTAAACGCGGTGGTTTTGGGCTGATGACGGATGCCGATCGCGCCGTGCGGACGCGACGACTCCGAAATGGTGATTGTTGGCGCTGCCCAGTTCAGCCGCCTGCTCGTAGTTTGACAGCTGCAGGACAGCGGCGGCGGGACGCGCGGGTGGGGGGCATTCCTTTAGGTGACGTCGCGCCTTTTGGCGAGATCAGGTGGTATGTTAACCGATGTTAATCTAGAACTATACTGATCTTCAAATAGTCTGGTTGTGTTCCGTATATTTTCCGTAGCCGTGCACTCTAGCAGCACGTGCCGCACGGTCTCGTCTTCCTGTAAACATCCTCTGCACAGTGGACTGTCCGTTGCACCAGTTTTGTGAAGGTGATAATTTAGGTTGCAGTGGCCTGTGATAAGGCCTACTAAAAGTCGCAGGTCTTCTGCGGTTGCAGCTGCAGTTTCAGCAGATTGTTTGTTGTGTTCCTGTTCAAGGTTGGAAACATAGATCTTGCTTGTTTGCAGTCCTTTTTTTTTCCCACATATTTTGTTGTTCTACTTCAGTGTAGCAACAAAGTAGGTTCCGTACTTCCACCGCTGAGGGCTTACAGAGGTCGTTTAAGTCTCCACTTAGCTGTTGCTTGGTTGCATTTTAGCGAGGATATCTGCTTTTGTGTTCCCCGGGCATGAGCCATGTCCTTTAGTCCATGCTACTACGATTCTATATTTCTTTGATAAGTTTTGGAGAACCCCATGACACTCGGCTATCACTCTTGACCTGGTTACCGGCCTTCTAAGTGCATAGATGACCGCCGCGCTATCCGTTTTAAATGCTAGTAGTTCCCTTTCTTCAGAGACTGTGGTGGCCATCTCGTCTTTGTATTTGTTTGAAATGTCTTTTACTGCTAACAGTAGGCCCATAGCCTCTGCTTGTGTCGGTGATGTGGTCTTATTCAAGGCCTTTGAATTTGAGATACCCAGTTCCGGCGAAAAATACCCGCAACCTGTTCCCGTTCTGTTTTTTACCCCGTCTGTGTACATGGTGTATGTCGGCGATAAATGCAGAGCAGTTTTCTCAGTAACCAGCTCATACCTTTTCTTGTCAAGGTACGTGCTGACTATCTTATCATTGCCTTGTATTCTGGGATGATTTTTGTCGCCTTTTGAAGTATTCTACTATGGTTTGTAATCGGTCCTGTGTCCTTCCAGTGGCCCGTAGATTTTATCCTTAGCGCTGATGCCATTGCTTCTTGCTGTATACAAAGATGCAAAGGCGTTAAGCCTAATATTACGTCTAGGGCTGCCGACGGTGTAGTTTTCGTGCATCCACTAATAAGAGAGCAAGCCAATCTTTGGGTTTGCTGTAGTTTAGCTATTGTGGTTACCAGATTCGTTCGTGGCCACCACACTACGCATCCGTAGGTGAGGACTGGCCTTACTATAACCGTGTATAGCCAGCGGCATAGCTTCGGCTTTAGTCCCCAGTTTTTTCGTACTGCTCTAGTGCTCTGCATGAGAATGTTTGTAGCTTTTCTGGTAATATGTTCGAGATGTTTTCCCCACAAAAGTTTGCTATCCAGCCAAATACCCAAATACTTAACGTCTTTACTGAGCGTCATTTCTTTACCAAATAACGTAGAAAGTTTAAGTTTGGATAACTTTGTTTTACGTGTGAACAGTATCATATCTGTTTTATTAGGATTTACCGATAAGTTGTGGCTGACATAAGATGACACCACTCCTCAACAATTCGAAGTGCCATCTGCATTTTTTCGCAGAGAGTCGCCTCGAAGAGTCCCGATACCATTATAGCCAAATCGTCAGCGTAGCCGATAGTGACTATCCCATCTTTGTTTAATAATTCTACGAGTTCGTTAACTACAACTACCCATAACAGAGGTGATAAAACCCCTCCCTGTGGACAGCCTCTCGTGACTCGACAACGTGAGATGCTAGAGTTTTCAATGCTTGCGACTCTATTGGATAGCATGTTAGTCACAAACTTGTTCACTCTGTCATCTACGCATTTGTCTCTTAGCCCAGTCTCTATACTGGAGAAAGTGGTTTTATCAAATGCCCCTTCAATGTCAATAAAAGTGGCTAAACATGACTGTTTATTCTCCAAAGCTGATTCAATCTTTTTCACTACATGGTGGAGAGCAGTTTCTGTAGATTTGCCTGATTGGTAGGCGTGTTGATTTTTGTGGATAGGATCTTGTGCTAGTGGTCCACTTCTTATGTATTTGTCACAAAGCCTTTCCAAGGTTTTTAATAAGAATGAGCTCAATCTGATCGGCCTGAAAGACTTTGGATTCGTATAATCGGATTTTCCTGGCTTAGGTAGAAAAACTACTTTAACTTCCCTCCATGACTTAGGTATATATTTCCATGCTAAGCATCCTCTAAATATCGCCAGCATGTAGGTTTTGATCTTTGTCAGGTTCCATTGGATTAGTGCAGGAAAAATTCCATCCGTACCGGGCGCCTTAATTGGTTTGAAGGTACTCACCGCCCATAGAAGGGATTCATCCGTAACTATAGAATTTGCAAAAGCCCAGTCTTCGTTATTGGGATTTTTTGTAGATTCTGTTTTCCACCCTTCACAGTTTGCTAAACAACAATCAGGAAAGTGAGTTTGTAGGAGAAGTTCAAACTGCTCCTGTTCCGATGTTGTATAGGTGCCATCGGACTTCTTTTGTTGTCTTTTGATCATTCGCCATTCAATTATATTATTAGTGCTGGCATACGTGTTCCTAATTTTTATTTTTATTTTAGGTGCAGTCATTGCAGGAGACGCCGACTTCGTCTCGGGCTGACGACGGAGCGGTTGCAGGTGGAAGTGTAAGTCTATTTTTGTGTTTTGTATTCCATACCAAAATTAGTCTATCAACCCGTAGCCGTTCTTTTGTGGTTTGTTTACAAACATTTCACATCGAATTTGCCTGGCGTATATTTGCTTGTCATGTTTAGTATATGTTTTCAATTGCAATGTGGTTACATTGTAATAAAGAAATATAATATACATGAACTTGACACTAGACTTTAGTTTTTGACAGAAACCATTCCATTAGTTCTTGACTCTCTTTACCTTGTGACCTTTTTTTTCCAGGGCACTTCCTCTCGCCGGCGCGTCGTAAGAGCTCGTCGTTCACTGCCCCTCGAGGATTACAGAATTGCTCAGTTTTTGGCAGATTCGGGCAGCGACGGCGAGTCGGACGGTGATGATTTTGCCGACATCATCCCGGCACGTGGGGGCATGAACCGCTTACGCCAAGAAGTAATAGAGCGACAGGAAGGTGAGAATGAAGAATTAGGTGATGAATGGATGAATAGGGAGAATGTAGAGAATTTGAACGAGGGAATGAACGAGGAAATTAACGAGGGAATGAACGAGGGAATGAATGAGGAAATGAATGAGGAACACGATCGCGTAAGTACGGAGTTTCTGTGGTCGGATGACTTCAGTAGTTTTACCGCCCAGAAGGAAACGTACCGACGCGATCCTGGTCCAACATTCATTTCACAGGATCCTGCAGAGATATTCCTTGCGTTTTGGGACGCAGACATAATGACTCTCATCGCAGATGAGACCAATAAATATGCGCGGGATTATATTGAATTATATTCCGATCCTGACCTTGGCACCACTATTCCAAAATATTTGGAACAGTGGGAAGAGGTCACGGTCGACGATTTATATCAATATTATGCCGTGCTTATTTGCATGTCCTTCTGTCAGCGTTCCAACATGCAAGAATATTGGGAAGGTGGTTTAATGGAGATGCCAATGTTTCGGCAGATGATGACGCGCGATAAATTTTTATTGCTCACAAAATTTTTACATTTTGCGAGCGATATAAATTTATCGTTGCACGGATATGGCCGAAAGATTGCCAAGGTTGCTCCAGTATTAGACTACTGCAACAAAAAGTTTTCGGCCTTATACGTTCCCGAACAGCACATCAGCTTAGACGAGTCCTTGCTACTTTGGAAAGGCCGTCTAAGCTGGCGGCAATGTATTAGGTCGAAAGCCGCACGGTTCGGCATCAAGTCTTTCGACTTGTGCGAGGCGACGACGGGGTACCTGCTCAAGTGCAAGCTGTACACCGGCAAAGAGACGCCCATGCATACGGTACCTCTCCATGGGTTTGCTAACAAAACTGCCCAGGTTGTGTTAGACCTCATGGAGGGGTATTTAGATGCTGGGCATGTCCTCGTTAAGTACAACTGGTACAACCAGTTGTACTTAACGAGGTACCTCAAGAGCCGGGGTACAGATGTACTCGGTACGATGAGCCGTACCCGCAAGGACGTCCCGCAGGACTTGAAAAACTTGAAGGACAACCAGGTTGCGCGGGGAGATTGGCACGCTAGACATTGCGGTGACATTGCTCTGGTCACGTGGAAAGACGTTAAGCTCGTCACCGTATTGTCTACGTACCATGATCATGAAATGGTGCCAGGAAGGCGTGCTGGGGTAGCAAGGGAGAAGCCAGTCTCGGTGAGGGACTACAATAAATATATGGGGGGCGTTGATCTCAAGGACCAGAAGCTTTCCACGTTCCTGTTCGAGAGAAAGAGATGCCACAAGTGGTATATGAAAGTATTCAGAAGGTTGGTGAACACCAGCCTTCTGAATGCTTTCATCATCTACACAAGAAACCCCGGATATAGGTTGTACTCTCACCGAACTTTTCGGCGTAGTGTAGCGGAAGGTTTGTTTGCCCGATTCGGGAAAGCTTGCGTTCCGCTACCACCTGCGTTGAACCCGTCTCTTCGGCTCCAACCCGGAAATCATTTTCCTGTGCCTACAGAGAAATATCCAAACTCTGCAGTGCACAAGAAGTTTTCATGTGTTCGGTGCAAGAGTCTGAAGAGACGGGTTCAGGTCAGAACAATGTGCCGACTGTGCCAGGTACCATTGTGTATCGGAGAGTGTTGGTTAGATTATCACACGTGTGAAAATCTATCCATCGCTACCCGACGCAGCGAGCAGCACGAATGATTGAAGAATGAACGGGCGTCTCTTTAAAACTAGTCTGCAATTTGCTCAATTGTTTCAGTACTAGTTCAAATTTGTTTCTATTATTTGATATCAGTAATTTTCTTTGTACCGATTGTAACACTTGAACTTGAAATTTATAAAAGATCAAAACTAGTCTGCAATTTGCTCAATTGTTTCAGTACTAGTTCTAATTTGTTTCTATTATTTGATATCAGTAATTTTCTTTGTACCGATTGTAACACTTGAACTTGAAATTTATAAAAGATCAAAACTAGTCTGCAATTTGCTCATCTTCTTCGGCGTATTCGGCGATTGTTTCAGTACTAGTTCAAATTTGTTTCTATTATTTGATATCAGTAATTTTCTTTGTACCGATTGTAACACTTGAACTTGAAATTTATAAAAGATCAAAACTAGTCTGCAATTTGCTCAATTGTTTCAGTACTAGTTCTAATTTGTTTCTATTATTTGATATCAGTAATTTGCTTTGTACCGATTGTAACACTTGAACTTGAAATTTATAAAAGATCAAAACTAGTCTGCAATTTGCTCATCTTCTTCGGCGTATTCGGCGATTGTTTCAGTATTAGTTCTAATTTGTTTCTATTATTTGATATCAGTAATTTGCTTTGTACCGATTGTAACACTTGAACTTGAAATTTATAAAAGATCAAAACTAGTCTGCAATTTGCTCAATTGTTTCAGTACTAGTTCTAATTTGTTTCTATTATTTGATATCAGTAATTTGCTTTGTACCGATTGTAACATTTGAACTTGAAATTTATAAAAGATCAAAACTAGTCTGCAATTTGCTCAATTGTTTCAGTACTAGTTCTAATTTGTTTCTATTCTTTGATATCAGTAATTTGCTTTGTACCGATTGTAACACTTGAACTTGAAATTTATAAAAGATCAAAACTAGTCTGCAATTTGCTCAATTGTTTCAGTACTAGTTCTAATTTGTTTCTATTCTTTGATATCAGTAATTTGCTTTGTACCGATTGTAACATTTGAACTTGAAATTTATAAAAGATCAAAACTAATCTGCAATTTGCTCAATTGTTTCAGTACTAGTTCTAATTTGTTTCTATTCTTTGATATCAGTAATTTGCTTTGTACCGATTGTAACATTTGAACTTGAAATTTATAAAAGATCAAAACTAATCTGCAATTTGCTCAATTGTTTCAGTACTAGTTCTAATTTGTTTCTATTATTTGATATCAGTAATTTGCTTTGTACCGATTGTAACACTTGAACTTGAAATTTATAAAAGATCTAAACTAGTCTGCAATTTGCTCAATTTTGTTTCAGTACTAGTTCTAATTTGTTTCTATTATTTGATATCAGTAATTTGCTTTGTACCGATTGTAACATTTGAACTTGAAATTTATAAAAGATCAAAACTAGTCTGCAATTTGCTCAATTGTTTCAGTACTAGTTCTAATTTGTTTCTATTATTTGATATCAGTAATTTTCTTTGTACAGATTGTAACTTTAATATATTTGATATCAGTAATTTTCTTTGTACAGATTGTAACTTTAATATATTTGATATCAGTAATTTTCTTTGTACAGATTGTAACTTTAATATATTTGATATCAGTAATTTTCTTTGTACAGATTGTAACTTTAATATATTTGATATCAGTAATTTTCTTTGTACAGATTGTAACTTTAATATATTTGATATCAGTAATTTTCTTTGTACAGATTGTAACTTTAATATATTTGATATCAGTAATTTTCTTTGTACAGATTGTAACTTTAATATATTTGATATCAGTAATTTTCTTTGTACAGATTGTAACTTTAATATATTTGATATCAGTAATTTTCTTTGTACAGATTGTAACTTTAATATATTTGATATCAGTAATTTTCTTTGTACAGATTGTAACTTTAATATATTTGATATCAGTAATTTTCTTTGTACAGATTGTAACTTTAATATATTTGATATCAGTAATTTTCTTTGTACAGATTGTAACTTTAATATATTTGATATCAGTAATTTTCTTTGTACAGATTGTAACTTTAATATATTTGATATCAGTAATTTTCTTTGTACAGATTGTAACTTTAATATATTTGATATCAGTAATTTTCTTTGTACAGATTGTAACTTTAATATATTTGATATCAGTAATTTTCTTTGTACAGATTGTAACTTTAATATATTTGATATCAGTAATTTTCTTTGTACAGATTGTAACTTTAATATATTTGATATCAGTAATTTTCTTTGTACAGATTGTAACTTTAATATATTTGATATCAGTAATTTTCTTTGTACAGATTGTAACTTTAATATATTTCATATCAGTAATTTTCTTTGTACCGATTGTAACTTTAATATATTTGATATCAGTAATTTTCTTTGTACCGATTGTAACTTTAATATATTTGATATCAGTAATTTTCTTTGTACCGATTGTAACTTTAATATATTTGATATCAGTAATTTTCTTTGTACAGATTGTAACTTTAATATATTTGATATCAGTAATTTTCTTTGTACAGATTGTAACTTTAATATATTTGATATCAGTAATTTTCTTTGTACAGATTGTAACTTTGATATATTTGATATCATCAATAATTATGCGTAACAGAAGTAATTATATTGGTATAGATATAAGTAAAAGAAGATATTATGTACATATTAGATAAATATAAATATAAATCTTATTTTGTTTTTCATTTACTCGTCCAAAACTGTACACTTAGGTAAAAGATAATTATTTACGTGTCAAAAGTATATTTGTAACTATATTTTTTCAATTGCAATGTGGTTACATGTGGTAAAATATAATAAACATGAACTTGACACCACACTGTAGCCAAATTCGATGTGATTTTTTTGTAAACAAACCAAAACAGAGCCAAGTGTCGAGTCACAGATCAGCAGTGGTTAGCCATATTTATGTATTCAAATTCAAAGGTCAAATTCTAAAAACAATTATTTATAATTTCACATCGAATTTAGCTAGAGTATAGTGTCAAGTTCATGTATATTATATTTCTTTATTACAATGTAACCACATTGCAATTGAAAAAAATATAATATACATGACAAGAAAACATAGGTACCTAAATCATGTTCCGAATTCACCCGAAAAAAGATCCCGCTGTATACGGCTGTGTAAACACGTGTACGCTTGCTGTCAAGTTCTCAGAAATGTGTTGACGCAAGGCCATTTCAAGTATCATTTGTAAGGAGTTTTTGTTCTATGGGTGTGTAAGTGTGATACCTTCTTAGAAAGGTCTATTCAGCGGCGTTTTGTAGAAAGTATTTTATGAACAGAAAACGCGTTTTATAATAGCATTTTTTGGAGAATAAAAATCTTCGGATTTTGTCATGATTTTCCTACCATTGCCGACATTTTGCTTCATAAGATTTTTTTTTGTATTATCTTACCTGATATAATGTAAAACTAAATCCTGAATATATTTTCTATCGGACACCATATAAATATAAAGCCTAATGCTAAAAACCTAGTCACAAAAGGATTTAGAAAGAACGGCACTAACGCGTCCAATTTCTGTTTATCGTAATTTTCGTGGGTATGTTTCATCGTAAAAAACTCAAAATACAGTAGAGCCTCGATAATCCGTACTCAGGCTAATCCGAACGTCGCTATAATCCGAACTGCATACCCCACCCCACTTCCTCGCCTTCGCCTCGCTGCTATGTTGTTTATTAATTAGTCTGCAGTTACGACTGCCACGTTGCGCGTCCATTCCACGTTTTTCTGCTCTGTACTCGTGCGCGGCGTGTTTTTTGATGTTATAAAGATGGTTCCAACACCAAAACGCAAACATAAAACTTTGACTATAGCCGAAAAGTGCACCATACTAGACAGTTTAAAGGATGGAGTGTCGGCAACTTCTCTTGCTTGTAAGTATGGCGTTGGAAAATCAACAATTACAGACCTCAAGAAAAATGAGCAAAAATTGAGATCTTTTATAGCTAAAACTGAGAAAGGACCAGGGTTCAGAAAAACTCTAAAATTACCAGAGAATCCAGTGCTAGAAGAAGCACTGTTCACATGGTTTTTAGAACAAAGACGACGCCACATTCCATTGTCTGGTGAGGTCGTAATGGAAAAAGCGAGATACTTCCATAAAAAACTAACAGGTTCGGATTTTTCTGCAAGTAGAGGATGGCTTGATAATTTTAAAAAACGTCATGGCATACGTCAGCTGAAAGTGTCAGGTGAGAAAGTCTCTAGCAATACGGAAACTGTTCAACCATTCCAAGAAAAATTCCTAAACGAGATAAAAGAAAAGAACCTTTGCCCTGAACAAATTTACAATGCCGACGAATCAGGATTGTTTTGGAAGGTTCTGCCCGACAAAACTTTAGCCTCTTCTGCTGAAACTAGCGCTCCTGGGTCGAAAGTGTCTAAAGAGCGAATAACTTTTATGCCTTGCGCAAACTCTACAGGGAATCACAAATTACCATTGCTAGTTGTGGGGAAGGCAACAAAGCCAAGATCTTTTGGATCTGTAAAATTACCAGTGCATTATGAAGGGCAGAGGCGTGCTTGGGTAACCAGAGATATTTTTCTCGAGTGGTTTAGAGGCCATTTTGTTCCTGAAGTCAAACGCCATTTAAAAAAAATGGGACTGCCACAAAAAGCATTGCTACTCTTAGACAATGCCCCTGGACATCCAAATGCTGAAGATTTGACAACAGAAGACGGCAACTTCTCTGTACTGTACATGCCTCCAAATTGTACGCCTTTGATCCAACCTATGGATCAAAACGTAATCCAAAATGTCAAGATAAATTACAAAAAGAAACTCCTGATTCAAATGTTCGTGCAGCAAGAAGCCGATGAGGCTTTAACCTTGCATGATGTTATAAAAAGCGTCACAATTAAAGACGCCATTTTTTCGCTAGCGCAATGTTGGGATCATGTATCATCGTCTTTTATCGAAAAATCTTGGAAGCCTCTTTGGCCTGAAAAAATAAATTCAACAGAAGATAGATCAGAAGAAAATGATGACTTCGACGTAGAAGACGATCTCCCGCTCAGTCTTTTACGTAATCGTGGTTATACAGAAGAAACCATTTCCACTTTCTTGCCCATGAGTGAAGAGGAGAATTGCACAGATCCTATAACTGATGATGAGATCATAACCCAAATAACGCAAGAGAATGACGAGTCTTTAGCTGAAGATTATTTTGCTTCAAATGTCAAGAAAATTACTCATTCACAAGCCATATCATCTTTGAACACTTGCTTGGAGTGGGCTGAAGAAAATGACCTGTCCTTATCGGAAAAGATGATGCTACGTAACTTGAGGGACAAAGCTTTTTTCTGGTCCATCAACAGGACTCGCCAAACTAAAATAGAACAGTTTATGACTAAATAGACAATTTACACCTTACGTATTTTATGGTACCTAATTATTATGTAAATGTACGGTAAGCAACGAGCCGGGCTTTTTATTTGCATTACGACTGTAGTCCTTACGCTGCTTGTAATAAGAGCGTTCCCAAGGTCAATATGTAAAGCCCAGCTCGTTGCTTACTGTACCTCTTAAACTATGTATATAATTAAACACTATTTTAAGAATAAAAATGTTTTTTTTTCTCCTTACATACTATAATCCGAACGCTTCGTGAGTCCGAACAGGGGTTAGTTTTTGCTAGTTCGGATTATCAAGGCTCTACTGTATTACTATGAAAGGATATACATTTTAGTTTTATTTTAGAAAGAACATATTATGTTTACTGTAGAAACTTAAAAACTAGTAAATAAAACAAGTTATTTTTGTTAGAAAAACATTTATTTTCGAAAATAAAACTATTTTACAACTTTTTGTCAAATGAAAGGTATGTGTAAAATAAAATAAAAACACAATAAAAAACATTTATAGCCAGTTTTATAGCTTGATTCAATAGATTTTAGACAAGGTAAGTGGAATCATCCTACTCAAAAGCATTCCATCGCTAGACGTAAAAAACCACATAAGGAGCGACGCTGGATTCGCGCGTAAAAAACTGTCGATGTCTGCGGTTTTTCAGTGCAACAACCGTCGATAGCAAAAGGTTAAATATTTGTGGGAACACGCCAGTAGTAAAGGAGAGATTGAAAATATGACATAGAATAGGAGTAAGTACCTTTCTGGTGGCTTTGATAATAGACGTTGAAATACCGTCCCAGCCAAGAGCACAATTGTCTTTTAGACTGTGTATTACATGAAGAATTTCATCATATTCAACCGTATATAATACCATAGAATTTGAAGGTGGGCAAGGCTTACCGGTAAATTGAGCAGGATTTGAGGTGTAGTTAGAAGTATTTAATTTAATTGGAGAGGGGATTTTGGAGGCCAAAATTTCTCCAATACTGGCAAAATAGGTATTCACCGAATCAACCGACAAAGATGGGTCATCGTGAATTTTTAATAGATTGTTTGCGGAACTTGGTTTCTTGTTTATATTGGCAATTTTATTAATCATACTCCACGCCTTTTTTGGATTTCCTCTAACCTTCTGAAACTCAGTTTGATGGTACTCACGTTTTACTTTTTTTAGTAGGTTGTTACAGAAGGTACGGTAGCGAGTGTAGATTAATTTATGGGTTAAGTTACCTGGGTTCTTTTTATATTTTTTATAGAGCTTGTCTCTATTTCTAATGCATCTTAAAAGGCCTGGAGAAATCCATGGCTTAAGTAACCTTTTTTTGCTAGAAATTTTAACTAAGCGAGTATGTTTACTAATAATGTCCGATATAATGTGAACAAAAATTTCAGAAGCTATATATTTGGGTTTTTAGAATATAAAATAGAAGAATAATCGAAGTTTGTCAGATCTTTGACTATTGCTGCAATGTCTAAATTTTTTGAGGTATGGCTGGAGACGCTTCTTTCCATTGTGTAAATTGCAACTAAATAGAACAGGGTTGTGGTCGGTAATCACTGTATCTGGGACTAAAGTTTTGGCGTTAAAGGGAGTGCGAGCGATTACATGATCAAGGCAGTTTTCCTCTAGTCGGATAATTATGAGCTGGAAGGAGTGCATGTGACGCCACTAGATTAAGGTATTCTTCAACACTAGAGTCAGTCATTGAAGGTATGATATTGATATTCAGATCTCCAATCATAACTAGAGAGTTGAACGATTTTAAAGAGGTCAGAATGAGATCCAAGCTGTTAAAAAAGGGGTTCAAATTTTTATATGAAGGCGATCGATATAAGGCCACAACAGCAAATTTATTCCAAAATTGGATTATTAAACAATTAGCGTCATTGAAGACTGGTTCAATAATAGTGTATATCTTATCCTTCCTAATGTAGGCTACAACGACATCATTTTGATTCTTAAAACCAGATTGATGGGAAGCGAAACCAGGAAGTTCGGGTATATAAGGGCATTTGCTTAACCAGCATTCGGACAAAATAATGACATCAATCCTTACGCTAAGTCTATGAATTAAGATTTGAAGACTATCAAAGTTGCAGTTTATACTTCTAATATTGACATGGAGGACGTTTAAACTGTTGTTAGTATTAGATATAAAATTATCAACAGCTTCTGGTTAACATATAGCAGAGTCTGAAACAGATATTTGTTCTATACCTATCGTTTATCAGGCGATTTATATCATCCATTGTAACATTGAGAAAGGAACAATTGGGCAGAAACATATGATTGCAAAGCTAAAAAGTAAATGCATTGCCAATGCTTTAAATACGAGCAGTAATTTGTTGATAAATATTGAGCTTCAATAGTTTTTGTGTGTATGTTAGTGTCTGTGAATGAGTTTATAAGTAGTGAGTATGTATAAAAGCGAACAAGTATTGTGAACATAAGCCTAATTAATATTTCGTAATTTATAAAATAAAGAAGGAGAGTGGTGCGAAGACACCACTTTTCTAACATACCACCACAGCCTAGTCATTTCTGAACTTGCAACTTCTCTAGGTCCAACTCACTGGTCACTCGAATTAGAGGCCCATTCTCTCTTTTACGAAGAAATATTTTTCCATGCGATACCCAGCAGAAGTTGTAATCATTAACTTTAGCATAGTCCCTGGCTAAAAAGAAAAGCCTCTTCATTTTTGCAGTAAGGTTCTCTGATACGAAGATTGGCTTCGGCGGGCCACTTATGCGGAGATGTTCCGTGGTTAATCTAAGTGTGCCTTTGTTAAAGTTTCGGTACTTATTTATTATATTTTCCTTTTGCAAGTTAGAACACAATTCCACTATAATTGTTCTTTTGGCTGGGTCTTTAGATCTAATGCGAAATATATCTTTTATATCATTCTTTTGAATGGAAACCTTAATGGCCTTTCCAACCTTAATTAAATTGTCCACAAGGGAAGATTTTGTCTCCGAAGGGGCCACTGGAACGTTTCTAATTTCCAAGCAAGATGATCTACAGCCTCGCTCTAAAGCGTCCAATCTATCTTCCAAAACTTTGATATGCTGGACGTCTGCTTGTCGTATAGCCTCCAATTCAACAATCCTGGCCTGAGCCGACTCCAGATTTTTTCCCAAGAAATCCACCGATATACGTAAGTCATCAACAGCAGCGTATAGCCTATCCGCCCTTTTGTTTTGATCTTCTTTAAAAAGCAAAAACATTGATCTCATCTCCTCCATAAAGTCATTTAACTTATATTCATCACTCTGCGCTTGTTTTTTTCTTCGAAGAGTAACATTAAGACTCGGTTCTGATGAAGAGTGTAGGAGTTGCTGGTTAAAAGGCACCGTCAGAGATGAGACGGGTGCAGAAAGCGGCGCTGGCGGCGCAGGGTCCCCCGAAGGCGTCGGCGGCGTAGCGGCGCTCAAAGTGAGCGCGGGCGAAGAAGGTGGGGTGCGTCTTAGCGGCATTATAACTTGCTTGTATACGAGAAAAAAGTACCAGACGATCAGCAACGCAAAGATGTGAACACGAGCTTAAATGCAGCGGAGGTCAAGTCAGAGTGGTGACGTCTAAGCTGTACGTCCAATTTAAGTAGAACTCTGGCTATGTTCTTGTATGCACGGCGTATCTCATTGGTTAAAATAATATTGTACACTCACATTAGCGCATGTGTGTGTATGGGTAGACACACGTTGAGTAGCCTGTAGTTGTGCCGCGTTGCCGATGTGTGCAAATGAGACTTCCACGTAGCTTATGATCGCCTAATTTATGTAGTTTATTTAAATGATTATTTGTGAATAATTTTCGGCGAAAATTCGAATAGAGAGTGGTTAGACACGTCTGTACTGGTCAGAGTCCCGGAGGGAAGGGGAGGCAGGGAAGTAGGACAAATCGAATTAATAACAGTAATAAATAATCAAACAAATAATAAATAATCAAACAAGTAATAAATAATCAAACAAGTAATAAATAATATAATAAATAATTCAATCGCGGCATAAATTACATAAAACTAAGGTTTAACCTTTGAATTTAGGGCTTACCTAGGCCGACAATAAAACTAGACGCGACGAGGGTTTAGTTAACTAACGAGTTTGCTAGGACGACTCTTAGCGGATAATCCTTGTGTTATTGGAGTAAACACATTATTAGACTTTGTGGATTGTTGCGCGCCGTACCGAATGTAACTTAAAAGAGTTAGGAAAAAAGTATCATACCAAATAAACTAAAGTAACTACCCGAATACTTTATCTTGGGGAATTATCGTCACTGCTTGGGCAAGCATGAGCAGTCCCAGTAACTCCCCTCTATTACCAATAAGGGTTAGAGACGTTACCTTCTTCAGTTTTGGCTATAATTTTACCTGGACTAAAGCGTTTGTAAGTACATTTATAACCAGATCTACCAATAAAGGCTAGAGATGTTATCTTCTTCAGTTAGACTATAATTTTACCTGGACTAAAGCGTTCGTAAGTACATTTATAACAAGATCTACCAATAAAGGCTAGAGATGTTATCTTCTTCAGTTAGACTATAATTTTACCTGGACTAAAGCGTTCGTAAGTACATTTATAACAAGATCTACCAATAAAGGCTAGAGATGTTATCTTCTTCAGTTTTGGCTATAATTTTACCTGGACTAAAGCGTTCTTAAGTACATTTATAACGAGATCTACCAATAAAGGCTAGAGACGTTATCTTCTTCAGTTAGACTATAATTTTACCTGGACTAAAGCGTTCATAGTACACCTATAACGAGATCTACCAATATAGGCTAGCGACGTTATCTTCTTCAGTTTGACTGTAATTTACCACGCACTAGAAGTGTTCATAGCACAATTATAATGAATCCTTCATTCAACAAAGATTCATAATTGGTAATGTAAGAGTAAAATCTTCCTTGGGAACTAAAAACATTCAGAGGGCAAAACTCGGAATTGTCAGAGTAGGTAGTCCGGTTTCGAACGTAGTAAGACTCGGCAAAAGTATAAACTAATACATGATCGAACTAATAATGCGTAGAAGGTTCCTTTAGAGACGAATTTGTTAGGGCTAATCGAATAAAACATAGTTAGGACTAGTTAGTCGGAGGTTAGTCAGGCTAAGTTCCAATAGGCAATACGTTATAGGGGTAGGTAATTAGGTATTCTAGGACCTTATAGAGGCTTTCATATACTAGGTAAATTTAGTATACGGGAGCTTCGTAATGAATTTTTTTTAATGAATTTAATGAACTAGATATGATGGATGGAGTGGTTTGCGTCAGAGAGTACCGCGCCTCTTCTGTACCTAAACCAGCGAAAGAATGTTGCTTTGAAATTAAGTAAAGTAAACTGCGTGTGAATGTTGGTATAGTCACGAGACCGACTCACTACAGACTTAGGGTTGATAAAAGGTTAAGTCCTCTATTCCCTTTTTGAGACAGAGACTGACCGACTAACACCTGGAACTCCTCTCTAGTGTTCATATTAGCTTCATTCAAGAATGTGCGTATATACATAAATATATTCTATGTATATGTATGTATATATTTGTACATAGGCGGAGGAAGAAAGTCCAAAATTAAATCGGAAGAATTTCTACTGTTTGTGACGAGGTTGGGGTCACAGATCTATGCCGCATTCCCACAATACCCTGTAAGCGGTGGAAACGGTGTCCAAAATCACTTGGTAGAGCCGTTACAGTCACAAGCGAAGGAGGGGCTTGGACCTATAGCCGCAAATTCACACTGCAAACGTTAATTAGTTTTCATATTATTACGTTGAAACTAAGTTCAACATAAGTACCTACATGTTAGCTTAAGACTACCAGCTTTATCTCACTGGAGCTATTCCAACATTTCACAGTTAACATAACTGTGTTTAGAAATATTTATTATGCAGAAAATACTCAGAACCTAATTGTATACGTATATTTAGATTTAGGGTGAATTGGCATATAGGGTAGAAAAGGAACTTGGTTGGGTACACTTACCTATAATATTTGCTTCGCTTTATTTAGCAGGCATTTTATATGTATTTCATGACTCGCATATAGTTCAAGTAAGGTACTAGGTTGCACTTGTAGTAGCGATATACCTAGTAGACATTCAAACTGACATCTTCTAGATATAGGCTTCATATGTGCCTTCATATACGCAGGTCATTAATATCATACAAAGCGTCGATTAGGATTCGTTAGATAGTAATGTTTCGCGTGACAACTTTATTCAATAAGTATGTACATTTGCTAATTTACCTTCACAGTGCGATATCTCTTAGAGAAAGCGGCATTACGTCATTAGGTAGGTATCTTTGAGCCAGACATGCTACAATGCAGTTTCGGATTTGTTCTTTATTAACGTGAACTATGCAAACGATGGTTAGACATATCTAAATATATAGCGGATATGAGTTCTGCTGCGTTCTTAATTTAAATATAACAAATTGAGGGGGTTCAGTACAGTTAAAGAAAAGGTCTAGGGAGTTTTGTCAGTACCTAAGCATCAAAGTAAACTGTTAGTATTTCCATTCATTTACGCCAGATAGACAGGGTGAAATCTGTAGGTATGTTTCGCGTAATCTAGTATAATACTTAGTTCTACGATTAGGAAGTTAGGATTAGTTTTAAATACCTCAAAAGTTCTAGGGTTATTTTACGATCACAACATACGGTCCTACCAGCTACACTAAACGATCTATTTGGCCATATTAATTCTTCGGATCACAATAATATTACTTATAAGGAATAGATTAAAATGATGACAGGTGAAATTAAGGGGTAGGGGTCGTTACAAAGTAGTGCTGCAAAAAGAAAGAGAAGTATAGGGGAGGGGTCGTTACAATAGTAGTGCCGTGACAAGGATTATACGAAAGGGGGGTGTTACAACTTGTTCATTTTCAATTTTACATAATTATGGTATAACATCGCTGCTGGATTACTCTTGTTTACCCCGAGTCTTGAATTTCAAATCAGTTCTGTTCTTAGATTATGGCTTCTGCTACTAATTGTGAGTATTGTCATAATTCTGCCAGTGTCCATAGTGCTAGTTTTATAAACCATCAGGAGAATTAGCAATTGTTTAATATGACTGGTGGTGCATAGGGAATGTCGTTCTCACACTGAGACATAAGCACAAAATAATAATAAGCTCAATGAAAGTGAGGATGTGAGCCTGAACTAAGGAGGATAAATGCTGCTTGATGCTGAGTTCATGTTGAATGGACCAATTTGATCTAAACTCTGTTCTAAACATTTTCAGCATTATTCTCCAGCATCTCTGGATGCTATCTATTGCTTGTGAAAGAACTTGGATACACTTCTGTATATGTAAGTGATGTTCATACAAATGTCCGAATGGAGCTGGCTCTTAATAAATTTCAGTGAAAACTGTATTCAGAACAAGTTTTCTCTTCTGCTGGCTTACTTTGCAACAATATAAGATCTCTGTTAAATTACTAAAGTTTAGATGTTCCTTTATTATTACAATCGTTTTATAACATTTTTTTTGATAAAAATAATAATATGAAAGAAGTCAGAAGTTTTAAACATTTTATGTATGTATGTAGGTATAAGTAAGTTTATACTGTTTAAGGTTGTTACTGAAACATTTTTTTTACCTAAAATCTGAACTGACTGCAACAAAAAAAATGTGAAATAACTTGTTGAAGTCGGTACCATGATAGTTCAAAAATACCTATTATCACAATATAGCATGGTACCAACTTCAATAAGTTATTTCACACATTTTGGTGTTGGAAGTTGGTTCCATTTATTGGTAAAAAAATGTTTTCAGCCTTTTTAGTAACCCTTGCTAATATCACTAAAATACAGGGATTCCTGGTTCTTGTAAGAGAAGTGAATTTGTAATCCTAAATCGCTATTTAACTTAAATTAATGTATGTTACTGTACATAATTGTACAGGTTCATACATTAATGCGCTGGGTTGGAAGAGTACTGAAGAGAATATTGTCTATCTTGAGTGTAAGCTTCTTTATTCAGGAGTACTAGTAGGTGCCCGACAGGTTACTGCATAAAATTCTGCAAAATGCTTCTTGGGTCTTCGTCTAGTTCAACACTATGTTGAGCGGGGAAAGGGGGTCAGGGCTATGCCCTCTGCCCCTGGCTCGTCTCCGTCCACAGCGGTGGATGGGTCATTTGATTGGTGGCTTCATGGGTTTGTCCACGAACTGGTGGTCACTGAAGTCGGAGACACCGGTTGAAACCCCTAATGGCCCTAGAGGAAGCCCAGCGAGCCGATCAGCGACCACGATAGTGACCACTGGCGGATCCACCCTCGCTTTTTTCTTCTTCGTCTTTGTCTATCCTACTGGGATGAGTTATCTGGGAGTGAGCTTCATTTTGCGTGTCCCGCGAGCGTCGGGAGGTGTTGCGTGTAGAGGCGCGATGCCCCTGAGGTGTGGCACTCGCGAAGCGTCCACGGCCCACCAGCGATAAGTCGTTGGTGTACCACGCATAGAGTATTGGGGAGAGATAGCTCCCCTGTGGTACTCCGGCTTTAACTGGTTTCTCAGTGGATAGGGTCTCCTCGACTCGAACGATGATTCTTCGGTCCGTTAAAAAAGACTTGATGATCTCGATCATGGCCTTTGGCATCGGGCTCTTCGACAGCTTATACAGCAGGCCCTCGTGCCATTTGCGGTCCGAGGCCTTCTCCATGTCGAGTAGCGCGGCCACAACATACTCCTTCTTGTTGTGGCTTGTGGCCATTTCATTTATAACTCGCGTCAGTTGGAGTGTAGCAGAATGCTCTGCCCTAAACCCGTACTGCTTTTCGGTATAATGTGCGGCGCTAGGTTTTTTTTTTAATATTTATTGTCCAAAATTTTAACAAAAAACAAATTGTACTTAACATTAGAGACTGCGGAAGCCTGAAGGCTTATGAGCAGTCAATGAGTTCGGTAACATAGAATATTATGTATCTATATATAAATTATAATATAACAAATTTACTTACATGAGAAATAGCTATTTAAAGTACATTATCAGAGTTCTTTAATAATAATAGTTCTTTTTTAAGTATTTTGAAAGGGTGTGGAGTGTGGAGGTATATGTCCTGTATGTCTTTAGGTAAAGTGTTAATTAATTTAGGTAGAAGGTAATTGTAGCTTCTCTTTCCATATGTGTTATTATATCCAGGTAGCTGAAATCGTTATTTAGGGTACGTAAGTTGTTAGGACGCTAGGTTTAGGTTTAAATTATGGATTTCGTTATATTCTTCTTTTGAATTGTCATGTTTGTCATGTTTTGAATGGGCAAAACGTTACAATATTGAAATAAATCTGAATAGTCACGGGTGTAGCAGCTTAATTTTCATTGGTACAATGTTTTTTATTATTCGTATCTGAAGCATGTGAATCTTTTCAAGATGCGTCTTATAGGTTCTGGCGTAACTGCTAAGTTCGTAAGCATCACGGAATCACCTAGGCTAGGTACAGCATTCTAAGGATCTCATAGGGTAGCTTATATTTCAGTGTGGCTATTCTACTGAGTATAGACCGTAGTTTATTGCATATGTGCATTATGTGAGGAATCCAGTTGAATCTGTTGTATATTCCAAGTCCTATGTACGTATGTTCTTTTACAATTTCTATAGAAATACAATCACAAGGACGGCCACTATCTAAGTGTAGACACGCGTGTTTATGTGCACGGATGACAGGTTGGTATGTGGTGGTGTTATGTGATGAGTGTATGTGCATTATCTTCGTTTTGTCAGCGTTTATTACCAAACCTGCATCGTGCGACCATTTACACAGTGTGTCAAAATGGGTTTGTATATTACGCTCGGCGACGGCGAGTTCCCTGTCGGCGACAACCAGGCAAGTGTCGTCTGGGAACTGGTATACAGAGCCCTCCCCCGCAACGTTACACATCGTGTTTACGTCAATCAAGTACTCACTGGGTCCTAAAATTGAGCCCTGTGCGGTGCCTTTAGTCGTTTCTATCATATTGCCATATGAATTTCCGAGCCTAACTGTCGTAAACCTATTACTGTGATAATTTTTAAACCATGTCAGAGTAGGACCCTGTATACCAGTCTGTTCGAGACTATGATATAGGGCGTTATGATGTAAGGTATCAAATGCCTTTGAAAAGTCAATAAATATAGTTAAAACATGTAATTTGTCGTTAAGAAATTTGTTAATTTCGTTGGAAAATTTACATAACAGCTGAGCAGCACTTCGGCCTTTTTGAAACCCATATTGTTTTTTATTTATTAGCTCGTTATTTCCTATGAAGTTACTTACTTACTCACCTACGTACCGCTCAACTATTTTGTCAAGACATGATAAAATGGTAATCGGCCTGTAGTTGTTGTATTTCTTATTCTTATTCGTTTTGGGGGCGATGAGGCCTGCACTGACGTCCCGCTTGGGGTGTTTTGTGCAGTTGTTGTATTCCGTTTTAGATCCCTTTTTATGAATCGGACGGATAGTACTACCAATGTTTAGTTGATTCGGGTACCTACAGGTTGCAAGGCTAGTGTTAATAAGATGCGTTATTGCCGGTGTTATTTGTTGGTTAACGTATTTTAAATCAGACGCGCGAATTCCATCATAACCGGGGCTTTTGTTGTCATTTAATTGACTGATTATTTTGTAGGTTTTATCGTTAGTAATTTTGTTTATTCTTAAGACTACCTCTGGCTCACTGGAGTAGGTTTTAGGATCCAAAATCTTTGTCACATGACTGGATTATCGAGTCTACATTGTGTTGGAATTCTTTTGCAAAATTTTCAGCTAACACTTTTTCATGTAGATTAAAGGCACGCAATATGACATCTTCTATTGATTTTGATATATTGCCACATAATGTATTTATATTTTTCCAAATATGTTTAGTATTTCTATAATTTATTTTGATTTAATTTTATAATATTTATTTTTAACGTAGTTTATATATTTGTTAGTCTTGTTTCGGTATTTATTATAAATAATTCTATTAGCTAAATTAGTATGACCTTTTTTCCAAATATTATAGAGTTTATTCTTTTTTTTACACATATATTTAACTTTATAATTAGCCCATGCACAAACTTTCCTTTTTGATGTTTTAGTCAAGTCAAAAACTTTTTTACATTAATAATAATATAATAATAGAATAATAATATATAATATATAATAATAATATAATAATATATTTATTTCGAAAAAGTAGCACAGAGTTTTTATTAAAATTTAATTGGCTAGCTATGTTATCTAAAGAATCAGTTAACTGCTGCCGAACTAGGCACTAAGCCTGTGTTTCAGCGTACAGCGCCCTCCCCACTAGATTGTTTTATTTACTAGCCTAGACATATTATAAATTATCCATTTCTATACAATATAAATGTGACATCTACTATATATTTATACAAATTCACATTATCTTACATTTATACAGTTAAATTTAAACACTAAACTAACATATATATGTTTATATATATATATATATATAGGTTTATATATATATATATATATATATATGTTTTAATGAGTATCTACTTATAGCGAGTGTGTAGCTACTGTTCCTCTTTTTGTATTTTATGTTTGTGATAGGGTGTGTAGGGCGTGTGTATGTGCGTGAGGTATCATCGTGTACGTCAGCCTCGGACGAGTTGGGTTCACGGCGATGTCCTCGTGTGTGTGTGTTACTGGGTGTGCGGTGTGTATGTGCATGAATGGGTGTGAGAGGGTGTAGTTTATGTGATTTTTTGGAATTATACATTACTTGGGTCATATTACTTCTGTTGCTCAAAATTAACATCTGTAAAGGAGATAGTTAGTTACCTTACAACTTGTATTAATTTCTCTGTCTCTTCACATGTTAACGTCTTTAACCATGTCGTGATTTTAACTTTAACTTCATGTTTCGATAATTTATAAATGTTTAGGAATTCATTGAATTTATTATAAAGAAAAGGACCTAGAAAAAATAAAAATCTTTTGATAAAGGCTGTGTTCAGTCGTTGAGGCAGTGAACAAACTGTATGATTTCGTCTACGATCTATTTGCGTCTGGGGATCATATATTAATAGAGCGTGCTGCTTTAGAATAATGCTTACTATAAATAATTGTCGAACTGTAAGAAAATCACAAGATTTATACAAAAGTGTAGTATCAAATAGTATTGGTTTACCGGTACTAATTTTTAATGCAGCTCGTTGATATATCTCAATAGGTCGCAAGGTTGTTTTAGGTGCACCTCCCCAAGATGAAATGCAATATGTAATTATAGATTGACAAAGAGCTAAGTAAATTTGTTTGACAAGTTCTGGTTTCGCAATTGATTTAAGTTTTTTTAAAACATAAAAAATTTACGTACATGGTTTACTTAAGTTTAGGATATGTTCTTTGAAATTTAGATTTTTATCAATAATGATACCTAAATATTTTATGGAAAAGGTTGATTCTAAGGTCTTACAATTACACGTTAATAAATTTGAAGAGAGAATTTTTTTAGTATGAGCTAATAAATTATTTAAATTATTTTGACGAGGAACATTTGTTATTGAGAATGTGATATATTTAGTGTTTTTTCCGTATTTAAAGATAAGATGTTATCATACAGCCATGTAGTAACTTTATTGAATCCAATTTGAGCAGCATCGTAGACCTCGCACCATGTATTAGCAGTGAACATTAAGACTGTTTCATCCGCATATGAGATAAGTTTTCCGTTATCAAGGTTAAGGGAACATAGATCATTTAGGTATATTAAAAACAGAGTAGGACCTAGAATGCTGCCCTGTGGAACCCCATGCGTGACTGGTAGTCCATCACTAATGTGAGGGCCAACTTTAACGCTCTGACATCTATTAGTTAAATAGTCCCTAAAAGAGTAAGCTGATTACCCCTTATTCCATTTTTTCAAGTTTGGATATAAGAATGGGCACAGAGACTGTATCAAACGCTTTTGCCAAATCTAGGAAAATGGCTATGCATTTTTTCCTTTTGTCTAGTCCATCTGATATAAAACAAGCTAATTTATGCACCGCGTCATCGGTTGATATACCATGGCGAAAACCAAATTGATTATTGCTTAGAATATTGTTTTGTTCTAAATAATTTATTAGTCTATTGTTCATTAAACGTTCGAGTATTTTGGAAATCGAAGTTAGGATAGATATGGGCCTATAGTTGTTGATACAGTCTCTGTCTCCTTTCTTGTGTATAGGTATAATAAGTGACTTTTTTAAGTCTCTAGGGAAAATACCCAATTCAAAGCTGAGATTGAATATGTAAGTAAGAGGAGGAACAAGTAGTTCTCTATTTTCTTTTAAAAATCTATTGGATATTCCATCCCATCCAACTGAGCATTCATTTTTTAGCCCTAATATAAGTCTTTCCACTTCCTCTGTGTCTGTTTCTAGAAAGACAAAAGATTGCATCTCTGATTCTGGTATATTAGGTGTGGCCGCAGTAGCTTCAGCTAAATTTTTACCAATATTTACAAAAAAATTGTTAACTTCATTAACTGATGAATTTGGAGAGTTACGGATACTTAGTAGCTCTTTAGGGTACTCATGAATAATTTTAGTGCCTGATATTTCCCGTACTGCCGACCATATTTGTTTGCTGTTGTTACCAGCCTTTTCTAGTTTATCTTTTTCATAAGATGTTTTAATTTTCTTAATGAGTGAGTTACAAAAATTCCTATAATGAGAGTAGGTTAGTTTTAAAATTTTATTATTTGGCGAGTTTCTGGATTTTTTGTGTAACTTATCTCTATTTCGAATACATCTAAGTAAGCATGTAGTCATCCATGGTTTTATAATCTTTTTACGCCTAGAGTAAGTAAAATTGGTTGTGTTCATTTTTATTGCAGTTTGTAACTGTTTAATCAAATAGGATAATGCAAAATTAGGATCTTTTGAGTTGTATATAGGTAATAAATCAATATTTATTATATCTTGCCTTAACCTAACGCTGTATATTTTAGAATAAGTAGTTTTTGCATAGTTTCTAATCACATTGCGTTCTAAACATAATAAGGTAGGTCGGTGATCAGTGATTTTTGTAAGTGGTACAAGAGTGAGTGCTGGAAATTCAGTTCTTATAATAACGTGGTCTAAGCAAGTACCGCTTTCTTCACGTGTCACAAAAGAGTGTGCTGGAAAGAGCCCGTGATATGCTAACAAATCCAAGTACTGATCGCAATCTTCACTACTTTTATCTGGGTTTATCGAAATATTAACATCACCAGTAATAATAATATTTTTTATAGAAGATAATTTACAAAGTAGATTATTCAGTGATTTCAGGAATGTGTTAATCTTTTTGAAAGAAGGAGAGCGATATATTGCTAATACAACGGTATTTGCGTCCAATTTAATTACTAAACAGTTTCCCTCCTCAAATTGTGGTTCTTCGTAGGAAAAACTAAGCTCTCGTTTTACATAGACCACGACGCCATCATTTTTATTGATGTTTATTTTTGAGTCAACTGAACTATATCCATCTAACATGGGTATTACAGACAAGCATTTAAGCCAGCATTCTGTCAAGTCAAGAATATCGCAATCAAATTTAAGTCTTGATAATAGAATTTCAAATTTGTTGATGTTACATCCGAGACTTCTTATGTTTTGCGCCAAAATAGAAAGAGTTTTATTAGAAAAAGGAAGGAATTGAATACATTTTTCTAGATCACATTCATATGCTGTAGATACTTCTGTGTCTAGTGCATCTGTTAAGTGAGTTGTGTTACCCATAAAGAGAGTAGAGGTAGGTTGATCGTGCTACCCGCGGAGAGGAGCCGGTGCCACCCGGTTTCTCGAAGCAGTCCGGCCAGTACTGGAGGAGTGGGTATATCGTAGGTACGGGTCGCTCACCTTCCGGATGACACAGGTCCTCTCGGGGCATGGATGCTTCGGGAGGTACCTGTGTAACGTGGCTCGGAGGGAAGCGACCCCTGTGTGCCACCAGTGCGGCTGTGCGGAAGAAACCGCGCAGCACGTATTGGAGGTGTGTCCTGGGGCGGAGGATCTGCGGGATTCCCTTGTCGCAGTGGTGGGAGCGGACCTCTCATTGCCGACTATCATAGCCAAGATGGTCGATGACGAGAGGTCATGGGAAGCAATGGTCTCTTTCTGCGAGGACGTGATGTCGCAGAGAGAGACCGAAGAGCGAGAGAGAGAGAGAGACTAATCCTCTCTCTCTTTTTCTGTTTTTGTATAGACGTATTGTAAATATACATAACAAAAAAAGTTTGCATATTACAGAAAATTTGTTGACAAAAATTAGTAAATTTTGACTAAAAATATACTTATTTATACGTATCTTTTTAACTAGTACATGCATGTTGTCTAGTCATGTTTGTTTACGTAGATTATCTAGATCCGCATCCCATTCTATCCTTATCTGTGGCATGTTATCCTCTTTACGTAAGTATACTACTCAACGCGAGGTCCAGCAATATTTATATCCAGAGCTTTTTTGAAAGTTGCGGGCCAAAAAGAATAGTCTCTGTGTTGTCTGTGTTAACGTCTCAGACACAAATATAGGTTTTGCCAGTTTCATATAAAGAAGATGTGTGGTATTAAGCTTGTCACCTTTAGGTTTATTTTTGTTAAAGCTCTTTACTGCTGTCAGAACTTTTTCCTTTAATAAGGTGGTAGTAAATTCCGTAATAACTGGCCTTAGCGCAGAATCTGCTGAATGAGTCCTGTACACATCTTTTATGTCTGATGTTTTAATCTCGATATTTAATGACTTTCCTAGTTTTTTAACGACCTCACAAAGTTCATCTTTAGACTCAGGTTTTTGATCTATTTTAGGGATATTTCGTATCTCAATACCAGACGATCTCGACCATTTTTCTGTCTTTTCTAGTCTATCCTCTAGTTGGAGAATATACTTTGATTTTTCTTGAATCACTCTTTCTAGATGTTGAATTGTTTTAATGAACTCGTCATTTTTTTGGGACAAAAGATCAACCGTTTTTGTCAGATCATAATTTTGACCTTTAACAGAGCAGACAATGCTTTTTAGTTCGCTAAATTGCTCATCCTGTTTCTTAGACAACGCTGCCAAGGACTCCTTGATGGTGGCCGCCATAACAATATCCTGGCCGTCATGCTTTCTTTTTTTGTTGCGCGCTATTTGTAAGTCCGGCTCAGAGTCATAGTGCACACTGTCACTAATAGTTGCTATAGTGCGCGTATCAGAATATGCAACCAACTGAGGTATTTGCGGTGGGCCCATTTCTGGAGTAGCAGGTGGAGTGCGCTTTAGTGGCATGTTGATACCAGGAGAACAGCAATCAAAGAAAGTTCTTAATAAATTGGAAAATTTCTATACACAAAAAAACTATCTTTATGTCTCAATAAATATACAGCAAGCAGATTTGAAGTCTAAAAATCACCAAAATTTCAGAAAGATGCAGAAGGTATTATCACTTGTTCAGTAGAAGTGGTGCATCCGTGGCAATCTGTCCACGGCGGCGAGTGCAGCGTATATCATACAGACTGTAAAAATCAAACCGCACGTACCAGGAGCCCAGAGTAGTTCAAAAGGTGTAACTTAAAATCCACAGCGACTAAATGCGTGTGACTGTGACGGTGTTTAAAGTACATTATAATGAAAAGTTGACGTTCATAAGTGCGTCTTTGATGCCTAAATTGAATAAATGATTTTGACTTTGACTTTGACTTTGGTGTACAGGCGCGTGCGCGTCAGTACAGATCTCTCTTTCTTACTGCTTGGTAGGCATTGTATGTATACCAACCTGTTGCGCGCAGGGCGTTTACAATGCGTGTGACTGGAAAGGTATATCGGCGCGCGCCCAGCAACCTGTTGCGCATAGGGTGTTTTCAACGAGTGCGAAAGTATCGGATATATCTTACTTGGCTGGGTGGCTTACCGCATTGCAGTTCCGTGAAGCTATATGACGCGTTTCAACCTCCTGTGCTTTGCTGCGCTCCTATTTTTTGGTCTTGATTTTTGCGAAAAAATATTTATTTAGTTGAATTTTATACAACTTGACACTAATTTTGCACACGTCTACGCAGTGACGAGGTCCAGGGGGGAGAGAGCTTTATCATAGACTTGTCGGAATTTATTCACTATAAGGTCTACTATCCCGTCTGGACATTCATATTCTATTGCTTCATTCCAGTTCACTTCCTTCAAGTGGGTCTGTACGCGCTTGTTATCTAGCGTAGTGATAAGGCGCGGTGGGCCGCCGGTGCCAGCGTCCCGTGACGTGAACACCGGCGGCACGCACGCGCAACCTATGATGTAATGATCAGCTAGCGCTGTATTTATCACTGCTGTGTGAACTGGATTTCCGCACGCGCTACGCACAAAAATATGGTCATTACAGGATCTGCAAATCACATTATCTCTCAATTCGACACGTGTGACTTGAGTTATAGAACACATCATACCCAATTCACTCACACTGTTGAGGTATTTATGATAGTTTTTGTTTTCTATTTTTAGATTTATATTTACGTCCCCTATAATAAGTGTATCGGATTTTTCGCAGTTTTTATGTAATGTGTTGTACAGTTCGCTCATAAAGAAATCTTGGTTCGTATCCGGGGTCTATATACCGCACATAAATATAATTTAAAGTTATAGTCGGTTTCAATGGTGCCTAACACTGATTCGAAATGACGGGTGTTAATAGACGATTTTTCAAAGCAATGTTTGTTTAAAACATACACGATTACACCTCCACCTCTCTTATTTTGTCTTAAATTGTAGTACATACTATATCCAAATATATTATAAAGATTTACGCACTGTTGCTTAATATTTACTTCGGTAAGAACAATCACATCTATAGTGCGTATTTGTATGATGAGTCTATTTGAGACAAGTTTAAAGCAATAGATCGTATATTTACATGAAAAGTAATAAGATATTTTTGCCGTGGAGCAAGTGAGTTCATGTACTCATTCCATGTTATAAAATTGCTTTCAATTACGTAATTCCCCTCTTCCATCACTGGGTTTTTGTGATTTCATAGGCTGTAAAATGCGCTATAAGAGCTTAAAGAGAAGTAGTAAAAATAGGAGTGACATACCTGTTCAGGTCCTAGTTCTTACCTTGAATCAGTCGATGACAGTAATCGAACGCACAGTGTAAATTTTAGCTGTCTCATTTTCCCTAATGAGTACATTCCCCCGCCTGCACCACGCAAATTTGTATAGTTGGTCATTTTTAAGTTCAGTTTTTGCTTTCCATAACAAGAAAGACGTAGCCGGTGTAAGTGCCTCACGCATGTAAATCTGCTTTGCATCTTGCAGGCCGATATCACTTCCTCTGATAGTAGTAGCCTTAGCCGACTCCAGCCAGCTGTCGCGACGCCCTGCCTTCAAGGTCACCATGATCGTGGATGAGATTCGCTTTTGAGCGGCCGGCGCACGGCGTTCTTTTCTGTATACGTCTACCACGTCCTTAGGGTCCAAGAGTATTTTTTGAGCAATGTCTTCTACTAATTTGGTGATGTTTTCGTTGTCTTTCTTGTCCACACCGCATATTTCAAATTTGTTTTCCATTTGACTTTGTTTGGTGGCGTTAATTTTTTGTTGTAAAACATTCTGTCTAAGTTGGAGGTTTGAGTATTTATTTTGGAGATCTGTTTGCATATTTTCCAGCGATTTAACTCTCTGTTTAAATTCGTCTACGTCGTTTTGGAAATCATCAATTTTGTTGGAGTAGTATGCGAGAGTACGTTGCATTTCTTCTTTTATGACCGATCTAATTTCGTTGCTCATGTTCTTCATAAACTCCTCAGTGAATGGGTCTTTGTTTTTCGATGTTGTTGGGGTTTCTGTGTCGGTGAATTTATCGTCTTCTGGTTCGGGGATGATCACGGAAACTCGCTTTTGTTTGTACTGTCCACAGCACGCCTTGCATTTTCAGTCTACGGCGTCCGTGGAGTGCAGGATATTTAACTGTTGTGTTGTCAGCGGAACACAAGCCGCGTGATACCATTTATTGCACTTTCCGCACTGCAATCCAGGAGTTTTCTTCGAAACAAGTTTCGAGCACATAGCGCACTTAGCCATTTTTTGTTATTTTTTATGTAAGAAAAACGGGAGGTAGATATTGGTCGTTTCGTTATTGCGCGCACGCTGACACGTAGGTACCTACTACGATGAGACGTACAATCGCGACGCGCGCATCGACCGAAATCCACAATGTAGGTGCAATAGTAGTAGCCTCTCAAATGTCTTCGAGAGGTACTAAGCAGCATAATTGGACGGTAGCTGTCAGGTCTCTTCGGGTCCTTTCTGGGTTTAGGGAGCATAATTACGACGCCCGTCTTCCAAGTCTTCGGGAAATGGCCACAGCGCACTATCCAGTTGTAAATCCTAGTCAGGGCGGCCAGGGCTCTGTGCGGTAGGTGTTTGAGAGTTTCATTAGAAATCTTGTCGAGCCCTGAGCCTTTCCTTTTTGGTAGGCGCCTTATCATCCTCTGCACCCTGCCCGGTGAGAAAATGATGTGCGCCTCCTTCTCTTCGGTCTCGCCCGGTGGTGCAGACATGTAGAGTTCTACCTGTCTGCATAGGGTCTGACTGGGTGGCAACACTGGTCGGGTTTGGCTGAAATTGTGCCTCCAAGTGGTGTGCGAAAAATATCTCTGCCCGGTGGCCACAAATTTCAATAAACCGTCCCTCCCGACCAGCGGTCTAGTCGGCTCCGGGGTGCGCGATAGTTGGCGGCAAAGTCTGTGGACTGATGGAGTCTCTGTGGCCACAAAGTCCAAGTGCTCGTCCCAACTATGCGTGGCGTAGTCCTGTAGAGTGTTCTTCACGCGCTCCACCAACGCGTTCACCTCGATCTTTAATCGCGGGCAGCGAGTTTGCTGCCACAACTGCCTCTTCTCCTATTTTTCGCCGATCATGTTCCTGATCCCTGGCCTCGTCTTCGTTCGTACGTACGCTCCTGCGCTTCTCTTTGGAATGCCTCCCAGCAGATCTTCCGCCTCCGTGTGGGGGTGGCGGGCCTGCTTGGGAGCTCCGTCAGCGTCAAGAGCACTGGGCGGTGATCCGAGGGAAGATCCAGTAGAACGGTCTGTGTGGGCGGCGTTCTGAATCTCTTGGTAAAAAAAACGGTGACCGTCGTCATTATGGTGATAGTGGGTCGGCTCGCGCGGCCCAATGACGTCGTAGCAGTGGTCTACCGAATCTTGATGTAAAATTCTACCGTCTCGGTTTATCTGAGTCGAGTTCCAGTGGGTTTGCTTGGAGTTGAGGTCTCCGGCTATGATGGTGGGGCTTTGGCGTTTAATAGCTTCCTTATATCGCCTGTGTTGAGCAGGTTCTGCGGTGGCTTGTAGGCCGCAAACAGTCGCCGATTTTCGCCGGCGATATTAACAAGCACACCCATGGCTTGCAGTGACTGGAACTCAACTATCGGAATGAGTTGGTGGATGATTCTTCGGTGGGCCAATACCTGGCCACGATAGGCGTGTCCAGTTTCCGTTACCTCGTCTTTTCTATAGACGAGGTAGTTAGGTTAGTTTACCTTCTTTAAGCAACGTCTCACTGACCAACATTATATCTATGTTCTGCTCACGGAGGAAGATGGTCAGCAGCGTTTTCTTCCCCGCGAGCGACTGGGCATTCCAGTGGACGATCCTAAGCCCGTGACCCATTATTGGAATTAAGTATTCTCATTAGGCCCTGAAGTGTGGCCGTTTCCAAGTCAGTGCCTTGGTGCACCGCCTCCAGGATTTCTTTCAGAACGCAGATCGTTTGTCCTAACGAGTCGCTACTGCGGAGAACGATGTCCCACCCAACCGTACACCTGCCGCGCACACTGAACTCAGGAGATTCTCCTGAGGAACCCTGTAGTAGAAAAGCTTGGATTGCAAATTCGTACCACAGTTGGTCTTCCCATAAAATTGTGCGAAATGCTGCTGTTTATATACAATTTTGGGGTTATAGCTATTTCACCTCATCATCATCATCATCATCATCAGCCTGTAGCAGTCCACTGCTGGACATAGGCCTCTCCAATTGCACGCCACTTAGGTCTATCTTGGGCTTCTTGCATCCAGTTTTTGCCAGCCGTCTTGCGCAGATCGTCACTCCACCGTGCCTCAGGACGTCCTACACTACGTTTGCCGAGGCACTCTAGAACTCGTTTACCCCAACGGTTGTCGGTTCTACGGCTAATATGGCCAGCCCACTGCCACTTCAGCTTGCTGATCTGGTGGGCTATGTCGATGACCTTGGCTCTCTGACGGATCACTTCATTTCTGATGCGATCTCCAGAGAAACATAGCCGATATATAATACATCCGAGCATAGCCCTTTCCATAGCCCGCTGAGCGACCTTGAGCTTGTGGACCATTCGAGCAGTCAGTGTCCACGTTTCGGCTCCGTATGTCATGACGGGTAGGACGCACTGATTGAAGACTTTCGTCTTCAGGCACTGAGGAATCGGCGAAGTAAGAACTCGACGTAGCTTCCCAAACGCTGCCCAGCCCCGCCGAATTCTTCTATTCACCTCGTTCTTAAAGTTGTTTTTTCCCAACTGCAATGTCTGCCCGAGGTACACATATTTTTGAACAACTTCGAGAACGGCGCCGTGTATCGCAATCGGTTCCGGTAGAACATGCTCGTTGAACATGATCTTGGTTTTGTCCAAGTTCATCCGTAGGCCGATGCGTATAGAAGAGACAGCGAGGTCATTCAGCATCTGTTGCAGGTCCTGCAGCGTCTCTGCCACGATGACGATATCGTCAGCAAATCGCAAGTGAGAGATGTATTCGCCGTTGATATTAATGCCACGTCCTTTCCAGTTCAGCGTCTTGAACATATCCTCCATTGCATTTTAAAACAATTTCGGGGAAATAACGTCCCCTTGTCTCACTCCTCGATGCAACGGTATGGGACTTGTTTGCTGATTCTGTACTTGGACGGACATGGTGGCGGTTTCGTAAAGACATCTCATCACTTGGATGTATCGCCAATCTATCTGGCAACGCTGCAGGGACTTCAGAACAGACCAGATTTCAACCGAGCCAAAGGCCTTCTCATAGTCCACGAATGCTAGACACAGGGGCTGATTATACTCTTCGGTCTTCTGTATAATCAGCCGCACTGTGTGAATGTGGTCTATGGTGCCGTATCCGCTCCGAAACCCAGCCTGTTCCGGTGGTTGGAATTCGTCGAGTCTACGCGCAAGACGGTTCGTGATCACTCTTGAAAACAGCTTATAGACGTGGCTTAGAAGGGATATGGGTCGATAGTTCTTCAGCAGGGTCTTATCTCCCTTTTTGAAGAATAGAACGACCACACTCCTACTCCACGCCTCTGGAGTTCTCCCTTCGAACAGGACAGCGTTAAAAAGCTTCTGGAGCTCCCTCAGTACGGGTTTACCTCCTGCTTTTAGTAGCTCTGTTGTAACGCCATCCTCTCCAGGGGCTTTTCCATTTTTAAGCTGTCCAAGAGCGATCTCGATTTCGCCAATACTGACTTCTGGCAAGTCTTCGGTGAAATGGCGTGTTAACGTGGCTCTAGGATCATTTTCGGGATCAGGTCGAGATGCATGCGATGCGTATAATCGGCCATAAAAGTCCTCCACTTCCGAAAGGACTGCCGGCTTCGAAGCAACGACTTCTCCACTAGCTGTGGTCAACTTCGTCAGGTGGCTTCTTCCAAGTGATTGTACGAACACCTTTGACCCCCGATTCTGCTCGATCGCTCTTTCGATCAAAAGAGTATTGAAGCACCGGAGGTCGTGTCGTACGTTCTTGTTGATCTCTCGGTTTAGAGTCCGCTTTTCTGACGAAGGGATGGGTGGGTTTTCACGTCGTTCCTTCATTAGCCCCAAAGTCTCTTCTGAAAGCTTGGACTTCTTGCCCTTACGCTGCATGTAACAAAATCTCGTACCTTCTTCCCTGAGGACCCGAGTCACATTTTCGAGGTTCTGGTTTACGTCTGTGGTGGTTTCCACGGCAGCGAATTGGTTCTCCAGGTTTAACTGGAATGTTTCAGATCCTGCAATGGTATGGAGCAGTGTTGGTCGGAGCCTGGACTTCATCAGACGGACACGTTGCGCCTTGAAGTTGATATTCAGAGAGCCTCGGACAAGTCGGTGATCGCTACCGGTATTGAACCTGTTGATCACGGACACATCTCTAAATATGTGCCTTTTATTCGTCATGATGAAGTCAATCTCATTTTTAGTCCTAGTGTCGGGGCTTAGCCACGTCCACTTCCTTTGGGGCTGTTTCTTAAAGAAGGAGTTCATCAAGAAGAGCCCCTCCCGTTCGATGAAGTTGACGAGCATTTGCTCCCTATGGTTTCTGCTTCCAAAGCCATGGCATCCTACTACCGATTCGCTGAAATTCTGTACTCCCACTTTAGCGTTAAAGTCCCCCATGACAACGGTGTACTGGGTCTTTGTAGTGAAGTGGAGGGCCCTCGATATGTCATCGAACATATCCTCCACTTCATCGTCCGAGTGTGTCGAGGTCGGTGCGTACACTTGCACCACCTTGAGGCTATACCTCTCGGTGAGCTTTACAATAAGGTACGCTACCCTGTTCGACACACTGGACACTTCCACAACGTTGTCACTGTCTATTTCACCTAAACTATCGCTATCCTTTCAATCAATCAACGTGTCGTCAACCCCTTGGGGCTAGGGGGGTACTTATACTTTTGTATTTTATTGTTAATTTATTTAATTTTATAGTCAATTTAATAATAAATTTATTTAATTTATACAATTTTTTTTTACCTATTATAGGTATTTTCTCCAATGCCTGTCTCTCTCTCTGGAGTTGTAGGTATTTTTCGACTGTTGCATTTTTACCTATTGTAGGTACTTTACCTATTGTAGCTCTATCTCGCTCTGGAGTCAGCAGAAGGTCGGTCAGGATACTCAGGATGACCATCCACGGATCCTCGTGTCCAACCTCTGGTTCAGCGTGTGCTTGTAGTTGAAAGATTAAACTGCGCCTGGGCGAAGGTACTGGCTTGTTCGTCCCCGGGTGCACTGGGTGACTTTCCGTTGGCTGATGCTTTTCTGGGAGACGGTATCGAATGTAGGTATTTTAGAGGATGTCTATATATCGGATCATCTGCCCATTTATGTTGAGTGGAACTCGAACATAGTCAGGCCTAAGTTATTTAACCGACTCAAACATAGTAATTCTGTTATATGGGGGGAGAGAAATGACTCCCAAATTAGCGAATACCTTGACATATGTCAGAAAAATTTGCGAGACATTGACTCTCCTCCTGAGTTCACGGATTGTAACCGCGGAGCCTGTAATATATATGAACATAAAATTGCCATTGACAGGCTATAATGATGACATTATACGTATTTTAAAAAACGCTGCCATACAAAGTAATGGAAAACGTAAGGTTAGGCATAATAAACCTGAAGTTGTATGTGGCTGGAATCAGCATGTAAAGGAAGCTTATCGAGACGCCAGGCTTAAATATAATGTGTGTCTGTTCCATAATAAGCCCTCTGCAGGCCCAGCATATGAAGAAATGCGAAACTCTAGTAAAGTTTATAAAGGCAGGCTGAAATGGTGACGCAAGAACCAAGACCAAATAAGAATGGACTTTATAGCTAAACACCGAGAAGGCAAAAACTTTCGTGAGTTTTGGAAATCTACTAGAAAACTGGAAGTCAAGCGTGGCCTCCCGGCGAGTGTTGCCGGTGTAAGTGACCCAGAGGAGATCGCAAATATGTTCATGAAACATTTTCAGGTGCGATCTCTTCTGGGCCCGTCAGCGGTGGCGGTAGATGCTGAGCCCAGCGGTCGGGGTGACGAGTCTCTGTTGCGATTCACATCTAGTATGATTAAATCTGTCATTAAATGAATGAAAAGAGGCAGGTCTCCTGGATACGATGGGATCAGCATCGAACATCTAAAATATGCTGGCATCCATCTACCGAGGGTCTTTGCCTTGTTGTTCTGTGTATAAGTCACTCTCACCTGGCGGCCGATCTCATGAAAACCATTGTTGTGCCTATCGTAAAGAACAGGACAGGCGACATCTCTGACATGGGGAATTACCGTCCGATCTCTCTCGCAACCACGATTGCTAAGGTGTTGGACAGTTTACTTGATTCGTACTTGAAATCGTATCTTAACATACATGATGCGCAGTTCGGGTTTCAGCCCGGACTATCCACAGAAAGCGCAATTTTGAGTCTCAATTATGCTGTCCAATACTATACGCACCGTAAGACCCCGGTGTATGCCTGTTTCCTGGACCTCTCCAAAGCCTTCGATCTCGTGTCATATGAAGTGCTTTGGAGAAAGCTAGCGAACAGTACTATACCGGGAGAAATGTTAAATATCCTTAAATACTGGTATTGTAACCAGACAAATCATGTCAGGTGGGCTAACTCTCTTTCAGAGGCATATAGATTGGAGTGCGGGGTGAGACAGGGGGGTTAACCTCTCCTAAACTCTTCAACCTATATGTCAATGAACTTATTGTTGGTCTCAGCACCATGCGTGCCGCGTGGGGGTGTTAGTGTGAATAGCATTAGCTACGCGGACGACATGGTGCTGTTGAGTCCGACAGTTCGTGGTCTTAGAGAGATGCTTAGACTATGTGAAGCTTATGCCACTAAGCATGGGCTCGTTTACAATGTAATGAAGAGCGAGTACATGGTCTTTAAGGCCGCCGGAAAGTGTCCTGAGACTATTCCACCCATTACCCTAAATGGCATGAACATTAATCGGGTTTTCCAACTCAAATATCTTGGACATTATCTTACCGACGACCTTAAAGACGATGTGGATATAGAACGTGAGCGTAGGGCACTGGCGGTTCGCGGTAACATGCTGGCCCGTAGGTTCGCCCGCTGTACGGACCCGGTCAAAGTCACGATCTTCAAGGCGTACTGTCAGGGAATGTACACGGGAGGTCTGTGGGCCAGTTACACCAAAAAGTCGCTGAATACCCTACGTGTGCAGTATAATAACATCTTCAGGATGATGTTGGGACTCCCTCGCTGGTGCAGTGCCTCTGGAATGTTTGCGCAGACGCATACTGACGGGTTCCATGCCGTCATTCGCAAGAAAGTCGCGTCATTAATGAGAAGGGTGCGAGGAAGTCACAACGGCATCCTGAAAATCGTTGCTTAAGACTTACGGGCACCTGTGTGAAGGCATTTCGTCACGGTTATGATCGAGTGAGATTGCAGAAGAGAAGAAGAGAGCACGAACGCGGGCGTATGATGCCCGCGTGCGCCCTCTGCGGTCCCTTTTGGTAGTATTGGTGATTCCGCCCTATTGGACGGTATGGGTGTTGAGGCCGACCTCTGCTTGTTTTATGACGCTGTTGCGCCTGGTCCGCTTCCTGCGCCTCTTCTGTGGTAGCGGCTCACCTCTACTGGAGGTTAGCCGCCGGTGCAAGGGATGTTGAAGGGTGAGGTGGTGCGCTCTCAGTGCACGTCTGTACTTGTGCACGAGGCCCTACCACCTGTCGTTCATGTTTTTGTTGCTGTTGTTGAGCTTGGTTTAGGGAGCCTTGGGGGGCTACTTTGGGGTAGGGTTCCTGAACCTTAAGCCCCCTCCTTCGTGCCTCCCTTAAGTACTGCGGGCAAGTGCGGCTGCAGGCGACGTGCTTGCCCCTGCAGTTCGCACACTTCGGCGGTTGGTTCGGATCGCGGGTACAGTCGGCCGCGAAGTATTCTCCCGCGCACTTGACACAGCGCGGGGGGCGGTGGCAGCCTCCTGAGGCGTGGCCGAACGTCTGGCAACGGTGGCATTGAGGTACCAACGACTTTTTCTGGTCGTTGTTGAGCCAGTCTAGGAGGACGTAATAAGTAGTCCTTTGCTGCCTCTTCGTGGTAGGATTTCTTTGGCGTACTTCCTTTGGCCTCCAGTTCCGCGATTAAGTCTGCCGGGTTGACGCCATAGGGAAGTCCCTAAATGGCGACCTTGGTGGGGAGATCTGCGGCTACTGCATAACAATGCCATGCGACTCCCTTTTCGGTGGCTGCTGCTTCAGTCAGGGCCCTCTGTACGGCCCTGAATTCGTCTGTGGTCTTGAATGTGAAACGGAAGCTCCTCCCTACGGGCTTCACGTTCAGCGCGTGTCCAAGTTGGCGTTTCAGCTGCTTAAATATATTCACCGAGTTTGGCAGTGACTCAACAAATATTGGTGGGTACCCCTTGAGAGCTGGGGCAGGTGTGGATGTAGCCGCATCGGTAGGGGCCTGTCTCCCCGTGGGGGAATTTGGCCTTGGCGCTGCTGGCGAAGTTAGCGCTGCTGCGTATGAGCGCGCTGCTTCCACCGGTGGTGTGGGTAATGGGTCAACATCAGTATCATCGTCTTAGTCGGCCGTGATATTGGCGGGCCTGCCCTCTGACGATGACGTGTTTGCGGAACATGATGAGTCGTCGCAACCCATCTTCGTGTTGCCACTATGTAGAGGCGTCCGTGGGGTTTCAGCCTCGGGCGTGCGCTTAGGCACACCGCGATTGAGTCCTAGGTCGGTGACCTGCTCTTGGCTCGTGTCTCTATTTGACCCATTCTTCTTGGAGGGCCTGCCCGGATTGGCAGATGTTGGATACGGCGAGTCGGGTCCGGTTTCGCATCTGTCGGTGGGCTCAGCCACCGATGGAGCGAGTCCTGCTCCGCCCTCTGCCGCTTCGATGGCTCTAGCCTGATCGATATAGGCTATGTCTTCCTCTTGGACGAGGTAGTCTTACTTACTAAGCTAATAGCTAACTTATTAATTTCGCACTTAATCTATTTAACGAGCGACGTCCTGTACAATAATGTTTTTAAATATGTATAAATTCATTGGATTTTATCTAATAAATAAATAATAATATTAAAATAGGTGGATCCACGAATTATTAATTTTAAGTTTTCAACAATTTTTATAATAAAAATAGTAATTTATTTAGGTTTTGATGTTTCAAAAATAAAGTTAAGATTGAAATTTTGTCTGAGATTTTCCTCTTCTTCTAAGTTTTTTTAAATTGAACTTTATCTAAAAGTTTATTATCAGATTAGATAGGCTATTAAACAAGGTTTATATTAATATGTAGGTGTCTTAACAAAAAGTTAATAGAATTTTAGTTATTAATGTTTAAATGAAATATCCCTAGACCATGTTGATGTTTATATATGAAAGCGAAAGGTCACTCACTCATCACGAAATCTCAGAAACTACAAGTGCTAAGAGTCTAAAATTTTGCACGGGAGTTTTTTTTAGGACGTAGGTGTTCACTAAGACGGGATTTTACGAAATTCAACCCCTAAAGGGTTTTTGGGGTTGATAGTTTGTATGAAACTTCGTTACTGCGAGTGCTAAAAACTTTTAAAATTTTGCATGGGGGTTCTTTTTAGGACGTAGGTGCTCACTAAGACGGCATTTTATGAAATTCAACCCCTAAGAGTTTTTTTTTGGGTTTGATAGTTTGTATGAAACTTCGTTACTGCGAGTGCAAAAAGTTTAAAATTTTGCATGGGAGTTCTTGTTTGGACCTAAGAGGCGAGTCTATTGCAAACTATAGGGGCACTCCTTCAAAATTTATTGGGTAAAAAAGCCAGTAACTGTCCAACCCGGGGATCCACCCAGGACCTCGAAGTTCCAAAACGGCACCTTTACAGCAATACATCGCTCGTTATGAAAGTGCTCATATTGCCACCCGCTATGTTAATATGGAAGAACAAAGTTATGAAGACACTAAACCCGACTTGATAAACTTGGAAGCTGAAATGGAGAAAACGGCCGAAGTTCAATACATGTTTAAAGTTGAGGCCCATATTGCTCACCCCAATATTAAGATGGAAGAACAAGGTGATGAAGACACTAAACCCGACTTGGAAGACTTGAAAGCTGAACTGGAGATGACCGCCGAAGACCAAAACATGTATAATGTTGAGCTTGAAGAAGTGAAGCATGATAAAGAAATGATGGATGGTGAAGAAGTGATCAAATATGAGGAAGTAGTACAGGATGAAGAAGCAATCAATGATGACGTGATTAGTGATGAACAGGTGACAGATGGTGAAACATTGACAGAGGAGAATGGAAGCCAAACGTTGCATATACGAGAGGACTATGGACAGGTAATTTTTAAGATAGATATTTTATTTATTGATAGGCGCAAACTGGATGTCACAATACAGGATTTATCACATCATTACAATTGATACGAGGGTCATTTGAAAAGTTCTTAGCCTAACATACTTAATGAAACCACACGATCATGAGTTTATTTTTATTTTTCAACATACTCTCCTCCGAGCTCAAAACACTTTTTCCATCGACCCGGTAAGGCTTCGATACCCGTTTTAAAAAAATCTTCGTCTACCTCCTCAAAATAAGCGTCCACGGCGGCTATGACCTCTTCGTTTGTAAAAAAAAATGTATTACCTAAAAATTCTATCGGCTTTGGGAACAGATAAAAGTCGGACGGTGCTAAATCCGGTGAATATGGGGGATGAGGTAACAATTCGAAGCCACATTGATGGATTTCTGCCATGGATTGCACAGAGGTGTGAACGCGCGCATTGTCCTGATGAAACAAGACTTTTCTTTTCAATAAACCTGGACGTTTTTCTTTGATTTCTTCTCTCAAACGACGCAACAGGTTGCAATAGTAATCGGAGTTTATTGTTTCACCCTTTTTTAAATAATCCACGAGAATTATACCCTTTGCATCCCAAATGTATCATCCCCATGGCATCCGTTTTTTGGGATGCAAACATCCCAAAAAACGGATGCCATGACTTTGCCCGCCGATAAAACCACCTTTGCCTTCATTGTTTCGACTGTTCTTTTGTCTCGGGTGTATTGTGGTGAACCCAGGTTTCATCCATGGTTATAAATCTTTCAACAAATTCTATTTGGTCAGCTTCATATAACTCTAAACAGTCGCGAGAAGTTGTGAGTCGGTTGCGTTTATGTTCCACTGAAAGCAGTCAAAGACACCTTAGAGAATCCAAGTTCAGTAGTAATTATATGATGTGTTCGCTCAGATGAGATGCCTACAGTCTTAGCTATCTCCTCGACAGTCAATCTTCGATCAGATAAAATTAAATCACGGTTTTTTTCTTTGTTTTGATCAGTGGAAGCAGTCGAAGGCCGGCCACTACGGGGCTCGTCTTGAATGGTCTCACGACCACGTTTAAACTCTGCCACCCAGTTTTTAACAGTCGCATACGAAGGAGTGGTCTCTCAAAGTAGCAGACATGTCTTCATGTATAGCTTTTGGAGTTAAACCTTTCATATTCAGGTATTTTATCACTGCACGATGTTCAATTTTATCCATTTTTTAAAATAGCTCAGACTTGACTTACGTTATCGCGTGTAAACGATCAATGAGTTACTGTGAATAAACTAAACTGCAATTGTTGCTAAATAATGTAACTACAAAATGAGGGTAGTTATAAAAAACCAATGACTTTAACCATGTTAGGCTAAGAACTTTTCAAATGACCCTCGTACAAAACAATATGGAATGTATGAACGGCCTTCTTGGTGCGAACACAACATGAACACAAATTTGAAAAAATGATGAAAGTATTCCATGTGTTAAACCAGTGCCCCATTTACCTCCATACCAAATTTAATCAATCATTGCCCCTGCCGTTTGAGCGTGAAAGAGTAACAAAGATCCACATATCTATACATCCATACAAACGTTCGCATTTATAATATTAGTAGGATAATAATCAAGTTCTTTAAATAAAACTTCACCATTGCAAAATCACACTAAAAAGTAGGAAACAAGAAAATATTCTCATCTAAAATGGTACGTACCTACTTATTGCTACCTACACTACATACATAATGTATAGTCTATTGAAGAAACAACTTTAACATAATGTATTATAAGGTGTGTAATGTAAATTCATAGTGATGTTTAGAGTATAGCCGTTGTATGACACTTTTCAATAAATCTCATGGTTGCCTATTCCAGTAAGAATAGATTGGTTTCGAGTTTCCATTCCTCAAAAGGAAAAAGGAACTCTGTTAGGTTCTTTGTTGTCCGTAACAGTATGTTTGTCAAGAGCCCTTTTCTCAAAAACGTGTATTATATCTAGTAATTGGGTCTGCCGTCTCTTTCAGGTTTAAAAAATGAAACTTGTAAGTCAACGCGATCAAAAGACACGACCGTTTGTGTCACATCTGATTTAACAAGGGAATCAAAACCTATAGAGCAATTGAACATGAAACATAGTGTTCCTTAATAGTTTTTGACGGGGATGACTTAGTAGGGTCGAAAGGGGTATGGAACTGGATGGAGAGTTTTTTGTTTTAGAAGTAATAGTTGTGAAATAAATGTATTTAGATAGTACATTAGCAAAACTGGCCAATTTCGAGTCGAACTCGCGCCCGAAGGGTTCCGTACCATATCTATAAAAACGAGCAAAAAAAAAGGTTGGTTGTATGAAAGCCTTTCTTCAGCCTTTTGTATGGGAGACTCAACTGTCTAACTATCACCGTTCATGAGTCATAGCCTTGTGAGAGACGGTCGGACAGATAGACAGACAGAGGCACACCGGATTCTTAGTAATAGTAGTAGGTCTCGTTTTACCCTTTGGGTATGGAACCCTAGAAATGGTGTTCTTTAATAGTTTTTGACACGGATGACTTAGGGGCCGAAGTGGAGGTAAATAGATAACACTTTATTGAGATAACACATTTATGATTTAATATTAGAAAATTAAAAAACAATGCTAAAAGTAGGTATAGGCGGTCTTATCTCTCAGAGCAATCTCTTCCAGACAACCCGTTTGCAGAAATGAAATGAAATGAAATTGAAATGAAATGAAATGAAATTTGTTTATGAAATGAAATTTGTTTATTTGCACGAAACATGGTACAATAAAGTTGTTAAGCTATTAGATAGGTTCAGCATGCTTCACCAATAACTGGCATACAAAAATTAAATACATTACAATGGCAGAAAAAAATACAGTTTAAATGTTTATAAATTAATAGAATGCAATTGAAATTAAGTTAATTAAATTAAATAATATTAATGTCAAATAATTATAAAACTTGAAGATAAAAGATGTCAGGCCTATAATGTTACAATGTCTTAGTCACTATTAGTCAAACAATTATAATTACAGCTGACACATCCAAACCAAAAATCATAGTTAAATTCAAATGCATAATATACCTATATTACAATATAATATCAATAAAATAGTCACTTTTTAAACTTCATAAATTCTTTGATTGTATAGAAACAGTTTTCAGTCAGCCACTGGTGTAATTTCAATTTAAAATATTTATATGGGAGCTCCCTGATCGCCACTGGAATTTTATTAAAAATTGTAATAGACATAACATTACAATTTCGACTACATAAGGCAGTATTACAAGTGGGTGTGCGTAGCCTGGTGGGATCTCTACTAACTAGTCGAGGATACTTATTATTTCCTAATTTTTCAAATAGGTGAGGATGCTCTTTTACAAAAAGTCCTGCTTGCATGATATACAAGCCCGTTAGGGTTAATAATTTTAGATTTTTAAAAAGTGGTCTACACGAATCAAGAGGACACACCACAAACAGCTCTGATACATTTTTTTTGCACTAGGAATGCCTTCGTGACATTGGTAGAGTTTCCCCAAAGTAGAAGACCATACCTCAGAACTGATGCTACATAGCCATGATAGGCAGTGAGTGCAGCATTTTGATTAGCTGTACGCCGTAATCGTTTTAGTGCAAAGACAAATCGGTTAAGTTTGGAGCAGACATACTCAATGTGTGTCTTCCAATTACAATGTTGGTTCTACATATATGCCAAGAAACTTGTATTCATCCGTAGATTCTATTTGTTGGCCTTTACACATTACACTAAAATTATTTTTAATTGATTTATAGTTACAAAAATTTATATATCTAGTTTTTGGCACGTAAGTTGTTGGAGTCTAACCAAGTAACTATAGAGTCAGTAGCAATATTTAACAGATCTCCATGTTTATCAGTTGTGGATTTATTATTGTCTTGCACAACAACTGATACATCATCAGCAAAAAGTATACATTTATGGTCAACGACCGAAGGCAAGTCATTTATGTACAGTAAAAACAGAAGTGGGCCCAATATACTACCTTGTGGCAGGCCTCCGTCACTCTATGTACTTGCGCGCTATAACTGCCTACCGCCCAGCCGAGTGGTATCGGTCCGCCGGCGGTTCAAATTCAGTGCGGTTTTCGCAAGCGAAGCGCGCGCACGCCGTTCAATTTTAATAGTGCTGTTCGTTCGTACGCGTATTACGATGCCGTGTGGTGCCTTATGTGCTGTAGAGTAGATGGGTGTAAATCAAGCAAAAGAAGGGATAAACACCTAACATTTTTCCATTTACCTGTCAATGAAGAATGGTAAGTGATAAATTATTACTAGTTGTTGTCGTTTAAATTAATAAACTGCTAAACTAACAACTGCAATAATGTTCATAAAACATTGCAAAGCACGGACGTGACCTTCAAAAAATATGCCTACAAGTCCTTGACGCGCTCGTAACGAATCAAAATGCGCTTTAAGTCTGTGTAGCGAGAGTTCTTTTTCTTACGCCCGATGAAAACTTTTGAACAAGCCGCGTCTGTGTAAGGTGACTTGTTGCGAGAAAACGAATCAAATTAATTAATCATAATAAATTTGGTTCGTGATAATTGGTAGTAGTACAATACACCTAGATATGTACAACTAGGAACTAGATATATTTTTTTATTTTGAAGGCCATCGACTTTTCGCGTGAAAACTTTCGAAAACTGCAGTGTTTATGTATTTTTGTGTGAGAGTGTTACACTCGTTAATAAAATAACTTACGGCTTAGTGCTTTATTTGAAGTCGGTTCTCTTTTTTTAAGGCTTTTTTTTTCATTTCTAGTGAACATCTCCGAAGATCATTATCAAACTAAGAAGTATTATACTTATACTTAAAACGTTCTCCTAAATGTAACAAATCCTTTTCTGAAAACCGCATCGATATCGGTTTAGCCAAACGCGAGATTATCGCGCACAAACATACATACCTACAAACAATACAAGTCAAACATCTCAGTTTGGCCTGTATGTCTGATCACCTCCTTTTTTTAAGTTGGTTAAATATTTTATAAATGATAAAATTTTTAACTGTCACATAAAAGTCAGAACATATTCACAGTTCTCAATAACATAGATAAAAAGTTATGTTAATTTAATTTTATCGAAGAGGCAGCCCTGCGATTACTGTGGAATCGCGCGGTGCGAAGCAATCACTGCTGTACGCTTGAGCATTTAGGCGCATTTTAGCATACAGTGGTTGTTGACGCGAGGGAGTAGGCTATTATCGTAATAGGTATTGGAAATTTTCTACTGAGTGAAGTATCTGTTCTTATTCAGTAATCTGTGCTTGTGGTACACCACTGCTATTAGCTTGGTAGGCAGATATATAGGCTATAAGATGTTGAGATTTGTCTTTTATTAAGAGAAGTTATCTCAACAGATTGCTTACGGCCAGAGAGGTAACTATGAAGCCAGTTAAGAACTGGTCCTCTAAGTCCATAATTTTCGCATTTAGTTAAAAGCATTTTGTGATTAACGAAATCAAAAGCCTTGCTCATATCGAAAAAGAGCACTGAAATAGGAAAGCGTTTATCAATTTGTTCTACTACTTTACTAACAAGAGTGTAGGCTGCTAGAGTTGTTGATTTACCTTTTTGAAAACCATTTTGTTCTTCTTTGATAATACCAAACTTTACCACATAGTCATTGATACGATGCTGCATAGCTTTTTCAAATATTTTAGATAAGATAGGAATCAAAGTGATAGGACGATAATTATTCATGTCAAGTTTATCATCTTTTTTATAAAGTGGTCGAACTATTGCCTGTTTGAGCCTCTCTGGGAACAAACCCGTAGAGAAGGAAAGATTTATCAAATATTGTAAGATTGGAGAAATAATCATTGAACATTCTTTAATCACCCTTGTACATATACCGTCAAAACCAACAGCACGAGTATTACTGAGCGAACTTATAATTCTTACTATTTCAGTTTCACTGCACGGTTCAAGGAACATGCTATGGTTTAAGATAGGTATTTTGTATTTGCTTGAAACAATAGAGTCATTGGTAGCGTTTGCTGTAATGCCAATGTAGAAATTATTAAAAGCTTCTGCAATTCTTAACGGATCACATATAACATTATTATCAAAAAGAATAGAACTAATACCTGAATATATCTGCACACAATCAGTCTTATTCTTGACAATTTGCCAAGTAGCTCTACATTTATTTTTTGCTGTTTTTATATGTTTATAATTATTGGCCTGTTGAGAGCTTTGAACGCATTTCCTAAGTAGACAGCTATATTTTTGTAGTTCAATTTTTCTTTTGTTGGTTTTATTCTTGTCAAATAGAAAACGAAGTTGTCTTTTTCGCTTACTGGATTTTCGTATGCCAGTAGTAATCCAAGCAGGTGCTGAATTACTACTTTTAATTTTTCTTCGTTCCATTGGAAAACAAAGGTTATAAAATAAACTGAAAGTCTCATGGAAGTTATTAAAGGCTTCATCAAGGTTTTCAGTCTCAAAAACCTCAGACCAACTTAAAGATGACAAACAATCTTGAAATTTTTGAATATTCTCCTTGTTGTAATTTCGTGTCTCTATGTACCAATGATTTATTATTGTTGGTTTTTTTACTACAGGCATTGATAGAGTTTGGCCAGTGTTGTGATCCGATAGAAATAGATCATGAACTTCTCCAGTAGCCTCACTAATATTACTTATAAAGTGATCAATACATGATTTTTGGCGTGTAGGTTTCGTTATATGGAAAAATAAATTATAATTAGCAGCTAAATCTTGCAAACGGGAGGTTATATTATTGGTTTTAAGAGTATCTATGTTAAGGTCACCTGTGATAATAATTTTTTTATTTCTTTTTTTGTAATTGTATGTAAAATTGTTTCCAAATTGTCAAAAAATATATTAACATTATTATTTGGAGTATGATAAATACATAAAATAATCAAATTAAGTGATGGTATATTGATTCCACAACATTCAAAATATTTCTCAGTAGAAATTTGTTTACAAAATGGGAGCTCCGAAAATTCAAAATTATTCCGTAAAAGAATACACACGCCGCCGCGTTTTTCGTTTTTCCTTGAAAAAGACGAGACCAAATTAAAACCGCGTATAGAAATATTACTCTCATTTCCCGCCCTAACAAACGTCTCAGACAGACAGATAATGTCCACATATATATTTTTTTGTAAAAATTGATCTATACATAACTCCAATGACTCGATCTTATTTAACAGCCCGGCTATATTTTGATGAAAATTGTCAAGATGCCATTAACATCACTGCCATTTTTAAGTTGGGTCGCCTTGGTAACCTAGCAAAGTAGTCTAACAAAGATCTTTGTATTGGCTTGGTTTTATTTATTGGGGTACAAACATTTTCAGTTTTCTTTGGCAGTGTTTTTTTGAAATACAGGGTCAAGGTGGGTTGAACTACCTGTTTTGACTTTAACGGCTTTGTTACATTTCTTACATAATGATTATTGCATTTGAGATGAGATTTAATTTTATCTACGCTCAAGTAATTTTTATTGTAATATCTGCAATCAACAGTAAAACTATTTTTTTTCAGAGTTCTAGTAAATAGTGCAATTTAGTCATTTTTTGAACATTTATGAAGTCACAGTTAGGAGCATATTTACATAAAGTTTTTATCAAGTTATTTAATTTAATTTCATTTAGATATTTATTATCATTTTATTATATTCACATTAATCACAATCATATTACATATGTAATATTATGATTTCCTATCTACAGGTTGAATAATAAAAAAATGATTTTACGCTTCATGTACCAGTAGGCTAAAGCCAATTGTAATAATATAAAGTTTGTTAGGGTAAGGTTTATGTAAGCCAACCGAAATAAAGTAAAATACAACAAGGTAAAATAATGAAGTTTTGAATAGTACCTTGTAGTAAAAAAAATAAACAATTACAAGTTATATTAAGTAAGTATATGTAATGTCTAAAAAATATGCATGTGAGCGCTCCTGTAAAGTGATAATCTCACTAAGTTTTCTAGAAAATTGATAAAAGTATAAGTTCGGGCGCCTGGAGCCACCTCACAAAAAGTTTATATATTTATATATATTAAAATAAACAAAAATTTACCTGGAATAGCAGCTGTAGAGTTTCGGTACTTTTAATCTTCAAGCGGGGGAGAAGTTGAAATAAGCAGCAAAGCATTTGGTTTAGTTCAACTTTTATTTCCGGGAAGGAACACAGTGTTACAATTTAGAAGAGTTTTATACTAGTTTGATAATGTCTTAGCAACTATGCAAGGTCTGAAGGACTTTTGCAGCTATACTGAAGTGGTAGACAGCCTGAAGGGCTTTATAAGCTTTCCCATAGTAAGCTAAAGTGACTTATCTTAGTTTTATCGCACGCTATCGTTATTGCACCCTTATTTAAAGGAAATTAATTATTTTAAATTTTTATAATTAAACGTGCCTAGTAGCGCGGATTGTAAGACAAAGAATTGACAATACCTTACTCCGACACGAAACCTGTGATTATATCATGACGCGGAGAAGAGATTCTCCTTACAGAGCACGATGAAATGCCAAGATGTCGGTCCTCAACTTCCCACGGTGAACTCATGGTGAAAATAAATTCGGCAGAAAAATCCGAAAGAATAACTCCTTAAAAAAACTCCATAAGAAAAAAAAATAAAAAAACGTGTAGGAAAAAACTCCATAAAAAAAATAAAAAAAAAACGTGTTAGAAAAAACGCCAGTGGCTGAAACAATACAAAACCACCGTTTAAAAGAATGTCCGAATTTCGAGTATCACATCATTTTGACTAAACAGAAAACGCACTCACCGTTTTTCCTTTTAGGTTATGGCAGACACGCCAAAAAATCCATTATTTTGGTAAAATCACGTCGAATATGTAAAGCCCTTGACTTGCGGCTTCTAAATTTCGCCTCAACATCTTGAGAAATCTACTCGAAAACTCAGATTTGAATGGATTAAAATAAAAAGTAAAAATTATCGACTTCACATGACGACTGTTGGCAGGAAAGTGACGTCTTCAAAATGGCCGAGCTCTGTCCATAGCCAAGACGACGCTCCGGTGTGGCCAACCATCTAAGCAAAAAATGTAGAATTTGCGTCCTTGGGTTGCCAAAGGTGTTACCCTTGCAATAAAAATGTTACCAGAATAGCTTCCTCTAAGGATTGGCAAATTTTAAAATCGAAAATATGTGTCTAGAATGGACAACGTGTAACGGAGCGAAAAACGAACGTTACATTACATACCTTCCCAAAAAAAAATAAAAGAAAGACTTTTCTTTTATGACAAAAACCAACCTCCACCAAAATCCATTAAATATTCATCAAAAGGATGACAACAAAATTCAGAACTCTACCAAACTAAGGAGACTCATAATAAAGACAAAGCTCTTAGCTGGAACAAACAAATCCAAAAAAAAACCAAAATAAAAATAGTAATCCATAGGATAAGAGTTGCCAAACAGCAAACTAAAATAATAAAGTTATATATAAAAGAAGCATAAACCTAGACAAAAGCAAGTTAAATCTTAACTTCCATCAAACCCACCTTCAAGCCTATAAAACTTCCTTGAGTACGATTAGGCACCTTCGCCACCGACTCTTACAACACTGATGTTAACAAACTATCTCCTTACTCTACCACTCTATGAGGTAACGGTTGGACGCATTCGTCACCGACTCATACTCTTCAGTCCTAAACTTCGGTTAAGCTTTCGCCGCCGATTAAATTTCTTAATTTTGAAACTTCCTCTTACTCAGAAGTGCGGTTGGACACCCTGGTCACCGACTCCATTCTCCTCTACTCTACCCTTCTCCGAAGTACAGATGGACACCTACGTCTCCGACTCCTACTCATCTGGCCTAAAATTCGGTTAAGCTTTCGCCGCCGACTAAGATTTTATAATTTTGAAAAACCACTTAACTTAACACCGGCGTTGTGCTCTACTGTAAAAGTATGCAGTACACAAACGGGTTAAAAGATGACAAATTGTTGAGAAATCAACAATAAGATTTTGCATGAAAAGCAAAATCGAAGAAAATCACTGTTTGAAGGAACAGCGAAATGATGCAATAGTGACCGGCTTAACACCACCGACTTTCCGAGCACCATGCATTAAATATCTGTTTAGAAAAAAACAGAAAAATAAATTATTCCAAATCACTGCTTGAAAGAACAGGGAAATGATGCAATAGTGACCGGCTTAACACCACCGACTTCCCGTGCACTACGCATAACTGTTTAAAATAACAGGAAAAATGAATTTTAGCAATAGTGACCGGCTTAACACCACCGACTTCCCGTGCACTATGCATAAAAAAAAAATGACCACTGTGGTCGGCACAACTCCACCAACTTTCCGCACACAATGACATATAAAAGAAATCAATCTAGGTACAAGTGTCCATAGATTGCTGATGTTCATCCTAACAAAAGGCGTAGGACTAATTATCAAAAATTGGGACGGAAATTCAAAGATTTCACAAATCCAAAGTAAAGTCCAAAAAAGGTTGAGTACTCAAGGTGTCATATCCGATATACTAAAATTAAGACCGGTATCTAACAAAATATGTTCTACTAAATAGACAGAACAATTAACCTAAGGCAATAACTCTAAGTTAATATTTATATGTATAAAATATTTATATAAAAGGAGGATAATTAAGTTCCTTTATAAACTATAAATATACAAAATTATATGAGAAATAAGAAATTAGTTCCCATAAAAGGAAAAAAGTAAAAAAAATATTAAGATCTTTTGATGTTGTCAGGTATATTATTATAGCAAAATCCAAAAATGACCTAAGTTGAATTCTAAATATTTTATTAGTTAGAATTGATAACATAAAATAAGTCTCCTATCATACTTCACCTTACAAACTACAATAACGGTCCATTCATCTACTTTCAAATGTAGTATAACTCAATTAAATTATCAAAACCAAGAACAAAAAATAGGTTATAAAAAGTAATTTTAATATTTAATTATATCTTTAACATGATAACGGCCTGAAGTACCTTTGTTCAAGTCCTTCAGGACATAAACGTTATTTGAAACTCTTTCAATAACTTCACACTTTATAAACTTAGGTGCAAACTTAGCCGAAAAATATGCAGGTGCATTAGATTGAACAAAACTCCTTCTCCAAACAATATCTCCAACATCAAAAGAAATGACCCTCCTACCAACATTATAATAACGGGCATTCCGTTTATAAGCTTTTAAAAGATAAGCCTGAACTTTAACATATATCTCACTAAGTGAATTCAAAGCAAGAGCAAAGGTATTTCTTTCACCAATCTCCAACTGAGTTAAATTATCAAAAGAATTACTAAAACGATGTAAAGAAGCATCAAAAATTAGTTCTCTACCAAACATTAAGAAATTAGGTGTAAAATCTGTAGCTAGATTTACACTATTATTCAAAGCTAATTGAACGTTGGACAAAAACTTGGACCAAGTTCGTTGATCATCTTTGACAAAACAAGATATGCAAGTTTCTACAGTCTTATTATATCTTTCAACTGGGTTATTCTGCGGTGTATACAGGGTGTTGTAGAATATTTTAGTTATATTATAGCCTTTCATAAATTCAACAAAGTGTCTAGAAGCAAATTGTGTTCCGTTGTCACATACTATAACTTTAGGACAACCAAACTTAAGAAATATTTCTTTCTCAAAAAGTTTATTAATTACTTTAGTAGTAGCATTAATCATAGGAAATAACCAACAATATTTAGTAAAAACGTCAACAACAGAGAGAATATATTTATGACCCGAATAAGTTCTAGGCAAAATTCCAATAATATCAACTGAAAGCATAAGCATTGGCTTATCTACTTTTTTAGGATTAATCATAGTTCCAAAAGGAGGAGAATTAGAATGTTTATAAGCTTTACAAGTTTCACAAGAAATAATGTACTTTTGTACATCACCAAACATACCTTTCCAAAAATAATGTTGCTTTATTTCCTTTAATGTTTTATGAATGCCAAGATGGCCTGAATTTACATCATCATGGTTTGATTTAATAGTGTCCACGATATGTTCTTTAGGTATGACTATTTTCCAGTTTAAATTACTATTTATATCAAATTTACTCCTACAATATTTATACAAAGCGTTATTCTCTACTCTAAAGCTTTTAAATTTAACAGGATATTTCTGACAATTTATAAATACTTTCCTATACCAAAGATCTTCAATCTCTTCATCTGGTGAAATAATATTGACAATGGGAGAGTTTATAACATTAATTTGAATTCTACTCAAAGCATCGGGTACCAAATGTAAGCTACCTTTTTTATGTATAATATCAAATGTAAATTGGGAGATTCTAGCAGCCCAACGAGCTAATCGTCCACTAGGATTATTCAATTTTAATAGCCATTTTAAACAAGCATGATCAGTAATTACTGTAAATTTCATTCCTTCAATATAAGGTCTAAAATGTTCTATGGAGTCTAAGATTGCAAGCAATTCGCGCTCTGTAGTGCTGTAGTTACGTTCGCATTTATTAAGTGATCTTGAATAAAAAGCAACAGGATGTTGTTCACCGTTATCTTCTTCTTGACTCAAAACACTACCGATCCCAACAGAACTAGCATCGCAATGTAAAAAGAAAGGTTTCTTGAAATCAGGGCACTGTAAAACAGGTGCTGTTATTAAAGCCTGTTTAAGGTTGTAAAATGCAGTTTCAGCTTCATCGTTCCAATCAAGTGGTCTCTTTGAATTTTTAGTTTTACTACCAGCTGTTAATTTAGTCAAAGGAGATGCAATGTCAGCAAATTTACAAATGAATCTACGATAGTATGAACACATTCCAAGAAAACTTCTCAATTGTTTTATAGTTTCTGGACGTGGAAAATCATTAATAGTTTCTAACTTTGAAGGATCAGTATGCAAACCGCTACTGTCTACTATATAACCAAGATATCTGAGTCTATCCTTGCAAAATACACATTTCTTAAGGTTCACAGTCAAACCAGCATCTCTAATAATGGCTTGGACCTTCCGCAGGCATTCTATATGAGCTTTAAAGCTTGAATGGACACAAATCACATCGTCAAGATAACAGAAAACTTCATTATCAAATCCTGGACCGAAGAGTTTATCTACTAATCTCTGTAGCTCGGCAGAAGCGTTGGTTAATCCATAGGGCATACGGACAAATTGGTACAGACCTTTTCCAGGTATTACAAAAGATGTGAGTTCATGCGAGGACTCATGCAGACTAATTTGCAAAAAGGCCTTAGAAAAATCAATGGTAGATATAAATTTAGCTCCCCTAAGGCTATCTAATATCCTAGATGGGTAAGGTAATGGATAAGAGTCCTTAATTGTTATAGAATTTAAACGTCTGGAATCCAAACATAGCCTAGTGCTGCCATCTTTCTTTTCTACAGCTAGTACCGGAGAACACCAAGGAGAGTTAGAAGGTTCAATGATTCCTTCCTTTAACATAACCTCCGCTTCATCAAAAAGTTCTTTTTGTTTAGCTGGACTTAAAGGCCAATACCTACATTTAAATGGTTCACCAGTTACTCTAATCTTATGTTGAACAAGGTGAGTCAAGCCTAAGCCTTTCTTTTCATAAGAAATATCTTCAAACAAGGCAATAACTTCATTTAATTCTTGTTTCTCAGAAGGAGAAAGTTCAAGTGCAGAAGTTACAGCACAAACATGTGGGTGTTTACTACTAACAAAAGTTATATTTTTCCATAGATCCTTAGCAAGGTCAAATTTAAGCCAAAAATCAAATCCTAAAATAATAGAAATATCAAAAGATGGTATTATTAAAAAGTTAACACTCTTTGTCAATTTATCACAAGTGACAGGCAAAGAAATAGTTCCAATGACACGTTGAGACGAACCATCAGCAGTATATGCAGAACTAGAAGTAGGTTTTACTTTATAACCTAGTTTCTCAAATTTCAAATGACTATTTGAACCTAATACACAGCTATTCGAACCGCTGTCCAGAAGTCCAGAATATTCACAATTATTTACCTTAAATTTCAAGAAAGGACGAGAGTCGTCACTCTTGACAAAAAGAATAGGTGCCGCTCTATAATTACTGAAGAAAGTCTTCAAGTAACCTAACCAATCATCAAACTCTTTTCTACTAGAAACATCATCAGGTTTATGAGAATGTTTATTAATATGCATCGAAACACGCTTAGTTTTCTCATGAACTAGGGCTCGATGTCCAATTAGTTTTTTGACTCCGGAGAGTAAGATTTATCCAAATTACATACATCACAAGTCTTGATGGTCACACCAGCCTTTTGACACTTAAAACAAATCATTCCAGGAATAGAAGGGCAATTTTTATAACTATGTCCTTTGGACTTACATTTTAAACAAGTTAAATCATTGTTGCTTTGAACTGCATTAAATTGTGCTGAAGGCTTATAGAATTTAGGAGGTTTGTTAGTAATCAAACTCTTCCTATTTGCAAAAACTTCTAATTCTTTACCGAGATGTAAGAACTGTTCAAGAGATATAATGCTTCTACCGAACACAAAAGGTGTATAAATTGACAGCATATTATGTTTAATAATATCAATGGTAGTTGCTTCTAACATTGGAGTAGAAAGTCTACTAGCCAAATCCATAATTTCCTTAATGTAATCTGGAAGAGATTCATTCGGTTTCTGTTTCCTAGTGCGGAGATCAAATTCCAAAAAATAGTCAAATTCTGGTTTATCAAAACGTTTCAATAACGCTTCTTTAAGCTGTCTCCAAGATCCAATGCTAATCCGTACAGTACGAAACCATTTCAAAGCTATATCTGACAGTAGATCAGAAAAAGAACCAACCAAAACATTTTCATCAAAATTTTTATAAAGAAAGTATTCTTCGACCTGAGTAATGAATTCTCTAACACAAGCCTTACCATCAAACACAATCCTACTCCTTTTCAGGTCCAACAGTTTAGTAGTGGCCGGAAAGTTCTTCTTAATGTTTTCATTAAGTCGTGCATTCAACATATTAAAAGAAGGCAAAGTCGAAGGAAGTACACAAGATGGTGAACTATGAGCAATAGTAATGTTGTTTCCAAACGGATCTGGAACCTCAGTAACATTAACCGCCTCCTGTACAACATGTTCCTCCAAGGTACAAGTTGTATCGCCTGAGTGTTGATTTTCTTTCACCCCTAACGATGGAAATTGAGTTTGTTTATCCATGATTAACACAAACAATAAAAACCCAAAAGCAAAAACACAGCTGAGATGTAAGAACTCAATAAACTCCAAGAAAATATTTATGAAATTATTTGAATATTTGAAATAATTCAAAGGTTTATTTATTTAAAGTTGAATTTTAAAGTTTTAAACTATTATTTTCTTTTTAAACCCTATTTAGTATTTATTTAAGTTAAGAAAAGGTTATTTTCTTTTAAAAGGTGCAGTAATGATTTACAAAGTATTTTAACCTCAAAATGTAAACATCTATACAATATAATGTTATTATAAACTCACCAAAATCCAAGTATACAATAGCATGAAAACCTTCAACTATTTATAAGTCTAAACCACTGTACAATATCACATCTTCATAACACCAGTATCGCTGAACACAATATAATAACACATGATAACACTTTACCAGTTTTTTCATAAGATATAACAGACAATATCAAAATGACTTAATTAATCTTGTCAAAGCACAAGAAAACATGTTGCAATTTATAACACACAAAAGTATTGTCTTGTAATAAAGCATATATTAAATTTCAATAAATGTACAAGACAGATTGCAACACAGATCAAGATAACAAGGAAATGCAATAACGATAGTTATCTATGTATGAAAAAAGTTCCATTCCTTTCAAGTCCCTGTTCGGGCGCCAATTGTAATATTATGATTTCCTATCTACAGGTTGAATAATAAAAAAAATATTTTTACGCTTCATGTACCAGTAGGCTAAAGCCAATTGTAATAATATAAAGTTTGTTAGGGTAAGGTTTATGTAAGCCAACCGAAATAAAGTAAAATACAACAAGGTAAAATAATGAAGTTTTGAATAGTACCTTGTAGTAAAAAAAATAAACAATTACAAGTTATATTAAGTAAGTATATGTAATGTCTAAAAAATATGCATGTGAGCGCTCCTGTAAAGTGATAATCTCACTAAGTTTTCTAGAAAATTGATAAAAGTATAAGTTCGGGCGCCTGGAGCCACCTCACAAAAAGTTTATATATTTATATATATTAAAATAAACAAAAATTTACCTGGAATAGCAGCTGTAGAGTTTCGGTACTTTTAATCTTCAAGCGGGGGAGAAGTTGAAATAAGCAGCAAAGCATTTGGTTTAGTTCAACTTTTATTTCCGGGAAGGAACACAGTGTTACAATTTAGAAGAGTTTTATACTAGTTTGATAATGTCTTAGCAACTATGCAAGGTCTGAAGGACTTTTGCAGCTATACTGAAGTGGTAGACAGCCTGAAGGGCTTTATAAGCTTTCCCATAGTAAGCTAAAGTGACTTATCTTAGTTTTATCGCACGCTATCGTTATTGCACCCTTATTTAAAGGAAATTAATTATTTTAAATTTTTATAAATAAACGTGCCTAGTAGCGCGGATTGTAAGACAAAGAATTGACAATACCTTACTCCGACACGAAACCTGTGATTATATCATGACGCGGAGAAGAGATTCTCCTTCCAGAGCACGATGAAATGCCAAGATGTCGGTCCTCAACTTCCCACGGTGAACTCATGGTGAAAATAAATTCGGCAGAAAAATCCGAAAGAATAACTCCTTAAAAAAAAACTCCATAAGAAAAAAAAATAAAAAAACGTGTAGGAAAAAACTCCATAAAAAAAAATAAAAAAAAAACGTGTTAGAAAAAACGCCAGTGGCTGAAACAATACAAAACCACCGTTTAAAAGAATGTCCGAATTTCGAGTATCACATCATTTTGACTAAACAGAAAACGCACTCACCGTTTTTCCTTTTAGGTTATGGCAGACACGCCAAAAAATCCATTATTTTGGTAAAATCACGTCGAATATGTAAAGCCCTTGACTTGCGGCTTCTAAATTTCGCCTCAACATCTTGAGAAATCTACTCGAAAACTCAGATTTGAATGGATTAAAATAAAAAGTAAAAATTATCGACTTCACATGACGACTGTTGGCAGGAAAGTGACGTCTTCAAAATGGCCGAGCTCTGTCCATAGCCAAGACGACGCTCCGGTGTGGCCAACCATCTAAGCAAAAAATGTAGAATTTGCGTCCTTGGGTTGCCAAAGGTGTTACCCTTGCAATAAAAATGTTACCAGAATAGCTTCCTCTAAGGATTGGCAAATTTTAAAATCGAAAATATGTGTCTAGAATGGACAACGTGTAACGGAGCGAAAAACGAACGTTACATTACATACCTTCCCAAAAAAAAATAAAAGAAAGACTTTTCTTTTATGACAAAAACCAACCTCCACCAAAATCCATTAAATATTCATCAAAAGGATGACAACAAAATTCAGAACTCTACCAAACTAAGGAGTCTCATAATAAAGACAAAGCTCTTAGCTGGAACAAACAAATCCAAAAAAAAACCAAAATAAAAATAGTAATCCATAGGATAAGAGTTGCCAAACAGCAAACTAAAATAATAAAGTTATATATAAAAGAAGCATAAACCTAGACAAAAGCAAGTTAAATCTTAACTTCCATCAAACCCACCTTCAAGCCTATAAAACTTCCTTGAGTACGATTAGGCACCTTCGCCACCGACTCTTACAACACTGATGTTAACAAACTATCTCCTTACTCTACCACTCTATGAGGTAACGGTTGGACGCATTCGTCACCGACTCATACTCTTCAGTCCTAAACTTCGGTTAAGCTTTCGCCGCCGATTAAATTTCTTAATTTTGAAACTTCCTCTTACTCAGAAGTGCGGTTGGACACCCTGGTCACCGACTCCATTCTCCTCTACTCTACCCTTCTCCGAAGTACAGATGGACACCTACGTCTCCGACTCCTACTCATCTGGCCTAAAATTCGGTTAAGCTTTCGCCGCCGACTAAGATTTTATAATTTTGAAAAACCACTTAACTTAACACCGGCGTTGTGCTCTACTGTAAAAGTATGCAGTACACAAACGGGTTAAAAGATGACAAATTGTTGAGAAATCAACAATAAGATTTTGCATGAAAAGCAAAATCGAAGAAAATCACTGTTTGAAGGAACAGCGAAATGATGCAATAGTGACCGGCTTAACACCACCGACTTTCCGAGCACCATGCATTAAATATCTGTTTAGAAAAAAACAGAAAAATAAATTATTCCAAATCACTGCTTGAAAGAACAGGGAAATGATGCAATAGTGACCGGCTTAACACCACCGACTTCCCGTGCACTACGCATAACTGTTTAAAATAACAGGAAAAATGAATTTTAGCAATAGTGACCGGCTTAACACCACCGACTTCCCGTGCACTATGCATAAAAAAAAAATGACCACTGTGGTCGGCACAACTCCACCAACTTTCCGCACACAATGACATATAAAAGAAATCAATCTAGGTACAAGTGTCCATAGATTGCTGATGTTCATCCTAACAAAAGGCGTAGGACTAATTATCAAAAATTGGGACGGAAATTCAAAGATTTCACAAATCCAAAGTAAAGTCCAAAAAAGGTTGAGTACTCAAGGTGTCATATCCGATATACTAAAATTAAGACCGGTATCTAACAAAATATGTTCTACTAAATAGACAGAACAATTAACCTAAGGCAATAACTCTAAGTTAATATTTATATGTATAAAATATTTATATAAAAGGAGGATAATTTAGTTCCTTTATAAACTATAAATATACAAAATTATATGAGAAATAAGAAATTAGTTCCCATAAAAGGAAAAAAGTAAAAAAAATATTAAGATCTTTTGATGTTGTCAGGTATATTATTATAGCAAAATCCAAAAATGACCTAAGTTGAATTCTAAATATTTTATTAGTTAGAATTGATAACATAAAATAAGTCTCCTATCATACTTCACCTTACAAACTACAATAACGGTCCATTCATCTACTTTCAAATGTAGTATAACTCAATTAAATTATCAAAACCAAGAACAAAAAATAGGTTATAAAAAGTAATTTTAATATTTAATTATATCTTTAACATGATAACGGCCTGAAGTACCTTTGTTCAAGTCCTTCAGGACATAAACGTTATTTGAAACTCTTTCAATAACTTCACACTTTATAAACTTAGGTGCAAACTTAGCCGAAAAATATGCAGGTGCATTAGATTGAACAAAACTCCTTCTCCAAACAATATCTCCAACATCAAAAGAAATGACCCTCCTACCAACATTATAATAACGGGCATTCCGTTTATAAGCTTTTAAAAGATAAGCCTGAACTTTAACATATATCTCACTAAGTGAATTCAAAGCAAGAGCAAAGGTATTTCTTTCACCAATCTCCAACTGAGTTAAATTATCAAAAGAATTACTAAAACGATGTAAAGAAGCATCAAAAATTAGTTCTCTACCAAACATTAAGAAATTATAGTAGATCCAACCGTTTATCCTCTTTTTGACAGCACCAATAGAACGTAACATGACGATGTTACGCAAAAGTTAACTTATAAATGCGAGGTTTTAAAAATATGACAACTGCTTAAATTTGCTCCTTGATCCCGTATAATAATCATCTTTCACAAAATGAGTCCATAAGTGCAGTAGTTTTTTTATAAATTCCATAAAATAACAAACGTTTTTAAAAAATTACGTTCTATGGCTATCAACATAGTGATGTTACGAAGTTACGATTGAGATATCGATATTGTTTATGAACTATTTTTACACGGGTGTTTTCCGTTCTCGGCACATAATATCGGATTTATTTTTATGTAAAACCGTTATATTGATGCGCCTCAGGAAAACATACAGCATTATTTGAAGACGTGTTTATCTCCTGGTGTATATCCAAAAAAGAACAAGGTTATGATGACTATGATGATTACAAGTACAAGTCATACTTGACGAAGCTGTTACCGGTTAAATCTGGGATGGCCAGCGAGCAACACGGAAGGGAGTAGGCATACACAGCGTTTCCCCTCTGTCAAAGTACAAGTCCGCATGGACCATGGAGTTTGATAATATACTGTGGGGTGAGGGCGGGGCTAGATTTGTGAATGGTGCTTTATTTTTTATGTGTTAGTGATTTGGTTGTGTGAGTATGATCGGCAATGGATCGGTACAGGTATGTTTTGTATGTAATAGTGCGGCTTTGCGCTAGTGTGCAACTTCCCCTCCCGCAAGAAATGACAGAAAGATTTGAACAATATTTTTTAGCTAAGGCTACTCCCTTCCGTGTTGCTCGCTGGGGATGGCAGACATTAAAGTCTGCCGTTTGGTACCAGAAAATAGTAAAGTTTGAGCAACCCCAATTCCAATTTAAGCAAACGAAATCTAATCTTTTATTTTTATTTATTTATTAATCAAAATCAGATTCATCGTTGCTGTCACTCGAGCTATTGCCGACATTTATAATTAATTGTTGACTCATATAATCTATCGCCACGTGTTTATCCCAATCTGCCATTATAGTTTCTTGTGTTTTTTGAATTACATTTTGCCAGCTTTCCGCAGTTACTTTCACACATGCATTTTTTAATAAATTTACCATTTTGTTTGCCGTGAATGGGGGTTTTGTGTTATTTCTAGCAGCGTGTCCTTTAACTTGAGCCCATATTAATTCAATGGCATTGTATTGACAATGATAGGGTGGAAGTCTAAGAACCCAATGACCATGTTCTGCAGCTATTTCGTCGATCACATATCGTTTTGGGAAGTGTTTTTTTGTTCGTAATATATTTAGTAATTGTACTTTTAGTAAGGAGTTATCAACATTTTCACCATGTCGTTGAAGCCAGTCAATGATTACTTGTTTTTTGTCGGCCTGGGTCGGCATTTTATCAATTTGGCGTGAGTGATAGGATGCGTTATCCATAATAATAACTGACGGTTCTTCCAATGATTGTACCATTTCCTTAAACCAACTTTCGTAAACCTCAGAATTCATTTCTTCGTGGTACTCAACTGTTTTTTTGGATTTAAAGGCCAACAAAGCATCTGGCATGAATCCTTTCACAGACCCTGCATGGCAAATGATTAGACGTTCTCCTTTTCCCATCGGTACTGAGGTAGTGGAAGCAGCGGTGTCATCAGTCCAGCTCTTAGACACTGTGTGGTTCGCATTCAGCCAAGTTTCGTCAGTGAAAACAACATTTGACCAATCTGTAATTTTTTTGGCTTCGCTCAAAAATTCGCAACGAGCAAAAGCTACGTCGCGACGCTCCATCAATATTTTGCGTTTGTCCGATTTTTTATAAGTAAATCCAATTTCATTCAAGACCTTTACCAATGACGATTTTTGACCTCGGAACAAATCACATTCACGCAAAGAAGCAACAAGTTTTTTAAGTGTTGGAACTTCTTTACGTAAGTAATAGTTATATATATGACGGCGTATAGCGTCTGCGTCAAAGTTGTCAACCGAAGTCACACGACGTGGTTGGCGTTTTTTCTTCGGCGTACGAAGCTTATTCTCCTGCATGCCGCTTGTTCCGTAGGCTTCGGTAGTAATTTTTGTAATCGTAGATGCACTAATACCTAACGCGGCCGCAACGCGCTCTCTCACTTGCGACAATGGTAAAAGCGGGCCGCCATTTTGATACTCTGCTTCAAAGTAATTACGAAGCTTGATCACCATTTCTCTCGTCTGTCCTTTCAGCACTGATCCTTTCGGCATTTTATAGTTCCAATATAAAACTCAGCAAATAATTACTAGCACGGGCGTCTTGTTGCGAGTGACAGTGACAAATACAAAACGGCGGTGGACCATTGAGTTTTACTACCTTGATAAAATACTACTGCTTACCCATAGACAAAAAAATTGGCAGTCATAGGAATTGCCGATAGAAGTGAAAACTTATAACTCAGAATTTGATAGCTTACCTTGGAAACTACACGGGTGTAACCGGACGGCGTGGCCTCGCCATCTGGGCATGGCCATCTAGAAATGCGTCAGCATTTCCCATTGGCTGATGCGTTTCTAGATGGCCATGCCATGACGGCCTGTCCACGCCCTTTCAACATTCCCCATTGGCTGACGTATTTCTAGATGGCCAATAGCCATGGTCATGGCGCCATTCCTAGGACTATTCTCTTTCCGCACAGACTCGATAGAAAAATGAATCGAAATCGTGTCCACTATAATCACTTGGTCACAACACTTTAACTGACAAATTAGATCTGTCAAAAAGAGGATAAACGGTTGGATCTACTATAGGTGTAAAATCTGTAGCTAGATTTACACTATTATTCAAAGCTAATTGAACGTTGGACAAAAACTTGGACCAAGTTCGTTGATCATCTTTGACAAAACAAGATATGCAAGTTTCTACAGTCTTATTATATCTTTCAACTGGGTTATTCTGCGGTGTATACAGGGTGTTGTAGAATATTTTAGTTATATTATAGCCTTTCATAAATTCAACAAAGTGTCTAGAAGCAAATTGTGTTCCGTTGTCACATACTATAACTTTAGGACAACCAAACTTAAGAAATATTTCTTTCTCAAAAAGTTTATTAATTACTTTAGTAGTAGCATTAATCATAGGAAATAACCAACAATATTTAGTAAAAACGTCAACAACAGAGAGAATATATTTATGACCCGAATAAGTTCTAGGCAAAATTCCAATAATATCAACTGAAAGCATAAGCATTGGCTTATCTACTTTTTTAGGATTAATCATAGTTCCAAAAGGAGGAGAATTAGAATGTTTATAAGCTTTACAAGTTTCACAAGAAATAATGTACTTTTGTACATCACCAAACATACCTTTCCAAAAATAATGTTGCTTTATTTCCTTTAATGTTTTATGAATGCCAAGATGGCCTGAATTTACATCATCATGGTTTGATTTAATAGTGTCCACGATATGTTCTTTAGGTATGACTATTTTCCAGTTTAAATTACTATTTATATCAAATTTACTCCTACAATATTTATACAAAGCGTTATTCTCTACTCTAAAGCTTTTAAATTTAACAGGATATTTCTGACAATTTATAAATACTTTCCTATACCAAAGATCTTCAATCTCTTCATCTGGTGAAATAATATTGACAATGGGAGAGTTTATAACATTAATTTGAATTCTACTCAAAGCATCGGGTACCAAATGTAAGCTACCTTTTTATGTATAATATCAAATGTAAATTGGGAGATTCTAGCAGCCCAACGAGCTAATCGTCCACTAGGATTATTCAATTTTAATAGCCATTTTAAACAAGCATGATCAGTAATTACTGTAAATTTCATTCCTTCAATATAAGGTCTAAAATGTTCTATGGAGTCTAAGATTGCAAGCAATTCGCGCTCTGTAGTGCTGTAGTTACGTTCGCATTTATTAAGTGATCTTGAATAAAAAGCAACAGGATGTTGTTCACCGTTATCTTCTTCTTGACTCAAAACACTACCGATCCCAACAGAACTAGCATCGCAATGTAAAAAGAAAGGTTTCTTGAAATCAGGGCACTGTAAAACAGGTGCTGTTATTAAAGCCTGTTTAAGGTTGTAAAATGCAGTTTCAGCTTCATCGTTCCAATCAAGTGGTCTCTTTGAATTTTTAGTTTTACTACCAGCTGTTAATTTAGTCAAAGGAGATGCAATGTCAGCAAATTTACAAATGAATCTACGATAGTATGAACACATTCCAAGAAAACTTCTCAATTGTTTTATAGTTTCTGGACGTGGAAAATCATTAATAGTTTCTAACTTTGAAGGATCAGTATGCAAACCGCTACTGTCTACTATATAACCAAGATATCTGAGTCTATCCTTGCAAAATACACATTTCTTAAGGTTCACAGTCAAACCAGCATCTCTAATAATGGCTTGGACCTTCCGCAGGCATTCTATATGAGCTTTAAAGCTTGAATGGACACAAATCACATCGTCAAGATAACAGAAAACTTCATTATCAAATCCTGGACCGAAGAGTTTATCTACTAATCTCTGTAGCTCGGCAGAAGCGTTGGTTAATCCATAGGGCATACGGACAAATTGGTACAGACCTTTTCCAGGTATTACAAAAGATGTGAGTTCATGCGAGGACTCATGCAGACTAATTTGCAAAAAGGCCTTAGAAAAATCAATGGTAGATATAAATTTAGCTCCCCTAAGGCTATCTAATATCCTAGATGGGTAAGGTAATGGATAAGAGTCCTTAATTGTTATAGAATTTAAACGTCTGGAATCCAAACATAGCCTAGTGCTGCCATCTTTCTTTTCTACAGCTAGTACCGGAGAACACCAAGGAGAGTTAGAAGGTTCAATGATTCCTTCCTTTAACATAACCTCCGCTTCATCAAAAAGTTCTTTTTGTTTAGCTGGACTTAAAGGCCAATACCTACATTTAAATGGTTCACCAGTTACTCTAATCTTATGTTGAACAAGGTGAGTCAAGCCTAAGCCTTTCTTTTCATAAGAAATATCTTCAAACAAGGCAATAACTTCATTTAATTCTTGTTTCTCAGAAGGAGAAAGTTCAAGTGCAGAAGTTACAGCACAAACATGTGGGTGTTTACTACTAACAAAAGTTATATTTTTCCATAGATCCTTAGCAAGGTCAAATTTAAGCCAAAAATCAAATCCTAAAATAATAGAAATAACAAAAGATGGTATTATTAAAAAGTTAACACTCTTTGTCAATTTATCACAAGTGACAGGCAAAGAAATAGTTCCAATGACACGTTGAGACGAACCATCAGCAGTATATGCAGAACTAGAAGAAGGTTTTACTTTATAACCTAGTTTCTCAAATTTCAAATGACTATTTGAACCTAATACACAGCTATTCGAACCGCTGTCCAGAAGTCCAGAATATTCACAATTATTTACCTTAAATTTCAAGAAAGGACGAGAGTCGTCACTCTTGACAAAAAGAATAGGTGCCGCTCTATAATTACTGAAGAAAGTCTTCAAGTAACCTAACCAATCATCAAACTCTTTTCTACTAGAAACATCATCAGGTTTATGAGAATGTTTATTAATATGCATCGAAACACGCTTAGTTTTCTCATGAACTAGGGCTCGATGTCCAATTAGTTTTTTGACTCCGGAGAGTAAGATTTATCCAAATTACATACATCACAAGTCTTGATGGTCACACCAGCCTTTTGACACTTAAAACAAATCATTCCAGGAATAGAAGGGCAATTTTTATAACTATGTCCTTTGGACTTACATTTTAAACAAGTTAAATCATTGTTGCTTTGAACTGCATTAAATTGTGCTGAAGGCTTATAGAATTTAGGAGGTTTGTTAGTAATCAAACTCTTCCTATTTGCAAAAACTTCTAATTCTTTACCGAGATGTAAGAACTGTTCAAGAGATATAATGCTTCTACCGAACACAAAAGGTGTATAAATTGACAGCATATTATGTTTAATAATATCAATGGTAGTTGCTTCTAACATTGGAGTAGAAAGTCTACTAGCCAAATCCATAATTTCCTTAATGTAATCTGGAAGAGATTCATTCGGTTTCTGTTTCCTAGTGCGGAGATCAAATTCCAAAAAATAGTCAAATTCTGGTTTATCAAAACGTTTCAATAACGCTTCTTTAAGCTGTCTCCAAGATCCAATGCTAATCCGTACAGTACGAAACCATTTCAAAGCTATATCTGACAGTAGATCAGAAAAAGAACCAACCAAAACATTTTCATCAAAATTTTTATAAAGAAAGTATTCTTCGACCTGAGTAATGAATTCTCTAACACAAGCCTTACCATCAAACACAATCCTACTCCTTTTCAGGTCCAACAGTTTAGTAGTGGCCGGAAAGTTCTTCTTAATGTTTTCATTAAGTCGTGCATTCAACATATTAAAAGAAGGCAAAGTCGAAGGAAGTACACAAGATGGTGAACTATGAGCAATAGTAATGTTGTTTCCAAACGGATCTGGAACCTCAGTAACATTAACCGCCTCCTGTACAACATGTTCCTCCAAGGTACAAGTTGTATCGCCTGAGTGTTGATTTTCTTTCACCCCTAACGATGGAAATTGAGTTTGTTTATCCATGATTAACACAAACAATAAAAACCCAAAAGCAAAAACACAGCTGAGATGTAAGAACTCAATAAACTCCAAGAAAATATTTATGAAATTATTTGAATATTTGAAATAATTCAAAGGTTTATTTATTTAAAGTTGAATTTTAAAGTTTTAAACTATTATTTTCTTTTTAAACCCTATTTAGTATTTATTTAAGTTAAGAAAAGGTTATTTTCTTTTAAAAGGTGCAGTAATGATTTACAAAGTATTTTAACCTCAAAATGTAAACATCTATACAATATAATGTTATTATAAACTCACCAAAATCCAAGTATACAATAGCATGAAAACCTTCAACTATTTATAAGTCTAAACCACTGTACAATATCACATCTTCATAACACCAGTATCGCTGAACACAATATAATAACACATGATAACACTTTACCAGTTTTTTCATAAGATATAACAGACAATATCAAAATGACTTAATTAATCTTGTCAAAGCACAAGAAAACATGTTGCAATTTATAACACACAAAAGTATTGTCTTGTAATAAAGCATATATTAAATTTCAATAAATGTACAAGACAGATTGCAACACAGATCAAGATAACAAGGAAATGCAATAACGATAGTTATCTATGTATGAAAAAAGTTCCATTCCTTTCAAGTCCCTGTTCGGGCGCCAATTGTAATATTATGATTTCCTATCTACAGGTTGAATAATAAAAAAAATATTTTTACGCTTCATGTACCAGTAGGCTAAAGCCAATTGTAATAATATAAAGTTTGTTAGGGTAAGGTTTATGTAAGCCAACCGAAATAAAGTAAAATACAACAAGGTAAAATAATGAAGTTTTGAATAGTACCTTGTAGTAAAAAAAATAAACAATTACAAGTTATATTAAGTAAGTATATGTAATGTCTAAAAAATATGCATGTGAGCGCTCCTGTAAAGTGATAATCTCACTAAGTTTTCTAGAAAATTGATAAAAGTATAAGTTCGGGCGCCTGGAGCCACCTCACAAAAAGTTTATATATTTATATATATTAAAATAAACAAAAATTTACCTGGAATAGCAGCTGTAGAGTTTCGGTACTTTTAATCTTCAAGCGGGGGAGAAGTTGAAATAAGCAGCAAAGCATTTGGTTTAGTTCAACTTTTATTTCCGGGAAGGAACACAGTGTTACAATTTAGAAGAGTTTTATACTAGTTTGATAATGTCTTAGCAACTATGCAAGGTCTGAAGGACTTTTGCAGCTATACTGAAGTGGTAGACAGCCTGAAGGGCTTTATAAGCTTTCCCATAGTAAGCTAAAGTGACTTATCTTAGTTTTATCGCACGCTATCGTTATTGCACCCTTATTTAAAGGAAATTAATTATTTTAAATTTTTATAATTAAACGTGCCTAGTAGCGCGGATTGTAAGACAAAGAATTGACAATACCTTACTCCGACACGAAACCTGTGATTATATCATGACGCGGAGAAGAGATTCTCCTTCCAGAGCACGATGAAATGCCAAGATGTCGGTCCTCAACTTCCCACGGTGAACTCATGGTGAAAATAAATTCGGCAGAAAAATCCGAAAGAATAACTCCTTAAAAAAAACTCCATAAGAAAAAAAAATAAAAAAACGTGTAGGAAAAAACTCCATAAAAAAAAAATAAAAAAAAAACGTGTTAGAAAAAACGCCAGTGGCTGAAACAATACAAAACCACCGTTTAAAAGAATGTCCGAATTTCGAGTATCACATCATTTTGACTAAACAGAAAACGCACTCACCGTTTTTCCTTTTAGGTTATGGCAGACACGCCAAAAAATCCATTATTTTGGTAAAATCACGTCAAATATGTAAAGCCCTTGACTTGCGGCTTCTAAATTTCGCCTCAACATCTTGAGAAATCTACTCGAAAACTCAGATTTGAATGGATTAAAATAAAAAGTAAAAATTATCGACTTCACATGACGACTGTTGGCAGGAAAGTGACGTCTTCAAAATGGCCGAGCTCTGTCCATAGCCAAGACGACGCTCCGGTGTGGCCAACCATCTAAGCAAAAAATGTAGAATTTGCGTCCTTGGGTTGCCAAAGGTGTTACCCTTGCAATAAAAATGTTACCAGAATAGCTTCCTCTAAGGATTGGCAAATTTTAAAATCGAAAATATGTGTCTAGAATGGACAACGTGTAACGGAGCGAAAAACGAACGTTACACATACCTCCAAATGTTTAAATGCTCCTGACAATTCATACAATAATTTACTTGGATTTTTATCATTTTCTCCAACACATAGAATTAAATGGTCACGTTTTACATCTAAACTTAGCCTATGGCAATCTTTTAAGACCTCCTGCGAAGTTGCAAAAGGCTTTATGCATGCAAAAATGTCATAATCTTCATATTTGGAGCAGAATTCACGTCTGAACTGGATCAAGAGGGACGCCAACCCTTTGATTTGCTGAGTTCCGTAGATAAGGAGTTTTGGCTTAGTTACTGAACTTTTGGATGTTATGATACTAGTGGCTCCCTTTGGCGAAGATCGACTAGTTTGAGTAACATTAACAGAATTAATAATAACTGCTGGTTCAATTTTTAAACAAGGTTCTTCTGCAGTGGTACATTTAGTCTCAGACGAATGGGTTATTCCTGTACCAGTCACTTCCTCAGACAATTGCAGGTCAGTGACACTAGAGTTCATAAACTGATTTGATCTCCTTTTCTTTTTAATTTTGCTCAAAGTAGTCAGGGGTGATGAACAAATCTTTTTGAAATTATTTATTGACATTTCTTTTTCTTCATTTTCTCTTTGTAGACATCTAACTTTAAGAGATAGATCCTCTATCTCCTCAAGTGCGCTAGATAATTGAGATTTTAGAATGCTGATCTCCTTATGAAGGTCATCTAAATCGGTAAGCGCCGCTGACGAGATGTCCGGCAAACTCCTTGCTCGTAGGTCTGAGTCAATTGATATAAACGACCGTTCTATTGAATCGTCAGAACTTCTTCTTATCTGCTTTCTCATAGTCACATTTCTTGTTTCTTTATCCATTGTTTTCCTTTAGAAAAACTTGTAATAGATGGTGTTAATAGGTTGTTATTGAGCTCGTCTCAACGGTTTGTATATAAATCATCAGCTGATTTGTGGAACATCACACAAAGAATATTTTAGGTTATGAAGTTTGTAGGTATCACTTTACACATAACTTTTGTTCTAGGAGTCAAACAATACACAGTATTTGGATCGATCAATACATTTCAATGTTTCACAACATATATTAATGTCTACAGAACTATCAAAATTGATAGTTGAGCGGGCCGAGCCGAACGTCTTTTCCACGCAAGTTTCTCTTGATTTTCGCTCTTTTGACACCAAATTCGATATTGCTTTGACAAAAAACTATTAATTTTACACAATTTGACACATTCGTATTGTTTTTGTACACTCTTTCTATCTTTATTAACAATAAATCTGCGGATCCGATGTTGACAAAGATCAGTTTTTTTTTTTTTTTTTTTTCAGAGGAGTATTAAATAAAACATGGACGGTTACAATACAAAATCAGTAAATACATAAATACTATATTAAATAAACGAATACTAATGTACAAGTAAACAACATAGTTTTATAATATAATCCTTTAAAAAAAAAACATAAAAAACAGTAATGAAACGATTATAAATTCAAAATGATAATAGTTAGATAATCAAAATCAAATCAATCAATCAAACTTTATTTATTTGGAACCAAAACATTATTAAGCTACTAACGTATGAGAATCGATGACATCTGCAGAAGTGTATAACTGTGTCGCAGATGTCAACGCCCTCCTCCGGACACAATCGTACAGAAAGTTCCTTATTAAAAACAAAGTTTACAGTTAATTAAATTTTTAGTATGTATACACATAATTGAATATGAATAAGGTTACAAAACTAAATAAAATTTTGCAAAAATATATGTTTGAATCAGAGAGGAAAGGTGTGAGTTGAAAATAAAAGAGTGTGTTTACGCCATGGAGTATGTGTATTCGAGTATGCGTGTGTGTGTGTGTGGTGTGTGTGTGTGAAGCTAATTATTTCAATACTATCAAGAGATTTAATAATATTTTATTATAATACAATTAGATTAGTAACAGTAATAGTAAAAGATAGATTTTTTCACCCTGACTGTGAGTTTGAAGTGACGTAGCAGCACGCTGTATTTCCAGTGGCAGAGAATTCCACAAACGGACGGCCACTTGAGCTTGACATGGTCAACTTCGGAGACAGGGTGATATTTGAGCAAGCCGAATATGAACCTAATACAAAAATTTTAAACACTCTCAATTTTATTTAGCTGATCCTCTGAGATATCGAGATAGTTTGGTATAACTTTGTATGGATTATTTATTATAAGTGACAAAGTAGGTACTCTATTGCATTAGGTTTTCCCTGTAAAGATAGTGTACATGATTTAATAAATAAATAAATAAATAAATAAATAAATAAATTTTTGTTTCTGACTCCCGGCGGGAGATGGCAGAGGTCGCTGAGCACAATAATAGTTTAGTAAACTGCACGGATTTAGAAACCAATTCCGTGGTAAGCGGTTTATTTAATACTTATAGAATAATTTTTATATCAAATAAGAATATTTTCGTTCATCTTACTTTTATGAGCGTTGTCTAATCCCATGTTGTGGCTACCCCAATATCATTTGCGAACTCAGTTCTCGAATTTGTTGACGAATAGTACCTAGGACAGATAGTCAAACTAGGCAGGTCCAACTTCGGGCAAGAGGTCAATCGTACAGAATAACTTGTATATCAAATAAGAATATTTTCTTGTTTATCTACCGACTTCCAAAAAGGAGGAGGTACTCAATTCGACTTAAGAACTTAAGAAGTCATATTAGAACACACACTGGAGAGAAATCTTATAAATGCAAATGTGATTATGAATCTGCACAAGCAGGTAACTTAAGAAGTCATATTAGAACACACACTGGAGAGAAACCTTATAAATGTAACATGTGTGATTATGAATGTGCACAAGCAAGTAGCTTACGAAAACATATTAGAAAGCACACCAGTGAGAAACCCTCTAACTAATGCAAATATATTAGGTTTTACAATACAGAAAATCTTCTTACTGTGACTCTGACCGAAATTGGCAAAACCACGCCGAGTCCGCATGCTCTAAACTGCGCAGATATTCCTACGGCTTACACATGCTAGCCTGCTAGCGCGGTCATGTTAATATATGCCCCTCTCGGATTGCTGAGCCACTGCACCATAAGAGCGAAGATAATACTGCAGAGTGTCACGATATCTTGGGACGAGCCGATCCCGACAGAAGAGAACGAGACATTGGCCGCTTGGTTGGGCCAACTCTCCGACCTTTCCTGCCTGCGGCTAGAGCGACGATACGCATTAAGAGACAGTGAAGATCTGGAGCTATACATACTGTGCGACGCCAGCGAACAGGCTTACTCAGCCGCAGCCTACTGGCGTACGGCGCAGCCCGACGGGAGCTTCGGCCTTAGAACATCGGCACTTAGAGGAGGCGAAGCGCGCACAATATTATAATATGGATCAGTGCCGTGAAATTCTTCACGTAAATATACCTACGTAACCTAGCTAGGTAGGTATATGTTGACATATACAATCTCAGCTTACCATTGCTTATCTGTGTTTGAGAATTACGTAATAAGACTTTAATTAGATAATAATGGCCCCTACCGCAGACTCGAATGTACAGTTGAAGGTATTATATGCTAAAAGAGATAGAATTTTTGCCCGCATGCAAACAATCTGTAATCGCGTAAACGATCTTAGTTCGGAGTCGGCGAGGGAAGCATTTTTGTGTGAAATAGAAACCGTGGATTCATTGCGTGAGGATTTCGAAAGTGTGCTGGACAAAATAATCAATTTGGAATTAAAAATTAACCCCGAATATGTTGTCAGTTATCAGTCACTTTCATCGTTCGAGGATTTATTGGGTTGTGTCAAACGTGCCGCAAAGGCGCATCAGTTGCAAGCTGACGTCAAGCCAGCCAGCCAATACAGGTCGCCTAGACTTCCACCAATAGAGATTCCCGAGTTTAACGGGGATATAAATAAATGGCCTTTATTTTTCGCTAGTTTAAAAAATGCCATACACGATAATGCATCACTAACCGAATCGGAAAAATTGTATTATTTGATCGGAAAACTATCAGGCAAGGCTCGATCAATATGCGCCGGCATAGCACCATGTGCCGAAAACTATTTACTTATATTCGATTTGCTTAAAACTAAATACGAAGACAAACGGCTAGTGGCCACTACGTATTTAGATCAAATATTCGACTTTAAGTCTATTTCGTCTGCAACTGCCTCTAATCTCGAAGAGTTTCTAGATAAATGCGCTTCCTCGGTCGCCGCCTTAAAAAACCTGATGGTCAATGACCTCTCAGATTTTATTTGCTTATACATGGCGCTTAAAAAATTTGATACGGAAACCGCACGTTCATTTGAATCTTTCAAACGTACCTGTGAGATACCATCCTTTGACGACTTATCGTCATTTGTCCGCGATCAAATAAAAATATTACAACGCATCTCGCCTGTGCAACAAGAAGTTACAAAAGGGTACGTTGATCGTAAAACTGAAACGGCATGTAAATTTCACAAATCATCAACTGCTACGCTTGCCTATGTAAATGCCGCATCCAGTTCAAAACAATCTTCGTGCTCGTTATGTAATAGCCAACATGACCATTTATATAAATGTTCTGTGTTTCACAACTATAACGCAAATGAACGCTTTAAGTTCGTTAAGGCAAATAATTTATGCATCAACTGCTTAGGTGGGGGACATCGTGTATCCGCGTGTGGATCCAAATCGTTGTGTAAACAATGCAATTCTAAACATCATACTTTATTGTGCTTCCGGGATCCGTCCGTAGCCAGTAATTCGCTCGTTTCGTGCGCACTCGCCCCCGTTGTGACCACAGCGGGGTCCGACGACGACGCGTCTACCGCACTCGCTAACTCACCCTGTGTGCGTTATCAGATAGCAACAAAGAACAACTCGTGCCTAGAGTACTACGATATTACTCGCTACCGCGTGTATTATTGTTGTGGATTCTCGCGGTAAAGAGCATAGCGTACGCGCAATGTTAGACAGCGGTTCTCAAAGCAACTTTATTAGTCGTGAATGTTGCCAGCGTTTAGGATTGAACATAAATCGAAAGCCTGCTTGTTCCATAGTAAAGGGTATAGGTGGTGCCACTAAATATGTGCAGGGCTCAGTGAAAATAAAGTTTTTCTCTCGTTTTAATCGTAACATCAATTACGACATGGAATCGCTGGTAGTAGATAAAATAACGGAAAGTTTGCCGACTGTCGAGGTCGATGTTTCACGCTTATCAAACCTCCAGAACTTACCGTTGGCGGATGGTACGTACTCAGTATCTGGTCCGATTGAGGTGTTGGTGGGAGCTTAAATTTTCCCGCATCTTCTCTTGTCTGACAAGGTCCAAGGGCAGTATACTCATCCTTCCCCGCTGACTTTAGAAACCGTCCTCGGATATGTGATTATTGGTGAGGCTCCAGTCTTTCGTAATAGTTTTGAGACCGTTTCTTATTGTTGTATCGACGACCCCCTTAACCGTGCGGTCTGTAAGTTCTGGGAAATGGAAGAAGTGAACGTTCCGCCTATACTTAGCCCTGACGATAAAACCTGCGAAGAAATATATAACACCACAACCTCTCGCGATCAAGATGGCCGCTATGTAGTAGCATTACCCTTCAAGGGAAATGTTCAGTCTCTTGGTGACTCTCGGCAGGCAAGCGAACGAAGATTTTTCTGCTTAGAGAGAAAATTGCAAGCTTCCCCTAAGTTGAAGGCCGCGTATGATAGTGTCATTAATGAATATATAGATCAAGGTTATATATCACTTGCACCTCAAGACGTGCAAACATCGGATAGCCAGTCGTATATTATACCGCATCACGGAGTTATTAGAGAGGATAAGGTTACATCTAAGTTACGTATTGTTCTAGATGGAAGCTCTAGGATTTCCAGTACTCACGTTTCCCTGAATGACCTACTCTATAGCGGTCAAAATCTTCAAGGTAATTTGTTTAATATAATCATTAATTTTCGATTATTTCCAATCGCACTTTCCGCTGACATTCGTCAAATGTTTCTTAGCATTGGTGTTCGCGAATGTGACCGCCGTTTTCAACGTATTATTTATCGCTCCTCTCAAGAACCGTTACAAGTTTACGAGTTCAAAAGAGTCGTTTTTGGTTTGAAATCAAGCCCCTTTCATGCACTGCGCACGATCAAACAGCTCGCGAATGATGAGGGAGACTCTTACCCAAAGGCTAAAGATATTATTGACACTGGCCTTTATATGGATGACTTTGTGTATTCTGTCCAATGCGAGGAAGAAGGCATATCTACTGCCTCTGAAATGATAGGTCTTATGAAAACCGGTCAGTTTGAACTTGTAAAATGGACAAGTAATTCGCAATCTGTGGTAGATTCGATACTCCTAACACATCGCCTTTCATCTGTTAAGGAGTTTGATGATTCTGAACAACATAAGATACTTGGCTTATGTTGGTCACCCACTACTGACCTTTTTTGTCTGAAAATCTGTAAACCCGCTCAAACTTGCACAAAGCGCACAATATTATCATGCGTCGCGAAGATATGGGATGTAATGGGATTTGTGGCACCTGTCGTCTTGTACGAAAAGTTGATAATCAAACAACTCTGGATGTGCGAGTGTGATTGGGACGAAACTCCACCTGACGCTATCGTTCAGGTGAGGTCTCGCTTTAGAGAAGAGCTCCCTTTGCTCTTAGAGATAAAGATTCCACGCTACGTTGGTATCACCGCTGACAGTGTGGTAACAATTCTCGGATTTTCAGACGCCAGCGGAAGGGCTTTCGGAGGAGTGGTCTACTTTCACGTCCAAAATAATAATGGAAATACTTTAAGCCTTATCTATGCTAAGTCAAGAGTTTCGCCTAAGAAAGTCGTTTCGCTCGCGCGTCTAGAACTTTGCGCTATAGTCATTCTTGCTCAGCTTGTAAAGATCATAATCGATGGGTGCAAAAACCGGGTTAACATCAAAAACGTTTTTGTGTTCTCGGATTCGACTGTCGCTCTTTGCTGGGCGCATTCATCACCACATCGATGGGACACATTTGTGGCCAACAGAGTGACCAAAATACAAAAGGATTTGTCACCAAAACACTTGTTTCACATATGTGGTACGGATAATCCCGCAGACTGTCTGTCCCGTGGACTTACTCCTTCGCAAATTATCGACCATCCGCTTTGGTTAAATGGCCCACCTTGGGCCCGGTCGGATATATCGCAGTGGCCTATTGTTGCCTTTAATCCTTCCACGGTGGCAGAAGTGTTTGAAGAAAAGAAACATTCGTTAGTAACTACTCGTACTACGTCACTTGCAGAATCTCCTATTATTTTGTTGGCTAATCGCTTATCGTCTTGGTCAAAGTTATTGCGTTGTGTGGTTTACATTTGTAGATTTGCAAAACTTTTGCCACCACGTGATCTTATATTGGCCTCAGATCTTAACTTTGCAGAGGTACTGACTTTTCGTGAAATCCAACGCTTGCATTTCGCGGTCGATATTTCTAAGCTACAAGCAGGCCACACTTGTAGTCGCTCCTTACAACATCTCAAGCCGTTTCTTGACAATGGGCTCGTTAAGGTCGGCGGTCGATTGAGAAATTCAGACTTAAGCTACAACCAGAAACATCCTGTAGTGCTTCCGAGAAGACACCACATTCTGGATTTGCTTGAAGATTACCATCACAAGGTGCATTGTCACGCAGGTCCAGACCTATTAATGTCGCTCTTACGTCAAAAGTACTGGATACTTTCCGCACGACATTTAATTAGAAATAGAGTTCATAAATGTCTGCCTAGCTTTCGCCTTCGCCCCAAGCCATCCTTTCCGGAAATGGCAGATCACCGTTCATGTCGTGTCGTTCAATCCGCAAAACCGTTTGTGAGCTGTGGTACAGACTATTGTGGGCCCTTCAAGGTCACCACAAGTCGTGGTCGCGGTATTCGGTCCACGAAGGCATACGTGTGCATTTTCGTATGCATGACGACCCGTGCAGTGCACATCGAACTGGCTGGGGACCTGAGTACTGCTAGCTTTATGGGAGCCTTTAAAAGGTTTTTGTCACGACGCGGCCCAGTTGGCAAAGTTTATTCAGATAATGGTAGTAATTACATCGGTGCTAATCTTGACGCAGGAACACATGGGATGATTTTTGCAAGTCACGTGGATAGTAAAATGGTGACGAGGTATGCCACGACGTTGGTCTGGGTGTAAGTTTTTGTATGTGGTCTCGAAGACGCGTAGCATACTGGGTGATGTCGTTTGAGGTGTTGTCATCTTGTGGGGACAGGAACTGACCAGATAAGCGTAGGGGCTCGCCATATACCAATTCTGCAGCTGACGTCTGTAGATCTTCTTTCCATGAGCTGCGCATGCCAAGGAGTACCAGTGGAAGGGCTTCTGTCCACTGTGAAGTAGTGTGGCACATGATCGCTGCTTTGAGTTGGCGGTGGAGACGTTCAATGATGCCATTCGCCGCCGGGTGATAAGCAGTGGTGCAAAAGTGCCGTGCACCAACCAGAGCAGCAAGAGACTGGAAAAGCTGGCTCGTAAACTGGCGTCCTCGGTCAGTGGTCACACGAGCAGGGCATCCGAATCTGGAGATCCAGCCAGATACCAAGGCAGCAGCGCAGGTTTCAACAGTGACGTCTTTGAGTGGGATTGCCTCAGGCCATCGCGTAAATCGGTCAATGACAGTGAGGCAGTACCTGTAATCAGACGACAAGGGTAATGGTCCTACAATGTCGAGGTGTATGTGAGAGAACCTCGACGAAGGGGTAAGGAAGGAGGAAAGTGGAGATTTGGTGTGTCGGGAAATTTTGCATTGTTGGCACTTTAAGCATTGCCTAGCCCACTCTCTACAATCTTTACGAATCCCTGGCCACACAAATCGCTGAGTAACCAGTCGTACAGTAGCTGAACTTCCTGGGTGATGTAGTCGGTGTAGAGTGTCGAAGATTTGTCTACGAAGTTGTGGTGGTACAAATGGTCGAGGCAGTCCAATAGAAGTATCGCAGTAGATTGGAATGTTACTGTCAGTTGACTTCAATCTTTCAAGTTTCAAACTGGAACCATTTTGTAGCAAGTCTTGCAGTTCTGGGTCTGAGTCCTGATATCGTGCAAGAGCTTGATAGTCGACAGCAGTGATCTCTTCCACACGAGACAATGCATCTGCGACGATGTTTTTCTTCCCCGGAAGATAACGTATGTCCGTTGTGAATTGGGCAATAAAATCCAAGTGGCGGAACTGTCGCGGCGAAAATTTTTCCTTAGTCATAGAGAAAGCAAACGTCAAGGGCTTGTGATCCGTGTAAATTGTGAAGGTTCTGGCTTCCACCATGTGCCAACAATATTTAATAGCTTTATAAACCGCGAGTAGTTCCCGGTCGTAGGGGCTATATTTTGTCTGAGCACTAGAAGGCTTATGCGAATAGAAAGCTAGTGGTTGCCAGTCTAAACCTTTGCGCTGTTGTAATACTGCACCGATTTCGAGATCAGAGGCGTCGGTGACGATTGCCAACTCAGCGGACGCATCTGGATGAGCCAGTAAAGTTGCTAAAGATAGAGAGGCTTTTCAATCTTCGAATACAGTCAGAAGTTCCGTTGTCATCTTAACAGGATGTGAACCTTTTATTTTAGGTCCGGATAGAAGAGCGTTCAACGGCGCTTGAAGTTGAGCTGCGTTGGAAATGAAGCGACGAGAGAAATTTAACATTCCTAAGAAACGTCGGAGCTCTTTTACAGTCTTCGGAACAGCATAGTCCTGTATAGCTTGGACTTTAGTATCTAACGGTCGAGTACCAGCAGCTGAAACATGGTATCCTAAGAAATTTACTTCAGACTTGCCTAGGACACACTTTGAAGTATTGATCAGCACTCCGTACTGTTTCAGACGTTCAAATAGCTGACGGAGATGACTCTTGTGGTATTCTATTGTGGACGAAAAGCACAGTATATCGTCAATGTACCCGTCACAGAAATCAAGGCCCAGGAGCACTTCGTCAATGAACCTCTGAAAGGTTTGAGCTGCATTGCGTAACCCAAAATTCATGAACTCGAATTCAAACATTCCGAAGGGGGTGGTCAGCGCAGTTTTGGGTACGTCATCTGGATTTACTTTGATGTGATGATAGGCCTTAACCAGGTCGATGGTTGAGAAGATGGAGCATCCAGAGAGCTGTTGAGAAAAGTCCTGAATGTGGCGGATGGGGTATCTGTCAGGAATAGTCCTGGCGTTAAGTGCGCGGTAGTCACCGCAGGGCCTCCATCCGTCGTCCTTCTTCCTAACGAGATGCAGTGCAGATGACCATGGACTTTCAGAACGCTTGGCTACACCACTTGCCAACATGTCCTCCAACTCCTTCTTTGCTAATTGTAGTCGAACAGGGTCAAGGCGTCTAGGTTTGCAAGAGACTGGAGGGCCTGGAGTTGTCCTTATGAAGTGTAGAGTGTTATGTTTAGGTGCGGACGGTACACCTGCAGGTCTTGTGATCTCTGGAAATTCACGTAGTAGCTCATGGAAGTCCGATTCACCTGTCACAGCCTTAATAGATGCTATGTCGTCAGGTGAGTTGGTTTGAAGTGCATTTACCGACATTGAAGTGATACCATCAATCAAGCGTTGCTTTTTGCAATCGACGAGCAATCCATAGTAGCTCAGAAGATCTATACCAATAATGGGTCTTGAGACATCTGCTATGGTGAAACTCCAGGTGAACATACGTCGAAGTCCTAAGTCGAGTTGCAGTTGTGTGAGACCGTATGTGTGTATCACTGAGTTATTGGCAGCTGCAAGGTCAAACTTTGACTTAAAGCAGGGCGTCTTAACTGCTGATCGCGGGAAAACACACAAGTCTGAACCAGTATCCACGAGGAATTGCATTTTCGTGACGCGATCGGTGACAAAAAGACAGCCTGATGAAGAAGAAAGGCAGTCGTTGGCCGCTATTTGCGACCGCCCTTGTAGTTTTCCGACACGTAACTGCAAGGCTGCTTAAATTTTTGGGCTTTATCTCCGTAGGTAAAATGGTAGAAACAGTGAGGGTGGTTTGGTGGTGGTTGTCTAGGGCGTGAGCGAGAGTGAGAGCGAGAACGAAAACGGTCAAACCGTCTATTTCTGTATTGTGAACGTGAACGTTCTCCTGAGGCGACTTGTTCTGTAAGTTTCGCTACTTGCTTTGTCAGCTCGCAGACTTGTTTAGATAGTTCGTCGTACTGCGGTGATGGTGTAGAAGTACCAAGTGTGGCTCTAGAAGTAGCTACCTGTGGAGTCGAAGGGGCTATTTCCTGTACCCTATCTGCTAATTCTGCCAGCTTATCTAAGGCCAGGTCTATCTGAGAAGCTATGACCGTCTGGATGTTTGAAGGCAGGCGGCTAGACCATATAGTGCTCAAAAAATTCTTAGGCACTGATGGACCTGCAAGGCTCTGTAAGTGGCGCAAAAATTGCGACGGCTTCCTGTCTCCGAGCTCCTCATGCATTAACAGTTGTTTGACCCGTTTTTCCTGCGAAGCTGAAAGGCGTTTTATGAGCTCACTTTTAAGTTTAATATATTTATCAGTTGGTGGAGGGTCGGTGATAATGTCCTTAACCTCTGCAGCATACTGATGACCTAGCTGTGCTACTAGGTAACAAAATTTAGTTTCATCGGTGGTAATCTTTGACAATGTAAACTGGCTCTCCACTTGAGCGAACCATAACTGTGGTTCTTCTGGCCAAAATGGAGGTATTCTGACACCTACTCTCAAAACTTCGGGGTTTGTCGTTGGCAGAGCATCTTCTAAATTATCTGTATTACGACTTGCCATTTCAATATAGAAAAATAAAATCGCTCACCCTTTTTACTTTGTACCACACACCCACTGCTCGAACGTTCCGTAGAGGACGATCCAATGACGACGCGCGGTGTCCAAAGTCCAAAATACTCGTCAGGTCACCAATATAGCCGGATTCCGTTTATTCCTGGTTCCTGTACTATCCAGAAGAACACTTCCAGATCAGAAGGTTGATGTGGGTCGTGAAGCGACACCACGGGTAAATTTTAATGATTTTTAGGCATTGTTTAGAGGCCGAAAGAAATGAATATTTTATTATCGATTGGACACTTGTTTATTTCAATATTGGAAGTATACATGTAGATAAGATATAAATTTAGGACTACGGAGATTGAACAATGCAATAATAAAAATCGCGACGAGCGGCGTATAGCGATCTCTGTGTGCGTGTGTCGGCCGGCAGAACGGGTCGCAGCGGCGCGGCAGGCGATAGCGGAGGCAGCGCGCGGCGCGGGTGGTCACACAACAGATAACCGGCCATCTAAGGAGCTGGACCAAGATCACAAGAGGTAGCGATTTAATCAATATGCTATAGTTAGTTATGTAAGTATACGCCACAGTGCTTTTCACTGATGAACCCAGGTTTAGATTTCATCCTGATTCGCGAAGAGTAGGTACGCGTTTGGAGAGAACTTGGACGTTGGAATCGACTGCAGCACCCACAACAAGTTTATGCATATCAAGGTGGCACGATTATGGTTTGGGCAGGAATTCGTCTCGGCGGTAGAACGGACCTCGTTTGGATACAAGGCAATATGACTGCTCTAAAATACCGAGATGAGGTGCTAGAGCCTGTAATCTTGCCCCACAGACAGCAAATGGGACAAAATTTCCAGCTAATGCACGACAATGCCCGTCCACATACGGCGCGTATCGTTACAAGTTGGTTACAATAGCATGATATCCAAGCTTTACACTGGCCTGCACAATCCCCTGACTTAAACCCTATTGAGCATACCTGGGATATGCTTCAGAGAAGAGCTCTTAGGAATTTCCCTGAACATATTGTGCATGAAAACCAGCTTTTCTTGCATCTTAGCAGGACTAGGGACAGTATTCCACAACAAAAGTGGCCTGCGTTCTTGCTGGTTCCCTACCATGGGACCTGGAGGCCGAAGTTCTTTCCACAGTCTTCTGGCGTAAAACGCGGCCCGACAGGAAGGTCTCCACCCTGCCCTTCAGGAAAGAAGACAATGGCGAACGAACGCCAGTAAAGTAGCGATGGTATCCTGGTGTAGCCGGCTGGCCGTGGGCCCGCGAAGGGGAGCCGGAGCCACCCGGTTTCTTGGGGCGGTCCGGCCAGTATTGGAGCAGTGGGTTCACCGGGGGCACGGGTCGCTTACCTTCCGAATGACGCAGGTCCTCTCGGGGCATGGATGCTTTGGGAGGTATCTGTGTAACCGCTGCGTGCCACCAGTGTGGCTGGGTGGAGCAAACCGCGCAGCACGTATTGGAGGCGTGTCCGGTGGCAGAGGAACCGCGGCAGAGCCTTGTCGCGGTGGTAGGGATAGACCTCTCTTTACCGACCATCATAGCCAGGATGGTCGATGACGAGAGGTCATGGGAGGCGATGGTCTCTTTCTGCGAGGACGTGATGTCGCAGAGAGAGACCAAAGAGCGCGAGAGAGAGATAAATCTTCTCTCTCCCGCTAGGAGGGCCTGGGTTGTCGAACGTGAGGACGTTCGGCATCCCTCATCCATAAGGTCTTACTGAGATGACGACGCGTTGTATGTACCAGCGCGTCGCTGGAGCAGTATGGGGGAAGCGGACAATCTGTCCCTCCCCCGAGGTGGGTCTGCCCTGAATCATCGAGGGGCGGACGTCGGCAATACAGGGCCGCGGAGAATGCGCAAGCAGTGTCCCGTGGTCTTGTTTGCAGTCGTTGCCGAAGGACATCGTGGGGACAGTCGGTAGTGAGAGTCCGACCCGTTAACCCGTTTGATATCCCAGCGAGCGGGTATGCGTAAATGCATTTTCCCTGGCAAAAAAAAAGAAAGTATTCCACAACAGGATATTGACACCCTTGTTTTGAGTATGCAGAACCACTGCAGATGTGTCAGGAGAGTCTTAAGTGCATCCACGAATTATTAATTTCAAGTTTTCAACAATTTTTATAAAAAAAATAGTTGTTTTATTTAGGTTTTGATGTTTCAAAAATAAAGTTAAGATTGAAATTTTCATGATCTGAGTTTTTCCTCTTCTTCTAAGTTATTTTAAATTTAACTTTATCTAAAAGTTTATTATCAGATAAGATAGGCTATTAAACAAGGTTTATTTTAATGTGTAGGTGTCTTAACAAAAAGTTAATAGAATTTTAGTTATTTAGGTTTAATTGAAATATCCCTTGACCATGTTGATGTGTGTATATCAGTTTCCTAATGCGTTTACTTACAGTATCAACATGGGCACCCCAACTCAGGTTTTCGTCAACAATGACTCCTAGATATTTCATGGATTCTGAACGGACTAACACTCCACATTCGCAACAAGACGGAGCATATTCACGGTTACACGGAAATGTATGGGCTTTAATTTGCAAATTGCTTGGCGGTTCTCCTGCGTTGGTTTTGCTAAAAGACAAATATTTCGTTTTACTCGTATTTAGTGTCAGAAAATTATCTTATAGCCAGGAAATAGTTTAAAGAAAGACCCATTTCAGCTTTTTGATACACTTTATACCAGGAAACGTCATGAAATATAAGGACGGTGTCGTCTGCAAACATGAGTATATCTCCATTAGTAATAGGGATGTTGCATAGCTTGTTAATGTAGGTTAAAATAGAGAAGGACCAAGAGTTGATCCTTGTGGCACTCCGTAACTGCAGACAGCACTGTCATTCACGTAGCTATCAACCTTAAAATGCTGGTTACGCTGTGTCAGGTAATCTGCAAACCAATTGTGAACTTCTCCTTTTATGCCAATACTCTCTAACCGTGCCAAAAGTTTAGGTATCGAAACAGTATCAAATGCTTTTTGGAGGTCCAAAAACACAGCGACTCACTTCTGACCCCATCCATATACTTGGTTATTAGTGATGTTGAATGGAGCACTGCATCATCAGTAGATTTTCCTGCTCGAAAACCGTACTGATTCTTTGCAAGTAAGCTATTTTTCTCCAAATATGATAATAACCTGTTGTTGGTCATTTTTTCTATAATTTTAGGCAATAGTGAAAGGGGTCTATAGTATGAAGGTGTTTGTTTATCACCTGTTTTATAAATTGGTGACACCATAGCTTTCTTAAAATTCATGAGAAAAGTAGACACTATAGATTTTACTTCTTTTCCATCTGTTAGGAAGAGAGATAAAGATTTTTGGGGTGAAATATGAGTTAATGATACTGCGGCGGCTAGATCAACGTCTGTCGTTTTAAGTTTTTGTCTAGTGGCGTCTGCTAAATCTCTTCCTATGGAGGTAAAAAACGTATTGACTACATTTAATGCTTCTTTTGAGTTGGGCCTAATATTGAGCAAATGATTAGATGATGTTCTCTCTGATGAGAAGTTGCAAAGATCTTTGATAACATTCCAAGTCTTCTTCATATTACCTCGGGAAGTTTCATATCGCCGGATATACGAGCAGTCCAATCTTCTGGCAATCATGGCCAATACGGCATTGGAGCTGCTCCGCACCCTGCGCACCAGGGACGCCTGGCCGTGGGCCCGCGAAGGGGAGCCGGAGCCACCCGGTTTCTTGGGGCGGTCCGGCCAGTATTGGAGCAGTGGGTTCACCGGGGGCACGGGTCGCTTACCTTCCGAATGACGCAGGTCCTCTCGGGGCATGGATGCTTTGGGAGGTATCTGTGTAACCGCTGCGTGCCACCAGTGTGGCTGGGTGGAGCAAACCGCGCAGCACGTATTGGAGGCGTGTCCGGTGGCAGAGGAACCGCGGCAGAGCCTTGTCGCGGTGGTAGGGATAGACCTCTCTTTACCGACCATCATAGCCAGGATGGTCGATGACGAGAGGTCATGGGAGGCGATGGTCTCTTTCTGCGAGGACGTGATGTCGCAGAGAGAGACCAAAGAGCGCGAGAGAGAGATAAATCTTCTCTCTCCCGCTAGGAGGGCCTGGGTTGTCGAACGTGAGGACGTTCGGCATCCCTCATCCATAAGGTCTTACTGAGATGACGACGCGTTGTATGTACCAGCGCGTCGCTGGAGCAGTATGGGGGAAGCGGACAATCTGTCCCTCCCCCGAGGTGGGTCTGCCCTGAATCATCGAGGGGCGGACGTCGGCAATACAGGGCCGCGGAGAATGCGCAAGCAGTGTCCCGTGGTCTTGTTTGCAGTCGTTGCCGAAGGACATCGTGGGGACAGTCGGTAGTGAGAGTCCGACCCGTTAACCCGTTTGATATCCCAGCGAGCGGGTATGCGTAAATGCATTTTCCCTGGCAAAAAAAAAGAAAGTATTCCACAACAGGATATTGACACCCTTGTTTTGAGTATGCAGAACCACTGCAGATGTGTCAGGAGAGTCTTAAGTGCATCCACGAATTATTAATTTCAAGTTTTCAACAATTTTTATAAAAAAAATAGTTGTTTTATTTAGGTTTTGATGTTTCAAAAATAAAGTTAAGATTGAAATTTTCATGATCTGAGTTTTTCCTCTTCTTCTAAGTTATTTTAAATTTAACTTTATCTAAAAGTTTATTATCAGATAAGATAGGCTATTAAACAAGGTTTATTTTAATGTGTAGGTGTCTTAACAAAAAGTTAATAGAATTTTAGTTATTTAGGTTTAATTGAAATATCCCTTGACCATGTTGATGTGTGTATATCAGTTTCCTAATGCGTTTACTTACAGTATCAACATGGGCACCCCAACTCAGGTTTTCGTCAACAATGACTCCTAGATATTTCATGGATTCTGAACGGACTAACACTCCACATTCGCAACAAGACGGAGCATATTCACGGTTACACGGAAATGTATGGGCTTTAATTTGCAAATTGCTTGGCGGTTCTCCTGCGTTGGTTTTGCTAAAAGACAAATATTTCGTTTTACTCGTATTTAGTGTCAGAAAATTATCTTATAGCCAGGAAATAGTTTAAAGAAAGACCCATTTCAGCTTTTTGATACACTTTATACCAGGAAACGTCATGAAATATAAGGACGGTGTCGTCTGCAAACATGAGTATATCTCCATTAGTAATAGGGATGTTGCATAGCTTGTTAATGTAGGTTAAAATAGAGAAGGACCAAGAGTTGATCCTTGTGGCACTCCGTAACTGCAGACAGCACTGTCATTCACGTAGCTATCAACCTTAAAATGCTGGTTACGCTGTGTCAGGTAATCTGCAAACCAATTGTGAACTTCTCCTTTTATGCCAATACTCTCTAACCGTGCCAAAAGTTTAGGTATCGAAACAGTATCAAATGCTTTTTGGAGGTCCAAAAACACAGCGACTCACTTCTGACCCCATCCATATACTTGGTTATTAGTGATGTTGAATGGAGCACTGCATCATCAGTAGATTTTCCTGCTCGAAAACCGTACTGATTCTTTGCAAGTAAGCTATTTTTCTCCAAATATGATAATAACCTGTTGTTGGTCATTTTTTCTATAATTTTAGGCAATAGTGAAAGGGGTCTATAGTATGAAGGTGTTTGTTTATCACCTGTTTTATAAATTGGTGACACCATAGCTTTCTTAAAATTCATGAGAAAAGTAGACACTATAGATTTTACTTCTTTTCCATCTGTTAGGAAGAGAGATAAAGATTTTTGGGGTGAAATATGAGTTAATGATACTGCGGCGGCTAGATCAACGTCTGTCGTTTTAAGTTTTTGTCTAGTGGCGTCTGCTAAATCTCTTCCTATGGAGGTAAAAAACGTATTGACTACATTTAATGCTTCTTTTGAGTTGGGCCTAATATTGAGCAAATGATTAGATGATGTTCTCTCTGATGAGAAGTTGCAAAGATCTTTGATAACATTCCAAGTCTTCTTCATATTACCTCGGGAAGTTTCATATCGCCGGATATACGAGCAGTCCAATCTTCTGGCAATCATGGCCAATACGGCATTGGAGCTGCTCCGCACCCTGCGCACCAGGGACGCACCACGCTTACGCATAGTAGCGTGAAAGCAGTCAGTTCGCGCCTCCGCTAGCATTCCGTATGCGCTACAGAAACAAGGCAGCCCCAATACCGCCCGGAATGCGTTGTTGTACTGGACGCGGAGGGCACTGTATGACGTGCAATACGCTTTAAAGAGCGTGACATACACATCAACTGAACAATGCGCAAACCTGCAGGCTCGATAACTGTGGGCGATTATTCAAGGTCATGATAACGATTCCCAGGTAAACACAATCAGACACCGAACTCGCCGGGGAGCTCGAGGCAAAAATTATGTCTTGGTTAGATTCTCTCCAAATAGTCATAGAGTTAAAATTCACTTTCAACGGTACACTCATGTACCGGGGCGATTCTCTGCGACACCCCTCTCTCCTGGCGACGGCCCAAGCCGAGGTCCGTACATTAGTGGTGCCCTTAAGCAAGTCGCCTACTCCTCTTCTTGCGGCGAAGCGTCTTCAACGCTCGCCTTAGGCGGTGCGTCCTCTGCGCCCGCATCTGGCTAAGTGCCATCTGCGCTCGCCACCCGTCCGGTGACGCTGTAAATGCCGGTAGAGGTAAACAGCATTAGACCGTTCGAAAAAAAAACGGTCGTGGCTCACTCTGCCTTCAGCCGTCGACGAGGCAAGATCTCTGAGTTCGTAATTGTGGTGACGACGATTCTTATCGTGATTTATCGTATAGTGCAAACACTGTCGTAAATCGTAATGATTGTCAGTAATTGGATCAATGATATTGGAACTTGTAAAAATAAATAACTAAGGTTAATGTTACCGCTGTTTTTAAAATAACCTTTCCACTTCTGATTTCCAACAATATATATATATACCTATAACATTGTGCAAGTTTGTAAAAAGGCTTTTAGAATTTTAGGATTTGTGTTGCGTCGAATGGAAAGCTTCACAAATGTAAAAGCAATCCGTCATACTCGAGACGGCTAAGCCGTCTCGAGTATAACGCCGAGATATGGGCTCCACATGAATAGAAATACAGGCTCATGTTAGAATGTTTGAAGAAGAAATGTTTTTAAAGTTATATATACTTGTTATAGAAATTTTTGCAATTCTCTAATAAAAAAGGTAAGAAGAGCTTATGGCAAAGATAAATTAGATAGAGCTGGAAATAACAGTAAAAAGATATGGTCCGCAATCCGGGAAATATCTGGTACAAAAGAAACTAATACCCATCCCTCGGAGTTGCCTTCTGTCTGCGATACTCCTACAGCATCAGTAGACAAAATTAATAACTTTTTTGTAAATGTGGCAGGATGTAATGCATCTGATCCGTTAATTCAGACTAATAACCATACCCCGGCAGCTTCGAAAATAGATTCATTTGTACTCATGAGTACAGACGTGGAAGTTGAGCGATTAATTACGGAATTGAAACACGACTGTTCGGTTGGGTGGGATGGGATATCTAACAAGTTTTTAAAAGATAACGCAGAATTTTTCGTCCCTCCTATCACCCATATTTTTAATATGTGTCTTGAGTTAGGTAGGTATTTTCCCTTCTGGTCTCAAAAAATCTCTTATTCTTCCTATACATAAGACTGGTGACAGAGATTGTATCAACAACTACAGACCTATTTCTATTCTTCCTTCAATTTCAAAATTATTAGAACGTATAGTAAATAAAATATTAACAAACTACTTAGAACGAAATAATATTTTATCTAAGCAACAATTTGGCTTTCGACGTGCTAAATCCACTGACGATGCAGTGCATGATCTTACTCATTTTATATCCCAAAACTTAGATAGTGGAATGAAATGTCTGTCTGTATTTCTGGACTTGGCTAAAGCCTTTGATACAGTCTCTGTCCCCATTCTTATTGCCAAATTGTAAGAAATAGGAATACGTGGTAATCAACTGAATTTATTGAAAAGCTACTTATCAGAAAGATTTCAAAGTGTTAAAGTTGAAGATCACATCAGTATTAGGCTCCCTGTAACCCGCGGCGTGCCACAGGGCAGCATTTTAGGCCCTCCTTTATTTTTAATTTATATAAACGATCTTTGTTCGTTAGCACCTCGAAATGGGAAACTAATTTCTTATGCGGATGATACACTTCGAACGTTTGCTGCCAAGTCATGGTGCGATGTTTTCGATGCTGCTCAAGAAGGTTTCAATGTCGTTACGAAATGGCTACACGAAAATGCTTTATTGTTCAACATTGAAAAAACCAAATATTTAACGTACCAATAGTAGGTATTCAATTCGAAGCACCCCAGTCCTAAACAACCTAAAATTATATGCACATAATTATTCCTGTATTTTGAACAATATAGCTAATTGCTCATGTCGAGCTATAGAACCTTCTATTTCAATTAAATACTTGGGCATTACAATAGATAACAATTTAAATTTTAAACAACACTTTATGAACTTAAGTGGACGAATTCGTAAAGTCATGTTTATTTTAAAAAAACTTAAACCTATTGCACAATCAAACCTAATTAAACAAAAATATTTAGCTTTATGTCAATCACTCGTTACTTATTGCATTTCATCCTGGGGAGGCGCACCGAAAACAACCATACTTCCTCTAGAGATATCCCAAAGAGCTGTATTGAAAGTCAGCACTGGTAAACCTTTTCGGTTTCCTACTATTTTATTGTATGAGTCTTGTAACGTTCTTTCTGTTCGACAACTTTTTATTCTGAGCACTATTCTCAGACAACATTCCATGATAACTTTTGAACCCCACATGGAAAAAAGACGAAGGAAATATAATGTTTGTACCCTGCCGGATAAACTCAGAACAATATTCAGTCACCGTTTCACATATTTTCTAGGTCCCCATCTCTACAACAAAATTAACAAATGCCTAAACATATATCCTTTGTCAAGATCTGAAGTTAAATTCAAAGTCACGTCTTGGTTGAAAACACTTAGTTATGATGAAACAGAGGAGCTTTTGAATGTAATATCATAGATACATATCACAGTTTATATTTATTTACTTGTAGTAGTTTAATCTTACCATGTTTGAAAGATAAATATAAATTAAAATTTCAATCAATCAAATATCGTTTATTTTATGATGCAGACATTAAACTCATAATAATTGTTATTTTATTCTCATTTAAATAGCAGGTATGCTCCGTTTCAGTCTTTGTTTCCATATTTAAATTATGTACTTAAAATACTTGGTCCTTAATTAGTTTTGATTCACAACTTACACCCTTTCACACTGACACATGCAATTACACTGTACACACAGAGAGGAACATTTTTAACTGTTTTTCAACATTTTTGGGATTTAATGTTTTAATCTATTTAAGCTTAGTGTACTTACATTGTTAATTATATGCCTCAGATTTAAGTTTAAAATATTTAAGATTATTAGTAATTAATACGAGGCTAGCTTCATGAGATAAAATAGGGGGAGGGCGCTGTATGCTGAAACACAGGCGATGAGCCTAGTTCGGCAAAAAACACTTCAAACATTTTTTGTGTAACATTCTAGCCATATTATATAAGTTCAAAACTATGTAAGTGCTAAAATTATGAAATAAATTATTATTATTATTATTAGAACACATACAAAATAAATTTACTAGGAGTTATACCTACGATTATATGGCCCCTTTTATCCGTTGATGTATAACTCTGTTATTTTTGGGCATGGTTGGATACAACAAATTGGAAACAAGAAGAGATATGGCACTTGCATATTATATGATGAGAGTATTGCGAGGCAGCATCTCGAATTCGGACATCCATACCATTATAAACGCGGCCAGTGCCTGTTGCCAAGAGACTAGTCTTTGCGAGTCACGTTTTGCCAACGCATGTTGAGAAATATAAGACACAAACCAAACTTTTTTGACCAAATACTGTGGAGCGACGAGTCAGCCTGTAAAAAAGACGGTTATTTCAATATGCACAACTTGCATAGCTGGCAGCTCACAGACAGTACCTCAGGTGCATGGGCCGCTATCGGCTTCCAAGAATTATTAATAGATTTAGCAGTAAAACGCAGTGACACAAACAAAATAAAACAATTGTATGAATTTAGAACTTGAAATTTTCAACTTTGGTGCACTTTATGAGCTAATATCAGTTACTGGATGATCAAAATGTAACGTGTTATGCCATTTTAGGACCGTAGTGAACTCGGCAAGTTTTTAGAATGATGGGCACTTGTCATTGGTCATACATTTTTTTCACCACAGGAGCTCCAAACTTACGCACTAGTTTTTCTCCATGAAAATGTTTGATAAAAAATATTAAAAAGCAAAAAAATTGACGATGCGACACCAAAGTGGCTGTTTGAATTTGATAGCGAACTTATCCGAGATTACGTTGCAAAAAACAGACACAGAAAATTTCGAGAATGCAGGTCACAGGATTGAAAATAGCGACCAAGGGTGTGATTTTTCCTAAAATTTAGAAAATGTCAAATATCTCGAATACCGTGGCACTTTCACTGAACATATTTTTTATTATTTGGTTAGCCATGACCCTCTCTGCCCGCACTTAAAGTATTATCTACTCATTACTGAACAACCTGTATATTTGTACAAAACCGACTTTAGCCACTGGGAACAATAGTTATGTGTAATAAGCTACCAAACTTTTAGTTATTTGTACGAATAACTCGTAAAGTTTATTCAGTGCATGGTCGCCGTGCGGCGGTCGGTCGGTTAGCGTGACCCCTTCGCACAATGTTCCCGTAGCACGATGAGGCGTGTGATGTAATGGCGTCCATCGAGGATGACCGGTCGTTTCATCTCTACCGCACCTGTTGCAGCTCCAATGCGGCCTCTCACTCGCACAATCCCGTGTTCCATTACTGGCTCTAGCCGAAACAGGCGGCTCGCTCTGCTGATCGGTGCTGACCGAGACGCTTTTAATCTCTCTATGTCTTTATCAAAGTATATGTGCGCGCTCCGCCTCCTCTATGTGCCGATGTTCTAAGGTCGAAGCTCCCGTCGGGCTGCGCCGTACGCCAGTAGGCTGCTGCTGAGTAAGCCTGTTCGCTGGCGTCGCACAGTATGTATAGCTCCAGATCTTCACTGTCTCTTAATGCGTATCGTCGCTCTAGCCGCAGGCCAGAGCGTTGGCCCAGCCAAGCAGCGAATGTCTCGTTATCTTCTGTCGGGATCGGCTCGTCCCGCGATATCTTGACACTCTGCAGTATTATCTTCGCTCTTATGGTGCAGTGGCTCAGCAATCCGAGAGGGACATATAATGACATGACCGCGCTAGCAGGCTAGCATGTGTAAGCCGTAGGAATATCTGCGCAGTTTAGAGCATGCGGACTCGGCGTGGTTTTGCCAATTTCGGTCAGAGTCACAATAAGAAGATTTTCTGTAATGTAAAACCTAATATATTTGCATAGTTAGAGGGTTTCTCGCTGGTGTGCTTTCTAATATGTTTTCGTAAGCTACTTGCTTGTGCACATTCATAATCACACATGTAACATTTATAAGGTTTCTCTCCACGGTGTTCTAATATGACTTCTTAAGTTACCTGCTTGTGCACATTCATAATCACACATATTACATTTATGAGGTTTCTCTCCAGTATGTGTTCTAATATGTATTCGTAAGCTACTTGATCGTGCACATTCATAATCACACATATTGCATTTATAAGGTTTTTCTCCAGTGTGTGTTCTAATATGACTTCGTAAGCTACCTGCTTCTGCACATTCATAATCACACATATTGCATTTATAAGGTTTCTCTCCAGTATGTGTTCTAATATGTTTTCGTAAGCTACTTGCTTGTGCACATTCATAATCACACATGTTACATTTATAAGGTTTCTCTCCAGTATGTGTTCTCATATGCGTTTGTAAGGTACCTACTTCTGCAGATTCATAATCACACATATTACATTTATGAGGTTTCTCTCCAGTATGTGTTCTCATATGCCTTTGTAAGTGAAATCCTTGTGCACTTTCATAATCACACAAATTGCATTTATAAGGTTTCTCTCCAGTATGTGTTCTAATATGTATTCGTAAGCTACTATATCGTGCACATTCATAATCACACATATTGCATTTATAAGGTTTTTCTCTAGTGTGTGTTCTAATATGACTTCGTAAGCTACCTGCTTCTGCACATTCATAATCACACTTATTGCATTTATAAGGTTTCTCTCCAGTATGTGTTCTAATATGTTTTCGTAAGCTACTTGCTTGTGCACATTCATAATCACACATGTTACATTTATAAGGTTTCTCTCCAGTATGTGTTCTCATATGCGTTTGTAAGGTACCTACTTCTGCAGATTCATAATCACACATATTGCATTTATAAGGTTTCTCTCCAGTGTGTGTTCTAATATAACTTCTTAAGTTACCAGCTTGTGCACATTCATAATCACACAAATTGCATTTATAAGGTTTCTCTCCAGTATGTGTTCTAATATGTTTTCGTAAGCTACTTGCTTGTGCACATTCATAATCACACACGTTACATTTATAAGGTTTCTCTCCAGTATGTGTTTTCATATGACTTCGTAAGTTACCTGCTTCTGCATATTCATAATCACACATATTACATTTATAAGGTTTCTCTCCAGTGTGTGTTCTAATATGACTTCTTAAGTTAGCTGCTTTTGCAGATTCATAATCACACACATTACATTTAGGAGCTTTCTTTTCAGTGTGCGTTCTAATATGTGTTTTCAAGCGTCTGGCATTAGAGCATTTATAATGACACGTATTGCATTTATATGGTTTTGTTCCAGTGTATATCGTGTTAAGTTTTTCAATTTTTCTTTTTGTCGCAGATTCGCAATCAGCCATCATACGTACAAGTACCTGAAGCAAATAGTTCAAGTATTATGCATTAAGGTCTACATTACACATAACGTAATCTGTAGAATTAAAAAATCTGCCAAGTGCAAGTTGGAGTCACGCACTTAGGGTTCCGTACATTAAGAAAGCATTTAACATTATGGCTCTAATTATACAAAAATAAGTTCAAAAACTTATATTCGACTACTGCAAAATTACGCTCATAAAATCAAACAAGTGCAATTTGAAAAATGTTATATCGACTTCTATTCTATTACTTTGGTAAAAATCAGTTATTGGGAGTGTAACTCAAAAACTACTGTACCGAATTTGATGAAATTTAAATGGGACCACACGGGAAGCACCACCTTTCAAACAAAAAAAAATTTGCGGTCCACCCAATCGAAAGTTAAGAGGTAACAAACATTTTAAAAAAAACTGTCGAATTGAGTACCTCCTCTTTTTTGGAAGTCGGTAGATAAACAAGAAAATATTCTTATTTGATATACAAGTTATTCTGTACGATTGACCTCTTTCTCGAAGTTGGACCTGCCTAGTTTGACTATCTGTCCTAGGACAGAATTTGTTGACGAATAGTACCTAGGTACTATTCGTCAACAAATTCGAGAACTGAGTACCCAAATGATATTGGGGTAGCCACAACATGGGATTAGACAACGCTCATAAAAGTAAGATGCACGAAAATATTCTTATTTGATATAAAAACTATTCTATAAGTATTAAATAAACAGCTTTACTAAACTATTATTGTGCTCAGCGACCTCTGCCATCTCCCGCCGGGAGTCAGAAACAAAAATAATCCATACAAAGTTATACCAAACTATCTCGATATCTCAGAGAATCAGCTAAATAAAATTGAGAGTGTTTAAATTTTTTGTATTAGGTTCATATTCGGCTTGCTCAAATATGACCATGTCTCCGAATTTCATACCAAGCTCGTCCGTTTGTGGAATTCTCTGCCACTGGAAATACAGCGTGCTGCTACGTCACTTCAAACTCACAGTCAGGGTGAAAAAATCTATCTTTTACTGTAACTGTTACTAATCTAATTGTATTATAATAATATATTATTAAATCTCTTGATAGTCTCGAAATAATTAGCTTCACAAACACGCACACACACACACACACACACACACACACACACACACACACACTAATACACATACTCCATGGCGTAAACACACTCTTTTGTTTTCAACTCACACCTTTCCTCTCTGATTCAAACATATATTTTTGCAAAATTTAATTTAGTTTTGTAACCTTATTCATTTTCAATTATGTGTATACATATTAGAACTTTCTGTACAATTGTGTCCGGAGGAGGGCGTTGACATCTGCGACACAGTTATACACTTCTGCAGATGTCATCGATTCTCATACGTTAGTAGCTTAATAATGATTTGGTTCTAAATAAATAAAGTTTGATTGATTGATTTGATTTTGATTATCTGACTATTATCATTTTGAATTTATAATCGTTTCATTACTGTTTTTTATGTTTAATTTTTTTTTTAATGGATTATATTATAAAACTATGTTGTTTACTTGTACATTAGTATTCGTTTATTCAATATAGTATTTATGTATTTACTGTTTTTGTATTGTAACTGTCCATGTTTTATTTAATACTCCTCTGCAAACGGGTTGTCTGGAAGAGATTGCTCTGAGAGATAAGACCGCCTGTTGCTATACCTACTTTTAGCATTGTTTTTTAATTTTCTAATATTAAATCATAAATGTGTTATCTCAATAAAGTGTTATCTATTTACCTCCACTTCGGCCCCTAAGTCATCCGTGTCAAAAACCATTAAAGAACACCATTTCTAGGGTTCCATACCCAAAGGGTAAAACGAGACCTACTACTATTACTAAGAATCCGGTGTGCCTCTGTCTGTCTATCTGTCCGACCGTCTCTCACAAGGCTGTGACTCATGAACGGTGATAGTTAGACAGTTGAGTCTCCCATACAAAAGGCTGAAGAAAGGCTTTCATACAACCAACCTTTTTTTTTGCTCGTTTTTATAGATATGGTACGGAACCCTTCGGGCGCGAGTTCGACTCGAAATTGGCCAGTTTTGCTAATGTACTATCTAAATACATTTATTTCACAACTATTACTTCTAAAACAAAGAACTCTCCATACAGTTCCATACGCCTTTCGACCCTACTAAGTCATCCCCGTCAAAAACTATTAAGGAACACTATGTTTCATGTTCAATTGCTCTAAAGGTTTTGATTCCCTTGTTAAATCAGATGTGACACAAACGGTCGTGTCTTTTGATCGCGTTGACTTACAAGTTTCATTTTTTAAACCTGAAAGAGACGGCAGACCCAATTACTAGATATAATACACGTTTTTGAGAAAAGGGGTCTTGACAAACATACTGATACGGACAACAAAGAACCTAACAGAGTTCCTTTTTCCTTTTGAGGAATGGAAACTCGAAACCAATCTATTGTTACTGGAATAGGCAACCATGAGATTTATTGAAAAGTGTCATACAACGGCTATACTCTAAACATCACTATGAATTTACATTACACACCTTATAATACATTATGTTAAAGTTGTTTCTTCAATAGACTATACATTATGTATTTAGTGTAGGTAGCAATAAGTAGGTACATACCATTTTAGATGAGAATATTTTCTTGTTTCCTACTTTTTAGTGTGATTTTGCAATGGTGAAGTTTTATTTAAAGAACTTGATTATTATCCTACTAATATTATAAATGCGAACGTTTGTATGGATGTATAGATATGTGGATCTTTGTTACTCTTTCACGCTCAAATGGCAGGGGCAATGATTGATTAAATTTGGTATGGAGGTAAATGGGGCACTGGTTTAACACATGGAATACTTTCATCATTTTTTCAAATTTGTGTTCATGTTGTGTTCGCACCAAGAAGGCCGTTCATACATTCCATATTGTTTTGTACGAGGGTCATTTGAAAAGTTCTTAGCCTAACATGGTTAAAGTCATTGGTTTTTTTATAACTACCCTCATTTTGTAGTTACATTCTTTAGCAACAAGTATGCACAGTTTAGTTTATTCACAGTAACTCATTGATCGTTTACACGCGATACCGTAAGTCAAGTCTGAGCTATTTTTAAAAATGGATAAAATTGAACATCGTGCAGTGATAATATACCTGAATTTGAAAGGTTTAACTCCAAAAGCTATACATGAAGACATGTCTGCTACTTTGAGAGACCACTCCTTCGTATGCGACTGTTAAAAACTGGGTGGCAGAGTTTAAACGTGGTCGTGAGACCATTCAAAACGAGCCCCGTAGTGGCCGGCCTTCGACTGCTTCCACTGATCAAAACAAAGAAAAAAACCGTGATTTAATTTTATCTGATCGAAGATTGACTGTCGAGGAGATAGCTAAGACTGTAGGCATCTCATCTGAGCGAACACATGATATAATTACTACTGAACTTGGATTCTCTAAGGTGTCTTTGACTGCTTTCAGTGGAACATAAACGCAACCGACTCACAACTTCTCGCGACTGTTTAGAGTTATATGAAGCTGACCAAATAGAATTTGTTGAAAGATTTATAACCATGGATGAAACCTGGGTTCACCACAATACACCCGAGACAAAAGAACAGTCGAAACAATGGAAAAGAGCAGGATCTCCCACCCCAAAGAAGGCAAAGGTGGTTTTATCGGCGGGCAAAGTCATGGCATCCGTTTTTTGGGATGCAAAGGGTATAATTCTCGTGGATTATTTAAAAAAGGGTGAAACAATAAACTCCGATTACTATTGCAACCTGTTGCGTCGTTTGAGAGAAGAAATCAAAGAAAAACGTCCAGGTTTATTGAGAAGAAAAGTCGATGGAAAAAGTGTTTTGAGCTCGGAGGAGAGTATGTTGAAAAATAAAAATAAGCTCAAAATCGTGTGGTTTCATTAAGCATGTTAGGCTAAGAACTTTTCAAATGACCCTCGTATCAATTGTAATAATGTGATAAATCCTGTATTGTGACATCCAGTTCGCGCCTATCAATAAATAATATATCTATCTTAAAAATTACCTGTCCATAGTCCTCTGGTATATGCAACGTTTGGCCTCCATTCTCCTCTGTCAATGTTTCACCATCTGTCACCTGTTCATCACTTATCACGTCATTGATTGCTTCTTCATCCTGTACCACTTCCTCATATTTGATCACTTCTTCACCCTCCATCATTTCTTTATCATGCTTCACTTCTTCAAGCTCAACATTATACATGTTTTGGTCTTCGGCCGTCATCTCCAGTTCAGCTTTCAAGTCTTCCAAGTCGGGTTTAGTGTCTTCATCACCTTGTTCTTCAATCTTAATATTGGGGTGAGCAATATGGGCCTCAACTTTAAACATGTATTGATCTTCGGCCGTCTTCTCCATTTCAGCTTCCAAGTTTATCAAGTCGGGTTTAGTGTCTTCATAACTTTGTTCTTCCATATTAACATAGCGGGTAGCAATATGAGCACTTTCATAATGAGCGATGTATTTGTCTTCGGTTTTAAATGTTGACTCGCACTGAAAATGTTAAGTTTTGGATTTATCCAGTATACATTACGCTAGCTAGGGTATGACCACTCTATCTATATAATGAAACTATCTGACCCGCCAGCGGCTTCACTCGCTTGGTCTTGGTATAGAGGTAAAGGTGCCGTTTTGGAACTTCGAGGTCCTGGGTGGATCCCCGGGTTGGACAGTTACTGGCTTTTTCACCCAATAAATTTTGAAGGAGTGCCCCTATAGTTTGCAATAGACTCGCCTCTTAGGTCCAAACAAGAACCCCCATGCAAAATTTTAAACTTTTAGCACTCGCAGTAACGAAGTTTCATACAAACTATCAACCCCAAAAAACCCCTTATGGGTTGAATTTCATAAAATCCCGTCTTAGTGAGCACCTACGTCCTAAAAAGAACTCCCAAACGGATTACGGATTATTAATTGTAAGTTTTCAACAATTTTTATAAAAAAAAAAATTGTTTTATTTAGGTTTTGATGTTTCAAAAATAAACTTAAGATTGAAATTTTGTCTGAGTTTTTCCTCTTCTTCTAAGTTTTTTAAAATTGAACTTTATCTAAAAGTTTATTATCAGATTAGATAGGCTATTAAACAAGGTTTATTTTAATGTGTAGGTGTCTTAACAAAAAGTTAATAGAATTTTAGTTATTAATGTTTAATTGAAATATCTCCCCTAGACCATGTTGATGTGTGTATATAGATTCTCTTCTCTCAGTTTAACACATATTAATATTATAAACCAACAAAATATCCATATTAGGTAGGTATTGAATAAGTCGAGCCGGGCTTGTGTTACCTCTTATAAAGAGTGTTGCGCACTTGCCCTGAAAACAAGCATCCGATATGCTGGAAACCTGAAGAGACGACATTCGATCCCTAACGTGAGTGTTTTGCCAGTTAATAACAATAGTTTAACTGTTTCTCTACTATGTGATGTGATGATGAACACATAGTTAAGTCGATAGACGCGTCCCTGTATAGTACGTTTCAAACCTCCAGCGAAATTCGGACATTGACGCCTAAGTATTATGTTAGCAAAAAAACAAAACGATACAAGTTTCTAGTGTCGCTGCCCATTCATTGCCATTCATAATTTATCGTATTCCCTGTCGTTACGATTTCGTGGTACGGGAATGCGCACGACCCGCTGCCAGCCAGGGGCGGCAAACTTGTTTCAACAAGTTCCGCTGCCGGCTTCATTCCGCTGTAGACTGCGAATGTGAATTTTTGCAGTAAAAACGTTTGATTTTCTATTGATATATGGATATTTATCACAGTATCGACAAAACCGTTGATAGTTTTATTGTCTCTGTGGCAGAGTCACAAGAACAACACCAATATAATAAATGTAGTACTTATGCATTATATACAAGTGGTTTTATTCCTAAAGCAACATACTTACCATGACTTATAATGGTATTAGGTAAACAAAATTAACAATATTACAGGATACAAGAAATTTGTAAGTTTATTAGTACTCCATACTATTGAAATTATAATAGCAATTATTATAATTCCAATTTTATTATAATTTTTGTTTATAAAATTTCGATTACAATTTAGGTACCGAACATTTTTCAAACCTTACTAAAAATGTTGTTCATACTACAACACGCTCTAAGGTCAATGTCCGAATTTCGCCGGAGGTTAGGAACGTACTATTAAAAACATTATTGTACAGGACGTCGCTCGTTAAATAGATTAAGTTTGAAATTAATAAGTTAGATATTAGCTTAGTAAGTAAGACTACCTCGTCCAAGAGGAAGACATAGCCTATATCGATCAGGCTAGAGCCATCGAAGCGGCAGAGGGCGGAGCAGGACTCGCTCCATCGGTGGCTGAGCCCACCGAAAGATGCGAAACCGGACCCGACTCGCCGTATCCAATATCTGTCAATCCGGGCAGACCCTCCAAGAAGAATGGGTCAAATAGAGACACGAGCCAAGAGCAGGTCACCGACCTAGGACTCAGTCGCGGTGTGCCTAAGCGCACGCCCGAGGCTGAAACCCCACGGACGCCTCTACATAGTGGCACCACGAAGATGGGTTGCGACGACTCATCATGTTCCGCAAACACGTCATCGTCAGAGGGCAGGCCCGCCAATATCACGGCAGACTAAGACGATGATACTGATGTTGTTCCATTACCCACACCACCGGTGGAAGCAGCGCGCTCATACGCAGCAGCGCTAACTTCGCCAGCAGCGCCAAGGCCAAACTCCCCCACGATGAGACAGGCCCCTACCGATGCGGCAACATCCACACCTGCCCCAGCTCCCAAGGGATACCCACCAATATTTGTTGAGTCACTGCCAAACTGGGTTAATATATTTAAGCAGCTGAAACGCCAACTTGGACACGCCTTAAACGTGAAGCCCGTAGGGAGGAGCTTCCGTTTCACAGCCAAGACCACATACGAATTCAGGGCCGTACAGAGGGCCCTGACTGAAACAGCAGCCACCGACAAGGGAGTCGCATGGCATTGTTATGCAGTAGGCGCAGATCTCCCCACCAAGGTCGCCATCAAGGGACTTCCCTATGGCGTCAACCCGGCAGACTTAATCGCGGAACTGGAGGCCAAAGGCTTCGTGACGAAGTACGCCAAAGAAATTCTACCACGAAGAGGCAGCAAAGGAGGGCTACTACTAGGGCGACTACTTATTACGTCCTCCTAGACCGGCCCAACAACGACCAGAAAAAGTCGTTGGTACCTCAATGCCACCGTTGCCAGACGTTCGGCCACGCCTCAGGAGGCTGCCACCGCCCCCCGCGCTGTGTCAAGTGCGCGGGAGAATACTTCGCGGCCGACTGTACCCGCGATCCGAACCAACCGCCGAAGTGTGCGAACTGCAGGGGCAAGCACGTCACCTGCAGCCGCACTTGCCCGCAGTACTTAAGGGAGGCACGAAGGAGGGGGCTTAAGGTTCAGGGACCCTACCCCAGAGTAGCCCCCCAAGGCTCCCTAAACAAAGCTCAACAACAGCAACAAAAACAAGAACGACAGGTGGTAGGGCCTCGTGCACAAGTACAGACGTGCACTGAGAGCGCACCACCTCACCCTACAATATCCCTTGCACCGGCGGCTAACCTCCCAACTGGTAGAGGTTAGCCGCTACCACAGAAGAGGCGCAGGAAGCGGACCAGGCGCAACTGCGCCATAAAACAAGCAGAGGTCGGCCTCAACACCCATACCGTCCAATAGGGCGGAATCACCAATACTACCAAAAGGGCCCGCAGAGGGCGCGCGCGGGCATCATACGCCTGCGTTCGTGCTCTCTTCTTCTCTTCTGCAATCTCACTCGATCATAACCCTAAAGTCTTTTTTAACGGACCGAAGAATCATCGTTCGAGTCGAGGTGACCCTATCCACTGAGAAACCAGTCAAAGCCGGAGTATCACAGGGGAGCTATCTCTTCCCAATGCTCTATGCGTGGTACACCAACGACTTACCGCTGGTGGGCCGTGCCACACCTCAGGGGCATCGCGCCTCTACACGCAACACCTCCCGACGCTCGCGGGACACGCAAAATGAAGCCCACTCCCAGAGAACTCATCCCAGTAGGGATAGACAAAGACGTAGAAGAAAAAAAGCGAGGGTGGATCCCTCCATTCCAGATCAGAAGGTTGATGTGGGTCGTGAAGCGACACCACGGGTAAATTTTAATGATTTTTAGGCATTGTTTAGAGGCCGAAAGAAATGAATATTTTATTATCGATTGGACACTTGTTTATTTCAATATTGGAAGTATACATGTAGATAAGATATAAATTTAGGACTACGGAGATTGAACAATGCAATAATAAAAATCGCGACGAGCGGCGTATAGCGATCTCTGTGTGCGTGTGTCGGCCGGCAGAACGGGCCACAGCGGCGCGGCAAGCGATAGCGGAGGCAGCGCGCGGCGCGGGTGGTCACACAACAGATAACCGGCCATCTAAGGAGCTGGACCAAGATCACAAGAGGTAGCGATTTAATCAATATGCTATAGTTAGTTATGTAAGTATACGCCACAGTGCTTTTCACTGATGAACCCAGGTTTAGATTTCATCCTGATTCGCGAAGAGTAGGTACGCGTTTGGAGAGAACTTGGACGTTGGAATCGACTGCAGCACCCACAACAAGTTTATGCATATCAAGGTGGCACGATTATGGTTTGGGCAGGAATTCGTCTCGGCGGTAGAACGGACCTCGTTTGGATACAAGGCAATATGACTGCTCTAAAATACCGAGATGAGGTGCTAGAGCCTGTAATCTTGCCCCACAGACAGCAAATGGGACAAAATTTCCAGCTAATGCACGACAATGCCCGTCCACATACGGCGCGTATCGTTACAAGTTGGTTACAATAGCATGATATCCAAGCTTTACACTGGCCTGCACAATCTCCTGACTTAAACCCTATTGAGCATGCCTGGGATATGCTTCAGAGAAGAGCTCTTAGGAATTTCCCTGAAGATATTGTGCATGAAAACCAGCTTTTCTTGCATCTTAGCAGGACTAGGGACAGTATTCCACAACAAAAGTGGCCTGCGTTCTTGCTGGTTCCCTACCATGGGACCTGGAGGCCGAAGTTCTTTCCACAGTCTTCTGGCGTAAAACGCGGCCCGACAGGAAGGTCTCCACCCTGCCCTTCAGGAAAGAAGACAATGGCGAACGAACGCCAGTAAAGTAGCGATGGTATCCTGGTGTAGCCGGCTGGCCGTGGGCCCGCGAAGGGGAGCCGGAGCCACCCGGTTTCTTGGGGCGGTCCGGCCAGTATTGGAGCAGTGGGTTCACCGGGGGCACGGGTCGCTTACCTTCCGAATGACGCAGGTCCTCTCGGGGCATGGATGCTTTGGGAGGTATCTGTGTAACCGCTGCGTGCCACCAGTGTGGCTGGGTGGAGCAAACCGCGCAGCACGTATTGGAGGCGTGTCCGGTGGCAGAGGAACCGCGGCAGAGCCTTGTCGCGGTGGTAGGGATAGACCTCTCTTTACCGACCATCATAGCCAGGATGGTCGATGACGAGAGGTCATGGGAGGCGATGGTCTCTTTCTGCGAGGACGTGATGTCGCAGAGAGAGACCAAAGAGCGCGAGAGAGAGATAAATCCTCTCTCTCCCGCTAGGAGGGCCTGGGTTGTCGAACGTGAGGACGTTCGGCATCCCTCATCCATAAGGTCTTACTGAGATGACGACGCGTTGTATGTACCAGCGCGTCGCTGGAGCAGTATGGGGGAAGCGGGCAATCTGTCCCTCCCCCGAGGTGGGTCTGCCCTGAATCATCGAGGGGCGGACGTCGGCAATACAGGGCCGCGGAGAATGCGCAAGCAGTGTCCCGTGGTCTTGTTTGCAGTCGTTGCCGAAGGACATCGTGGGGACAGTCGGTAGTGAGAGTCCGACCCGTTAACCCGTTTGATATCCCAGCGAGCGGGTATGCGTAAATGCATTTTCCCTGGCAAAAAAAAAGAAAGTATTCCACAACAGGATATTGACACCCTTGTTTTGAGTATGCAGAACCACTGCAGATGTGTCAGGAGAGTCTTAAGTGCATCCACGAATTATTAATTTCAAGTTTTCAACAATTTTTATAAAAAAAATAGTTGTTTTATTTAGGTTTTGATGTTTCAAAAATAAAGTTAAGATTGAAATTTTCATGATCTGAGTTTTTCCTCTTCTTCTAAGTTATTTTAAATTTAACTTTATCCAAAAGTTTATTATCAGATAAGATAGGCTATTAAACAAGGTTTATTTTAATGTGTAGGTGTCTTAACAAAAAGTTAATAGAATTTTAGTTATTTAGGTTTAATTGAAATATCCCTTGACCATGTTGATGTGTGTATATCAGTTTCCTAATGCGTTTACTTACAGTATCAACATGGGCACCCCAACTCAGGTTTTCGTCAACAATGACTCCTAGATATTTCATGGATTCTGAACGGACTAACACTCCACATTCGCAACAAGACGGAGCATATTCACGGTTACACGGAAATGTATGGGCTTTAATTTGCAAATTGCTTGGCGGTTCTCCTGCGTTGGTTTTGCTAAAAGACAAATATTTCGTTTTACTCGTATTTAGTGTCAGAAAATTATCTTATAGCCAGGAAATAGTTTAAAGAAAGACCCATTTCAGCTTTTTGATACACTTTATACCAGGAAACGTCATGAAATATAAGGACGGTGTCGTCTGCAAACATGAGTATATCTCCATTAGTAATAGGGATGTTGCATAGCTTGTTAATGTAGGTTAAAATAGAGAAGGACCAAGAGTTGATCCTTGTGGCACTCCGTAACTGCAGACAGCACTGTCATTCACGTAGCTATCAACCTTAAAATGCTGGTTACGCTGTGTCAGGTAATCTGCAAACCAATTGTGAACTTCTCCTTTTATGCCAATACTCTCTAACCGTGCCAAAAGTTTAGGTATCGAAACAGTATCAAATGCTTTTTGGAGGTCCAAAAACACAGCGACTCACTTCTGACCCCATCCATATACTTGGTTATTAGTGATGTTGAATGGAGCACTGCATCATCAGTAGATTTTCCTGCTCGAAAACCGTACTGATTCTTTGCAAGTAAGCTATTTTTCTCCAAATATGATAATAACCTGTTGTTGGTCATTTTTTCTATAATTTTAGGCAATAGTGAAAGGGGTCTATAGTATGAAGGTGTTTGTTTATCACCTGTTTTATAAATTGGTGACACCATAGCTTTCTTAAAATTCATGAGAAAAGTAGACACTATAGATTTTACTTCTTTTCCATCTGTTAGGAAGAGAGATAAAGATTTTTGGGGTGAAATATGAGTTAATGATACTGCGGCGGCTAGATCAACGTCTGTCGTTTTAAGTTTTTGTCTAGTGGCGTCTGCTAAATCTCTTCCTATGGAGGTAAAAAACGTATTGACTACATTTAATGCTTCTTTTGAGTTGGGCCTAATATTGAGCAAATGATTAGATGATGTTCTCTCTGATGAGAAGTTGCAAAGATCTTTGATAACATTCCAAGTCTTCTTCATATTACCTCGGGAAGTTTCATATCGCCGGATATACGAGCAGTCCAATCTTCTGGCAATCATGGCCAATACGGCATTGGAGCTGCTCCGCACCCTGCGCACCAGGGACGCCTGGCCGTGGGCCCGCGAAGGGGAGCCGGAGCCACCCGGTTTCTTGGGGCGGTCCGGCCAGTATTGGAGCAGTGGGTTCACCGGGGGCACGGGTCGCTTACCTTCCGAATGACGCAGGTCCTCTCGGGGCATGGATGCTTTGGGAGGTATCTGTGTAACCGCTGCGTGCCACCAGTGTGGCTGGGTGGAGCAAACCGCGCAGCACGTATTGGAGGCGTGTCCGGTGGCAGAGGAACCGCGGCAGAGCCTTGTCGCGGTGGTAGGGATAGACCTCTCTTTACCGACCATCATAGCCAGGATGGTCGATGACGAGAGGTCATGGGAGGCGATGGTCTCTTTCTGCGAGGACGTGATGTCGCAGAGAGAGACCAAAGAGCGCGAGAGAGAGATAAATCTTCTCTCTCCCGCTAGGAGGGCCTGGGTTGTCGAACGTGAGGACGTTCGGCATCCCTCATCCATAAGGTCTTACTGAGATGACGACGCGTTGTATGTACCAGCGCGTCGCTGGAGCAGTATGGGGGAAGCGGACAATCTGTCCCTCCCCCGAGGTGGGTCTGCCCTGAATCATCGAGGGGCGGACGTCGGCAATACAGGGCCGCGGAGAATGCGCAAGCAGTGTCCCGTGGTCTTGTTTGCAGTCGTTGCCGAAGGACATCGTGGGGACAGTCGGTAGTGAGAGTCCGACCCGTTAACCCGTTTGATATCCCAGCGAGCGGGTATGCGTAAATGCATTTTCCCTGGCAAAAAAAAAGAAAGTATTCCACAACAGGATATTGACACCCTTGTTTTGAGTATGCAGAACCACTGCAGATGTGTCAGGAGAGTCTTAAGTGCATCCACGAATTATTAATTTCAAGTTTTCAACAATTTTTATAAAAAAAATAGTTGTTTTATTTAGGTTTTGATGTTTCAAAAATAAAGTTAAGATTGAAATTTTCATGATCTGAGTTTTTCCTCTTCTTCTAAGTTATTTTAAATTTAACTTTATCTAAAAGTTTATTATCAGATAAGATAGGCTATTAAACAAGGTTTATTTTAATGTGTAGGTGTCTTAACAAAAAGTTAATAGAATTTTAGTTATTTAGGTTTAATTGAAATATCCCTTGACCATGTTGATGTGTGTATATCAGTTTCCTAATGCGTTTACTTACAGTATCAACATGGGCACCCCAACTCAGGTTTTCGTCAACAATGACTCCTAGATATTTCATGGATTCTGAACGGACTAACACTCCACATTCGCAACAAGACGGAGCATATTCACGGTTACACGGAAATGTATGGGCTTTAATTTGCAAATTGCTTGGCGGTTCTCCTGCGTTGGTTTTGCTAAAAGACAAATATTTCGTTTTACTCGTATTTAGTGTCAGAAAATTATCTTATAGCCAGGAAATAGTTTAAAGAAAGACCCATTTCAGCTTTTTGATACACTTTATACCAGGAAACGTCATGAAATATAAGGACGGTGTCGTCTGCAAACATGAGTATATCTCCATTAGTAATAGGGATGTTGCATAGCTTGTTAATGTAGGTTAAAATAGAGAAGGACCAAGAGTTGATCCTTGTGGCACTCCGTAACTGCAGACAGCACTGTCATTCACGTAGCTATCAACCTTAAAATGCTGGTTACGCTGTGTCAGGTAATCTGCAAACCAATTGTGAACTTCTCCTTTTATGCCAATACTCTCTAACCGTGCCAAAAGTTTAGGTATCGAAACAGTATCAAATGCTTTTTGGAGGTCCAAAAACACAGCGACTCACTTCTGACCCCATCCATATACTTGGTTATTAGTGATGTTGAATGGAGCACTGCATCATCAGTAGATTTTCCTGCTCGAAAACCGTACTGATTCTTTGCAAGTAAGCTATTTTTCTCCAAATATGATAATAACCTGTTGTTGGTCATTTTTTCTATAATTTTAGGCAATAGTGAAAGGGGTCTATAGTATGAAGGTGTTTGTTTATCACCTGTTTTATAAATTGGTGACACCATAGCTTTCTTAAAATTCATGAGAAAAGTAGACACTATAGATTTTACTTCTTTTCCATCTGTTAGGAAGAGAGATAAAGATTTTTGGGGTGAAATATGAGTTAATGATACTGCGGCGGCTAGATCAACGTCTGTCGTTTTAAGTTTTTGTCTAGTGGCGTCTGCTAAATCTCTTCCTATGGAGGTAAAAAACGTATTGACTACATTTAATGCTTCTTTTGAGTTGGGCCTAATATTGAGCAAATGATTAGATGATGTTCTCTCTGATGAGAAGTTGCAAAGATCTTTGATAACATTCCAAGTCTTCTTCATATTACCTCGGGAAGTTTCATATCGCCGGATATACGAGCAGTCCAATCTTCTGGCAATCATGGCCAATACGGCATTGGAGCTGCTCCGCACCCTGCGCACCAGGGACGCACCACGCTTACGCATAGTAGCGTGAAAGCAGTCAGTTCGCGCCTCCGCTAGCATTCCGTATGCGCTACAGAAACAAGGCAGCCCCAATACCGCCCGGAATGCGTTGTTGTACTGGACGCGGAGGGCACTGTATGACGTGCAATACGCTTTAAAGAGCGTGACATACACATCAACTGAACAATGCGCAAACCTGCAGGCTCGATAACTGTGGGCGATTATTCAAGGTCATGATAACGATTCCCAGGTAAACACAATCAGACACCGAACTCGCCGGGGAGCTCGAGGCAAAAATTATGTCTTGGTTAGATTCTCTCCAAATAGTCATAGAGTTAAAATTCACTTTCAACGGTACACTCATGTACCGGGGCGATTCTCTGCGACACCCCTCTCTCCTGGCGACGGCCCAAGCCGAGGTCCGTACATTAGTGGTGCCCTTAAGCAAGTCGCCTACTCCTCTTCTTGCGGCGAAGCGTCTTCAACGCTCGCCTTAGGCGGTGCGTCCTCTGCGCCCGCATCTGGCTAAGTGCCATCTGCGCTCGCCACCCGTCCGGTGACGCTGTAAATGCCGGTAGAGGTAAACAGCATTAGACCGTTCGAAAAAAAAACGGTCGTGGCTCACTCTGCCTTCAGCCGTCGACGAGGCAAGATCTCTGAGTTCGTAATTGTGGTGACGACGATTCTTATCGTGATTTATCGTATAGTGCAAACACTGTCGTAAATCGTAATGATTGTCAGTAATTGGATCAATGATATTGGAACTTGTAAAAATAAATAACTAAGGTTAATGTTACCGCTGTTTTTAAAATAACCTTTCCACTTCTGATTTCCAACAATATATATATATACCTATAACATTGTGCAAGTTTGTAAAAAGGCTTTTAGAATTTTAGGATTTGTGTTGCGTCGAATGGAAAGCTTCACAAATGTAAAAGCAATCCGTCATACTCGAGACGGCTAAGCCGTCTCGAGTATAACGCCGAGATATGGGCTCCACATGAATAGAAATACAGGCTCATGTTAGAATGTTTGAAGAAGAAATGTTTTTAAAGTTATATATACTTGTTATAGAAATTTTTGCAATTCTCTAATAAAAAAGGTAAGAAGAGCTTATGGCAAAGATAAATTAGATAGAGCTGGAAATAACAGTAAAAAGATATGGTCCGCAATCCGGGAAATATCTGGTACAAAAGAAACTAATACCCATCCCTCGGAGTTGCCTTCTGTCTGCGATACTCCTACAGCATCAGTAGACAAAATTAATAACTTTTTTGTAAATGTGGCAGGATGTAATGCATCTGATCCGTTAATTCAGACTAATAACCATACCCCGGCAGCTTCGAAAATAGATTCATTTGTACTCATGAGTACAGACGTGGAAGTTGAGCGATTAATTACGGAATTGAAACACGACTGTTCGGTTGGGTGGGATGGGATATCTAACAAGTTTTTAAAAGATAACGCAGAATTTTTCGTCCCTCCTATCACCCATATTTTTAATATGTGTCTTGAGTTAGGTAGGTATTTTCCCTTCTGGTCTCAAAAAATCTCTTATTCTTCCTATACATAAGACTGGTGACAGAGATTGTATCAACAACTACAGACCTATTTCTATTCTTCCTTCAATTTCAAAATTATTAGAACGTATAGTAAATAAAATATTAACAAACTACTTAGAACGAAATAATATTTTATCTAAGCAACAATTTGGCTTTCGACGTGCTAAATCCACTGACGATGCAGTGCATGATCTTACTCATTTTATATCCCAAAACTTAGATAGTGGAATGAAATGTCTGTCTGTATTTCTGGACTTGGCTAAAGCCTTTGATACAGTCTCTGTCCCCATTCTTATTGCCAAATTGTAAGAAATAGGAATACGTGGTAATCAACTGAATTTATTGAAAAGCTACTTATCAGAAAGATTTCAAAGTGTTAAAGTTGAAGATCACATCAGTATTAGGCTCCCTGTAACCCGCGGCGTGCCACAGGGCAGCATTTTAGGCCCTCCTTTATTTTTAATTTATATAAACGATCTTTGTTCGTTAGCACCTCGAAATGGGAAACTAATTTCTTATGCGGATGATACACTTCGAACGTTTGCTGCCAAGTCATGGTGCGATGTTTTCGATGCTGCTCAAGAAGGTTTCAATGTCGTTACGAAATGGCTACACGAAAATGCTTTATTGTTCAACATTGAAAAAACCAAATATTTAACGTACCAATAGTAGGTATTCAATTCGAAGCACCCCAGTCCTAAACAACCTAAAATTATATGCACATAATTATTCCTGTATTTTGAACAATATAGCTAATTGCTCATGTCGAGCTATAGAACCTTCTATTTCAATTAAATACTTGGGCATTACAATAGATAACAATTTAAATTTTAAACAACACTTTATGAACTTAAGTGGACGAATTCGTAAAGTCATGTTTATTTTAAAAAAACTTAAACCTATTGCACAATCAAACCTAATTAAACAAAAATATTTAGCTTTATGTCAATCACTCGTTACTTATTGCATTTCATCCTGGGGAGGCGCACCGAAAACAACCATACTTCCTCTAGAGATATCCCAAAGAGCTGTATTGAAAGTCAGCACTGGTAAACCTTTTCGGTTTCCTACTATTTTATTGTATGAGTCTTGTAACGTTCTTTCTGTTCGACAACTTTTTATTCTGAGCACTATTCTCAGACAACATTCCATGATAACTTTTGAACCCCACATGGAAAAAAGACGAAGGAAATATAATGTTTGTACCCTGCCGGATAAACTCAGAACAATATTCAGTCACCGTTTCACATATTTTCTAGGTCCCCATCTCTACAACAAAATTAACAAATGCCTAAACATATATCCTTTGTCAAGATCTGAAGTTAAATTCAAAGTCACGTCTTGGTTGAAAACACTTAGTTATGATGAAACAGAGGAGCTTTTGAATGTAATATCATAGATACATATCACAGTTTATATTTATTTACTTGTAGTAGTTTAATCTTACCATGTTTGAAAGATAAATATAAATTAAAATTTCAATCAATCAAATATCGTTTATTTTATGATGCAGACATTAAACTCATAATAATTGTTATTTTATTCTCATTTAAATAGCAGGTATGCTCCGTTTCAGTCTTTGTTTCCATATTTAAATTATGTACTTAAAATACTTGGTCCTTAATTAGTTTTGATTCACAACTTACACCCTTTCACACTGACACATGCAATTACACTGTACACACAGAGAGGAACATTTTTAACTGTTTTTCAACATTTTTGGGATTTAATGTTTTAATCTATTTAAGCTTAGTGTACTTACATTGTTAATTATATGCCTCAGATTTAAGTTTAAAATATTTAAGATTATTAGTAATTAATACGAGGCTAGCTTCATGAGATAAAATAGGGGGAGGGCGCTGTATGCTGAAACACAGGCGATGAGCCTAGTTCGGCAAAAAACACTTCAAACATTTTTTGTGTAACATTCTAGCCATATTATATAAGTTCAAAACTATGTAAGTGCTAAAATTATGAAATAAATTATTATTATTATTATTAGAACACATACAAAATAAATTTACTAGGAGTTATACCTACGATTATATGGCCCCTTTTATCCGTTGATGTATAACTCTGTTATTTTTGGGCATGGTTGGATACAACAAATTGGAAACAAGAAGAGATATGGCACTTGCATATTATATGATGAGAGTATTGCGAGGCAGCATCTCGAATTCGGACATCCATACCATTATAAACGCGGCCAGTGCCTGTTGCCAAGAGACTAGTCTTTGCGAGTCACGTTTTGCCAACGCATGTTGAGAAATATAAGACACAAACCAAACTTTTTTGACCAAATACTGTGGAGCGACGAGTCAGCCTGTAAAAAAGACGGTTATTTCAATATGCACAACTTGCATAGCTGGCAGCTCACAGACAGTACCTCAGGTGCATGGGCCGCTATCGGCTTCCAAGAATTATTAATAGATTTAGCAGTAAAACGCAGTGACACAAACAAAATAAAACAATTGTATGAATTTAGAACTTGAAATTTTCAACTTTGGTGCACTTTATGAGCTAATATCAGTTACTGGATGATCAAAATGTAACGTGTTATGCCATTTTAGGACCGTAGTGAACTCGGCAAGTTTTTAGAATGATGGGCACTTGTCATTGGTCATACATTTTTTTCACCACAGGAGCTCCAAACTTACGCACTAGTTTTTCTCCATGAAAATGTTTGATAAAAAATATTAAAAAGCAAAAAAATTGACGATGCGACACCAAAGTGGCTGTTTGAATTTGATAGCGAACTTATCCGAGATTACGTTGCAAAAAACAGACACAGAAAATTTCGAGAATGCAGGTCACAGGATTGAAAATAGCGACCAAGGGTGTGATTTTTCCTAAAATTTAGAAAATGTCAAATATCTCGAATACCGTGGCACTTTCACTGAACATATTTTTTATTATTTGGTTAGCCATGACCCTCTCTGCCCGCACTTAAAGTATTATCTACTCATTACTGAACAACCTGTATATTTGTACAAAACCGACTTTAGCCACTGGGAACAATAGTTATGTGTAATAAGCTACCAAACTTTTAGTTATTTGTACGAATAACTCGTAAAGTTTATTCAGTGCATGGTCGCCGTGCGGCGGTCGGTCGGTTAGCGTGACCCCTTCGCACAATGTTCCCGTAGCACGATGAGGCGTGTGATGTAATGGCGTCCATCGAGGATGACCGGTCGTTTCATCTCTACCGCACCTGTTGCAGCTCCAATGCGGCCTCTCACTCGCACAATCCCGTGTTCCATTACTGGCTCTAGCCGAAACAGGCGGCTCGCTCTGCTGATCGGTGCTGACCGAGACGCTTTTAATCTCTCTATGTCTTTATCAAAGTATATGTGCGCGCTCCGCCTCCTCTATGTGCCGATGTTCTAAGGTCGAAGCTCCCGTCGGGCTGCGCCGTACGCCAGTAGGCTGCTGCTGAGTAAGCCTGTTCGCTGGCGTCGCACAGTATGTATAGCTCCAGATCTTCACTGTCTCTTAATGCGTATCGTCGCTCTAGCCGCAGGCCAGAGCGTTGGCCCAGCCAAGCAGCGAATGTCTCGTTATCTTCTGTCGGGATCGGCTCGTCCCGCGATATCTTGACACTCTGCAGTATTATCTTCGCTCTTATGGTGCAGTGGCTCAGCAATCCGAGAGGGACATATAATGACATGACCGCGCTAGCAGGCTAGCATGTGTAAGCCGTAGGAATATCTGCGCAGTTTAGAGCATGCGGACTCGGCGTGGTTTTGCCAATTTCGGTCAGAGTCACAATAAGAAGATTTTCTGTAATGTAAAACCTAATATATTTGCATAGTTAGAGGGTTTCTCGCTGGTGTGCTTTCTAATATGTTTTCGTAAGCTACTTGCTTGTGCACATTCATAATCACACATGTAACATTTATAAGGTTTCTCTCCACGGTGTTCTAATATGACTTCTTAAGTTACCTGCTTGTGCACATTCATAATCACACATATTACATTTATGAGGTTTCTCTCCAGTATGTGTTCTAATATGTATTCGTAAGCTACTTGATCGTGCACATTCATAATCACACATATTGCATTTATAAGGTTTTTCTCCAGTGTGTGTTCTAATATGACTTCGTAAGCTACCTGCTTCTGCACATTCATAATCACACATATTGCATTTATAAGGTTTCTCTCCAGTATGTGTTCTAATATGTTTTCGTAAGCTACTTGATCGTGCACATTCATAATCACACATATTGCATTTATAAGGTTTTTCTCCAGTGTGTGTTCTAATATGACTTCGTAAGCTACCTACTTCTGCAGATTCATAATCACACATATTACATTTATGAGGTTTCTCTCCAGTATGTGTTCTCATATGCCTTTGTAAGTGAAATCCTTGTGCACTTTCATAATCACACAAATTGCACTTATAAGGTTTCTCTCCAGTATGTGTTCTAATATGTATTCGTAAGCTACTATATCGTGCACATTCATAATCACACATATTGCATTTATAAGGTTTTTCTCTAGTGTGTGTTCTAATATGACTTCGTAAGCTACCTGCTTCTGCACATTCATAATCACACTTATTGCATTTATAAGGTTTCTCTCCAGTATGTGTTCTAATATGTTTTCGTAAGCTACTTGCTTGTGCACATTCATAATCACACATGTTACATTTATAAGGTTTCTCTCCAGTATGTGTTCTCATATGCGTTTGTAAGGTACCTACTTCTGCAGATTCATAATCACACATATTGCATTTATAAGGTTTCTCTCCAGTGTGTGTTCTAATATGACTTCTTAAGTTACCAGCTTGTGCACATTCATAATCACACAAATTGCATTTATAAGGTTTCTCTCCAGTATGTGTTCTAATATGTTTTCGTAAGCTACTTGCTTGTGCACATTCATAATCACACACGTTACATTTATAAGGTTTCTCTCCAGTATGTGTTTTCATATGACTTCGTAAGTTACCTGCTTCTGCATATTCATAATCACACATATTACATTTATAAGGTTTCTCTCCAGTGTGTGTTCTAATATGACTTCTTAAGTTAGCTGCTTTTGCAGATTCATAATCACACACATTACATTTAGGAGCTTTCTTTCCAGTGTGCGTTCTAATATGTGTTTTCAAGCGTCTGGCATTAGAGCATTTATAATGACACGTATTGCATTTATATGGTTTTGTTCCAGTGTATATCGTGTTAAGTTTTTCCATTTTTCTTTTTGTCGCAGATTCGCAATCAGCCATCATACGTACAAGTACCTGAAGCAAATAGTTCAAGTATTATGCATTAAGGTCTACATTACACATAACCTAATCTGTAGAATTAAAAAATCTGCCAAGTGCAAGTTGGAGTCACGCACTTAGGGTTCCGTACATTAAGAAAGCATTTAACATTATGGCTCTAATTATACAAAAATAAGTTCAAAAACTTATATTCGACTACTGCAAAATTACGCTCATAAAATCAAACAAGTGCAATTTGAAAAATGTTATATCGACTTCTATTCTATTACTTTGGTAAAAATCAGTTATTGGGAGTGTAACTCAAAAACTACTGTACCGAATTTGATGAAATTTAAATGGGACCACACGGGAAGCACCACCTTTCAAACAAAAAAAAAATTGCGGTCCACCCAATCGAAAGTTAAGAGGTAACAAACATTTAAAAAAAAACTGTCGAATTGAGTACCTCCTCTTTTTTGGAAGTCGGTAGATAAACAAGAAAATATTCTTATTTGATATACAAGTTATTCTGTACGATTGACCTCTTTCTCGAAGTTGGACCTGCCTAGTTTGACTATCTGTCCTAGGACAGAATTTGTTGACGAATAGTACCTAGGTACTATTCGTCAACAAATTCGAGAACTGAGTACCCAAATGATATTGGGGTAGCCACAACATGGGATTAGACAACGCTCATAAAAGTAAGATGCACGAAAATATTCTTATTTGATATAAAAACTATTCTATAAGTATTAAATAAACAGCTTACCACGGATTTAGTTTCTAAATCCGTGCAGTTTACTAAACTATTATTGTGCTCAGCGACCTCTGCCATCTCCCGCCGGGAGTCAGAAACAATAATAATCCATACAAAGTTATACCAAACTATCTCGATATCTCAGAGAATCAGCTAAATAAAATTGAGTGTTTAAATTTTTTGTATTAGGTTCATATTCGGCTTGCTCAAATATGACCATGTCTCCGAATTTCATACCAAGCTCGTCCGTTTGTGGAATTCTCTGCCACTGGAAATACAGCGTGCTGCTACGTCACTTCAACTACTGTAACTGTTACTAATCTAATTGTATTATAATAATATATTATTAAATCTCTTGATAGTCTCGAAATAATTAGCTTCACAAACACGCACTCACACACACACACACACACACACACACACACACACACACTCGAATACACATACTCCATGGCGTAAACACACTCTTTTATTTTCAACTCACACCTTTCCTCTCTGATTCAAACATATATTTTTGCAAAATTTAATTTAGTTTTGTAGGCTTATTCATTTTCAATTATGTGTATACATACTAGAACTTTCTGTACAATTGTGTCCGGAGGAGGGCATTGACATCTGCGACACAGTTATACACTTCTGCAGATGTCATCGATTCTCATACGTTAGTAGCTTAATAATGTTTTGGTTCCAAATAAATAAAGTTTGATTGATTGATTTGATTTTGATTATCTGACTATTATCATTTTGAATTTATAATCGTTTCATTACTGTTTTTTATGTTTAATTTTTTTTTTAATGGATTATATTATAAAACTATGTTGTTTACTTGTACATTAGTATTCGTTTATTCAATATAGTATTTATGTATTTACTGTTTTTGTATTGTAACTGTCCATGTTTTATTTAATACTCCTCTGCAAACGGGTTGTCTGGAAGAGATTGCTCTGAGAGATAAGACCGCCTGTTGCTATACCTACTTTTAGCATTGTTTTTTAATTTTCTAATATTAAATCATAAATGTGTTATCTCAATAAAGTGTTATCTATTTACCTCCACTTCGGCCCCTAAGTCATCCGTGTCAAAAACCATTAAAGAACACCATTTCTAGGGTTCCATACCCAAAGGGTAAAACGAGACCTACTACTATTACTAAGAATCCGGTGTGCCTCTGTCTGTCTATCTGTCCGACCGTCTCTCACAAGGCTATGACTCATGAACGGTGATAGTTAGACAGTTGAGTCTCCCATACAAAAGGCTGAAGAAAGGCTTTCATACAACCAACCTTTTTTTTTTGCTCGTTTTTATAGATATGGTACGGAACCCTTCGGGCGCGAGTTCGACTCGAAATTGGCCAGTTTTGCTAATGTACTATCTAAATACATTTATTTCACAACTATTACTTCTAAAACAAAGAACTCTCCATACAGTTCCATACGCCTTTCGACCCTACTAAGTCATCCCCGTCAAAAACTATTAAGGAACACTATGTTTCATGTTCAATTGCTCTATACGTTTTGATTCCCTTGTTAAATCAGATGTGACACAAACGGTCGTGTCTTTAGATCGCGTTGACTTACAAGTTTCATTTTTTAAACCTGAAAGAGACGGCAGACCCAATTACTAGATATAATACACGTTTTTGAGAAAAGGGCTCTTGACAAACATACTGTTACGGACAACAAAGAACCTAACAGAGTTCCTTTTTCCTTTTGAGGAATGGAAACTCGAAACCAATCTATTGTTACTGGAATAGGCAACCATGAGATTTATTGAAAAGTGTCATACAACGGCTATACTCTAAACATCACTATGAATTTACATTACACACCTTATAATACATTATGTTAAAGTTGTTTCTTCAATAGACTATACATTATGTATGTAGTGTAGGTAGCAATAAGTAGGTACGTACCATTTTAGATGAGAATATTTTCTTGTTTCCTACTTTTTAGTGTGATTTTGCAATGGTGAAGTTTTATTTAAAGAACTTGATTATTATCCTACTAATATTATAAATGCGAACGTTTGTATGGATGTATAGATATGTGGATCTTTGTTACTCTTTCACGCTCAAACGGCAGGGGCAATGATTGATTAAATTTGGTATGGAGGTAAATGGGGCACTGGTTTAACACATGGAATACTTTCATCATTTTTTCAAATTTGTGTTCATGTTGTGTTCGCACCAAGAAGGCCGTTCATACATTCCATATTGTTTTGTACGAGGGTCATTTGAAAAGTTCTTAGCCTAACATGGTTAAAGTCATTGGTTTTTTTATAACTACCCTCATTTTGTAGTTACATTCTTTAGCAACAAGTATGCACAGTTTAGTTTATTCACAGTAACTCATTGATCGTTTACACGCGATACCGTAAGTCAAGTCTGAGCTATTTTTAAAAATGGATAAAATTGAACATCGTGCAGTGATAATATACCTGAATTTGAAAGGTTTAACTCCAAAAGCTATACATGAAGACATGTCTGCTACTTTGAGAGACCACTCCTTCGTATGCGACTGTTAAAAACTGGGTGGCAGAGTTTAAACGTGGTCGTGAGACCATTCAAAACGAGCCCCGTAGTGGCCGGCCTTCGACTGCTTCCACTGATCAAAACAAAGAAAAAAACCGTGATTTAATTTTATCTGATCGAAGATTGACTGTCGAGGAGATAGCTAAGACTGTAGGCATCTCATCTGAGCGAACACATCATATAATTACTACTGAACTTGGATTCTCTAAGGTGTCTTTGACTGCTTTCAGTGGAACATAAACGCAACCGACTCACAACTTCTCGCGACTGTTTAGAGTTATATGAAGCTGACCAAATAGAATTTGTTGAAAGATTTATAACCATGGATGAAACCTGGGTTCACCACAATACACCCGAGACAAAAGAACAGTCGAAACAATGGAAAAGAGCAGGATCTCCCACCCCAAAGAAGGCAAAGGTGGTTTTATCGGCGGGCAAAGTCATGGCATCCGTTTTTTGGGATGCAAAGGGTATAATTCTCGTGGATTATTTAAAAAAGGGTGAAACAATAAACTCCGATTACTATTGCAACCTGTTGCGTCGTTTGAGAGAAGAAATCAAAGAAAAACGTCCAGGTTTATTGAGAAGAAAAGTCGATGGAAAAAGTGTTTTGAGCTCGGAGGAGAGTATGTTGAAAAATAAAAATAAGCTCAAAATCGTGTGGTTTTATTAAGCATGTTAGGCTAAGAACTTTTCAAATGACCCTCGTATCAATTGTAATAATGTGATAAATCCTGTATTGTGACATCCAGTTTGCGCCTATCAATAAATAATATATCTATCTTAAAAATTACCTTTCCATAGTCCTCTGGTATATGCAACGTTTGGCCTCCATTCTCCTCTGTCAATGTTTCACCATCTGTCACCTGTTCATCACTTATCACGTCATTGATTGCTTCTTCATCCTGTACCACTTCCTCATATTTGATCACTTCTTCACCATCCATCATTTCTTTATCATGCTTCACTTCTTCAAGCTCAACATTATACATGTTTTGGTCTTCGGCCGTCATCTCCAGTTCAGCTTTCAAGTCTTCCAAGTCGGGTTTAGTGTCTTCATCACCTTGTTCTTCAATCTTAATATTGGGGTGAGCAATATGGGCCTCAACTTTAAACATGTATTGATCTTCGGCCGTCTTCTCCATTTCAGCTTCCAAGTTTATCAAGTCGGGTTTAGTGTCTTCATAACTTTGTTCTTCCATATTAACATAGCGGGTAGCAATATGAGCACTTTCATAATGAGCGATGTATTTGTCTTCGGTTTTAAATGTTGACTCGCACTGAAAATGTTAAGTTTTGGATTTATCCAGTATACATTACGCTAGCTAGGGTATGACCACTCTATCTATATAATGAAACTATCTGACCCGCCAGCGGCTTCACTCGCTTTGTCTTGGTATAGAGGTAAAGGTGCCGTTTTGGAACTTCGAGGTCCTGGGTGGATCCCCGGGTTGGACAGTTACTGGCTTTTTCACCCAATAAATTTTGAAGGAGTGCCCCTATAGTTTGCAATAGACTCGCCTCTTAGGTCCAAACAAGAACCCCCATGCAAAATTTTAAACTTTTAGCACTCGCAGTAACGAAGTTTCATACAAACTATCAACCCCAAAAAACCCCTTATGGGTTGAATTTCATAAAATCCCGTCTTAGTGAGCACCTACGTCCTAAAAAGAACTCCCAAACGGATCACGGATTATTAATTGTAAGTTTTCAACAATTTTTATAAAAAAAATAATTGTTTTATTTAGGTTTTGATGTTTCAAAAATAAACTTAAGATTGAAATTTTGTCTGAGTTTTTCCTCTTCTTCTAAGTTTTTTTAAATTGAACTTTATCTAAAAGTTTATTATCAGATTAGATAGGCTATTAAACAAGGTTTATTTTAATGTGTAGGTGTCTTAACAAAAAGATAATAGAATTTTAGTTATTAATGTTTAATTGAAATATCTCCCCTAGACCATGTTGATGTGTGTATATAGATTCTCTTCTCTCAGTTTAACACATATTAATATTATAAACCAACAAAATATCCATATTAGGTAGGTATTGAATAAGTCGAGCCGGGCTTGTGTTACCTCTTATAAAGAGTGTTGCGCACTTGCCCTGAAAACAAGCATCCGATATGCTGGAAACCTGAAGAGACGACATTCGATCCCTAACGTGAGTGTTTTGCCAGTTAATAACAATAGTTTAACTGTTTCTCTACTATGTGATGTGTTGTGATGATGAACACATAGTTAAGTCGATAGACGCGTCCCTGTATAGTACGTTTCAAACCTCCAGCGAAATTCGGACATTGACGCCTAAGTATTATGTTAGCAAAAAAACAAAACGATACAAGTTTCTAGTGTCGCTGCCCATTCATTGCCATTCATAATTTATCGTATTCCCTGTCGTTACGATTTCGTGGTACGGGAATGCGCACGACCCGCTGCCAGCCAGGCGCGGCAAACTTGTTTCAACAAGTTCCGCTGCCGGCTTCATTCCGCTGTAGACTGCGAATGTGAATTTTTGCAGTAAAAACGTTTGATTTAATTTGTTATTGAGTTGTTTTGTGGTTACGTTTCTCTATTGATATATGGATATTTATCACAGTATCGACAAAACTGTTGATAGTTTTATTGTCTCTGTGGCAGAGTCACAAGAACAACACCAATATAATAAATGTAGTACTTATGCATTATATAGAAGTGGTTTTATTCCTAAAGCAACATACTTACCATGACTTATAATGGTAATAGGTAAACAATATTATTAGATAGATAAATAATATTTAAACTTAACAAAATATTAAACTTTTATCCAATGACACGTCATTATTGTAAGATTACAGTGAAAAAGTGGTTACTACAACAAGACTATGTCTCTACAGAATCTATTATAACGATTCTGTCATAATTTATTAATCGGTTACGCCTTATCATAGTTTAATGGAATCCCTTCACTGTCAATCACCAAATGTTCTACAACACACCCCTATACACAATAATCACATACATATACTATACAAACTGACATTCACACATACACAGTCATTCATAAACACTATTCATAATATGGGAGGTAATTGATATAGCTGTGTACCTAAATTAAATATCTCTCTTGTAATTTATTTTATATAATATGGTATTGTATTGTAACCTTATGTATACATAATGATGAAAGTTCATTTTACTCGTATGTCCGGCGGAGGGCGTTGGTATGCCATACCACAGGTCTCACCTAGTTTGGGTATCAATGTATTCCTTTCTGTATAAAAAGTTTGTTATTATTATAAGTTTTAAGGATAGTTTGTGTTTAAGCGATGTTTGTTGTTGTTATATTCAATAAATTAAAAAAAAAAAAAAAAAAAATATTAACCATATTACAGGATACAAGAAATTCGTAAGTTTATTAGTACTTACTCCATAATATTGAAATTATAATAGCAATTATTATAATTCCAATTTTATTATATTTTTTGTTTATAAAATTTCGATTACAATTTAGGTACCGAACATTTTTCAAACCTTACTAAAAATGTTGTTCATACTACAACACGCTCTAAGGTCAATGTCCGAATTTCGCCGGAGGTTAGGAACGTACTATTAAAAACATTATTGTACAGGACGTCGCTCGTTAAATAGATTAAGTTTGAAATTAATAAGTTAGATATTAGCTTAGTAAGTAAGACTACCTCGTCCAAGAGGAAGACATAGCCTATATCGATCAGGCTAGAGCCATCGAAGCGGCAGAGGGCGGAGCAGGACTCGCTCCATCGGTGGCTGAGCCCACCGAAAGATGCGAAACCGGACCCGACTCGCCGTATCCAATATCTGTCAATCCGGGCAGGCCCTCCAAGAAGAATGGGTCAAATAGAGACACGAGCCAAGAGCAGGTCACCGACCTAGGACTCAGTCGCGGTGTGCCTAAGCGCACGCCCGAGGCTGAAACCCCACGGACGCCTCTACATAGTGGCACCACGAAGATGGGTTGCGACGACTCATCATGTTCCGCAAACACGTCATCGTCAGAGGGCAGGCCCGCCAATATCACGGTCGACTAAGACGATGATACTGATGTTGTTCCATTACCCACACCACCGGTGGAAGCAGCGCGCTCATACGCAGCAGCGCTAACTTCGCCAGCAGCGCCAAGGCCAAACTCCCCCACGATGAGACAGGCCCCTACCGATGCGGCAACATCCACACCTGCCCCAGCTCCCAAGGGATACCCACCAATATTTGTTGAGTCACTGCCAAACTGGGTTAATATATTTAAGCAGCTGAAACGCCAACTTGGACACGCCTTAAACGTGAAGCCCGTAGGGAGGAGCTTCCGTTTCACAGCCAAGACCACATACGAATTCAGGGCCGTACAGAGGGCCCTGACTGAAACAGCAGCCACCGACAAGGGAGTCGCATGGCATTGTTATGCAGTAGGCGCAGATCTCCCCACCAAGGTCGCCATCAAGGGACTTCCCTATGGCGTCAACCCGGCAGACTTAATCGCGGAACTGGAGGCCAAAGGCTTCGTGACGAAGTACGCCAAAGAAATTCTACCACGAAGAGGCAGCAAAGGAGGGCTACTACTAGGGCGACTACTTATTACGTCCTCCTAGACCGGCCCAACAACGACCAGAAAAAGTCGTTGGTACCTCAATGCCACCGTTGCCAGACGTTCGGCCACGCCTCAGGAGGCTGCCACCGCCCCCCGCGCTGTGTCAAGTGCGCGGGAGAATACTTCGCGGCCGACTGTACCCGCGATCCGAACCAACCGCCGAAGTGTGCGAACTGCAGGGGCAAGCACGTCACCTGCAGCCGCACTTGCCCGCAGTACTTAACGAAGGACTTAAGGTTCAGGGACCCTACCCCAGAGTAGCCCCCCAAGGCTCCCTAAACAAAGCTCAACAACAGCAACAAAAACAAGAACGACAGGTGGTAGGGCCTCGTGCACAAGTACAGACGTGCACTGAGAGCGCACTACCTCACCCTACAATATCCCTTGCACCGGCGGCTAACCTCCCAACTGGTAGAGGTTAGCCGCTACCATAGAAGAGGCGCAGAAAGCGGACCAGGCGCAACTGCGCCATAAAACAAGCAGAGGTCGGCCTCAACACCCATACCGTCCAATAGGGCGGAATCACCAATACTACCAAAAGGGCCCGCAGAGGGCGCGCGCGGGCATCATACGCCTGCGTTCGTGCTCTCTTCTTCTCTTCTGCAATCTCACTCGATCATAACCCTAAAGTCTTTTTTAACGGACCGAAGAATCATCGTTCGAGTCGAGGAGACCCTATCCACTGAGAAACCAGTCAAAGCCGGAGTATCACAGGGGAGATATCTCTTCCCAATGCTCTATGCGTGGTACACCAACGACTTACCGCTGGTGGGCCGTGCCACACCTCAGGGGCATCGCGCCTCTACACGCAACACCTCCCGACGCTCGCGGGACACGCAAAATGAACCCCACTCCCAGAGAACTCATCCCAGTAGGGATATACAAAGACGAAGAAGAAAAAAAGCGAGGGTGGATCCGCCGGTGGTCACTATCGTGGTCGCTGATCGGCTCGCTGGGCTTCCTCTAGGGCCACTAGGGGTTTCAACCGGTGTCTCCGACTTCAGTGACCACCACTTCGTTAACAAACCCATGAAGCCACCAATCAAATGACCCATCCACCACTGTGGACGGAGACGAGCCAGAGGCAGAGGGCATAGCCCTGACCCCCTTTCCCCGCTCAACATAGTGTTGAACTAGACGAAGACCCAAGAAGCATTTTGCAGAATTTTATGCAGTAACCTGTCGGGCACCTACTAGTACTCCTGAATAAGGAAGCTTACACTCAAGATAGACAATATTCTCTTCAGTACTCTTCCAACCCAGCGCATTAATGTATGAACCTGTACAATTATGTACAGTAACTTACATTAATTTAAGTTAAATAGCGATTTAGGATTACAAATTCACTTCTCTTACAAGAACCAGGAATCCCTGTATTTTAGTGATATTAGCAAGGGCCACTAAAAAGGCTGAAAACATTTTTTTACCAATAAATGGAACCAACTTCCAACACCAAAATGTGTGAAATAACTTATCGAAGTTGGTACCATGCATACAATATTGTGATTTAAAGACATAAACATTCTAACTGTTGTCTCTCAGTTTATCTATGAAAATCTAATGTATGTAAAGAAAAACATTAGCAGTTTTGATAAAAGGAGTGATGCTCATTCCATCAACACGCGAAATAAGCACAAGCTATCCGTACACGTAACGCGTCTCCACAGAATAAGTCATTCTTTTATGGGACAATGTATACGATTTTATAATAAAGTTCCCAATGTTATCCGAGATTTGCCTATTAATAAGTTTAAAATTACTATTAAAACTAAACTCTGTCAAAAAGGTTATTACAAAATTTCGGATTACTTGGAGGATAAAACAGCTTGGGACTGATCACTCCAGGATCTATCTACTCGTGTACTAAGATGTCAAAGTGTAGCGTGTCTTGCCCTACTGATACCATTATTATGTTCTCTTTTGTAAGGCAACACACTGGAGCTAATATTTGTAGTACCTAAGTAAAAACATTGTAAAAACATCTATATAAAAAGAATGGCCCCGAGTTTCTTGCCGCTTCTTCTCGGTTGGCTCTATGTATTTTGGAACGCGGCGGTAGGCTTTAAAGTACATTATAATTAAAAATTGACGTTCATAAGTGCGTCTTTGATGCCTAAATTGAATAAATGATTTTGACTTTGACTTTGACTTTGATAATAGGTATTTTTGAAATATCATGGTACCGACTTTAACAAGTTATTTCACACTTTTTTTGTTGAAGTCAGTTCACATTTTAGGTAAAAAAAATGTTTCAGCAACAACCTTATACAGTATAAACTTACTTGTGCCTACATAATTACAATGTAATATGTTTAAAACTTCTGACTTCTTTCATATTATTATTTATATAAAAACAATTGTTATAAAACGATTGTAATAATAAAAGAACATCTAAACTTTAGTAATTTAACAGAGATCTTATATAGTTGCAAAGTAAGCCAGCAGAAGAGAAAACTTGTTCTGATCACAGTTTTCACTGAAATTTATTAAGAGCCAGCTCCATTCGGACATTTGTATGAACATCACTTACATTTACAGAAGTGTATCCAAGTTCTTTCACAAGCAATAGATAGCATCCAGAGATGCTGGAGAATAATGCTGAAAATGTTTAGAACAGAGTTTAGATCAAATTGGTCCATTCAACATGAACTCAGCATCAAGCAGCATTTATCTTCTTTAGTTCAGGCTCACATCCTCACTTTCATTGAGCTTATTATTATGTTGTGCTTATGTCTCAGTGTGAGAATGACATTCCCTATGCACCACCAGTCATATTATTAAACAATTGCTAATTCTCCTGATGGTTTATGAATCTAGCACTATGGACACTGGCAGAATTGTGACAATAGTCACAATTAGTAGCAGAAGCCATAATCTAAGAACAGAACTAATTTGAAATTCAAGACTTGGGGTAAACAAGAGTAATCCAGCAGCGATGTTATACATACCATAATTATGTAAAATTGAAAATGAACAAGTTTTCAATTAAACAATGATTTTGTTTATAAAAAAATCATGTAAAATTGTAAATAAACGAGTTGTTAATCAAACAAAAATTCGGCCCCTCTTTTGGGTATAAATTGGAAAATATCGATCTTAGGAAAAAATATATCAGAATCAAAATTGTAGGCAATTTAATTCTAAACAACTTTTGTGAAATCGTATTTCGTGTTTAATTGAAAGCACACGAGTTATTCAATAAACTAAAATTTATCCTTAAAGTCAAGATGGCAGATAACGCAACGGATCGATCATCACGCAAAACAAATGTTACTGCCAGTGACCTTCCCCACGGAATTCCAAAGGAAAATTTATACCTATATTTTTTTCCGGGTCAAATCCTAATTCGAGTTGGCTATCGCTGATACCACAGAATCGAGTTAAAAGTTGTGAAATAAAATCCTGGTATAACACACATAGTTGTTGTCATAGACCAATATAGACTCTCAGAAAACCGTACCATAGTTTTATCTAAAGTACCATAGTTTTGACGAGCCGATGTCATAATTCCTGAGTTGGCATCTAACATCCCTGTAATCCAGTGCCATGACAAGGTTTGGCTAGCGCACCAAGTGTAGAGGCCAGGCGCAGTGCTTACGGTAAGGCGCATAAGTAATTTGCTGGTTGCGTCAGTTGTTAGTATATAAATCTAACAATCATCAAAAACTGGGGCATTCACCAGTGAGTGAGTTAAATATATTTCTTTTAGTACTCACCACTGGACATTTGAATTCCTTCCGCTCGCGCTTGGGAGGGTGTTCTTTCACCAAATGCGAATGCAAATCATTTTCCGATGGAAATTTTTCTCCACATTCACAGATTATATAATGTATACTAACAAAAGAGTGGTCAAAATGTGTATTCATTTCTGAGCTCATTTCCAAATTACATTAATTTAATCAAGATTCTAAGTAATATACAGACATTCGTTGGAATCAAAGAGAATTTTTATTTTGAATTTTATTTATTTAATGGCAAACTGTTTTAGAACACTTTTGCCAACGACACGTCAGATGAGATATAAGTATAAAAATAAACGGCAAAATTTAGAATTAATAATCTGGAACAAAAAAAAGTATCTTATTAACTACATATCTAAAATGAGATCTAGGTACAATGGACTAATGACAAAATGAATAAAACTAGTAAAAGAAAATCCTAGCGACAACAGAAAATACCAACTAAAGTTTAATATCATTTTGAGAGATGAAGGCATTGATGAATACATTGATAGTGACAGGATTTATACATTATACAGGATTTATATATATTACACAGGATATTGTCTATATGAACAGGTAATGGAAATTTATAATGAATAAGTGTAGTATACATAACATCATCATTAAACCGAGGACAAGAAAAGAAAATATGGTTAAGGCTTTCATCATCTAAACCACACTCACAGATGGATGAATTCTTAATTCTAAGCTTCTTAAGATGAACAGCAGAACAACAATGACCAAATCTCAACCTAGATATAATAGAACAAATTTTCCTATTGCACTTAAATTTAGAAAACCAGGGTTTAGCTTCAATATCTGGTTGATATTTTGAAAAATTAGAGCCTTTATATTTACTACTGATTGACCATCTCTTCAGCCATCTACGTTTCAAGTCGCGTGCAGGTAAACGTAAAAGATCTTGTGGATAATTTTTAAAAGGCACCTTATCACCACAAATTACTGATTCTTTTGCAACCCTATCAGCCTTTTCATTACCAGTGATATTACTATGACTAGGTACCCAAGCAAAATGAATAATATAACCTAACACAGTACATTTTAATAAAAGCATTTTACATTGAAATACAATCCAGTTCCTGGAACCAATTTTGAAGGGATTACTCTGGAATGCTTGAAGAGCACTTAGAGAATCTGTAAAAACAACAGTTTTATTTAATTTAAACAAAATAATATAGTTAATAGCTTCCATAACACCCCTGCATTCACCCATAAAGACTGAAGTTTCAGGTGGACACTTTATCTTTTGAACAATGTCATAGTTTTGATGATATAACCCAACACCAACACAACCATTCTGGTCTAGTTTAGAAGCATCAGTGAATATGCAATGCCAGGCACGCCAAAGGTTATCCTTAATCCTAAGAAAATGTTTATTAGCAAACGGATCCCCTTTCACTATGTCTAAATTAAGATGCAAAGTGGGTTCAAAAAGAATAGATTGATAATCAAATTCAAATAAGGGGATTTTGGGACTTCTATGCGTTGAGAATTTAAGGTTCTTATTTGTAACATAACTAACAACTAAACAAGGAGTTTTATTATGCGACCAATAAGGCATCAACATTAAATTATTTAAAAGCTGTAATTTAGGAAAAAGGGCATGTGAAGAAAACTGAAAAATGCGGAACAAAAACATATCTGATAGGTACTGCCGCCTTAGATCCAAAGGCGGTTCAACGCATTCTACTTGCATAGCATTTTTAGGAGTTGCCTTCATCGCCCCTAAAATTATACGAAGGGCTCTAGCTTGAATCAAGTCCAGGGCGCTAAGTGCTTTTTTATTACATGGTTCATACAGGAATGACGCATAGTCGATAACACTACGGACAATAGCGTTATATAAGAGTTTTAAATAGAATGGATGAGCACCCCACCAAACTCCAGCTAGACATCTTAATATATTAAGTCTTTTCTCACTTTTTTCTGATATATATTTTAAATGAGATGAGAAATTTAGTTTACTATCTAGAATAAGGCCCAAAAATTGTTTCTCATTTTCAACAGGTTTCCTTATCTTGTCAAAAAATATGTCAAGTCTTGGTTTCAAACGTTTCCTAGTAAAGATAACAACTGAACTTTTCAAAGGAGGTACATCAAAGCCATTATTAAATAACCACATACTCAATGAAACCAGAGCTTGAGAGATTTTTTCAGCAGAATTTACAATATTACGATCTGCTACTAATAAAACTAAATCGTCGGCATATTGCAATATACGACAGTAAGAAGAAACAAAATTATTTAAATCAAAGGTGTATATATTAAAAAGGAGAGGGCTTAAAACAGAGCCTTGAGGCAAACCCTTATTCAAAGTTCTTATGGCCTTTATTTCACCATCAACTCTTAATTGAGCTGAACGATCTACAAACAAATTAATAATAACATTAATAATCTTTGTAGGAATGGACAGACTAACCATCTTATTTTTAAGAATAGAGAGGTTAACATTATCATAGGCTGAGCATATATCCAGAAAAGTAGCAACAATTGACTCATTTCTGGAAAAAGACAGCCTTACATCAGTAACAAAAATAGATAAGCTATCTAAAGTACCTCTACCTTTTCGAAAACCGTACTGACAGTTAGGCAGAAGATTTCTATTTTCTATGAACCATTCAAGGCGATTTTTTATTAGATGTTCCACAATCTTGGTAATGCAAGAAGACATGGCTATTGGACGGTAACTAGCAGAATCTTCTGGATCTTTGCCTGGTTTTAGGACTGGAATAATAATTTGCGCTTTCATTTGTGGTGGGACAGAACCTAAATCTATCATCAAATTCACCATTTTGAGATAATACAGTAAAATACTGTCACCAGCATTAACTAAAAATGAATATGGGATCCCATCTGGACCAGGGGAAGAGTCTTTAAGTGAGGATAGTACAATACGTAATTCCTGCATAGAAAATGGTGCAAAATCTTCAATAACAGGACTAGTAGATAAAGTATCAATAAAATTAGGGACAAATGGAGGAGCCAATTTATCCATAAACTGATCGACCCAACTTACACTACTTGGATAAGGTGGAGAAGGATCCCTGTATGAACCACGGAATAAACGAATGGATTTCCATACATATGAAGAATGGATATTAGGAGAAATGGAAGAGCAGAAATTTTTCCAACCTGCTGACTTTTTAGAGTGAAGTATATATTTAGTGTCAGACATAACCTTAATTAAATTATCATAATTGTCATTTGTCATGCTCATGCAATACAACTGTTCAGCATTCTTTCTATCCTCAACAGCAGAGATACACTCTTGATCCCACCATGGAGGAGACCTATGTTTCATGTTTTGTTGCTTGAGAGGAAATGAATGTTTTGCTTCAGTGTGAATACACTTTATTAATGACATCAGACATTCATTTAAAAAATGTGGGAGAATGGGTGGAAGTTCAGATGCTACTCCTTCTAAAAAAGATGAAAACTTAGAACATTGATCAGACAGAGGGTCATTGCTTATCTTATACTGCATTAAAGGCTTATATAGTATTGGCTCTATCTTAGAGAATGGTAGATCAAATACAATAGGGAAATGATCACTACCAAAGCAAGAGGACAGAGTTTTCCATGACATAGAAGGGGCTAGGCTAGCCGACACCAAAGTCAAGTCCACAGCACTAATACGTTCAGTTGGTTTTGTACGACGTGACGGAGAACCACTATTTAATAAACACAGACCTTTATTGTCCAATATATTAAATATCCAACTAGCCAGACCATCCACAGCCTGGCAACCCCAGACTGGGTGATGTATATTGAAATCACCCATTACAATTATGGGACCAGTGATTCCAGACAAGCCATTATAAATTTTGTTTAAAATATAGTGTGATGGCCTAGGTATATATAATGAGATGAATGTAATGTTTTTAAAACTGACAGCAACTATTGAAAAGTTGTCAGATTCAGTAGAAAATGGTAAATGTACAAGATGAGTATTTACAGAATTTCTGACAAGTATGGCAGTACCACCATACCCATCAGCTTTTTCATCTCTGAAACATAGATAGCGTGGAACCTTAAAAAAGATCCAGGCTTAAGCCATGTTTCAGAGATGGCAATTATAATTGGATCAAATTTATTAATGATGTACATCAGATCAGTCTTTTTGCTTAATATGCTTTGACAGTTCCATTGCAGCCCTAGAGAAGGAGCCATCATGGAATGATTGTAATAGAGGAGTAGGAGAAACTTGGGCAGCGTTGGACGGTACAGATGTGTTAAGGAGCCTGGTGAGAGCCTGTATGAGCTCTAAAATACTATTCGTGGGTAAGGAGGTACCAACAGGATAAGCAACCCCATTGGTATTAGAAATAGATGGATTGCTGATGATTGCCTGATGGGCAGAATGGTCATAACCATGTCTATGAACTGGAGGGGGTTTTGGTTTGAGGAAAACTGTTTTTTTATAGGAAGATGATTGACTAGGAGATTTATTATGAGAAAATAAGGGGCCAGGTGATATGTTTGCATCAGAGGTTTTAGTTACATCACTGTAACTTTTGCCTCTTGTGGGAGAGTGTAACTTGGAAGCCTCTGCATATGAAATGCTTTTTTCAGTCATTGTAACTTTAATATTCTTTTGCCTGTTATACTCAGGACAACACCTATTAGTTGAAAAGTGAAAACCTGAGCAGAACAGACACGAAAATGTGCCTTCTTCAGCATCACACGTGTCACCTGTGTGAGCATCACCACATTTGAAGCAACGAGGCTTAGACCGACAGTTGTTTTTAGTATGGCCAAAGCGGCAACACTGAAAACATTGAATTGTGGGGTAATAATATTTCTCAACAGAATTGTAGCATAAAAACACACGGGGTGGAAGGATCTGACCATCAAAAGATAGAACACATGACTGGCTCGGTTTATACACTGGTGTACCATCAACAACAACTTTATAATTTAAGCGTCTTACCTTAATAATGGGACATGAATGTAAAGGAAGGCTAATGTTTTCTAACACTTCCTCTTCAGTCCATTCCACAGGAACACCCTTCACAATGCCCAAACGGGTTGTTCCAAAGGCTGGAATAAAGGTTTTATAGCCCTTGCTCTTTACAACTTCGCTGGCTATAAAATCATTGGCTGAGTGCGCATCAATGAAAGATAAAGAAACTCGGTTTCTCCCAATCCTCTGCAAACTACCATCTACAATATTTATAAAATTGTTTTGCCTTAAAAACCGTCCAAAATTAACTGGATGTAAATATGTATTCACTGAAGTGGACAATGAATCAGTCTTCTGCACATGCACAACAAATGGTCCCTTATCTGACAGGTTATATAGCTGCCTATTTGAAGGTACATAAGCAGGAGTATTTAGAGTTTGTAATGTCGTCACTGGAGGTGACGCAAAAGAATCAGTAATCTGAGTTATCTCACTATCATCTTTAACTGAAGATTTCTGTGTTTGTCCCAAGGGGATGATTGAATCCTGAGATGCTTCTTTAGACTTTTTTAAATGTTTTTTGAGTGCTTTTTCCGCTTTATGGTCTGAGCTTCAGTTTGCATTTGTTGGACTACGACATCCAAAGAAGAGTCTGATACAACAGACACAAATTCCACCGGGGATGGAACTGAATACGAGATATCTCGATCTGGGAGTGAAGATAGTTGGCTATTATCGGGGGCCAACAAGCCCCCTGGGCCTCGTCCATAAAAAACAAAAGCCTAACCTAACTCGAAAACAAATGAAATCTACTATGAATAAAAATACTTACCTAGAACTTTACAATTAACATACACTAAACTAAAAAGAAACTCTACATGAAAATTAAAATACAATCACTACACTCAAAACTAAACAAGATATTTTCTAGATATTTGGAAAAAAAACCAAACCATCCTATCTATCTGACGTTTCGAATCCTAGTGCAATCAAAGAGAATATAATAGGTTGGATTGGAATTAACAAATCTGAAAATCATAGATTAATCAGACTATATATAAAGATAGATGGCAATCACTAAAGCAAACAACGGAACGATAGCGGGACGTTTAAATTTTTCAGTTCCATCCACTTTGACGGATCATAGTCGCGTGCTCGTCTTCCATTAGTGCGTTCGAATAGATCACTTCTGATCGTTTTTGGCGATAATAACGCTAAAAACGCTCACAAGGGGCGTTCGAATTGGGAATCTGTGGGTGAAAATGTCGTTCATGCCTCTTTTTGTTCAGCGTTCGGAAAGCTAAAAACAAGAGGAATTTTTGCCACCAAAAAGTGCAATCTTTGACCTACGTCCGGAGCATGGCTGTTTGTGATCGTTATTTGACAGCTATGTATTTGACAGCATAATCATGCGATTTTAAGTCTTATGCTCAGTTCAGCGTTCGAATAGGGCGTAGGCAAAATTAACGTTTTTGAGCTTTCCGAACGCTTTAACAAAAGAGGCATCGCGGGTATCGATATCGATAAATAGGAATGTGCTGTTTGATATCGAGGTAGCAATAAGCATTCCTATCTGATCTATTAAAATATTGTTAAGCAAACCAGGGTTATTGAAATTAAACACAAGTTTAAGATAACTTAATCCATTTATTGAAGAACACATTCTAAAATAACAAAGATTATAATTTATTAAGAGTAATACATATCGTTTACCTGACATATTGAAAGTACTTATGTTTTGTGAGATGATGATTCAAAACATGCATGATTACAATTTTTTAACGCATGGGAAAAGCGTTTACATTGATAATAAAAGAGTTTTGAAGAAAATTTTGGCTAATAGGTATCAAGTAATATCTTAATACAAGGGTTTTACTAGAAGTTTTATTGACGTAAATGTTACAATAAATTATTATTTCTTAATTTTATTATATCATGACTAGATTAAATTAAAATATTCAATAACGTGTGCTTTTTTCAGTAGAGATTTCTTGGTTAGTGTGGTTTATCCGTTAAAAGTGCAGTATCTTTGGTGTTTGTACTTGGATTTCCACTGCACTGTATGAATCCTGCATTTGTAACAGCTTGGTCTTCACATAGTCTATAGTCAACTTAACGCTCGTCTGTCTTCCATTTGTGACATTAGTGACGTGGAAGACGAGCGCGCCGGTATAAGTATCGATAAACAGAGATGTGCTGTTTGATATCGAGGTAGCAAGAGCGTTCCTATCTAATCAATCAAAATATTGTTATGAAAACCAGGGTTTATGAAATTCAATCCTATTCAAACCTATCAGCCCAGATTTTCTTCAAAAATTTTTGAAGAAAATCTGGCCTGATAGGTATCAAGTAATACCTTAATACAGGGGTTTTAATAGAAGTTTTATTTACGTAAATGTTACAATAAATTATCGTTCCTTAACTTTAATTTCATCATATCATGACTAGATTAAATTAAAATATTCAATAACTTGTGCTTATTTCAGTAGAGATTTCTTGGTTAGTGTGGTTTATCCGTTAAAAGTGCAGTATCTTTGGTGTTTGTATTTGGATTTGCACTGCACTGTATGAATCCTGCATTTGTGTTATCGATGCAATGTTACCAATGGAATATTACCGTTATGGGCCTGCCGACCATCGGGGCTATTGTTTTACAGCCCCGAGCCCGACGCGCACCGCCGCACGCCGTTGCCAGATGTGACATGGCGTGGGTAGCAAGCCTCGTGATTGGCTAAGCGAAAAGGGACGCGTTGCATAGCGCCGATGCACCCCCGCCCGGCAGCGTGCAGTATCAAACGAGTCGACTTCCAGACAGTGTGTTATTAAGTAGTGTCGTTTTCTGTTACATAGGTCGTAGTGATATAGATATACTTGTAATTACCTATTGGGGCAAGAATTCAGTGACTTGGTGACTTCTAGAGGTAAATTAGAGAAGAAATTATCAATAGTATTTGCTACATATATTGGTTCTGAGACAGTCTGATTGTTAATTACAAGGACACATGCAGTGTCTTTTGGTTTATTTTTGCCGGTCTCAGTATTTATAGTCTTCCAAACTGTTTTTATTTTGTTATTCGATTTCCGAATTTTATCTCTAATAAACAAAGCTTTAGCACGCATACAAACAGTCTTAAATAATTTTGAATAAGTTTTGACATAGTTATGGAAAACTTTATCAGATGTCATAGTTTTTTTATGATATAACTCATACATGGTATCTCTACTTTTTCGAATACCTCGAGTAGCCCAGTCACCAAAAACTAACTTCCCAGTTGTACACATTTTAACCTTTGGACAAAATTCATTGAGTGGCAATGGAATCAGTCAAGTGCCTTTTCCTCGGCAACACAAAGGCTCAAGATATTATGAAACAGTTAGAAGCACGTTTTGGTAAGCCTCACTCACTTATCACCAATGAGTTAGACAAATTACGCAGTCTTCCGAGACTTAATGACAGCCCGAGAGATGTGTGTGTGTTTGCTTCCAAAGTGAACAATATCATAGCATGCGTTCAAGCGATTAATAAGGTTGAGTACTTGCACAATCCAGAAATCACAAACATAATAACCGATAAATTAACACCCATTGTTAGACACCGGTCGTACGAGTTTGAGTTTAACTCTGACGAAAATGAGCCGGTTTTATTAGTTATGAATCGCTTTCTCAATCGTGAAGCTGAATTAAACTCACGGCATGCAAAGGCTGAACACATAGACAATCGTCGGACTAGCTCTCAACAGAAAGACTGCCATCGCACATTCAAAGTCAATGCCAATAAAAATGATAAAGATTCGTCATGTCTCGTGTGCCACACCCACGGCCATCATCCTGTGGGATGCACTAAGTTTAAATCTTTGTCAATTTCTGAAAGATGGAATATTGCCCGTACCATGAAATTGTGTTTCAGGTGTTTACACAAAAGAGCTTGGCAACATCGGTGTAAAAGTAAGCGCTGTGATGTTGATGGCTGTCAATACTACCACCACAGAATGCTGCACGGCGACGGCGGAGCACAGCCATCAGAGATTAACACGGAACAGGGGCGGATACGGTCGGCGAGTCCTGCACAGGCTGCCACTGAGGGCGACGTCCGTCCGAGTCTCAGTAGACAACGCAGCGCCAGCTGCCGAAACGCCAGCCTACAGCCGCGGTCACCTCTACTTCGACACCGAGCCCACCGCACACCTACCTCAAAGTGCTACCTGTCTGTATAGAAGGTCCAAATGGTAAGATAGAAACCTTTGCTTTGCTTGATAACGGATCTACGGTAATGCTAATTACAACTGAGCTGGCACGTAAGATTGGCGCAGAGGGTCCAAGCGAACCTTTTTTTATTGAAGCTGTTGCTGGTGCGTGCATTGATAACGCGAGCTCCCAACGGGTAAAGTTTTACATAAAAGGTAGGTATGCTGTACAAGGTCAAGAAATCGAAGCACGCACGATCGATAGCCTAGACCTCTCAACTCAAACGGTAAGTACGGAAACTTTAGTTGGTTGCGGCCACTTAGAGCCCATAACCGAGAATCTGATGTATAAGGTGGTTACACCTACAATTTTGATTGGACAAGACAATTGGCCACTGCTCGTTGCTTCAGAAGTTCGTAGGGGCTCTAAGAACCAACCCGTAGCTTCCCACACCTCTTGAATGGGTCTTACATGGACGAAAAGGCCACGTAGCTGGATGGAAGCATCAGTGCATCCACGTAAGTACCGACACTCATCTTGAGAGTTTAATTCAAGAGCACTTTGAACTCGAGTCATTGGGAGTTGAGCCACGCAGACCTAAGCAAGATCCAGAGATGCGCGCGTTGGATATTTTGCAAAATACTACGCGTGCACTACCAACAGGCGGGTACGAGACGGGGCTCCAGTGGAAAGATTCAGGTAAAATATTCCCTGACAACTATCTAGCGACGTTAAAACGCCTAGATGGCGTAGAGTAACGATTTCTAAAGGATCCGGTACTAAAACAAGCTTATGGAAAGCAAATAGCCACGTTACTGGAAAATGGCTACGCGGAAATCGCCCCGACAGCGCCACCTAGTGGGCAGACGTGGTATCTGCCTCATTTTCCGGTTTTAAATCTGTCGAAATCCAATAAGATAAGGATTGTTCACGACGCCGCTGCACGCACACATAATGTTTGTCTCAACGATTACATGCTCACAGGGCCAGATTTATTACAATCTTTACTAGGCGTCTTAATGCGATTCAGACAAAACCCAGTAGCCGTAGCAGCCGATATAAAAGATATGTTTTTGCGTATTAAAATTAGAGAACAAGACAGAGATGCACTGCGATTTCTATGGAGGGATAAACCCTCTGCCACTCCGACAGAATACAGAATGACATCAGTATTATTTGACGCAACGTGTTCCCCAAGCACAGCAATTTATGTCAAAAACTACAATGCGCGGGAACACGAGGCTGAGTTTCCGGAAGCTGTAGGTCCAATAATTAATAACCATTATATGGACGATTATTAACAGAGCTTCGAGAGCGCAGAGAAGAAAATGAGATCTCACGTGCAGTAGATGCAGTCCACCGACGAGGAAACTTTGAGCTGCAGAAGTGGGCATCCAACGACCTCGCCGCCATCGCAGGTCCATCGCACGGCTGGACAGATCGCAGCCGCCACACTGATTCCAACGAATGTCTGCATATTACTTAGATATCTTGATTAAATTAATGTAATTTGGGCCGGAGGTGGAACGTCAAATCGTAAACACGCGAATTTTCTGGTATTTTGGTAAAATTTTTATTTTTGTTAATTAATCTCACCCAGAATAGGTTTTTGTGATCCATTTCATTAGTTTATAGACATCACTTGTTAGTAGGTTCATTTCATTAGCGTTTTTAGTATATTATTGCGTGATGAATGATCCCCCTGATCCTGGTGGAGGCATGGACTTTGTCCAGCCGCCTTCCCCTGCGGCGTTTACATCAATTTCATCATCTGTAGACGAAAAGGCTTTTGAAATAGTCAACAGAAAACGACGGTCTGAAAAGCGTAAGGTGACTAAAGATTCCCGTAGTGACCGTTCAAGATCACGTACAAAATCAATGGTTCACGATGAAACTACGTGTAAATTTACACATGCGTCTGACGTTGTTCTCCAGGCTGGACAATGTAGCCCTCCCAACTCCTTCTGCCCTAGTTCCGCTAGCCCCCTTCCTAGCGGACCCCCTGCAGCTTCGCAGAAGTCTGCATTTACACCTATCGGTCGGCAATTATACGACTCAATAGATCGTGGCCCTTTTACGGTCCATGTTCAGAGGGAAGAGACTTCACCTACCGCTGGGACATCCCTTCACCCGGTGACATTTGGGAGATTCCTCTTTAGCCGTGCCCGGGATGTTTTCCTGAGCTCGGGTCACTTATGTCTTGGTGTGTTCTCCCGTCTACTCATGGTAGTGACCATTTTCAAATTCTTTTACGAATCTTGCAAAAACATTCCCGTCCTGCTTCAATTAATTCTCCCCTTCTTAAATATATAATTGACAATAACAGTTCGATCTGGGATGTGTTCAATGATCGTACTGAATCCAAAGCCTTAACTTTACCTCTTATAAATTCCCTACATTACATTATACATTATATTACATTAAAACCTGTTCTGAGATGTTAGTACGATCTCTAGTAGAATGTGCTCATATGACTTTCCGGGTTACGAAATCTCATGCAGACAAAGTTCCTTCTCCTCCATGGTGAGATAAGGATTGCTCTGAAGCCGTTAGATCTCGCAATGATGCAGAAGCTATCTTTTGTCTGTCTTTATTGAATAAAATGATTGCAAAATCCAAGCGTCTCTGTCATGATAAAAAACGTAATGGTTGAAAGTCATTTTGCAATACCAATACTCCTTCATCTCTTATCTGGAAGAAAATACATAGGTATCGTCGGTCTCAATGTGTTCCTTATCGTAGTTGTTGCCCTTCCCAAGTTTGGGCTGATGCATTTATGGACAAATTGGCCCCTCATTATTGTCCCAATCATTCAGAATTACCATCTCTTTCTAATCCCTTTTCTAATGATCCCCTCGATCAACCGTTTACACTTTATGAGTTGGAAAACATTTTGAAATCCGTTAAAGATTCTGCTCCGGGTATTGACGGCATAACATATTCCTTTGTTTCTAAAGCAAATGTCCGTAAAAAGTTTGTAAAAAGGCTTTTAGAATTTTAAGATTTGTGTTGCGTCGAATGGAAGGCTTCACAAATGTAAAAGCAATATCGGCTTTGTATAACGCTCTAGTTAGAAGCCGTCTCGAGTATAACGCCGAGATATGGGCTCCGCATGAAGAGAAATACAGGCTCATGTTAGAACGCATACAAAATAAATTTACTAGGAGTTATACCTACGATTATAATATGGTGTTAACCCCTTTTGTCCGTTGATGTATCCAACTGTTATTTTTGGGCATGGTTGGATACAACAAATTGGAAACAAGAAGAGATATGGCACTTGCATATTATATGATGAGAGTATTGCGAGGCAGCATCTCGAATTGTGACATATTGTCCTTAATGGGGCTGTTTGTGCCTAACGAGTACGTGGTGCAGCGTCGCCGACGTGCCCCGCGCTTGAACCAACTCATTAGCGATGTCACCTTTGGTACGAATGTTGCGTCTATTATATCAGGTTGCCGAAAGAACTGACATACTCGTATTTGCTTGCAGTCACGGAATTCTAAAAATCTGTATTATTTGAAATATGTTATCGGTAAATTTTATTTTAATTTAATTTTATGTGAAGTTTGATTTTAATTTAATTTAGATTTTGATTTAGTTTTAAGTTAATTTTGGTTTAATATTGATTTAATTAGAACTTGATGTTATTTAACTTTGACTTTACTTGATTTGTAGTAAGTAATGTAATTTTGGTTTACATTTAATTTTACTTTAATTTCTAAAATTTAATCTACTTAAGTTTCGTTAATTAATTTAAGTTTTTGACATGTCGTTATTTATTTCGAATTAAATTATAATCTATGTATAATTTGACATTACGTATACTTGTTTACTGTTGTATTAGGACATTCCTATATTTCCCCCCCGAAGGGTTCTCGCATTGACGTGGCGGGGGGGCTCAGTAACCGTGGCTAGGTACACCACGGTGAAGCCAAGAGGAACCCAGAGGCCGCGTCGGCGTTAGGGTGCGCCGGCCGGCTCAGACGGGCCGCTCCTATGGGCTTTGGCCGCCAAGTCCACATAGGAGTGGCGGGGTCCGGGCGCTTTGGCGCAGACTCGAGGAGGTGGGGCCCGGGCGCTTTGGCGCAGGCTCGAGGAGGGGGGCCCGGGCACTTTGGTGCAGGCTCGAGGAGGTGGGGTCCGGGCGCTCGGCGCAGACTCGAGGAGGTGGGGTCGCGGGGGGGCTATCCCTTGTGGCTGACGTAGCAGGCGGTGGGGCTACGTATCCGACCCACCGCAGGGAGACCACGGGCGACCAGACACGGGGAAGTCTGGCACCCATTGTTGGCGAGTTTGGTCTCCGAGGCAGTTGCGGCGCGCCATGTGTTCTGGCGTGCCGCGAAGAGAAGGGTCCGGCAACGGACAGCCACGGCGCGTTCGCGGTCGTGTGAAAAATCTGTCCCGCGTTCCCGCCGAGGGCGGCAGTGACGGAACACCCCGGGGTTTTGGTGGGTATACGGACTCCCACATAACCACCTCCCTCCCCGTGGTGGGTGGTATCCATAAAGGATTTCCCCGGGACAAAAAAAAAAAAAAAAAAGGACATTCCTATATTTGGGACGGATCTCTCATTGCCGATTGCCGATGAGAGATGTTGGGAGGCAGTAGTCTCCTTCTGCGAGATTATTGTCTCGCGGAGGGAGGCGGTGGAGCGTGAGAGGGAGAGAGACCCTCTCTCTCTTCCGCTCCGGAGAGCGCGGACACGGGTGCGGGCTAACCGAGCCCGCAATCCGTCTCCGCTGAGAGGGCCTGGGCCGTCGGATGCGGGGGCATCCGGCACCCTTCAGAGATAGGTCCTCTCGCGATGTTGTTGCCCCCTCCGTGTTCGGGGGGCATCAAACGAGGTGGAGGGGTGTTCCCATTGACACCCCTCACCGAGGAGGGCCCGCCACTTTACAGCGGGCAGCGGCGTCGACGGGGGCTGTGGTAGAATAATGCGGTCCCACGCCCCCCGTCATCAGTCGAAGACGCTGGAACACCGTGGGGTATTTAGGCGGTATGGGCGCCTTTAGCCGAGTCCGTCACACCCCGTATACGGCAACGCGTAACAGCATTTCCCCAAGTCAAAAAAGAAAAAAAAAGGGCATTCCTGTACCCCCCCCGAAGGGTTCCCGCATTGACGTGGCGGGGGGGCTCAGTAGCCGTGGCTTGGATCACCACGGTGAAGCCAAGAGGAACCCAGGGGCCGCGCCGGCGTTGGGGTGCGCTGGCCGGCTCAGGCGGGGCCGCTCTTATAGGCTTTGGCCGCCAAGTCCACATAGGAGTGGCGGGGTCCGGGCGCTTTGGCGCAGATTCGAGGAGGTGGGGCCCGGGCGCTTTGGCGCAGGCTCGAGGAGGGGGGCCCGGGCACTTTGGTGCAGGCTCGAGGAGATGGTGTCCGGGCGCTCGGCGCAGACTCGAGGAGGTGGGGTCGCTGGGGATTATCCCCTGTGGCTGACGTAGCAGGCGGTGGGGCTACGTATCCGACCCACCGCAGGGAGACCACGGGCGTCCAGAAACGGGGAAGTCTGGCGCTCATTGTTGGCGGGTTTGGTCTCCGAGGTAGTTGCGGCGTGCCATGTGTTCTGGCGTGCCGCAAAGAGAAGGGTCCGGCAACGGACAGCCGCGGCGGGTTCGCGGTCGTGTGGAAAATCTGTCCCGCGTTCCCGCCGAGGGCGGCAGTGACGGAACACCCCGGGGTTTTGGTGGGTATACGGACTCCCACATAACCACCTACCTCCCCGTTGTAGGTGGTATCCATAAAGGATTTCCCCGGGACAAAAAAAAAGGACTTTCCTGTATCCATCCGCTGTCCCTATCCTCTGCGGCCGAAGTAGCAGGCGGTGGGGCTACTCACCTGACCCATTGTAGGGGGACTTAGGCCCAGACTCGGGGGAGTCTGGGGTCCATTTGCGGGCTAGGTCACCCGTGGCGGTTGCGGCACGCCAAGTGTTCTGGCGTGCTGCAAGAGAGAAGGGTCCGGCAACGGACAGCCGCGGCGGGTTCGCGGTCGTGTGCGAAATCTGTCCCGCGTTCCCGCCAAAAGCGGCAGGGACGGAACACCGCAGAGGTTTGGTGGGTATGCTGCCCTTCTGGCAGAGGCTCCCACATAACCACCGTGCTCCCCCCGGGGCCGGTGGTATTATTAGTCTGAGTAAAAAAAAAAAATTCTGTAAAGATAGTTGTAATTGTACATTGAATAAAATAAATAAATATATTTATTAATTTATTTTAAATTAAAAAATGCCTATTTGGAAGGACTCACTCTTGGAACTGGTATCGGTGGCTCAAGCTCTGGGAGACCAAGAGTATTAGATGAAGAGCAAGTTTTGGATGAAATTGCCGAAGATCCAACCACTTCAATACGGGCAATTGCAAGAACAACGGGACTATCCATAGCGACTGTTCATGGGATTTTAAAAAGAGCGGAGCTACATCCATACCATTATAAACGCGTCCAGTGCCTGTTGCCAAGAGACTACTCTTTGCGAGTCACGTTTTGCCAACGAATTTTGAGAAAAATAAGAGACAAAGCAAACTTTTTTGACCAAATACTGTGGAGCGACGAGTCCACCTGTAAAAAAGACGATTAGGTATTTCAATATGCACAACTTGCATAGCTGGCAGCTCACAGACAGTACCTCAGGTGCATGGGCCGCTATCGGCTTCCAAGAATTATTAATAGATTTAGCAGTAAAACGCAGTGACACAAACAAAATTAAACAATTGTATGAATTTAGTACTTGAAATTTTCAACTTTGGTGCACTTTATGAGCTAATATCAGTTACTGGATGATCAAAATGTAACGTGTTATACCATTTTAGGACCGTAGTGAACTAGGCAAGTTTTTAGAATGATGGGCACTTGGGTGGTCATACATTTTTTTTCACCACAGGAGCTCCAAACTTACGCACTAGTTTTTCTCCTTGAAAATGTTTGATAAAAAATATTAAAAGGCAAAAAAATTGACGATGCGACACCAAAGTGGCTGTTTGAATTTGATAGCAAACTTACTCGAGATTACGTTGCAAAAAACAGACACAGAAAATTTCGAGAATGCAGGTCACAGGATTGAAAATAGCGACCAAGGGTGTGATTTTTCCTAAAATTTAGAAAATGTCAAATATCTCGAATACCGAGGCACTTTCACTGAACATATTTTTTATTATTTGGTTAGCCGTGACCCTCTCTGCCCGCACGTAAAGTATTATCTACTCATTACTGAACACCCTGTATATTTGTACAAAACCGACTTTAGCCACTGGGAACAATAGTTATGTGTAATAAGCTACCAAACTTTTAGTTATTTGTACGAATAACTCGTAAAGTTTATTCAGTGCATGGTCGCCGTGCGGCGGTCGGTCGGTTAGCGTGACCCGCCGCACAATGTTCCCGTAGCACGATGAGGCGTGTGATGTAATGGCGACCATCGAGGATGACCGGTCGTTTCATCTCTACCGCACCTGTTGCAGCTCCAATGCGGCCTCTTACTCGCACAATCCCGTGCTCCATAACTAGCTCTAGCCGAAACAGGCGGCTCGCTCTGCTGATCGGTGCTGACCGAGACGCTTTTAATCTCTCTATGTCTTTATCAAAGTATATGTGCGCGCTCCGCCTCCTCTAAGTGCCGATGTTCTAAGGCCGAAGCTCCCGTCGGGCTGCGCCGTACGCCAGTAGGCTGCGGCTGAGTAAGCCTGTTCGCTGGCGTCGCACAGTATGTATAGCTCCAGATCTTCACTGTCTCTTAATGCGTATCGTCGCTCTAGCCGCAGGCAGGAAAGGCCGGAGAGTTGGCCCAACCAAGCGGCCAATGTCTCGTTCTCTTCTGTCGGGATCGGCTTGTCCCAAGATATCGTGACACTCTGCAGTATTATCTTCGCTCTTATGGTGCAGTGGCTCAGCAATCCGAGAGGGGCATTTATTAACATGACCGCGCTAGCAGGCTAGCATGTGTAAGCCGTAGGAATATCTGCGCAGTTTAGAGCATGCGGACTCGGCGTGGTTTTGCCAATTTCGGTCAGAGTCACAGTAAAAAGATTTTCTGTATTGTAAAACCTAATATATTTGCATTAGTTAGAGGGTTTCTCACTGGTGTGCTTTCTAATATGTTTTCGTAAGCTACTTGCTTGTGCACATTCATAATCACACATGTTACATTTATAAGGTTTCTCTCCAGTATGTGTTCTCATATGCCTTTGTAAGGTACCTGCTTCCGCAGATTCATAATCACACATATTGCATTTATAAGGTTTCTCTCCAGTGTGTGTTCTAATATGACTTCTTAAGTTACCTGCTTGTGCACATTCATAATCACACATATTACATTTATGAGGTTTCTCTCCAGTATGTGTTCTCATATGACTTCGTAAGTTACCTGCTTCTGCAGATTCATAATCACACATATTGCATTTATAAGGGTTTTCTCCAGTGTGTGTTCTAATATGTTTTCGTAAGCTACTTGCTTGTGCACATTCATAATAACACATGTTACATTTATAAGGTTTCTCTCCAGTATGTGTTCTAATATGTTTTCGTAAGCTACTTGCTTGCGCACATTCATAATCACACATGTTACATTTATAAGGTTTCTCTCCAGTATGTGTTCTCATATGCCTTTGTAAGGTACCTACTTCTGCAGATTCATAATCACACATATTGCATTTAAAAGGTTTCTCTCCAGTGTGTGTTCTCATATGCCTTTGTAAGTGAAATCCTTGTGCACATTCATAATCACACATGTTACATTTATAAGGTTTCTCTCCAGTATGTGTTCTAATATGTTTTCGTAAGCTACTTGCTTGTGCACATTCATAATCACACATGTTACATTTATAAGGTTTCTCTCCAGTGTGTGTTCTAATATGACTTCGTAAGTTACCTGCTTGTGCACATTCATAATCACACATATTGCATTTATAAGGTTTCTCTCCAGTGTGTGTTCTAACATGACTTTGTAAGCTACCTGCTACTGCACATTTATAATCACACATATTGCATTTATAAGGTTTCTCTCCAGTATGTGTTCTCATATGCCTTTGTAAGACACCTGCTTCTGCAAATTCATAATCACACATCTTGCATTTATAAGGGTTTTCTCCAGTGTGTGTTCTAATATGTTTTCGTAAGCTACTTGCTTGTGCACATTCATAATAACACATGTTACATTTATAAGGTTTCTCTCCAGTATGTGTTCTAATATGTTTTCGTAAGCTACTTGCTTGCGCACATTCATAATCACACATGTTACATTTATAAGGTTTGTCTCCAGTATGTGTTCTCATATGCCTTTGTAAGGTACCTACTTCTGCAGATTCATAATCACACATATTGCATTTATAAGGTTTCTCTCCAGTGTGTGTTCTCATATGCCTTTGTAAGTGAAATCCTTGTGCACATTCATAATCACACATGTTACATTTATAAGGTTTCTCTCCAGTATGTGTTCTAATATGTTTTCGTAAGCTACTTGCTTGTGCACATTCATAATCACACATGTTACATTTATAAGGTTTCTCTCCAGTGTGTGTTCTAATATGACTTCGTAAGTTACCTGCTTGTGCACATTCATAATCACACATATTGCATTTATAAGGTTTCTCTCCAGTGTGTGTTCTAACATGACTTTGTAAGCTACCTGCTACTGCACATTTATAATCACACATATTGCATTTATAAGGTTTCTCTCCAGTATGTGTTCTCATGTGCCTTTGTAAGACACCTGCTTCTGCAAATTCATAATCACACATCTTGCATTTATAAGGGTTTTCTCCAGTGTGTGTTCTAATATGTTTTCGTAAGCTACTTGCTTGTGCACATTCATAATAACACATGTTACATTTATAAGGTTTCTCTCCAGTATGTGTTCTAATATGTTTTCGTAAGCTACTTGCTTGCGCACATTCATAATCACACATGTTACATTTATAAGGTTTGTCTCCAGTATGTGTTCTCATATGCCTTTGTAAGGTACCTACTTCTGCAGATTCATAATCACACATATTGCATTTATAAGGTTTCTCTCCAGTGTGTGTTCTCATATGCCTTTGTAAGTGAAATCCTTGTGCACATTCATAATCACACATGTTACATTTATAAGGTTTCTCTCCAGTATGTGTTCTCATATGCCTATGTAAGGCACCTGCTTCTGCAGATTCATAATCACACATATTGCATTTATAAGGTTTCTCTCCAGTGTGTGTTCTAATATGACTTCGTAAGTTACCTGCTTGTGCACATTCATAATCACACATATTGCATTTATAAGGTTTCTCTCCAGTGTGTGTTCTAACATGACTTTGTAAGCTACCTGCTACTGCACATTTATAATCACACATATTGCATTTATAAGGTTTCTCTCCAGTATGTGTTCTCATATGCCTTTGTAAGACACCTGCTTCTGCAAATTCATAATCACACATCTTGCATTTATAAGGTTTCTCTCCAGTGTGTGTTCTAATATGACTTCGTAAGTTACCTGCGTGTGCACATTCATAATTACACATATTGCATTTATAACGTTTCTCTCCAGTGTGTGTTCTAATATGACTTTGTAAGCTACTTGATCGTGCACATTCATAATCACACATATTGCATTTATAAGGTTTCTCTCCAGTATGTGTTCTAATATGCCTTCGTAAGCTACCTGCGACTGCACATTCATAATCACACATATTGCATTTATAAGGTTTCTCACTGGTGTGCGTTCTCATATGTTTTTGTAAGCTACCTGCTTCTGCAAATTCATAATCACACATCTTGCATTTATAAGGTTTCTCTCCAGTGTGTGTTCTAATATGACTTCGTAAGCTACCTGCTAGTACACATTCATAATCACACATATTGCATTTATAAGGTTTATCTCCAGTGTGTGTTCTAATATGACTTTGTAAGCTACCTGCTACTGCACATTTATAATCACACATATTGCATTTATAAGGTTTCGCTCCAGTGTGTGTTCTAATATGACTTCGTAAGTTACTTGCGTGTGCACATTCATAATCACACATATTACATTTATAAGGTTTCTCTCCAGTATGTGTTCTAATATGTGTTTTCAAGTGACTGGCATAAGAACACTTATAATGACACTTATTGCATTTATATGGTTTCGTTCCAGTGTATATAATGTTAAGTTTTTCCATTTTTCTTTTTGTCGCAGATTCGCAATCAGCCATCATACGTACAAGTACCTGAAGCAAATAGTTCAAAGTCAAAGTCAAAGTCAAAGTCAAAATCATTTATTCAATTTAGGCATCAAAGACGCACTTATGAACGTCAATTTTTCATTAAAATGTACTTTAAAGCCTACCGCCGCGTTCCAAAATACATAGAGCCAACCGAGAAGAAGCGGCAAGAAACTCGGGGCCATTCTTTTTATATAGATGTTTTTACAATGTTTTTACTTAGGTACTACAAATATTAGCTCCAGTGTGTTGCCTTACAAAAGAGAACATAATAATGGTATCAGTAGGGCAAGACACGCTACACTTTGACATCTTAGTACACGAGTAGATAGATCCTGGAGTGATCAGTCCCAAGCTGTTTTATCCTCCAAGTAATCCGAAATTTTGTAATAACCTTTTTGACAGAGTTTAGTTTTAATAGCAATTTTAAACTTATTAATAGGCAAATCTCGGATAACATTGGGAACTTTATTATAAAATCGTATACATTGTCCCATAAAAGAATGACTTATTCTGTGGAGACGCGTTACATGTACGGATAGCTTGTGCTTATTTCGCGTGTTGATGGAATGAGCATCACTCCTTTTATCAAAACTGCTAATGTTTTTCTTTACATACATTAGATTTTCATAGATAAACTGAGAGACAACAGTTAGAATGTTTATGTCTTTAAATTTCTGTCTAAGGGAAACTCTGGGAGCCAAACTGTAGATTGCTCGTATAGCCCTTTTTTGCAGTATAAAAATAGAATTAATATCTGTAGAACATCCCCAGAGCAGTATGCCATAAGTCATAACGCTATGGAAATAACTAAAATAAACTATTCTAGCTGTGTCTACATCAGTTAATAGTCTAATTTTTTTAACAGCATAAGCTGCTGAACTGAGCCTACTAGACAATTTTTTAATGTGGGGACCCCATTGCAATTTAGCGTCTATAGTAATTCCTAAAAAGACTGTTGACTCCACAAGGTCCAACCCTGTTCCATTCAATTGTATATTGGATTCTACTTGTCTCACATTTGGTGTCGAGAATTTTATACAATTAGTTTTCTTCTCATTGAGGAGAAGATTATTTGTATTGAACCAATTCACAACTTTAGCTAATGCATTGTTAACATCGTCATAGTTTAGTAACTGCCTTTTAATTTTAAATAACAGTGAAGTGTCATCTGCAATCAATACAATCTCGTTATTCTTCTATTTCAAGTATTATGCATTAAGGTCTACATTACACATAACGTAATCTGTAGAATTAAAAAATCTGCCAAGTGCAAGTTGGAGTCACGCACTTAGGGTTCCGTACATTAAGAAAGCATTTAACATTATGGCTCTAATTATACAAAAATAAGTTCAAAAACTTATATTCGACTACTGCAAAATTACGCTCATAAAAGCAACAAGTGCAATTTGAAAAATGTTATATCGACTTCTATTCTATTACTTTGGTAAAAATCAGTTATTGGGAGTGTTACTCAAAAACTACTGGACCAAATTTGATGAAATAAATGGGACACACGGGAGGCACCAGCTTTCAAACAAAAAAACAATTTAGAGGTACACCCAATCGAAAGTAATGACGTAACAAAAATTTAAAAAAAACTGTCGAATTGAGTACCTCCTCCTTTTTGGAAATCGGTAGATAAACAAGAAAATATTCTTATTTAATATACAAGTTATTCTGTACGATTGACCTCTTTCCCGAAGTTGGACCTGCCTAGTTTGACTATCTGTCCTAGGTACCTACTATTCGTCAACAAATTCGAGAACTGAGTTCCCAAATGATATTGGGGTAGCCACAACATGGGATTAGACAACGCTAATAAAAGTAAGATACACGAAAATATCAGTTCACTCGTAGACGCCATTACGTGCGCACGCGTACCTACTTGCCGTTCGACAACATCCACGCTCTCGACACGCACACACCTCAGACAAAATAAAAAAGTCAAGACGGAATGTTGTGAACAGAGAAGTGAGGCCGGGTAAAACTACGCCTCGCCGTGTCCATACATATTTACATACAAAACCTACAACGAAACTACGCCTTGACTCGTCAGTCGAACTATCGCGGCGCGTGGAAGCAACACGTAAAGTTTTAATTATGATTTAATGTCAATTTATTAATTACTTATTAGTTTTTAATAATTTTAATTTAATTTTAATTTTCATTTTAGTACCGATGCACGCACATGTAGTTTAGAAAACCGGCTTCACTTCTCTGTTCACAACATTCTGTCTATACTTTTTTATTTTGTCTGAGGCACACACATACGTTTTCGCCGCGCTAACACAGTTGTTCCAATTGCGTTTTTCAAACTTTTTTAACTTCGCGATGGACTCGTTCAAATGCAAACGCTGTGAAACCGAGTTTAGGGATGGTGCACTGTGCTCCGTTTGCCTGGGTCGTTTTGATTTCCCGTGCTCTGGTATAACCGAGTCAGGTTACCGTAAACTAAGAGACAGGAAGTCTACCTGGAAGTGCCCGTCCTGCAAGGGTGCCGTGAGTCCACTCATTCCTCTGAGCAAAGGCTCGGCCAAATCTCCTGTACCGGCTGACTTAGAAAGCATTGCGCTGGATATCAAACGTCTTAGTGCTCAAATAGCGTCGCTGCCAACCTTGATGGTTTCTGTTAAAGCGATTCAAGCCGATATCAGCGATCTCAAAACGCTGAAGTCAGACATCGCAGATCTGAAGCTCATGAAGCCTGCTGTGATGGAAGTAAAAGCTTCTATTGAGTTTATGCACAGCTCATTTGAAACACTGACTGCCAGGATTTCCGATATCTACCAGGAAGTCCACGGACTTCTTAAGACCAAGGATGATGTGCATCTTCTACAGTGGCGTGTAGAACACCTGGATTTCAACACGCGAGAAATGGAACAGCGATCATGCATGAATAACATTGAAATGAAATGTATTTATTTGCCTAATATATGGTGTTACAGGTGTTGTTGGTTCATTTGCATATTGGTATCACATATTTTGTCAGAAACATGACTGACATGCAAAATCGTATTTTAAAATTGAAAAATTATACAATGTCAATAGGATTATAAAAAAAAAAGTCCAATTAAAATAGCGCTGTCAAATTAAAATCTAAAGTCAAAATTCATAATTATATAAAGTAAGATATTATCATGTCCATTGTTTACATAATAACTCGGATACACTGTAGAGGTTTTTATCATGAAGCCACTGGAATAATTTTATTTTGAATTGTCTCATTGGCAATTCTCTTATGACTTTTGGTATATTATTAAATATTCTAATTGACATGATATGACAGTTTTTTTGAAAATAAGGCAGATCTATGAATAGGCATAACAATACGGCTAGGATCTCTTTTTGTTATCCTGGAATTGGGCTTGTCTTTAAAAAAATCAAATAACGCCCCATGTTCTTTAACAAAAGTACATACTTGAAATATCTTTATAATATCTATAGTCAACTACATAATATATGAAATTCTATTACTAAGTTCAGTCAGATATAGGGAATTGCTTACGCGGGATGAATATGTTCCCACAGAAAGGAACTCACAATTTGACCACCTTTCACATTGATCTAATACAATCATTGAGTTTGTAGGTATTTAAGTATTTGCTGTGGTTTACGCTTATTACCATTACATGACATAGTTTATGCAGAATTTTAATTTTGGCTTGTAGTTCATCCAGTAGTTTAATGGGATTGGTGTCGTTTTCTCCGACACACAGCACAACCTGGTCGTTTTGAGTGAGCTGCATGTGCGAGTAATATCCTTGCCCGCTGCAGACGGCTTGATAATGGAACAAATCTCAAATTCTTCAAATTTGAAATTAGGCGATTTCCTCAAGTCAATCAGTTTTGACGCTAGTCCTCTACATTGTTGTGTACTAAAAATTCGTAGACATGGCTTTAAATTCTTGCGGGTGATATTATTATTACTTTGCTGTTCTGCCTTTTCGGATCCATCCTTGCAGTGGTCCACTGAGGGATGAGCAGTTAATTGACTAGTGTAACACCCATTACAATAAAACCATAAAACCAGATTATGCACATGTATTCCATAACTTGAAACGCAAATCTATACCAATTACCTACATTCAACTGAATTTACAAGATGCTAACATTAGTTAAGTAACAATTACATTAAAGCCTACATAAACACCATATCTGTAACATTGGAAAGTTCTATTCGAACGTAGACAAACTTTACAAAAGTTACGTTACAGTAAGCAGATTACACAGAAATATACTTAGCTTATAATTATCAGCCTTAATACACATTTCTAAATATTTTGCCATCTGGCTGACTTTGACAAGACTCTATCAGCGACTGACTAGCGATGTCTTCAGATGGGATTTTTCTTCTCCGCCGCCATTTTCTTGGCGGGACAAAACCATTCTCTTCATTCGCTGTTGGAGGCTACATCAAACCACGTGATGCCCTCCATCTTGGACTCGCGGAAGTACTTCAGTTCACGTGGTTGCCGCCATGTTTGACTAGCGGAAATGGTGGTGTATTCTTTTATTTGTTCTTGGACTCGCGGAAGTACTTCATTCACGTGGTTGCCGCCATGTTTGACTAGCGGAAATGGTGGTGTATTATTGTATTATGGTGGTAGTTACCGTTACCAACAATCAGTTTACATCAGTCATCATTAGACAACCGTCATTAGACAACCGTCATCAGACAACCATCATCAGACAACCATCATTAGACGACCGTCATTAGACAACCGTCATTAGACAACCGTCATCAGACAACCATCATCAGACAACCGTCATTAGACGACCGTCATTAGACAACCGTCATTAGACAACCGTCATTAGACAACCGTCATTAGACAACCGTCATCAGACAACCATCATCAGACAACCATCATTAGACAACCATCATTAGACAACCATCATTAGACAACCGTCATTAGACAACCGTCATTAGACAACCATCATTAGACAACCGTCATTTGACAAGCATAATTTGACAAGCATAATTTGCCAACCATCTTTTGCCAACCATCATTTGCCATCATTTGCCAACCATCATTTGCCAACCATCATTTGCCAACCATCATTTGCCAACCATCATTTGCCAACCATCATTTGCCAACCATCATTTGCCAACCATCATTTACCAACCATCATTTGCCAACCATCATTTGCAAACCATCATTTGCCAACCATCTTTGACGCCCATCATCAGACAACCATCATCTGACAACCATCATCTGACAACCATCATCTGACAACCATCATTTGACAACTATCATTTGACAACCATCATTTGACAACCATCATTTGACAACCATCATTTGACAACCATCATCCGACAACCATCATCTGACAACCATCATTTGACAACCATCATTTGACAACCAACATTAGGCAACCATCATTTGACAACCATCATTTGACAACCAACATTAGGCAACCAAGATTAGACAACCAACATTAGATAACCAATAATATACATTTTATATCATTATATAAAATGTAGGATATATTTAATTAAATATTCAAATATTTAATATATTCCATTAAATATTCAATATTTTTCAATTTTCATTTATGTCTTATGATACCCAATATGATACATGAAAATGTCCAATAATTTGTGCAATGTCCTTGCACCCATATGTCGTGGTGATATCATTATGTCCAAAGTAATGCACTAATATGCCCAAAATATTTCATGATATTATCATGTCCAAAGTAATGCACTAATATGCCCAAATATTTCATGATATTATCATGTCCAAAGTAATGCACTAATATGCCCAAATATTTCATGATATCAGCATGTCCAAAGTAATGCACTAATATGCCCAAAATATTTCATGATATTATCATGTCCAAAGTAATGCACTAATATGCCCAAATATTTCATGATATCATCATGTCCAAAGTAATGCATTAATATGCCCAAACATTTCAAGATATCATGTCTACAGTAATGCACTAATATGCCCAAATATTTCATGATATCATGTCCAAAGTAACATTTTCTTTTATCATATGCATATTATTTATCTAATCCAATATTTTACATATTAATAACTATATTTATAACAAATCTAGGCCTTCATTGGCTGTTAATTTAATCAGAGTTTAACCCAAGTGAAACCCAGTTATTGAAGAATAGACTAACTAGAGTTAAAATTCCCTCAGTACATCCCTTATCTCAGACTATAAGAGAGAACATGTACCCATCATTACACATCATCTTCGCAACCCTGCAAGGTTCACTATATCTCTCCTTTAGCCACTTCCCCACATCGACATAATTATTAACATTGTATTTCGTTCATTATAAAATACTATGCACATATGACCAGAGGATTCATTTAAACTAACTGAAGCTTCGTTTTTCATATCTTCTACACCGCTTTCTCTATCAAAATTATACGTTCCGAAATCTTATTGATTGACCCGCTAACATCAATTTTTAGGGCGAGTAACTAATTGAAAAGTTTAATGATTATTCATATCCCAAGTATTGTTGGGGATAATAGCATCCCATTCCCCTTAACCTTCAACAATCATTAAATCATTCAAACAGTCAGATTTCATCATTTAACCTGGACATTGGCACGTGAACATGCTACCGTAATGATAATGTTTTCCCAACCTTTACTCTTGAAGCAAAACCCATTATAAAAATCGAAATCAAAACCAAATCCAAAATATCCAAGATCAGATATATTCTCTACTGGATAAAGAAACAGTATATTTGTAACCCTATAACCTCATGGGCTTTAACTCTTGATTGACTGGAATAGCCCATGTGAACCCCAATTAAAACCGAATCAACAATATGATAACCCATGATTACTCAAACGATTCCTGAACGGCTCCTACAAAAGGGTACTCAATGATCAAGGCGCACGGCATGTATCAGCTTTGAAACCCTTCAATAGGATGGGATTTGCCTTCAAGACGACCATATTGACCATATTGACTTTTAGACAGTCCAAGTAAGCGCTCACATACATGCATATGTGCAGGTCATACCAATAAACCATGGCTGATTATTTGATCGCAATGTCCCGAACCTAGATGTTCTAAGCAGTCGGAGACCACCCCAAAATATTCTATTTAAGTACCACAAATCACTCTTCGCCGTTCCTCACTGCTTTATTCTCTCCATCTTTCTCTCGCCGTCTTTTAACGTGCACGTGCCTTTACTAACCTCCTGGTCATTACCCAATTGTACTTTAGTTTAAGGCATACATCCAGTCGGACAATGTTTATCAACTACTAGTGCAGACTCCACTGTAACCGAGGGCCATGGTCATGTTGATACATGGTCATGAGAACCACCAGGACTATAATCGGCCTCCATATAGTAAACCACCAGTACCGAAAAAAACCATCATCTAGCCATACGGGCAGCAAATCCCTAGCGCCAAAGTTGTATCTGACAGCTGCACAATCCGCAACACCTAAAACGATTACCAAACAAATCCGTCCCTAACCTCTTAATAGATTCTACGATCGAACGCCTCGAGCTCATACGAGTGGTATATATATTCCCTGCTACTGAAACAAGCAATAGAAGCGTCGATGTGAACTTGTTTAGCACCTGTTCTGCAAAACAATTTGAAGTGACGATCCCTTTGCGAATACCACCACCAGTACGTTGAACGCCGTCAGCTGCAAATTCTTGGCCAGAGTGCACACTTTACGAGGAATACCTTAAGAATAAAATAGCTGGACAACTGCAGAAACGGCAATCTTTTTAGTTGTTGAACTCCATCGTTTTCATCTTAATCTCCACCTCACCAGTTACTCTTAGATCAACTGTGCTTGCTGATAAACCTGTGAATCCTTAAAACCACATTTAATTATTGTGGTGTTAACTGTTAACAATATATAATTATTTCACTATAAAAAAACATACACTATAGACAAATTATTTACAGTAGGTTAAAATTAGCAAAATTGTTGTATTATTAGTTAAATGGAATGTATTTGTCTCGCAGATGTTTTCTGAATTCACCGCAAGGTGGCATTGTTGACGATGATGGTGGGAGAGTTGTTCTACCGCTAAAATATTGTTATAAAAGTAGTAAGCGTGGCGGAAAGCGACCAGTCTGTTGTCGTTAGCCGAGGTGAACACTAGGAAACGTTGAGCGTCTAATTTATGTCGGAACAACTATAAAATCTAAGCACAAGTTGAGTAAAATCCTTATTTAAAAGGATATGTTGTTATACTTTAAATAAATAATTAGAATAATTTATACTTGTGGTTTAACATTGTTGAACAGAAAGAAATAGTATTAAATGCGAAGTATAGTGATTAGCATATTATGGAATAAAATGTAAAATACTAAGTGAATGTTCTGTCTTATTTAAAATACCTTATTAAGGAATACATTCCTTATCAATTATCCTTATAAATATATGAATGCCAGCTATAACAAAACAACGTCCTCAGGAAGCCTATTATACACCTCCAGACCTATGCCGCGAGTCAATCCATTCTGACCTAACTTGCGATCGATGTATGACAGCTAACTTTCCTTTTCGTGGTGTTTATTAGCTGTGACAATCACTAACGTAAACAAGTCTCCATATTCGTACGTACATATACAGTCACTTGAAAAGATACCTCTCGCGGTTAGCGTTAATATTTTAGCTATTCGAAGAGAATTTTAATTTTCCACAGCTCATTACGTGTCTAAAGCACTGCATAGTCCTACGATGTAAAGAAAGTCGTTCTATCTATATATCTATATGATACAAGACACGATACCTCCAGATAGTATCTCATACCTTTGTATACTATTATCTCATACTTAACAATTAGTGGTAAAATTAAATGAACAATGCACACTTAGAATAAAAACAGTGCGTTAGTTTCCTTCCGTTTCCAGTATATTGGCTTTTGCCGTTACGTTACAAAAATATGGATTTATCCTACCAGATTCATTCCAGGCTACTCGCTGTACACGACTCGTTCCGGTGGTTCCGATGTCGCCGGCTGCCACGGTGCCAGAGCTGCACTCAGAGTCTCGGCCCCCGAGACCGGCCGCGGTGATCCATTAGTGATCCCAATTTGGTAGACCAGGGGATAGGTTGCGACGGGTGTATCCCACTTCTGAAAATGTAACACCCATTACAATAAAACCATAAAACCAGATTATGCACATGTATTCCATAACTTGAAACTCAAATCTATACCAATTACATTCAACTGAATTTACAAGATGCTAACATTAGTTAAGTAATAATTACATTAAAGCCTACATAAACACCATATCTGTAACATTGGAAAGTTCTATTCGAACGTAGACAAATTTCACAAAAGTTACGTTACAGTAAGCAGATTACACAGAAATATACTTAGCTTATAATTATCAGCCTTAATACACATTTCTAAATATTTTGCCATCTGGCTGACTTTGACAAGACTCTATCAGCGACTGACTAGCGATGTCTTCAGATGGGATTTTTCTTCTCCGCCGCCATTTTCTTGGCGGGACAAAACCATTCTCTTCATTCGCTGTTGGAGGCTACATCAAACCACGTGATGCCCTCCATCTTGGACTCGCGGAAGTACTTCAGTTCACGTGGTTGCCGCCATGTTTGACTAGCGGAAATGGTGGTGTATTCTTTTATTTATCACACTAGTTTCTTGTCGTAGGGATAAGTTACTCAATTTCTCTCCTGACATTTTCTTAATGTGATTGTTACTTTGTGCTAACGGTTCTTCTCTTAATTCTAAGTCAACGATACTCGAATTCAGAATTTTGGTAAAGGTCAATTTCGTCTTCGATTTTTTACAGCTTCCAACGGTGTCCGTACATAGTTTCTTTAATTGATTTATAGTATTTTGTTTCTCTTCTAATTGCCTTTGCAGTAAAATATTATTTAAAGATACATTTTCGATTTCCTGGTTGGCGCTAGCCAACCTATTTTCCAGGCATTCTATTTTGTCTTGTAATTCATGACTCTCTGAAAATTCCGTTGATAGATCCGGCAAACTTCGAGCCCTTGTGTCTGATAACAGTGAGGTGAATGATCTATCTATGGACTCATCAGACACTCTCCTGATAAATCTTCTCCTAGTAATATTATCTGCTGATTCCATCTTATACTTTAACTTTCAAAAAGTGATTATAAAATTAAGTTACTTACAAAATATTATGCAAAACGGAAATGACCGTACTAGGACGCGAACTCGGAGATACTAGTTCCTCTCATACGAAGTCCGGTGCCTATACCGCTACACTAATTTGCCAATGGTCTGGTAGTCGATTGTTTTTGTCACTTTATGAGGTCAACGGCGCATGACTCATAGCTCACAGTTATTTGTTGCAAAACAGACGGAAACTTTTGAACATATTTTCGTTGATTACACTTTTTCCCGGGATAAAATTCGGTAAATAATATGGCACTTTTTAAGGGTATATGTTGAGGCACACACTGATATAAGTTTGAGTTTAAACAAAACACTTTTTACCAACTTTTTTGAAATATATCTGTTAGAACAACTTGTAACACGTCTTTACTGTACACGCGCTGCGCTGTTGAGATAAAAGGAGTCCCTGCATCTCAATCAGAGAAATTATTCGATATAGTTGCAAAGATTGGAAACCATATTAGCTGTTCCATCCACCAAGGAGCAGATTAACTAGATAGCAAGAATACCTATAAGTTTAAAATTACTAGTAAAACCAAACTCTGTCAAAAAGGTTATTACAAAATTACGGATTACTTGGAGGATAAAACAGCTTGGGACTGATCACTCCAGGATCTATCTACTCCCCCCCCCGAAGGGTTCTCGCATTGACGTGGCAGGGGGGCTCAGTAACCGTGGCTAGGTACACCACGGTGAAGCCAAGAGGAACCCAGGGGCCGCGCCGGCGTTGGGGTGCGCTGGCCGGCTCAGGCGGGCCGCTCCTATGGGCTTTGGCCGCCAAGTCCACATAGGAGTGGCGGGTTCCGTGCGCTTTGGCGCAGATTCGAGGAGGTGGGGCCCGGGCGCTTTGGCGCAGGCTCGAGGAGGTGGGGCCCGGGCGCTTTGGCGCAGGCTCGAGGAGGTGGGGCCCGGGCGCTTTGGCGCAAGCTCGAGGAGGGGGGCCCGGGCACTTTGGTGCAGGCTCGAGGAGGTGGGGTCCGGGCGCTCGGCGCAGACTCGAGGAGGTGGGGTCGCGGGGGGGCTATCCCCTGTGGCTGACGTAGCAGGCGGTGGGGCTATGTATCCGACCCACCGCAGGGAGACCACGGGCGTCCAGACACGGGGAAGTCTGGCGCCCATTGTTGGCGGGTTCGGTCTCAGAGGCAGTTGCGGCGCGCCATGTGTTCTGGCGCGCCGCGAAGAGAAGGATCCGGCAACGGACAGCCGCGGCGGGTTCGCGGTCGTGTGCAAAATCTGTCCCGCGTTCCCGCCAAAAGCGGCACTGACGGAACACTCCGTGGTTTTGGTGGGTATACGGACTCCCACATAACTACCTCCCCGTGGTGGGTGGTATCCATAAAGGATTTCCCCGGGTCAAAAAAAAAAAGGATCTATCTACTCGTGTACTAAGATGTCAAAGTGTAGCGTGTCTTGCCCTTCTGATACCATTATTATGTTCTCTTTTGTAAGGCAACACACTGGCTGGACCTAATATTTGTAGTACCTAAGTAAAAACATTGTAAAAACATCTATATAAAAAGAATGGCCCTGAGTTTCTTGCCGCTTCTTCTCAGTAGGCTCTATACATTTTGGAAAGCGGCGGTAGTCTTTAAAGTACATTATAATGAAAAATTAACGTTCATAAGTGCATCTTAGATGCCTAAATTGAATAAATGATTTTGACTTTGACCTATGAGATGATGATGATTCTGGCTTCCGTACACATTAAGTACCAAAAAGAGGATTTTGTGGCTGCGGCGAAAAAGTGCACCATTGTTCCAGCCGATTTGGGCCTTCCTGGCGACAAAAGGATATTTGTCAACAATCATCTGACACACACACAACACACATCCCTGGGTGCCACATAACAAATGAGATGAGATGGTGTGAAGAAACTGTGGTGTCACCCATGGAAGTAGATTGTACAGTTGCTCAAACCGTGGTAACGGAAGACAGAGTTAAATGGGCAATTAGAACATTCTCTCCATACAAAGCACCGGGAGTAGACGGTATCTTCCCAGGTTTACTCAAATGGGGCGAGATACATATATACAAAACCCTACTACAAATCTTTAGGGCATGCATTGCACATCAGTATGTACCGAAAGCCTGGAGAGAAGTGAGGGTTCTATACATACCCAAACCAGGTAAACGAGATTACACAGATGCTAAGGCCTACAGACCCATTAGCCTAACATCATGCCTACTAAAAACACTAGAAAGACTGAGTGATAGGTACCTTAGAGACAAGGTACTGACGGAAATACCAATGCACCCAGATCAACATGCCTATAGTTCAGGCAAGTCAACAGAATCGGCACTACATAAGGTAGTGTCTAAAATAGAACATAACATTCAAACCAAGGCGTTATGTCTAGGTGCTTTCATAGATATTGAAGGAGCTTTTGACAAAACCAGCTTCAACAGCATCCGAACAGCACTACTCAGACACAGGGTTGAAACGACACTAGTGGAGTGGATCATTAACATGCTTAAGTCGAGAGCCGTACGGATAGATCTTGATAGTTCGACCAAGGGAGTGCCACAAGGTGGTGTACTGTCGCCGCTCCAATGGAACATGGTCGTGAATGATCTCATATCCAAACTCAACGCACAACGGTACTTCACGGTAGGCTATGCCGACGACCTTGGGATTCTCATACCTGGCCACTTCGCGAGTGTGGCCTGTGATCTTATGAATAACGCACTAAAGGTTGTCGAAAAATGGTGCATAGATAATGAACTATCAGTGAATCCTAACAAAACAGAAGTTGTGATGTTCACAAACAATAACATTGGACAACAAACTTAACTGGGCCAAGCACTTAGATAACAAAAGCCAGCTTTTCTTTTTAGCAATGCAAACAGATGATCGGTTAAACATGGAGGCTCAAGATAATTTATTGATTCAGGCGTTACTTTGCGGAAATCCATTATCAAAATAACGATATTAAAAAATATTTAGTGACACTTCCGCTTGACTCGTAGATCGACACTGTCGGTCTAGCGCTCGACGAGTCATCATCTCCTGAGGATGCCTCGTGTAGAGGCGAAACACGTGTCGAATCGGTTTTGGTTGATTTGGGGTTTCTTGTGTTTTTTATTTTGTATTCCTCCTATTAGCATTTTATGCGGGAGGGAGGGTTGTGCACGCCCCCAAATAGGCCAAAATCATTGTTTTCTTTTCAGCGGAAGTGTCACAAAATATTTTTTAATATCGTTTTTTTGATGGAGGCTCAACCCAAAAATAACCATGTGGTTATACAATACCGTAATCATACCCTGTCTAACATATGGGGCTCTTGTGTGGTGGCCCAGAACGACACAGAGCACAACTATCGAAAAACTGAAAAAATTCCAGAGGCTGGCATGCTTGGCTGCAACGGGAAGCATAAAAACGACTCCTACAACAGCAATGGAGGCTCTTTTAGGAATCACACCGTTGCACCTACACATCCAGCAAGAAGCCGCAGCATCCGCGTTCAGACTAAAGGCTTTACATCTCTGGGAAAACGATAGTCTGTCCCGTCACACAACCATCTTAGACGAAATAGCGACAGGCAATCCAATCATGCAATCAATATATTATGACAAACAGCACAAAGAATACTTCTTCACTAAAAGCTATAAGATACAGTTACACGAGAAGCCTAGTGATAGCTCAGGGCTTAAGGAAGTGGGGTGCTACGTCAGATTACCTCCTCGTGTGCCCGAGTGCTGCTGGTCCCCTTGGATACGGTTTATCCCGGGTGAACAGCAGTATTTCGGGACGGTGCATCCTGGGCAACGGTTAACAACTTCTCTCCGCGGGATCTTGTTGACCGTTGGCTAAAAATCTGACACGGTGGGCTCCTCTGCGTGTCCCTATGAAGTTAGCATAGGGCACAGTGGATGGGGCAGGCAGGATTCAAGTTGGGTTCCGCCACGGTGGGTCTTGGCGTTTACGTCAGGATGGCGTGAAAAGGACCTCTGCAAAGAGGTTCTTGGAACGCGAGGATGGGTCCGACACGTTGTCTGGGCAGCGAGACGGGAGCATCCACCTGGAGCTTTTATCCTCGTGGAGGCTTTCGTCTCGCGTGTAATGTTTTGTGTTGTGTGTGTCTTGTGAATGTCTCCTCAAGTTTCGGTGGTCGGCGATGGGGTTGTTTGGGGTCTCGGGTTCTGAGGCAGGTTGTCGCTTTCGCGCCTTGCCTCCGGGCTCGTGGGCTCAAGCATGGTCGTCTCGGCCGTTAAACCACCAAAGGGGGACTGCACCCCCTTCAAAACAGGAAAAATCAAAATGAATCACACGGCGAATGAACATATTCCCCAGGAGGGCCAATCCCTCAGTGCTCCGGCACTCTGCCCCACCGTATCTGGGGGGGGCAACATCCGCCTCGAGGGTCTCGACCCTCGCACCAACGACGAATCTGGCAAGAAATTGGACACCGATGCACGTGCATTGGCACTGACGAGTGGGGCGCACGTGGTTTTAACCCGTTGCGCTAATATGGACGAAAAAGTAAAGAAGGAAGCGCGCAGCGCAAGCCTAGACAGGCACAACTGGACAGGACAAGACGCGGAAGTGACGCACCGGACCGGGTTAGTTCGTAGCGTGAGCTCCGAACAGGTGACCAGCGATGGCGGCCTTTGGGTAGGGTCAAACACCTTGGACCTATCAGCATCTGATATGGACGTTAGCTTGGAGACCGTGGCGTCCCGAGCATCATCAGGTGGTCTATGGCGTAAGCGTCGGAGAGATAGTGGTGACACCGCGGACGACGATGTGTCGTCGCCAAAGGTGGCCTCGTCCCAGCTTACGAGTGGCCGGTCACCTATCACCGGTCATTACATCGGCCTGGCGAAAGCCAAGGCTGATCTGAAAGCGGCCAAGGCTAAGGAGAGGCGACTTGAAGCCGAAGTGAGGCTTGAGGAAGAGGTTCAAAAGAAGCGGGAAGCCACAGCCGCTTTCTTCCTCAAATCCCCGAGAGTAGCAGCGGCCAAATCGATCGAGGAGGGAAAAGGGACTGCGGCCCTTGAGGGGCTAGTGCAGGATTCCTTGGCGACTATTGAGAAGGTCGCCAAGACATCCGCCAACCTGAAAGGGACGTATGTTAAGTACCTGAGGGAAGCGGCTGAGACCATAAAGGTTTCCGTGGCAGAAATACGGGCCCGTACAGTGCCCGAGGAGATGGCTCGTCTAGAGACAGCCAATGCGCGCCTCTCATGTGAGATGGAGATGCTGCGAAAGGAGGTGGAAGAGCTACGGGCGGCTCGCGCGCAACCAGCTCTGGCCCTAGATGCTGCCCCTGCCCCAAACCCGGCTCAGGAGCCTGCCCTCGAAGATGTCGTGCGTACGGTCATGGTGCAGGTAGGTACCATGATCAGTGCTCGCTTTGAGGGTTTGGAAGAACGGCTGCTTCCTGAGAAGCGCCTCCGGCCTTCACTGGCTGCTGACAGACGTAGGGAGGAGAAGACGGCAAGTGGAGCCAACCTGGGAGAGGTCACTCTTCGTGAGCCTTCCCCTCCACGGGCCCTGGAGCCTAAGCCCAGGCAGGGCAAAGGCAAAGGCAAGGGGGCCCCAAGGAAAAAGACTACAGCCGTTGAAGTCAGCGCAGCTAAGCCGGTCGAACACCCTCCAGCTCCCCTGCCTCAACTCCAGCCGTGGATTGAGGTAGTTAGGCGGGGAGCGAGGAGAGCACAAAGAGAGGAACGGCCAAAACCGACGCCAACGCCGACTCAGAGACTGCAAGCTACGAAGCCGGTTTCGCGGGCCCAGCCTCAGAAGACCACGAAGCGAAAGGCGACGAAACTCCGCCCCCCTCGCACAGCAGCTGTAACTATCACGTTGCTTCCGGGGGCGGAGGCAAAAGGGCTAACCTACGCTAAGGTTCTTGCCGAGGCCAAAAGTCGCATAGACTTGGGAGCCCTCGAAATGCCGCCCTTACGAATAAGGACAGCGGCAACCGGGGCTCGCATACTTGAGGTCCCGGGCCTTGACAAGAGTTCGAAAGCGGACTCCCTAGCTGAAAAGCTCAAGGAGGTTTTCGAGGGGGCAGAACACGTCCGGGTTTCGAGGCCATCCGTCACTACAGACCTGCGGGTGAGCGGTCTCGATGATTCGATCGCCCCCTCGGAGCTGTTGGAGGCCCTCGCTAAGGTGAGCGGCTGTGACTCATTGGCAATAAAAGTCGGTGAGATCAGGTAGGGAGCGGCGGGAATGGGTGTCGCATTTGTGCGATGCCCCATGACGGCCGCTATAAAGATAAGGGCGAACGGTGGCCGGCTCCTTGTAGGTTGGGTAGCAGCGCGGGTTCAGATACTGGAAGCCCGACCCCGCCGTTGCTACCGCTGCCTAGCACTGGGTCATATTAAGGCCCAGTGCAAGTCAGAGGTCGACCGCAGCGATGAGTGCTATCGCTGCGGGAAAAAGGGCCACAAGGCCAACGATTGCTCCGCTGCCCCGCACTGCACTTTATGTGCAGCAGCCGGTAAGCCAGCAGAGCACCTCTCCGGGGGCAAGGCATGCGCCAAGCCCCCCACCAAGACAGGGGCGAGGAGTAGGAAAGCTGCAACCAAGGCCAAGGCCAAGTCGCAACCGCCTCACACTGAAACAGTGCAGGAGGATCGAATGGAGGAAAGTTAGTATGGCCCTGACTTTCCTCCAGGCGAACATCAACCACTCCGCTAGGGCTCAGGACCTTCTACTCCAGAGCCTGGCGGAGCGGCTGATAAGCGTGGCTGTGATCGCCGAGCCCTATCGGGTTCCATCCAGATCGGACTGGGTTGGGGATCTCGATGGTTTGGTCGCAATTACCACCCAGTCTCCCACCCGGTCCCCTCCACTCGATGGCGTCGTGAGGGGCAGGGGCTTTGTTGCAGCCCGGGTTGGCAGGACAATGGTCATCGGGGTATACCACTCCCCCAATAAGCCCCTGCACGAGCTGGAGGCTCTTCTCGGAGAAGTGGGGACACTGGTCGGCCGGAACCGGCCTGTGCCCGTCATTGTTCTCGGGGACCTCAACGCCAAAGCCACGGCGTGGGGGTCTCCGAGGACAAGTGCTAGGGGAGAGGCGGTAGTTGAATGGATGACGGAGACGGGGTTGTGTTTGCTTAACCGTGGGTCGACAAACACGTGCGTGCGGCGGTTGGGCGGGTCGGTGGTCGATGTGACCTTCGCCACGCCTGATCTCGCAGTACTTGTTCGAGACTGGGAGGTGCTGGTGGGCGAAGAGACGCTGTCCGATCACCGCTATATTCAGTTCAGCGTCTCCTCTTCGTCTTCAGTAAACATTCGGGTGCCGCTGGTGGTCGGTCCAAGGTGGGTGCTAAACCGCCTGGACGTAGAGCTCTTGCGAGAAGCAGCCCTGGTACAGGCATGGAATGCCTCCCCCTCGGAGCCAGTTGATCTGGACACGGAGGCTGGGGGACTATGCGACGCTATGTCACACGTGTGCGATGCCTCTATGCCCCGTGCTAGAGCCCCACAGTGTAGGCGCCAGGTATACTGGTGGTCGGATCAGATTGCCGAGCTCCGCCGCCGATGCGTGGCCAGGCGCCGCCGCTACCAGCGCTACCGGAGAAGGAGGCGCCGAGAGACAGCGGAATCGGATGTCCTCTATGCGGCCTACAGAGAGGCGTCCATGACCCTCCGCGTGGCCATCAGCGAGGCTAAGACAGAGGCCTGGCGTCAACTGCTGGAGTCCCTGGATCGGGACCCATGGGGGCGCCCCTACAGGTTGGCGAGACAAAAGCTCCGCCCCTGGGCTCCCCCTATTACCAGCACAATGCAGCCTCCGGTGCTCCGCCGCGTGCTCGAGGGACTGTTCCCCAGTGATCCAGGGCCGGAGTTCACCCCTTCCACCGCGGCGGTGACCCCAACAGTGGAAACAGAGGAGGATATACCCGTGGTCTCCGAGGGAGAGCTGCGTGCGGCCATCCTCAGGATGAAGGCCAAAAACACGGCGCCGGGACCAGACGGTATTCCCGGTCGTGCGTGGGCCCTTGCCCAGGACGCTCTGGAGCCCCGCATACCCTCTTCGACCGCTGCATGCGGGAGGGGAAGTTCCCTACGACGTGGAAGGGAGGTCGGCTCGTACTCCTGCGAAAGGAGGGGCGTCCAGCGGACAAGCCCGCTGGATACCGTCCTATAGTACTGCTTGATGAGGCTGGCAAGCTCCTGGAGCGTGTTATCGCTACCCGCCTCGTCAGGCACCTCACGAACATCGGCCCAGATCTGGCCGACAATCAGTTCGGGTTCCGGAGAGGTCGCTCGACGCTGGACGCAATATCCTGCGTCCACGATCTCTCCGAGGTGGCGTGCTCCAACGGCGAGGTCATGTTGGCGGTGTCGCTAGACATCGCAAACGCTTTCAATAGCCTGCCGTGGAGCACGATTTTGAGGGCGCTAGGGCATCATGAGGTACCCCAGTACCTACGCCGTATCGTTGGGGACTACCTCTCAGCAAGAGAGGTGGTCTACCCGACAATTCAGGGCGGAGGCCGAAGTCCAGTGACTCGCGGCGTTCCACAGGGGTCTGTTCTTGGACCACTCCTGTGGAACGTTGGGTATGATTGGGTGCTGCGGGGCGTTAACCTGGATGGCGTCGACGTCATCTGTTACGCCGACGACACCCTGGTTACCGCCCGGGGGAAAACAATCCGGGAGGCGTCTATCCTGGCCACTGCTGCAGTAGCGGCGGTAGTGGCCCGGATCCGGCAATTGGGCCTGGAGGTGGCGCTCGACAAATCCGAGGCTATCTGTTTTCCCGGTCGTCGGAGAGCGCCACCCGCAGGCTGCAATATAATTGTTGGGGGGACCTCTATCGCTGTCAAGTCAACGCTGAGATATCTCGGTGTTGTGCTTGACAGCAGATGGAGATTCAGGGCTCATCTTCAGCAGCTGTCCCCCAGACTCGTGGGTACGGCGGCTGCACTGGGTCGCTTGCTCCCCAATCTCGGGGGTGGAGGAGGTAGCTGCCGCCACCTTTACATGGCGGTGGTGCGCTCCATGGCCCTCTACGGTGCCCTCATATGGGCAGGGTCCCTGAACTCCCAGGAGACCGCCCTGCTCCATAAAGCCCAGAGGGCCATGGCGGTGAGAGTGTGCAGGGGCTATCGCACACTCTCACACGAGGTGGCCTGCGTTCTCGCCGGATCCCTTCCATGGGATCTAGAGGCCGAGGTTCTGTCCTCGGTCTTTTGGCGTAAAACGTGGGCGCGGCAGGAGGGTCTCCACCCTGCCCCTCAGGAGTATAGCCAGTGGCGGACGGATGCCAAGGAGGCCGCTTTGGCATCCTGGAGCAGACGCTTGGGCGTAGGTCCGCGGAGGGGAGCCGGAGCAACCCGGTTCCTCGAAGCGGTCCAGCCCATCCTGAAGGAGTGGGTCTATCGAGGGCATGGGTCGCATACTTTCCGGATGACACAGGTCCTCTCGGGGCACGGGTGCTTCGGGAGGTACTTGTACAACGTTGTCCGGAGGGAGGCGACTCCTGAGTGCCACCAGTGCGGCTGCGCGGAAGAAACCGCGCAGCACGTGCTGGAAGTTTGCCCAGGGGCTGTCGTGGCGCGGCAGTCCCTGGTTGCAGTCGTGGGGGCGGACCTCTCTTTGTCGACCATTCTTACAAAGATGGTGGACGATGAGAGGTCGTGGGAGGCGATGGTCTCTTTCTGCGAGGTCGTGATGTTGCAGAGAGAGGCTGAGGAGCGAGAAAGAGAGGTAGATCCCCTCTCTCTCCCGCTCCGGAAAGCGCGGACAAGGAGGCGAGCCGATCGGGCTTGCACTCCGTCTCCGCTCAGAGGACCTGGGGTATCGGCTGTGGGGACGGCCGTTGCCCCCCATTAGGATCAGGTCCTCACGAGGTGTGGATGGCCCGCGTGTTCCGGGGCATCCCTCGAGATGGTAGTGGGGAGGGCTCTCTACACCCTCCCTAGAGGCTGGGCCTGCATAGACGGGCAGCGACGTCGGTGGGGGCTGTGGTGAATACGAATGGTCCCACGGCCCCTGCCACCAGTCGATGGCGATGGAACACCGCAGAGGTTTGGTGGGTATTCTGCCCTTCTGGCGGAGACTCCCACACGCGCACCAGCTCTACCCTGGGCTGGTGATCAGGATATAAAATCTTCCTCTGCGTAAAAAAAAAAAAAAAAAAAAAAGGGCTTAAGGAAGTAAGAATATACACAGATGGCTCTAAAACTACAACTGGCACCGGCGCGGGTACGTTCTCGGATGATTTGAACATTCATATAACTACAGGCTTGGGTAAGCATAGCTCCATCTTCCAGGCGGAATGTGTGGGGATGATCCAAGCGGCAACAGCAGCACTAAGGAGGAAGGTAACTGAAACACTGTTTTAAACTATCACGGTTGTTCTCTAAAGTTACATGCACCATGTTCACGGGAAGACTGGGACTGAGTCTTCCCGTGAACATGGTGCCGAAATATCGGGAGCTCATTCCACAACCTTACCACGGTAAATATCCCGTTAATAATCATATAACTTTGAAGGTAACTGACTTTAATATCAGAATACTCTCTGACAGCGCTGCAGTATTAAGAGCCCTACAACGGTATGATCACTCATCAGGGCTAATCAAATAGTGTCACAATCTACTGGAGCAAGTAAGTAAAACCAACCATGTCACACTCCAATGGATAAAGGGACACAGCGGATCCAGAGGCAACGATGCGGCAGACGAGTTAGCAAGGAGAGGTTCCAACTTATGTCCAAAAGGACCGGAACCAATGATACCGTTACTATTCAGCCAAATCCGAGCATGGATACGTGACACAACCAAAAGAAAACATCAAGACTACTGGGCAAGTATCACAGATTGCAGACAGTCTAAAGAGGCTTTCCCGAAGCTCAACTTGAAGTACTCTAGAAAACTCCGCAACCTGAAACGTGACAAACTACGACGAATGGTCGGTCTTGTCACGGGACACTGCTCACTAAACAAATACCTGTTTATGTAAGGTGTTACAGACAGCCCCCTGTGCCGAGGGTGCCTGGAGGCAGACGAAACGGCCGCGCACGTCATCCTGGAGTGCAGCAGCGTGGCGTCACAACGGGCAGAACACCTCAGAACACCGAGGACCGTCTAGGAGACCGGCATCAGCGAGCTGCTGGCCTTCTTCGATGACATCGGGTGGCTGGACTAACGACACCACCCCATATCACGCACAAAGTGCCGCATCAAGACGGCATGGGTGCGGAAAACAGCACGCCGACCAAGGACCAATCATCTGACCTAGGACAACAAGTTGCTGCTCAACAAAGCAAAGACCTTGGCCAAAGAACGTGGATTCGCATATATCTTGGTGAAGGGGTGCAAAATTATCGCGCGAAAAAGTCCCACCTCAAGTGGTACTGACCATAAAATCAGAATCAGATTTTAAAAAATTTCATAATGTTCAAAGTTATGCAATTGTTTTCACTGGTATATTGTTTTGTATGTACTAAGGCCCGCTTGGAATGTTTGAGAAACATCGGCTTGCTCCCACTCCGCTGTGTTGACTGGACCGGTCTGGTCCGGTTCTATGAGCGAGATTGTGACTCGTACTTACTTAAGCTGTTGCTTTATATTGCTTGCGCTCGGTTTGCCAGCTAATACAATAGCTGGCAAACCGAGCGCACGATGTTTAACTCGTTATCTGTACTATTTTTCACACCTTATAATTTATTCTGGCGCTCTTGTACTTTAATTAATAACTTAATACTTTATTCTAACTATATATTCGCTTTTATTATATAATGCAAGCTGCTATTTATTAGTTTTATCAATTGTTAGCCTATAAGGGCAATAAAACAAACCAAGTATCCAATCCAACTAAATAATAATTGTATTTAGTGATCTTTCTCCGATGGTAGACAAAGTCTGACTGAGCCTCAGAGCTCGCTAGCTTAACCTCGTTGACTTCTAGGGTAAAGCAGTAGGCGCTAGTGGCGCCATCTTGTACGAGTCATTAGCACTGTCTGTACTGCTTTATCCCGGAAGTCACATTTATTTTACAAACTAAATACAGAATTATTATGACACTGATTAATTTATAACAATTTTATTATTAACATCAATTATTATTAATAACATATTTACTTATTAAACTATGATTAACATGATAAAGTTTACATAAACTCTCCGACTTCCGGGGTAAAGCATTACTCGCTACTGACGTCATATCTTACGAGTCGTTACCACTCTCTAATGCTTTGTCCCGGAAGTCACTCAATTCAACAATCTTCTTTTTAAAAACCAATACAAGAACACACTAGTACTTACATGAATAATGTTTTGTTTACATTTGCTTACATTCGGCCTTCCGACTTAAATTTCACGTCCTCGTGTAATCAGTATGGTTTTATACAATAACTAGGTGTTGGGCGGTGCGCGGGCCACGAGTGGCCCGCGTTTGTCCTTGTGCATTAGTTTTTGTCATCAAACTTTTAATCATTTGAACAGAAAAGTAAAAAATTTCATACAAGTTCGATTGCAGAAATTTAGCTTTTAATTACAGTTGAAGTCGGGGCATAGAAGCTATTCGGAATTTTAATTTAAAAAAAACTGGTCCTTGCGTATGCTTGTTAAGGGATCCAACCCCTTAGTGCAGTGGTTAACGTGAGCAGTCGCCTTGGAGACCAGCTTGAGAAGTGGAAAAATTATCTGCATTCAGTTGCGTAAAAAATCATAACTCCCATACAAGTTACAAAGCGAGCATTTCTCTTAGTGCAATTGAGGCTCAAGGGTAGAGCGGTCAGCTGGAGTTAAAAAGACAAAAAAGTGTAGAAGAGTCGTTAGATTGTAGGTAGTAGTACATACCAGAATTTTTTAAAAAATTTTTAGTGGCTCTACTTCTAAGTGTGGTCGGTGGTAAATGTGTCACAAGAGTCTCCACAGGTGTCCAAGGAAACTTCCTTCGAGATCTTTTTTATTCAAGCTTCCTTTTCAAGAACATGGTTGTATGGAAGAGATCTCTCTGACCGATAAGACCGCCCATCGTTTCACTTAATTTTAAGTTTTTTATTGTTGAGTAATAGTATTATATTATATTATACTATTTATATGTTAGTTATATTTTATAATGTAGTGTTGCAATAAAGGGTTTATCTATCAATTTTCCTACCTACATACGAGTATATGCAGTAGAATTCTTCTTGAATGAGTTCATCCGGGGAATACTGCCACCATACCTGTTTCTACCCCGAAGCAGTAACGTTCGCAATATTGTGTTCTGGTTTTGAAGGGTATGGGTGCGGGTAAAATTACAGGCACATTGAGACAATGTCTCATTTTTACGTGCGCAATGCAGTTGTGAGGACATACGTCTGCTAAAGGCAGAGATTAGCACCTAACACCTGAGACTCTATGGTACTGGGTATCTACAAGTGTGTGAACATTATATTTTATAGTAACTTTGTTATTTCATTGATATTTAAATTTTCCTTCTTTAAAACAGAATATCTACTCGTATTAAAATATTTACACTGTAGGAACTTTGGCATCTACCCTCGTAAGATGTAGAGGAATAATCTCTGAGCTGCAGTGATAGGTAAGCTGTTATTAACGTATGTTTAAAAAAAATACTATAAAATGTGTAAATATTAAAAGTATCATTCTATCCCACAACTTATTTGATTTCAACTTTGTTAATAAGTAGATTATTATTTTATAACTTTTGCACTAAAAACTTTTGTGTCAAGTATGTAACAGAAATAATACTGACCATGACATAACACTTACTGATTTCACATGCTAATGTACCCTTACAGTACCTAACGCTTACGCACTAATGATTCGAGGCAGAACACAGTAAGTAGAGTCCCTTGCATCTTACGTTTCGCATTTCAATCGCATTCAAACAACGAAGGGAAAACTGTTTAGTTCTGGCTTTTCATTAAATAAGTAGTTGGAAATAACCATTCAAACAACGAAGGGAAAACTGTTTAATTCTGGCTTTTCATTAAATAAGTAGTTGGAAATAACCATTCAAACAACGAAGGGAAAACTGTTTAATTCTGGCTTTTCATTAAATAAGTAGTTGGAAATAACCTGCTCACCCTTGTTTCGGTATACTACGTTTCACAAATTAATTCTTCAAACAATCCGGCGCGGGGCGAGTTTACATGTCCTCTCTTCCATACGCAGGTAAATACGTTTTATGACGGCGAGAGAGATGTATAAACACACACTTTTCGTAAAAACTGTATTAATTAAGAATATAACACGGCTCCTTTTTTATATATACCCTATATTTATATAATATATAGTATATTTTGCAAGTTTTCGTGTAACAATTTATGTTATAATTAAAGTGGTAGTAAAAAAGTATCACTCAAAACTTGGTAAAAATAAACTTTAACGAAAAAAAATGTATACCCGTTATTTTTAAATTAAAAGATAACAAATCGTCAAATATACAGGATATCCGCGAAGAGGTGAGCAGCAGTGTTTGAAACACCTGCGTTTTGTCGGATATTTTTTTGATCCCATGTAATAGGGGGCGAGCCTATTGCCACCTACGAGACACTGTTCCAGACTCCGGACTGCTATTGAGAATTACTTTGCCAGAAAATCCCACGACCCTAACATTCCAAAACGGCGCTCCACCAATTCCAGACCAAGCGAGCGAAGCCGCTGGAAGCGCTGGCGAGCTAGTTTATACATTTGTATAATCAAGTTACGTGGTATGTTCATGACATCTGCTCACTAATAATATACAATATGTAATCAGTGACATCTCTTTTATTAAATCGACCTTAAAAATATCTTTTTTTATTCATTTCTACCTACTTACCGTACCAGTAGTAATATAAGCAGTAATATTCGCAATACTGTGGTTTGGTATGAAAGGTATGGGTGCCGGTGACATTTCTGTGTCTCAGAATTACAGGCGCAGTACCAGCCGCAAAGACTGCCCCAAATACCAGGTGAGCTTCGTGCATATGCCGACTCCTAATATCACAAAGAAAAACCCTAACCTATTATACTTGTTAGTAATCTTAGTACGGGGGTTTGACTGTGTGAACATAAATACAAACGGACGGGCGGCTCTCCAGATGGTAAGTGATCACTTTTGCCCACGAACATCTGCAATACGAGAAGTATCGAGATTGAGTTGCCAGCCTTTGAGGAAGCAATTCAGGCCATTCCAATGATACCTCATTTGAAACATAATATATCTGAATACATATATTCTTTAGAAACTTGGGCATCCATATTGCAATGTGAATGTGAGCAGGCTACATAACACGCCAAACTGATGGCTGATGGAGCCAGACGGTTTTGGAACCATGCATGGCACTGAACGCTTCGCTCTTGCAGTGGAGATTACAGACCAGCAAGCGCAGCGTAGGTCGTCCACCGATAAATTGGAGATCAAACGACCTCATAAACGTCTCAAGAAGACGTTGGATACGCGCTGCTTCCATCTCGTCCTTTCATAAATCTATGGGAGAGGGTCATCTTTGGCAATGAACATCTTACGGCAGAATTGATAGTAGTGAGATCCTGGTATAAAATTTGATTGTTTCTTGTATGTATATATCGACATTCTACGTGGATGTATGTCGGTTCAAGCCTCATATCTAAATATATTACATAAACAAATTCAGCTCGCAAACGTAAATCTTGTAAAAATGTTCGCATTAAATTTTATGTTATGTTCATTTTTTATTTCACACACTGTTTCTTTTATTATTCACATTTGTAAAATGTCACTCTCACAACAATTAATTACCAAAAAATAAAAAGTACGTCTAGTAGTGTGTAATATTATTTGTGCACTACTCTATCGTTAGTCATGAACCACAAGCCACAATCATTCATTACTTAGTTTCAAACGCTTCGCCGGCCGCTACCGCGGCACGCTCGCTTTGCTCGCTCGGCTTGCGCTTAGTTTTGTTACAGTTCAAACCTAACCTAACCTAGGGTTGGATGATAAATTAAGTGTCGGTTTAATGCAGGGATATCTTTCGTATGCCATATTCTAATAACTTATGAGTCATGCATGTTAGAAAACCATCTGTTATAGCGCAGGCACTCATACAAACACCGCAGCAAAATAATGAATTATTTCAGTTAATTTTTCAACATTTCCGAATGTTTTTACCTCTTCAAACTAAGGTAACACTGTGGCTCTTTTTTCAGACCCATACTCAATTATTTATTGCAATCGTATGTATATTTTGTATAGATCTTAAGGTTATGGTAGTAATAAATGGCCCTATTCGTGTGTAGCAATATTAGAGGAACAATACTAAGAACGGGCCGACTCATTGATGTTACTCTAAATTAATTAACAATTATCAAAATTATTATTTATCAACATTTAAAATAAATGCATGAATCGTTCATGAGTTCTTCCAAGTTACGGTAGCATTTTTTTAGTAGTAAGTTGTTTAATCGCTTTGTAAAAATAAAATGCCTCTCTTTATAGCTTTATAGCTTGTAAGTCATAAGGTATTTGATAAAGTAAGTATTTATTGACATAACATTTGCTCATGAGCTGTGCATTTTTAATTTTGATATAAGCAGTACTAATTTATATTAAATCTTGTTGGATACTTTCAAAAAATTGTGGGTATTTTCTAAACAAACTATTTACTGTCATGCCTTGTGTATACAAAATAACTATTTAATAAATAAGAACGGCTCCAAAACGTCTGAATCCATTTTAGCGACTGTCTGCAAGCTTACTTTCGACAATGAGCAACTCCACGACTCTCATGCTATGCCTTGCATCTACAAATTGCAATCGGTTTTCTTATCTCTATCTTACGGAACGCTCTAACTATTAAATACCTCGTGATTTACAAAAGGAATAAGAACAACCACTATAGTCTATAGTCATTTGATTTGATGCATTATAAAAAATAGCATACCTATCATTAGATTCGCCTTAGCCACGCAAGTGTCATTACATTTATTATCTCTCAATAAATCAAATATATAGTTTGCTTTAATTATATTTACATACTTCACAACAAAAAAATAACAAGTACTACGGAAATGGTCCACCAAAATAAAGATCTCCTAAATTTTTGCGTGACTTATAGAATCAGCCTCGCAAAATGTTTTAACAAAGTTATCTTCATTTTCCCCAACATTCATGCGCTGCCTTCCGCCTCAAGTCAAGCCAGAAACCTTCGGCTCTCATATCTTTGTTCAGTGTGATCAGTGTTTATTTATGACACTGAACATGGTCACTGTCATACGGTGAACATAGTCTTAGTTGTAAGGTATTTTATATAACTTTTCATAAAATAGCAAGCGATTACCACCTTACCTACCATGCTCTACATAAAACATATATACACTATCATCAACTAAGATTAAATTGTAAAAGTACTCGAGACTTCAAATGGATTTATAAATGGAAGTTTGCTACTCCTACACGAAAAAGCAACTGAACTGATTTATGTAAAATTTTGAACAGAAGTAGCCTTTTACAACGCTTGTACCTTTACAACTGAAAAAACTGTAGTAAAATTTTCAGGGCACGCAGCTTGCTTATTATAATCAGTGATGTCTGTTCAGCACGCTCACTTCGCTCGCTCGGCTTCACGAACTTTTTTCGCAGTTCAAACCTAACCTAATGATGACATCGTTAATATAGGCGGAGCACTTTCCAGTAATTGGAAAGTGTTCTTCTCTCAAAAACTGTTTCACCCAATTTGATGAAATTTAAATGGGACTACCACGGAAGTATACTCTACCAAACCAAAAAAAAAATAACTTTAAGAATCGGTGCATAAATCGGGGAGAAACGGTCAACATACAAAAAAACATGCAATAGAACATATAAACTCCTCCTTTTTTTGAAGTCGGTTAAAAAGAATAGTATGTCAAACAATACATTATTAAATGTGATATTTCTGAAGTCATTGGAGATTGTAATTAAATATAATTTGTAGAATTATCATTTAATTAGATGAACCATGTCTTTATATGTATTATTTTTTTAAATGACAATTTTTAATTTCCACTAATGTTAATTAAAGAGCGAAAATTTCAGCAGCAATAAAAAAGTGTCGGTGAAATTACAGAATATTAAGAAACATAGTATACCACACATAACTTACTTATATTCTTTGAACTAATGTAGGTAGTAAGTAGGTTGGTGAAAACGTTTTTAGCTGAACTCTTTTAAAATCTGAAGTTTATATTTTTTTAAAGTGGGCACCATAAAAATAACAATAACATTGAAATGTACCCGTGATAGTTATGATTTACTAATATATAAATATATATGAAGCTGTTAATATTATAATTAACAAAAAAGTATAGGTGTGCATGCAGAAACATATCCACTCATACGAAAGTTCTCTATACTCGAAGAAAAGTGCTGAAAGAAAAGTCTGTTCAGGCATTCGCTCGTCTGTGTAAATATTTTCTTATCATAATTTTAACATTCTGTTTCATTCTGTTAACATTTATTCAGTTCCTAAAACAAAATGCAATTTATTACGATTTGCAGTGTTACAGATATTGTATTCAACAGCAAAGTAACGCTCCTCCTCGTTTTACTCGTCACTGCACCTATCATAACTCAGCTCTGACCAAATAATCCACAAAAGAAATGGTTGTGTATTCAATTATTATACTTCATAGATACTTTGTTGTTGTCAAGCTCTTAATGAGCTCTCTTGTACCCTCTATTTCACTCCGCGATCTTGAAAAACAGCCCGTTTAGACTTACTTACCAACTTTGTTTAAGTTGGCCGGCATTTTGAATCCGTCATCTCGGATTTTAAACATATTCTCCAAAATGCACTTCCGGTCCCCTATTACATTACTTCAAACACCCCGTACATATCTATTATGGTTGCGGAGTTATAGCTGTTTATATAATTGGAGTGCATTTTAATTACGAATAATGTCAAGGAATCAAATCAGTGTAATAAAATAAAAGAGTATGTCATAATTGCTAATACTCTAATTGTATTTATCACTCAAGTAGTCGTCAACTGTACCTATAGTAGAATTTTACAATAAGTATCTTCTTCAGATTATTATAAAATTCTTTAATTCAACAATGTGTTATCTTCATATTATCCGGCAAATTATTCAATACTTTGGTTGACATTACATAAATACTTTTACAAAAAATATACAGTTTATGAAACACAATGCGGATTTATTTCGATTTAGTTACGATAACATAAGAAACGCTTTGATTATTTTTAATTTTCATTCTGTTACTTTGGTATTTCTTAGGCTACGTGAACAAATATCATTTGTTTTTTAAATATCATTATATTATCTTATTTTTCAAGCCTTAACGCCTGCTTTGCGAGATCAAACTTAATAACTTATTACAAATAATTGGTCTTTGAGGATGGACATCAGTACTGCCCGAACACCGGTCGGAGTAATAACGACCAGATAATAGACGTGAGTTTTTGCCGATTTACCATTCCAAAGTAATAATTAGATTTAGTAAACCATCCTTGTGGAAGTCTTAAAACGCACAGAAACTTTCAATGCACTGCTGTTTTTGCGGCGGCGTGAACGTTTTTGATACTTACTGTGCACTGACCTTAGTCGTGCCAATATATTAATTTAAATAAAATGGTTGTATCAGATTAATACGTAATACATTCTTGATGATCAGTTAAACAGACCAGCTTAATCGTCTTCAAGGGATGTCCTACTTTGCATTACCAAAACGTACTATCTGTGAACAATGTTTTTTCCAGGGTTAAACCCGCATAAATTACTGACATCTTTTCCAAAATCATCTGAACTAACTTTATTTGTTTGGTAAGGATCTTACTGACCACAAGATACGTAATATGACCTGATGGTAACAAAACTTTATATCTACACTATAATATTATAAAGAGGAACGATTTTGTTTGTTTGAATTGAACTCCGAAACTACTGGACCGATGATAAATTATGTGATAGTGAAATATGAAATACCTCTCGTATGCCATATTCTAAGAACTTTTGAGTCATGTTAGAAAACCATCTGTTATAGCGCAGGTACTCATACAAACGCCTTTAGCCAGATACTGAAATATTTCTTTCAATTTTATCGTCTCCAAATATTTTTACCCCCTAAAACTAAACTGATGTCGGATGGTATTTTCAAAGCAAGACGCAGCATGCTTATTATAATATTATAAAGCGAAAGCGTATTTGTCGCTTAGTAGTTAATTGTTTGTTTATTCTTCTTTTATGCTTAAACTGTTGATGAAATTTCACACAGAAATAAACCGGAAACAATCTGCTACGCCGTAGCAAACCGTAGCAGCTTTGGTATATCAAATATCAACGCAGACGGAGCCGCAAACAAAAGGTACTCCATGATTTTAACTTGATTTTTAAACTATTAAACTGATGTAGACTGGAGTCACTGTGCTAAATCCCCAATTATGATGTCGTACCTATTAATTTATCAAAAATAAAAAATAACTGTTGAAACGATACTAAACAAATATCTAATGAACCCACTTATATCTGCTGTTCCATAAGATAATATAACTTTTTACATTCTTAGTTTGTAGTCGTGTTCTTTATTTTTATAATTATCTTCAGTACTTGTTAGAATCATAGCGTGTTCTGGACAAAAAAATAATAAAGGTCTAATACCTTAATACAACCTAATAATCTTTGTATAGCTTATTATGGTAACAGCAAATTGTGAAATATTCCCTATGGTAACAGGAACGAAAGTTCTCTATAATCTAAATGGTGCTGAAATAAAAACCTGTTTAGTCATTCGCTCGTCTGAGTACATAGAATTATTTGATAGTGTATAGCGGATAAACGCAAAAACTACTAACCGGTTCCAAAAAATATTTCACCAGTAGAAAACTCTATTATGCCTGAGTAACATACGCTATATTTATCATCATCATCGACCTTCACCGCTCGGTTGTAACCACGGAGCGCAGCTAGTCATTAATAAATCTATCAAGCCATTCATGCCAACAGCTAATTTTAATTAATTTGTATGGAAGATATTTTATAGTTGAATCGTAAAATCATGTTATCATATTTAATGATATTATTGTAAGTAATTACATAAAACTTAGGTATCTATATAGTTTCAACAAACACCTGAACCTGTCCTAAATACCGCGTGTGGATGAACATGTCTGTTTGAGCTGTGTCTGAGTGTGTATATGTATATAAGTATGTATATTAGTCATCAGGTTACCATAGTACAGCTCTGCCTAGTTTGGGACCTGAACACCGCGTGTGGATGAACATGTATGTTTGAGCTGTGTCTGGGTGTGTATATGTATATAAGTATGTATATCAGTCATTAGGTTACCATAGTACAGGCTCTACCTAGTAGATAATCATTCATTTCTTAGTTTTAAGCGCTTCGCCAGCCGCTGCCGCGGCACGCTCGCTTTGCTCGCTCGGCTTACGCGTAGTTTTGTCGCAGTTCAAACCTAACCTAACCAAAGGTCGCATGATATATTAAGTGTCGGTGAAATGCAGGGATACCTTTCGTATGCCATATTCTAATAACTTATGAGTCACGTTAGAAAACCATTTGTTATAGCGCAGGTACTCATACGAACACCGTAAGCAAGATACTGAATTATTACATTCAGTTTTTTTAACGTCTTCGAATATTTTTTACCTTTTAACCGACTCATTCATGTTACTATAAATTAATTCACATTTATCAAAATAATTATTTATCATTATTTGAAATAATTGCATGAATCGTTCATGAGTTCATCAAAGTCACAGTAGCATTTTTTATTAGTAAGTAATTTAATGGCTTTGTAAAAATGTTATGCCTGAATTTAGCTTAAAGTTCAGCAAAAGTCATTATGTATTCTATCAAGTATTTATTGACATAACATTTGCCCATGAGCTGTGCATTTTTAATTTTGATATGGGCAGTACTAATTTATATTGAATCTTGTTCGATTCTGCACACATTTTTTGAATATAAGTTGTGGGTATTTGCTATCAAACTATTGACTATCATACCTTGTGTATACAAAAGAACTATTAAATTAATAAGAACGGCTCCAAAACGTCTGAATTCATTTCATTGGCTGTCTGCAAGCTTATGTTCGACCCTGACATATCAGAATACAAATATCAGTTAAAGTGGATTCCTATCCGTAAGTGCCACGAATCTCATGCTATGCTTTGCCTCTACAATCTTCAATCAGTTTCATTCTCCCTATCTTACGGAACGCTGTAATTATTAAATACCTTGTGATATACAAATGGAATAAGAACAACCGTGGCGGAAATAAACCCCACTATATTTTCTATTTATTTAAATGACCCTTAAGTCGAAATGACTTGATGCATTATATAAAATTAATCATTAGATTCGCCTTAGCCACACAAGTGCCGTAACATTTTTAATCTCTTAATAAAAGAAGACTTCGGATCCTCTATTTTACTCCGTTCATGTGTGATCAGTGATTATTTATGACACTGAACTTGGTCACTGACTAAGGGATTCATATGTAAGCTCAAAGTCATACAACGAACTTTAGAAAGGGCTATGCTCGGTGTATTCCGTAGTGATTAAATCGGAAATGAGGACTGATTTAGTACACGAACGAAAGTCATGCATAGCCCAGAGGATTAGCCAGTTGAAGTGGCAGTGGACATGACACATAACGCCTTGAACTAATGGCCGATGGGGCCGGTAACCACAGACCGAACTTTTATACAGGTCGCTTCCATGCGGTCTTTTGTAAATCGATCGGGACGCATATGTTTAGCAGTGGACGTCTTACATTAATTTATTGTAACGTGCATATTAGGGGACAGATTGCAAAGTTACATTTCGCTAAGCAGCCGTTAGAGTATAAAAAGCAAACGATAAAAACTTACGTATGCATAAATAAACTCTAAAAGAATAAAACATAACTCTCAATCTCAAAACATTCGAGTAAACCCTACATCTTTGAAATATGTGATAGGAAGGCTGCTAATTTTGAATTTTTCATAAAAACATATACCTAAATATTAAATAACACTTAAAAGTGCTTTAGACTATGGAAGTTTCTGTTTCAGCTTTTGTGAGTTCTGCCCAACGCGTGTGATCGACTGCTTGCTTTCTACTTGCCCCTGGACTACGAGTCGTTTTATGGAGTTTTCATGTCGAATAATGTGTCCGAAGTATTTCAGGACACGTATTTGCACAGTCTTAGATAATCTCTCGTTCGTCCGCAGCAGTCGCCGCCAGCACCACATTTCAAGGGCATCGATTTTGCGTCGGTCTCTCAGGTGAACCGTTCATGTTTCTGCGCCATAGAGAAATATCGGCAACACTAAAGTTTTCTTCATGCAGAGTTTCGTGGATTTGGTGATATTTCGGTTGCACCTGACTCGTTTGACCTTATCAACGGCAGATCTTGTCTTAGCAAATCTTTTTTGAATTTCGTTCTCATAGCCCCTCGTGTTTGTGCTCGTGGATCCTAGGTACACGTAGGATTGAAAAATTTCACAGTTGCCAATCACAGAAATGTCAGGTTGATTTAGTTCAGTTCGGTCTACGATTATCATCTTGGTTTTGTCTCTGTTGATCACAAGCCTGTAGGAGAGGCTTGTTGTCTCTAAACGTGTCAACAGGTGTTCCATGTCTTTTTTTATTTGAGCGAGAAGAGTAGTATCATCGTATCTCATCATAAGTTGGATATCTTCCGACCTCCTACTGAAACACCCTTGTCCCAATGTTTCAAAGCGGTTCTCATGATATACTTACTCCGTATATATGTGTGTGGAGACGTAAGAAAACAGTATTAGCTGTAAGTATCAAGAACGGCGTAAGTTTACTGAGCACACAGCTATATTCTTAAAAAAAATCTGCGTCGAACGGTCTGGGTCTCATATCGCTACTATAAGATTTTTACAATAGGTATAATTTTGAAAAGTTTCCTTGTTCAATTAGCTAGGAATAAGTCACTTAAACACAGTGTTTTAACACTACACTACAGCAAAAGTTCAGTTTATTATTAAACATCTGATATAACTAACAGCATTCCTATGCCAATAAAGTGTAATGTATTATATCAGCATTTTTTAGAGTTAGTCTTACATCTGTTATATAGTAGGTAATGTATTAAATACCTATTCAAGTATAAGCATTTCAAATGTGTGGAAAATACGAAACTTATCTTAAAACTATTTACGACGTCAGGTCTTTAAATGAAAAGTCAATTGCTGTAAGTAGTAAAAAGCCTACAGGTAATAACTTTAACAAAAATATTTTCATTGCTTTTCATGAGTATTATTACTATAACAAAACTGTGTTACAAAAATCATATTTCTGTCAAAGATTTTTTGAAGACATTTTTAATGTTCTTTGACTCTGGGGAAAAGTTGGGTTTTGGCTAAACAACTTACAGCAAACTTACAGCAAAAACGTTTTCTTGCATCGATATATATTATAATTAGTTGTCATGAAAAGCTAAGTATTTGTCGGTTCATGATTTTTTGTTTATTAATATTTTCTTTGCACAGAGATAGTGCAATTGGAGAGGCCTATGTCCAGCAGTGGACTGCTACAGGCTGATGATGATGATGATGATGATGACAAAGATAGTCCCGAAAAATATTTCACGATGTATGAAAAGTGAGGAGCCTATTCTTTATATATATTCATTACTCAAAAGTAAGTAATGACTTAATTTACTAAATAACTCTGCAATTTTCTATAAAATTGTTTTAATTGACTCGAAACTCGTTACAAGTAAATTTTAAAATAAATATTAAAACAGTTATTTTTTACAAAGTATCCCTGGAGTTTAACCTTAGTAAAAGTAATTTATATGTAAAGTAAATAATGATATACATATTTTAAACCAAAAATAACATTAAGTTCATGCGTACATATCTTAGAGAGGTAGGTAGGAGTATTTATCAAACACCCATACCAGATATGTATTGCTCCCATATAAGGCCTATTGTCACCTACAGGGCAGTGTTTCAGACGCCGGACAGTTTGAATTTCTCTGTCAGAAAATTCCAACAACTGTCCTAACCGGGAATCCAAACCAAGAGTTCTACATTCCAAAGCAGCGCTGCCACCACTACACCAACGATACATTAAAACGATATTTCTCATCATTGCTCATATTTATTCAATTCATTTGTGTGGCTTTGAATCTCGTAGACACTTTCTATAGGCACCCATCCAACCATCATTTGTTTTCTCTTAGTTGATTTTAACCGGTGTATGGGGACGTATTGCAACATTTGGTTTATCTAAGCAAGCATTACCACTTAAAAATCATAATATTATAATAAAACTAAGGTATGAATACTAAAACATAACGCTCAATGTGTGGTTTCAGTTAAGTCTTAGGGTAAAATTCTTTGAACTAAATGTGGTAGGCAATAGTGTGGTAGTATATCATTATATCCCTATCTATATCCAACCGTAAGTTGATGTTGTTTATCCGTTTGTCCATCTGTCCGTCTGACTGAGAGTCTGGTAGAGCAGGTAGGTCGTCCACCGACAATGTGGAAGACGTACTAAATAAGGTCGCAGGACTATCTTGGATGCATGCAGCTTTCATCTGGTCCTTCCTTATGCATATCTCCAGCAGTAAAAGTTTTACGTCTCATATAATAATAAATGGAGGGAGCCCTTGTTTGAAAATTTTACTATTCCATGTGTAGGTTTTCACATGGATGTATATAGGTCGTAAAACCTACTAAGGAATTAGATTGCACTTCATTGTTCGGTATGTATAGGATTTAGTATGTACCAAGGCAAGTAACTGGTTTTAATTTTGTTCTGCTAACTCCCACTACCATATAAATATACTTATTCCATCATCATCTTCACTTAAAAAAAAACCAAGTTACGTATCAAATATACCTGCCTATTAAGTTTGACCTAGGGGACGGTCGCAGTGCTTTTTACCTACATTCTTTGGCATTAATATAAATTAAGATTGAAGAACTTTACAAATCGTAACATTGGCATTAATTTTATTTACACACACGAAGCTTCACAACTTTAATATGCAACATTTTATTCAATCTATTGTTTCCAATTTCATTTTCCGCCATAGCTTAAGGAACTATTTGATAGCGATATTCAATGCAGAACCACAAAACATCTTGACCATAAAATGCCTACTCATGTTTTTAGTTGCTACTGTAAGCTGTTAACTTTAAAAACAGTCAAATAATTTTAAAAACAGTCAAATTAGTAATTGTGTAAAGTCAAGTCTTTCTCTGATATATTCCAAAGAGAATACAATACTACGTATATATATATTTAAGGACGAATGAAAAGAGCTATACATATCTCAATAAGCTGGGTTCTAATTCTATATAGTTAAAAAAAATATTGTTCCAAGTGTGAACAGCACACCACACTTCGTATGTATTTTAATTACATACATTGCAGCAAGCATCTCTACCATGACATTAAGATATTGACCTTCGAAATCTGTGTATTATATCTGTGTATGTGTCCCCTTGAAAGGTCTATAAGCCTATTATATATACATTTATTGCTGAAAGTAAGTAGTAGCTTAAGATGTCTTCATTAGTTTTCCAGCTAACTGTGACACTTAAGCTTCTTAGATGACGTTGCACCCTTTTTATGTCACTGCGTAGAGGTTGTCTGGACTTCAAATTTATAAGAATAGCCACTTCACACACATGCGGACGCTGTAAAATCCATACCACTTCAGCCATTTAGGAATTTACGTAGGTACGTGCTATACATATGTAGTGGAAACGACTTTACATGTATGTAATTAGTTTTACCATTACATAGAGGTGGCATCGAGAGTAACTTGATGAAGAAACTGATATATCTAGGGGTCTTTGCAACAAAGTTAACTCAAATTACATGACGCGTTTCTTATAAATGTAGGTACTCTTTAATTCAAAGGTATCTTTTCCATAGCTTTATGCATTTCATTTCTATCTACCCTAATCGTACCCGTCTAAACACTGAAGTAATAACATATACCTAGAGTATACAGACAGCGTCTCTACCTTAAGTAGATGTCTAAATAAATTTGATTCGTGAATACATATATAGGAATAAACAATTAAAAAACCTTAGAACGGCCAAATTGAACAAAGAAATGCGTGAAAAGATGTAAGACTAAGTGTATGTACCTCTACTAATAATATGGACAGATATTAGTCTGAAATAAATGAATTCTATTCTTTTCTATTCTATTCTATGTACCAAGACAATTAACTGGTTTTATTTTTGTTCTGCTTACTCCCACAGTCCCACTAAGATATAATTATACTATTTACATTATAAGATTAACTTAAAAATAAACCAACCTGCGTACCATATATTGGCACATCAAGATTGACCTAGGGGTCGGTCGCAGTGTTTTTTACTTCCATTCCTTGACTTTCAGAAAACATATGTTAGATTGAAGAACTTTACAAATCGTAACACCTCTAAAACTTTGGTATTCATTTCACTTACGTTGTGCGTAAGTTTGACCTGTATAAGAGTTTGTATCTCATCTGTAGTGGCTACTTTTCCGACAACTTCGCGACTTTAACATTTTACTTAATCTAGTGTTTCTAATCTTCATTTTCGAATGATTTAATCGCGATATTCAATGCAGAACCACAAAACATCTTTACCATAAAATGCCTACTCTGCACGCTTCTAGTTGCTACGGTAAGTTGTTTACTTTAAAAGCAGTCAAATTAATGATTTTGTCAAGCTATTCTCTTGATATATTCAAGGGAAAATGAATAGAGCTATACATTTCTCAATGAGCTGAGTTCTTATTCAATATAGTTGAAAAAAAAATACTGTCCCAAGCGTGAACTAACATGGATGTATGTCGTACCAGTGACTAACGAATGACAACAAGTAAGCATCTCTACCATGACATTAAGATCGTGACCTTCAAAATCTGTATATTAATGTCCCCATGAAAGGCCTATAAGCCTATTATATATAGATATATTTATTGCTCAAAAGTAAGTAATGGCTTAAGATGTCGCCATTAGTTTTCCAGCTAACTGTGACACCTTAAGATTCTTGGAAGACGTTGCACCCTTTTTATACCACTGCGTGAAGTGTTGTTTGGACTCAAGTTCATAACAAACCCAAGCCTACGAAGGAAATTTAACGTTTACTTGTAGCATGTCATATCAGTAGTACGTAAAATGTTGAATTTTTACATGTTAGGAGCTCTTTTTCTCTACGATCATCAGAGCATTTAATGTTAAGTACCCCGATAACCCGCACTAATTTTTTTGGTTCCTACTTTGTGTTGAAGCTGTTCGTCTATGGAACACTTTACTCTACGAAATTAGATGCGCGCCTTCTTTAGGCATCTTCAAAAAACGTGTCAAAGCATTTAGCTTCGCGAAATAACTAACTGCAAACCTACTTATTATCTTTTTTATAATAATTAAATGGTATATGTATAGTATGTATATATTTTTTAAGTATATTACGTATAGTATAATTATATAAGTATAGTTTGTATACGAGTATATTATAAGTATTTTTTATATTTATAATCTTGAGTTTTGCTATATGTAGTGTTTAGTACACTTGTTTTATTCACACCGTCCTTATAAGTTTATGCCTATTTCTTTCCGTGAATGGTTGTCTGAAAGAGATCGCTCTGAGCGATAAGACCACCCATTCTGACACTTTAAATTTAAATTACCTATTTAATTGTGAAATATTTTGATTGTGATTTTATTTTATTCTATTTTATTTATTTGTAACATATATTTGTATTGTGGTGTTTCACTAAAGAGTTAATCTACATATCTGTATAATTATCAATCAAGTACTTATAGTAGTATTCATGATTTACACAATTTCATGACATTACCTATGTTAACGTGGGCAGATGTCTTGAAGATCATTGAAATTTTGAAATAAACTCGCTATGAAAGACTTCTATTTCCTCGTAGGCTCAAAACTCGAACTCGCTTCGCTTAGAAGCACGCTCGGCCTTCGGCCTCACTTCGCTTAGAAAGACGCTCGGCCTTCGGTCTCGCTTCGCTTAGAAGCATGCTCGGCCTTCGGCCTCGCTTCGCTTAGAAGTACGCTCGGCCTTCGGCCTCGCTTCGCTTAGAAGCATGCTCGGCCTTCGGCCTCGCTTCGCTTAGAAGTACGCTCGGCCTACGGCCTCGCTTTGCTTAGAAGTACGCTCGGCCTTCAGCCTCGCTTCGCTTAGAAGCACTCTTGGCCTTCGACCTATATAGCTCGGCCTGCGGCCTCGCCATTATAGCTCGGCCTACGGCCTCGCAGGCTCTAATTTCAACCTACGGCCATTGTGAAAATTATGAACAATGCCGTCATCAAAAAATAGGTTGCATATTTCTAATTGGGGACTCTAAAAACCCTTAGATATCGATTTTCAGTCGAATCGGACCATTATTCCAGGAAGCCGCTATCTTGAATCCACCATCTTGAATTATTGACATTTCCGCCAAATTGCATTTCCGGTCCCGTAAAATATTAGTTCAAACCCCCCGTACCTATCCTTAACGGTTTCGGCGTTATAAGCATTTACATTTTGTATGGGCGCGATCGTCTTTTGTTCGGGAGGTGTGTTTTTTTTTTTAATTTTTAGGAAATGCTCAGGGTGCTTGCCAATATTAGTTTTAGCACTAACTAACTATCTCTTTTAGTTTCCGAGACCCGTCAAGCTGTTCCATCAGAAGGTACACATTCAGCTCATTTCAGGTGTCACTTAAGGACGTAAGACCACTGCCTATACTTTTCACTTACAAAGCCTCAGCGTTCCATCATGCCAACATGTCGAAAAACTACGATAAAATTTCCAGAGAAAAAAATTGTATGGCGGCCATGTTGAAAAATGACGTCAAAAAATGGATTTCATATTTCGAATTGGAGACTCTAAAAACCCTTAGATATCGATTTTCAGTCGGATCGGACTAATATTTAAGGTAGCCGCCATCTTGAATCCGCCATCTTGGATATTTGACATTTCCGCCACATTGCATTTTTGGTCCCCTTAAACATTAGTTCAAACACTCTATATCTATCTTAAACGGTTTCGGCGTTATAAGCATTTACATTTTGTAGGGGCGCGATCGTCTTTTGTTTGGGAGGTGTGTTTTTTTTTTTTAATTTTTAGAAAATGTCCAGGGTGCTTGTCAACATTAATTTTGGCACTTACCCCCTATCTCTTTTAGTTTCCGAAAGCCGTTGACCTGTTCTACCTGGTATTCCACGTTCAGCTCAATTCAGTTTCTTCTAAAGTCACCTACCCTAACCCCACATATAACCCTACAAAACCTAAATCCCCATCACGCCCACTGGGAGAAATGACCCATTGAAATTCCAAAAAAACATTTGTATGGCGGCCATATTGAAAAATGACGTCATCAAAAAATGGATTTCATATTTCGAATCAGGGACTCTAAAAACCCTTAGATATCGATTTTCAGTCGGATCGGACTAATATTTAAGGTAGCCGCCATCTTGAATCCGCCATCTTGGATTTTTGACATATCACCCAAATTGCCCTTCCGGTCCCCTATCATATTAGTTAAAACACCTCATACTTATCTTTAACGGTTGCGGCGTTATAAGCATTTCCATTTTGTATGGGAACGATCGTCTTTTGTTCGGGAGGTGTATTTATTTTAATTTTTAGAAAATGCCCAGGGTGCTTGTCAATATTAGTTTTGGCACTTACCTCCTATCTCCTTTAGTTTCCGAGAGCCGTTGACCTGTTCTACCTGGTATTCCACGTTCAGCTCCATTCAGTTTCTCCTAAAGTCACCTATCGTAACCCCACATATAACCCTACAAAACCATAATCCCCATCACGCCCACTGGGAGAAACGATCCATTAAAGATCCAAAAAAACATATGTATGGCGGCCATATTGAAAAATGACGTCATCAAAAAATGGTTTTCATATTTGGAATGTGGGACCCCAAAAACCCCCCGATACCAATTTTGAGCCGGATCGGACCAACTTTCAATTCGGCCGCCATTTTGAATCCGCCATCTTGGATTTTTGACACTTTTACCAAATTACCCTTCCGATTCCCTATGACATTTGGTCAAACACTTTATACTTATCTCAAACGGTTTAGGAATTATAAGCATTTACATTTTGTATGGGAGCGATCGTCTTTTGTTTGGGAGGTATGTTTTTTTTTAATTTTTGGCAGTGGCCCAGGGTTTTGGTCATTTTTAGTTTTGGCACTAACCCCCTATGATTTATAGTTTCCGAGAGCCGTTGACCAGTTCCATCAGACTTCAATCTATCAGCACTTTTCGGATTTTTCCCCAACTCACCGGAACCCCCCCTACACTTTTACCCTACGTCTTCTATACCCCCCATTGCTCCTTCTAGGAGAACAAATAGGTCAATCAGTCAATCAGTCAGTACATGAATGGTAATCGAGCTTTATATGGTTTTACTAGGTGTTCGGCGGTGCGCGGGCCACGAGTGGCCCGCGTTTGTCCTTGTGCACTATTATTTTTATTTAAACTTGTAACCATTTGAACAGAAAAGTAAAAATGTTCATGCAAGTTCAATTGCAGAAATTTTGCCTTTACTTACAGTTTAAGTCGGGACATAGAGTCCTTGTGTATGTTTGTTAAGGGATCCAACCCCTTAGTGCAGTGGATAACGTGAGCAGTAGTCTTGGAGGCCAGCTTGAGAGGTCAAAAAATGATCTGCATTCAGTTGCATAAAAAATCATAACTCCCATACAAGTTACAAAGCGAGCATTTCTCTTAGTGCAATTGAGGCTCAAGGATAGAGCGGTCAGCTGGAGTTAAAAAGACAAAAGAGTGTGGTATAGTCGTTAGATTGTAGGTACATACCAAAATTCTTTTAAATTTTTGTTTAGGGGCTCTACTTCTTATTGTGGTCGGTGGTAAATGTGTCACGAGAGTCTCCACAGGTATCCAAAGAAACTTCCTTCGAGACCTTTTTTTATTCAAGCTTCCTTTTCAGTAACATGGTTGTCTGGAAGAGATCGCTTTGACCGATAAGACCGTCCATTGTGACACTTAATTTTTTTTATTGTTGATTAATAGTTTTCAGTTATATTATCCTATTTATTTGTCAGTTATATTATATAATGTGGTGTTGCAATAAAGGGTTTATCTATCAATTTACCTATCTACATAGTAGCAGTATAACTCTTCGTGAATGAGGTCATCCGGGGACGACAGACTGCCTTTTCCAGACAGATCTTTTCTACCCTGAAGCAATAACGGTCGCAATATTTTGTTCTGGTTTTGAAGGGTATGGGTGCAGGTAAAATTACAGGTACATTGAGATTTAACAACGTCTCATGTTTACGTGCGAAATACTGTCGTGAGGACATACGTCTGATAAAGGTAGAGGTTAGCACCTAACACCTGGTAGATCTCGTGCTTGTACCGGCTTTTTAAAAATACTTAAACTACTTGGCAGTGACACTAAGGTACTGGGTACAAGTGTGTGAACATTATATATTATAATAATTTTGTCATTTCAATGATATTTAAATGATCCTTATTTAAAACATAATATCTATTAAGATATTTATACCGTAGGCACTTTGGCATCAATAAGATGTACAGGATCAATTTGTGAACTGAAGTAACTGTTAAACAGGTAAGCTGTTAATTACGTATTTTTTAAACTTCTTTATATGAATAAACATATAAAATATCATTCCATCACAACTTTTTTGATTTCGACTTTGTTAATAAGTAGATGAACTCCTGCACGAGAAATTTACTCAAACTTTTGTGTCATATTTGTAATAGAAATAATAATGATTTCACATGCTATAGTACCCTTACAATAAAGTAACTAACGTTTGCGCACTAATGATTCGCAGCACACACAGTAACACAGTAAGTAGTTTCGCATTTCAATCGCATTCCAACGGCGAAGGGAAAACTGTTTAATTCTGGCCTTTCATTAAATAAGTATGTAGCAGGAAATAACCTGCTCACTTATTTTGGTATGTTTCACAAAATTAATTTTACAATCAATCGGGCGCGGTGCGATTTTACAGGTCCTCTTTTCCATACGCAGGTAAAGGCATTTTATGAAGATGTATAAACACACACTTTATGATAGTGACGGTTTTTAATGTCATGGTTTACTACAATATTATTTCTTCGGCCACTGGCCAAGGAATATAGAACCATAGAGAATATGAGACAACTTCATTAACAGTAATTAAGTAAGTACAGACATGCAGCGTCTCACACCACACTTCCCACCACAATCACACTCTTAGGGGTATCAGACCTTTCCCTTACCGTTCGTATATAATATCTTTGTTTTCACGTTAGAAAGTCACATTATCACTGAGTAGCAATACGATATGTCTAACTATTACAGTTATGACACAATAACTACTTTTCCGTCTTAATATAACATGCAATATTAACGTGTACATGGTGTTAATCCATATCTACTCTTATAATAAAAAGGAAACATTTCATAGTGTATGATGAAAGTTCACACAGAAATAGACGAATCTGCTACGCCGTAGCAAACCGTAGCAGCTACGGTATATCAAATATCCACGGTAAGGTAAAGGTAAAGGTACTCCATAATATGCATGCAGGCCATATGCATATAGCCATAGCAGTGTATGTTACCAGTGATGACTTATGGCACTGCTCTCTGACCATGGGCGTCATAATACGAGTATGTAAGCTCAAAATCGTCCAATTCGTTACAACAATCGTACAAGTCTGTGCTCTGAGTCACTGTACGTGATTGAATCAGAAATGAGATGAGTCGTAGGACCCACAACAGTCCGTTGCAATACATAATTTTAAACTGCAACAGTTAAAAACCCTGCACGGCAAAGCACTGCGCTTGGCATCCTGAGTTATGCAAATGTTAACTCTCTTGCCCTGTAATTTTGCTTGAAACAATCACCAAAACACAATAATATTTGCACACTACTGTTTCACGGTTGAATAACTGCCAAAGGAACTTTTCCATGCTGACTCTGGAAAAGTCATTGAATATAAATATTTATTCGCACCCAAATAAATTTATGTATAGCTCAAAAATGTGTAATCTCTAAATAATTTAGTTGAGCTTTCATGTCCGTATCTGTCCATCCGTCAGTTAATGCTTTCTCGTCTTGGGTCCATCTAAACTATACTATATTATGACTTTGCTCAGATTGGATAGGTACTCCACGTTTTTTCTCCATGTGTCCGTCTGCCCATCTGTCCATCCAAACGCAAAAACAAAACAAAATAAGACGCACTTTATACACAGTATATTCACATCCACCTAAGCACGCTGTCTTTTTTTCTCATGAATTTCTGTGGTCCCCAAAAACCATATTAATTAAGAATGTAACACGGCTTCTTTTTTAAATATACCCTATATTTATATAATAAATAATATATTTTGCAATTTTACGTGTATTAATTTACGTTATAATTAAAGTGGTAGTAAAAAAGTGTCACTCAAAACTTGGTAAAAATATCTTTAACGAATAAAATGTATACCCGTTATTTTTGAACAAAAGCTAACAAATCGTCAAATATATAGGATATCCGCGAAGAGGTAAGCAGCTGTGTTTGAAACACCTGCGTTTTGTCGGGTCCCATGTAATAGGGGGCGAGCCTATTGCGACATACGAGACACTGTTCCAGACTCCAGACTGCTATTGAGAATTACTTTGCCAGAAAATCCCACGATCCAGAGATTCCAAAACGGCGCTTCCACCAATTCCAGACCAAGCGAGCGAAGCCGCTGGCTGGCTAGCTAGTTTATACATTTGTATACTCAAGTTACGTAGTGTGTTTATGACATCTGCTCACTAATAATATACAATATGTAATCAGTGACAACAATTTTATTAAATCGACCTCAAGCATACCTTCTTTTTTTTAGTTCTACCTACTTACCGAATCAGTAGTTATGTAAGCAGTAATATTCGCAATACTGTGGTTTAGTATGAATGGTATGGGTGGCGATGAAATTATAGTGTCAAGAGACTTAACATTTTTGTGTCTCAGAATTACAGGCGCAGTACCAGCCGCAAAGGTTGCCACTTAATACCAGGTGGGCTTCGTGCATATGCCTATATACCTAATAACACAAAGAAAAACCCTAACCTATATACTTGTTAGTAATCTTAGTACGGGGGTATGACTGTGTGAACATTATTCATATTAACTTTGCAATTTGTTTTTATTGGCAAATGGACGGGCGGCTCTCCTGATGGTAAGTGATCACTGTTGCCCAGGAGAATCCGCAATACGAGAAGTCTCGAGGTTGAGTTGCCAGCCTATGAGGAAGCAATTCAGGCAATTCCAATGATATCTCATTTAAAACATAATATATATGAATATTTAAAACATAATATATAGAAATTCTTTACGAACTTGGGCATCCATATTGCAATGTGAATGTGAGCAGGGTACATAATACGCCAAACTGATGGCTGATGGAGCCAGACGGTTTTGGAACCCTGCATGGCATTGAACGCTTTGCTCTTGCAGTGGAGATTACAGGCCAGCAAGCGCAGCTTAGGTCGTCCACCGATAAATTGGAGATCAAATGACCTCATAAACGTCTCAAGAAGACGGTGGATACGAGCCGCTTCCATCTCGTCCTTTCATAAATCTATGGGAGAGGCTAATCTTTAGCAGTGGACATCTTAGGGCTGAATTGATGGTAGTGAGATCCTGGTATAAAATTCGATTGTTTCTTGTATGTATATATCGACATTCCACGTGGATGTATGTCGGTGCAAGCCTCATATCTAAATATATTACATAAACAAATTCAGCTCGCGCACGTAAATCTTGTAAAAATGTTCGCATTAAGTTATGTTTTGTTATTTTTTTTATTTCACACACTGTTCCTTTTATTATTCACATTTGTAAAAATGTCACTCTCACAACAATTAATTACCAAATAATAAAAAATACGTCAAGTAGTGTGTCTGTAGGTAATATTATTAGTGCACTACTCTATCTTTAGTCATAAACCACAAGCCACAATTATTCATTACTTAGTTTCAAACGCTTCGCCGGCCGCTACCGCGGCACGCTCGCTTTGCTCGCTCGGCTTGCGCGTAGTTTTGTTACAGTTCAAACCTAACCTAACCTAGGGCTAGATGTTAAATTAAGTGTCGGTGAAATGCAGGGATACCTTTCGTATGCCATATTCTAATAACTTATGAGTCATGCATGTTAGAAAACCATCTGTTATAGCGCAGGCACTCATACAAACACCGCAGCAAAATAATAAATTATTTCAGTTAATTTTTCAACATTTCCGAATGTTTTTACCTCTTCAAACTAAGGTAACACTGTGGCTCTCTTTTCAGACTCATACTCCATTATTTATTGCAGTCGTATGTATATTTTTATAGATCTTAAGGTTATGGTAGTAATAAAGACCCTATTCGTGTGTAGCAATATTAGAGGTATAATACTAAGAACGGGCCGACTCATTCATGTTACTCTAAATTAATTAACATTTATCAAAATAATTATTTATCAACATTTAAAATAAATGCATGAATCGTTCATGAATTCTTCCAAGTTACGGTGGCATTTTTTAGTAGTAAGTTGTTTAATAGCTTTGTAAAAATATAATGCCTCTCATTATAGCTTTATAGCTTTTAAGTCATAAGGTATTTGATAAAGTAAGTATTTATTGACATAACATCATTTGCTCATGACCTGTGCATTTAAATTTTGATATAGGCAGTACTAATTCTTATTAAATCTTGTTGGATACTTTCAAAAAATTGTGGGTATTTTCTAAACAAACTATTTATTGTCATACCTTGTCTATACAAAATAACCATTTAATAAATAAGAACGCCTCCGAAACGCCTGAATCCATTTTATCGACTCAAGCTTTTCGTTGACGTCTGCAAGCTTACTTTCGACCATGAGCGACTCCACGACTCTCATACTATGCCTTGCATCTACAATTTTCAATCGGTTTTCTTATCTCTATCTTACGGAACGTTCTATCTATTAAATACCTCGTGATATACAAAAGGAATAAGAACAACCACATCAAAAATAAACCCTAATATATTTTCTATGTTTTAAATTACCCTTAAGCTTATAGTCATTTGACTTGATGCATTATGAAAAATAACATACCTACCATTAGATTCGCCTTAGCCACGCAAGTGTCATTACATTTATAATCTCTCAATAAATCAAATATATAGTTTGCTTTTATTATATTTACATACTGCACAACAAAAAATAACAAAACAATGGTGCACCAAAAGAAAGATCTCCTAAATTTTTGCGTGATAAGTCACGCTGATTCTATAAGTAGAATCAGCCTCGCAAAATGTTTAAACAAAGTTATCTTCATTTTCCCCAACCTTCATGCGCTGCCTTCCGCCACAAGTACCAGAAGCCTTCGGCTCTCCTATCTTTGTTCAGTGTGATCAGTGTTTATTTATGACACTGAACATGGTCACTGTCATATGGTGAACATAGTCTTAGTTGTAAGGTATTTTATAAAACTTTTCATAAAATAGCAAGCGATTACCACCCTACCTACCATGCTCTACATAAAACATATAATATACACTATCATCAACTAATATTAAATTGTAAAAGTACTCGAGACTTCAAATGGATTTATAAATGGAAGTTTGCTACTCCTACACGAAAAAGCAACTGAACTGATTCATGTAAAATTTTGAACAGAAGTAGTCTTTTACAACGCTTGTACTTTTACAACTGAAAAAACTGTAGTAAAATTTTCAGGGCACGCAGCCTGCTTATTATAATCAGTGATGTCTGTTCGGCACGCTCACTTCGCTCGCTCCGCTTGCACGTACTTTTTCACAGTTCAAACTTAACCTAACCTAAGGTTGCAGCCACAATCATTCATAAATATAATAAGTATTAACTACTTGTTTGTGATTAAAAATTAATTTATTTAGAGTGAGTAAAAAGTTGTTTTCAAACATTTGATAACTAATGTAATTATAAAAGGAAATACCTAAAAACGGAACTGACTTCAACACCTAAAAGTATGACATAACTTAAAAAAACGATATTAAAAAATATTTAGTGACACTTCCGCTGAAAAGAAAACAATGATTTTGGCCTATTTGGGGGCGTACACCACCCTCCCTCCCGCATAAAATTCTAAAAGGAAGAATACAAAATAAAAAACACAAGAAACCCCAATAAACCAAAACCGATTCGACACGTGTTTCGCCTCTACACGAGGCATCCTCAGGAGATGTTGACTCGTCGAGCGCTAGACCGACAGTCAAACAGTTGTCTGCAATCAAACAGCGGAAGTGTCACTAAATATTTTTTAATATCGCTTTCTTGATAATGGATTTCCGCAAAGTAACGCCTGAATCAATAAATTATGTGACATAACTTGTTGAAGTCAGTACCATGATAGTTCAAAAGTAGTTATTATGAGAATACTGTGTGCATGGTACCGACTTTAACAAGTTATTCTCACTTTTTGGTGTTGAAGTCGGTTATTTTTTGTTAGTGTTCTCGTTAATTGATGACATCTTTTTCAAAATTATTTTAACTGACCATCTTTGCTTGGTAAGGATCTTAAAATCACAGAGATACGCAATGTTCTCCATCTAGTTTACTTTTTCACGTTTGAGTAAAGAAGAAATATATGTTTGTTTGTTTGAATTGAATACGCTCCGAAACTTCTCCACCGATATGAAAAATCTTTCACCATAAGAAACCTACGTTATCTCTGATGAACAAAGGCGCTAGAATATTAAATAAAAGTGTAGGATCCTTGTAAAAACTTCGATAATGTAACCCAAGGTGTGAAAAAATAAAAAAAACAAATAAATCCATATAAAGCATACGCTGAGGGATTTATTGAAAATAGAGCATAGTGATGTACTTCAGTTTTGTAGTAGACATCAATACGAGTATCTACAAAAATCTCCGGAATGATGACTATGACTAACTAATACAGTTTTGTTACAATAACTAATAGTATTTTTCCTTGTTAAAATATGCAATAGTAACGCTGCAAAATCTGTATATTGTGTACGCTGCGGACACTATTAACAATATACCACAGTTGTATAGACATAATCAATATTTACAAAAAAGTCTGCGTTACCATTATGTCTAATTATTACAATTATATCACATGATTATGCTTAGTGTTCCCTCCAAATGGGAGCTATGAATAAGATCTGCTCTAAGTGTACCTTATACTGCCAAAAAATTGGGCCGATGAACTTAATCGTATGTGTTGTGAAAAAAATGTCTCCCCAATATTCAGCAGCCGCCTCAGACAATAACAAATCTTTGACAAATAATCATTCACTGTCTGGATACTTTTAACCAACATACGTGAACCTAACGCTCCTCTTTGCTTTGCTCGTCGTTGCACGTATCGTATACTTTGCTCAGACCAAATAATCCACAAAATGAATGTTTAATTTGGTATGCAATTATTATATTTCACAGTTTGTTAATTATGTAGCATAGTGATTAGTCATATTAGTCATTGGTGTTGATAACGATGATTTATGTTGGCTATTATATAGGTTTACCATTAAACAGTTAAGTACTTCGTACCTTGTTATTATGTCTATATTTGAGTTCAAATGACTTGAAGCCGAATTGGAACGCCACCCAAATAGTTTTATGTAGTCAAAGTATACACTTTTACTTCTATAAGAGTTTTAGATTTTTTACGCAACTGAATGCAGAACATTTTTGAACTACTCAAGCTGGTCTTAGTTAATTACAAGTAAATAAGTAGCCAAGTTTGTTTGAATGTAGTACTTACATTAATATTTGTAGAATTGTTTTAAGATATAGGTATAGTTAACAAAAAGTATAGACATGCACGCAGAAACCTAATACGAAAGTGTGCTGAAAGACACCTGTATCGGCTTCTGCATACTGACTATCTTCGATACTTATGAAATTGTTGAGTAACGGCAACTATCTTCAGCTAAGAAAACATAATTGCGGTAACGCATTGTTGATATATCTTTGGCGAAGCTCCTTAAAATCCCGTTTGAACCTGTGGTTAACCACTTCCATTAACTGAAGGTTACTATGTAAAACACATAAATGCAATACATTACGTATGAATAGCAATACTTGGCTATTACCGAAACTACCATGTTAAATAGATAATTAATCTGGACGGAATTATATTTTGAATTTGGCGCCATAGTCATTTTTAAAAATACCTATCCAACTATGTAACATACATAGATTTTGGAAGGACCAGGATTTGCATTCTCCTTTGTTCTTTCATGCTTAAACTTCTAAATCTTAATGAATCTTTGCAAAGCAATAGACTGTTACTCTGAAAAAATGTTACTATTGGATATTCAATTTACACGAAGTCGGAACCGCTAACCAAATGCACTTCATAATATTTAAACCACTTATTAATATTTAAAAATAAACTGTTTCAAGAATGGTTTTCTACATGCATTAACCTCTCCCTCTCGACCGTGAAAATGAAAAACGTGTCAATCGAAATTTGTGTTATTATACGATTTCATCAAACAATTTTCTTTACGTGTGCTAACGCGTATCTGCTCTTACTTGAACTCTTATAATGTACTTATTATAATGTAGGTAGAAGTATTTATCAAACACCCATACCAAATACGTTTTGGTGCCATATAATATATGAAGAGTCTTTTGTCATCTGCAGGGCACTATTGAGACGCCAGACTTCTAATGTGAATTTCTCTGTTAGAAATAGTAACAAAATAGCGCTTACACAACTACACCTACGATGCAGTAAATCTTCAAACGTTATTTCTCATTCTTACTCATATTTATACGATTTGTGTAGCTTTGAATCTTGTAGACAACGCAAGCGAAGCTGCAGATGTCTTCGCTAGTAATACATATTAAAACGTATATACTATAGGTATTGATATACTTGTATTTATCCGAACACGCGTCTTCTGACCTCTGTATAATTCCATCACTGATCCAAGCATTTATTTCTGTAATTAATTTTAACCGTCATATTTGGAAGCAGCTTTAAGAATTTAATTTCGCTAAGCAGGCGTTAAAGATTCAAAAATTTACGTGGTTATCGTTAGTTGATATTTTTTTCTGCTTTCACACTTAAACTATTGAACCGACGTCGACGAATCTTGGCAGATGGGTAGCCTGTAGCTTGGAGTAACTATGCACGCGGGCAGAGCCACGGGTGAAAGCACGTTCATAAAATTTTAACCACGCAGGCCAAGGTTTAATAAATTTAATGTACGTAATTATATGCTATGTAATACATGGATGTTATAACACTAATACAGCTTTCTTGGTTTTTTCTTTAAACATATCAAGAAGAAGTAGCTCGCCTGATGTTAAGCGTCATTGTTGCCATAAAAGTTTATTGCCGTTCAAAACTTTTAGAACAAAAGCTGTACAAATCACTGGATGGCGATGCACTAATATTGTCACCATGGTTTATAAGATGTTAAATCCCTTACCCCGTAATTTCACTGGAATCATCATTACATTTCAAACCGAAAAAACGTAATGTTTGCACACTTCTGCTTGGCGGTTTAATAACTGGCAATAGTGCGGTAGAATAGTGTGGTAGCCACTTTACACACATGCGGACTCTGTAAAATCCATACCACTTCAGCCATTTAGGAATATAGGTACGTGCTATACATATGTAGTGGAAACGACTTTACATGTATGTAATTAGTTTTACCATTACATGGAGGTGGCATCGAGAGTATCTTGACGAAGAAACTGATATATCTAGGGGTCTTTGCAACAAAGTTAACTCAAATTACATGACGCGTTTCTTATAAATTTAGGTATTCTTTAATTCAAAGGTATCTTTACCATAGGTTTTTGCATTTTAATTCTATCTACCCTAATCGTACCTAACGATACATAGATAATTAGAAAATTCTTTATTGGACAAAACTAAAAGTACATAGCCGAGCTAATGCGAATTGGCATTTTCTTCCAGCTAACCTTTGTGTTATATGTGTGTTTGGTAGTGCTTTATTTAAAACTTGAGAGTTTCAATAGAACAGATGTTTAAGGTAAAATATTAATAAATAATATACTAAAACTTTACATATACATGTATATATATACACACATATAAATAGCATACATATATTTAAACCTTAAAATAGCTCAATAAAGTTTATTATCTTGCATGGAAAGGTAATGTTGATAAACTTTGGATTTGAAGGTAGGAGTATGTGGGATGAGCAGAATTGTTTATTCTCGGGCCATGGTTTTTGTTATGTATTACCTAATCTAATTGTCCATGTCTCCGCGACCCGGGGATCTTAGTACGGGGGTATGTGTGTGTAAACGTTTTAAACGTTATTCCGAATTTCCTCTAGATCCGTTGAAACGTTAAAACGTAAGGAATTAACAAATGTACACATCAATTTACATTCTTATTCACGTTTATAACATAAGTGGGTCATTCATAATCTCTGCAGATAGTGTATCGCTTATTTGCAGTCTGTATAGTGTATAGCATAAAGTCGTTAAGAAACACCTAAAATTAAATACCTTATAAAACATTAACAATTACTATTTGATTTTCTTACACATCGAACCATATTAATTAAATTAATAACTAAGACTAAATGTTGTGTGTTAATGAATCGATTCAATTTTGTTTTCTTGATCTTCTATTGTATCATTAACTGTACTGTCGCCTGGTAACTTCGCACCAGAATCCCAAGATACAAGCCTTGTGCTTAGTTTGGGGCTCACTGATATACTTTTTTGATTTAGTACAATGTGTTCTATGTTAATTAAGTTTTTTACAGAAAGCTGTTCATATTGTGTATCTTTTACTCTAGGTAAATAAATTTATCTTTATCTTTTATCTTTATTTGGTTTAGCTTCTTGGAAGACGCTGCCTTTTTATGTGCGTGTTGTTGGACAAGTTCATAATAACAAACCCAAGTCAACGAAGGAAATCAAACGTTTATTTGTAGCATGTCATGTCAGTAGTACTCGTACTAATAGTAGTGTTCATGATGATTCACATTACCTATGTTAACTTGGGCGTTGAAGATCATTGATATTAATGTTAGCGAAAGCTTGGCCTTCGACCTCGCCATGAAAGGCTATTTCTATATTTCCTCGTGGGCTCAAAACTCGGCCGCGCTTCGCTTAGAAGCACGCTCGGCCTTCGGCCTCACTTTGCTTAGAAGCATGCTCGGCCTTCGGCTTCGCTTCGCTTAGAAGTACGCTCGGCCTTCGGCCTCGCTTTGCATAGAAGGACGCTCAGCCTTCGGCTTCGCTTTGCTTAGAAGAACGCTCGGCCTTCGGCCTCACTTCACTTAGGAGCACACTCGGCCTTCGGCCTCGTCAATATAACTCGGCCTGCGGCCTCGCCATTTTGACCAATGCCGTCATCAAAAAATGGGTTCCATCTTTCTAATTGGGGACTCTTAAAACACCTAGATATCGATTTTCAGTCGGATCAGGCCATTATTCAAGGTACCTGCCATCTTGAATCCGCCATCTTGGATTTTTGACATTTCCGCCAAATTGCATTTCCGGTCCCCTAAAACATTAGTTCAAACCCCCCGTACATATCTTTAACGGTTTCGGCGTTATAAGGCATTTACATTTTGTATGGGCGCGATCGTCTTTTGTTCGGGAGGTGTTTTTTTTAAATTTTTAGGAAAAGCCCAGGGTGCTTGTCAATATTAGTTTTGGCACTAACTACCTATCTCTTTTAGTTTCCAAGAGCCGTCAAGCTGTTCCATCAGAAGGTTCAGATTCAGCTCCTTTCAGATGTCACTTAAGGACGTAAGACCACTGCCTATACTTTTCACTTACAAAGCCTCAGCGTTCCATCATGCCAACATGTCGAAAAACTACGATAAAAATTCCAGAGAAAAAAATTGTATGGCGGCCATGTTGAAAAATGACGTCATCAAAAAATGGATTTCATATTTCGAATCAAGGACTCTAAAAACCCTTAGATATCGATTTTCAGTCGGATCGGACTAATATTTAAGGTAGCCGCCATCTTGAATCCGCCATCTTGGATTTTTGACATATTACCCAAATTGCTCTTCGGGTCCCCTATCATATTAGTTAAAACACCTCATACCTATCTTTAACGGTTGCGGCGTTATAAGCATTTCCATTTTGTATGGGAACGATCGTCTTTTGTTCGGGAGGTGTGTTTTTTTTTTAATTTTTAGAAAATGCCCAGGGTGCTTGTCAATATTAGTTTTGGCACTTACCCCCTATCTTCTTTAGTTTCCGAGAACCGTTGACCTGTTCTACCTGGTATTCCACGTTCAGCTCCATTCAGTTTCTACTAAGGTCACCCTGACTCCACATATAGCTTGACAAAACTTTAATCCTCATCACGCCCACTGGGAGAAATGACCCATTGAAGTTCCAAAAAAACATATGTATGGCGGCCATATTGAAAAATGACGTCATCAAAAAATGGTTTTCATAGTTGGAATGTGGGACCCCAAAAACCCCCCGATACCAATTTTGAGCCGGATCGGACCAACTTTCAATTCGGCCGCCATTTTGAATTCGCCATCTTGGATTTTTGACACTTTCACCAAATTACCCTTCCGATTCCCTATGACATTTGGTTAAACACTTTATACTTATCTCAAACGGTTTAGGAATTATAAGCATTTACATTTTGTATGGGAGCGATCGTCTTTTGTTTGGGAGGTATGTTTTTTTTTTAATTTTTGGCAGTTGCCCAGGTTTTTATTCATTTTTAGTTTTGACACCTACCCCCCATCTTTTATAGTTTCCGAGAGCCGTTGACCTGTTCCATCACACTTCCACATTCAGCTCATCCCGGACTTTTCCCTTTGGTTTCAGAACCCCCCCTACACTTTTCCCCTACATCTTCTATACCCCCCATTGCTCCGTCATACCGTACCATTTATGTCAGTCAGTCAGTCAGTCAGTGAGTGGTAATCGAGCTTTATATATTATGACTAGCTTTTTTTTGGGCGGTGCGCGGGCCACGAGTGGCCCGCGTTTGTCCTTGTGCAGTATTTTTTTTTATTTAAACTTGTAACCATTTGAACAGAAAAGTAAAAATTTTCATACAAGTTCAATTGCAGAAATTTTGCCTCTAAATACAGTTGAAGTCGGGGCATAGAAGCCATTCGGAATTTTTATTTAAAAAAACTGGTCCTTGTGTATGCTTGTTAAGGGATTTAACCCCTTAGTGCAGTGGTTAACGTGAGCAGTTGCCTTGGAGACCAGCTTGAGAGGTGGAAAAATGATCTGCATTCAGTTATGTAAAAAATCATAACTCCCATACAAGTTACAAACCGAGCATTTCTCTTAGAGCAATTGAGGCTCAAGGATAGAGCGGTTAGCTTGAGTTAAAAAGACAAAAAAGTGTGGTATAGTCGTTAGATTGTAAATAGTAGTACATACCAGAATTCTTTTCAATTTTTTTTAGGGGCCCTACTTCTAAGTGTGGTCGGTGGTAAATGTGTCACAAGAGTCTCCACAGGTGTCCAAGGAAACTTCCTTCGAGATCTTTTTTATTTAAGCTTCCTTTACAATAACATGATTGTTTGGAAGAGATCGCTCTGACCGATAAGACCGCCCATTGTTACACTTAATTTTAAGTTTTTTATTGTTGAGTAATACTATTCAATTATATTAAGCCATTTATACCAACAGCTAATTTTAATTAATTTGTCTGGAAGATATTTTATAGGTGAATCATACTCGTAAAACCATGTTATTATATTGAATCATATTATTGTAAGCAATTACATAAAATTTAAGTACCTATATATTTTCAATAAACAATAACAATGTGAAAATACCTGTGTTTGGATTGAACTCCTACGTGACAATTCTCTTGAACCGATGTATTTTAAAATTTTAACACAAGTAGTAATGTCCGTAAAGTAGTACTTCTAATAGAAAACTAATCTGATGTCGGATAATATTTTCAAAGCAAGGCGGTGCACGCATTATGCTTATTAAAATATTTATAAAGCGAAAGCGTATTTGTCGCTTCGTAGTTTATTGTTTGTTCGTTCTTCTTTTATGCTTAAGCTGCTAAACTGGTGTTGATGAAAGTTCACACAGAAATAGACTGCAAAACAATGTGCTTCGGTATATTAAATATCCACGCAGACGGAGCCGCAAACTCTATGATATTTGAACCATGCTGGCCATATCTTACATCAGTGTATGTTACGAGTAATGACTTATGGCCCTGTTATCTAACTATGGTCCTCATAATATGTAAGCTTAAAATCGTACAATTCGTTACAACAATCGTACAAGTCTGTGCTCTGAGTCACAGTACGTGATTGAATCAGAAATGAGATGAGCCGTAGGACCTGTCGTAGAACAAGTCGCTCGCCTGACGTCATGCATCACGCTTGCACATACAATCCATATCCATTGCAATACATAATTTTAAACTGCAACAGTTAAAAACCCTGCACGGCAAAGCACTGCGCTCGGCATCCTGATTTATGCAAATGTTAACTCTCTTGCCCTGTAATTTTGCTGGAAACATTCACCAAAACACAGTAATATTTGCACACTACTGCTTCACCGTTGAATAACTGCCAAAGGAACTTTTCCATGCTGACTCTGGCAAAGTCCTACTGCTAAATATAAATAATTATTCTCACCCAAATAAATTTATGTATAGCTCATAAATTTAATTAGTTAAGTATCCATCTTTCATGTCCGTATCTATCCATCCGTCAGTTAATGCTGTTTTGTCTTGGATCCATCTAAACTATACTATATTATGACTTTGCTCTGACCGGATAGGTACTTCGCAAATTTTTTTTTTGCAAATTTACGTTATAATTAAAGTGGTAGTAAAAAAGTATCACTCAAAACTTGGTAAAAATAAACTATACCAAAAAAATTTATACTCGTTATTTTTAAACAAAAGATAACAAATCGTCAAATACCTGTATATTTGACGATTTGTTATCTTGCGTTGCTATCCGCGAAGAGGTGAGCAACAGTGTTTGAAACACCTGTGTTTTGTCGGATATTTTTTTGATCCCATGCAATAGGAGGCGAGCCTATTGCCACCTACGAGACACTGTTCCAGACTCCGGACTGCTATTGAGAATTACTTTGCCAGAAAATCCCACAACCCCGAGATTCCAAAACAGCGCTTCCATCAATTCTAGACCAAACGAGCAAGGCCGCTGGCTGGCGAGCTAGTTTATACATCTGTATACTCAAGTTACGTGGTGTGTTCATGACATCTGCTCACTTATAATATACAATATGTAATCAGTAACAACTCTTTTATTAAATCGACCTTAAACATACCTTTTTTTTATTCATTTCTACCTACTTACCGTACCAGTAGTAATGTAAGCAGTAATATTCGCAATACTGTGGTTTGGAATGAAAGGTATGGGTGACTTAACTTTTCTGTGTCTCAGAATTACAGGCGCAGTACCAGCCGCAAAGGTTGCCACTTAATACCAGGTGGGCTCCGTGCATATGCGGACTCATAAAAACACAAAGAAAAAACCCTAACCTATATACTTGTTAGTAATCTTAGTACGGGGGTATGACTGTGTGAACATTATTCATAATAACTTGCAATTTGTTTTTATTGGCAAACGGACGGGCGGCTAAGTGATCACTGTTGCCCAGGACTATCCGCAATACGAGAAGTCTCGAGGTTGAGTTGCCAGCCTTTGAGGAAGCAATTCAGGCCATTCCAATGATACCTCATTTAAAACATAATATATCTGAATATATTTAATCGTTAGGAACTTGGGCATCCATATTGCAATGTGAAAGTGAGCAGGGCACATAACACGCCAAACTGATGGCTGATAGAGCCAGATGGTTCTGGAACCCTGCATGGCACTGAACGCTTCGCTTTTGCAGTGGAGATTACAGACCAGCAAGCGCAGCGTGGGTCGTCCACCGATAAATTGGAGATCAAACGACCTCATAAACGTCTCAAGAAGACGTTGGATACGAGCCGCTTCCATCTCGTCCTTTCATAAATCTATGGGAGATGCTCATCTTTAGCAGTGGACATCTTACGGCTGAATTGATAGTAGTGAGATCCTGGTATAAAATTTGATTGTTTCTTGTATGTATATATCGACATTCCAGGTGGATGTATGTCGGTTCAAGCCTCATATCTAAATATATTACATAAATAAATTCAGCTCCCAAACGTAAATCTTGTAAAAATGTTCGCATAAAAATTTATGGTTTGTTCATCTTTTATTTCACACACTGTTTCTTTTATTATTCACATTTGTAAAAATGTCACTCTCACAACAATTTATTACCAAATAATAAAAAGTACGTCAAGTAGTGTGTCTGTAGGTAATATTATTTGTGCACTACTCTATCTTTAGTCATAAACCACAAGCCACAATTATTCATTACTTAGTTTCAAACGCTTCGCCGGCCGCTACCGCGGCATGCTCGCTTTGCTCGCTCGGCTTGCGCGTAGTTTTGTAACAGTTCAAACCGAACCTAACCTAGGGTTGGATAATAAATTAAGTGTCGGTGAAATGCAGGGATACCTTTCGTATGCCATATTCTAATAACTTATGAGTCCTGCATGTTAGAAAACCATTTGTTATAGCGCAGGCACTCATACAAACACTGCAGCAAAATAATGAATTATTTCAGTTAATTTTTCAACATCTCCGAATGTTTTTACCTCTTCAAACTAAGGTAACACTGTGGCTCTCTTTTCAGACTCATACTCAATTATTTATTGCAGTCGTATGTATATTTTTATAGATCTTAAGGTTATGGTAGTAATAAAGGCACTATTCGTGTGTAGCAATATTAGAGGTATAATACTAAGAACGGGCCGACTCATTCATGTTACTCTAAATAATTTAACATTTATCAAAATAATTATTTATCAACATTTAAAATAAATGCATGAATCGTTCATGACTTCTTCCAAGTTACGGTAGCATTTTTTTAGTAGTAAGTTGTTTAATTGCTTTGTAAAAATATAATGCCTCTCTTTATAGCTTTTAAGTCATAACGTATTTGATAAAGTAAGTATTTATTGACATAACATTTTTAATTTTGGTATAGGCACTACTAATTTTTATTAAATCTTGTTGGATACTTTCAAAAAATGTGGGTATTTTCTAAACAAACTATTTACTGTCATACCTTGTCTATACAAAATAACTATTTTATAAATAAGAACGCCTCCAAAACGTTTGAATCCATTTTATCGACTGTCTGCAAGCTTACTTTCGACCCGACTCTCATGCTATGCCTTGCATCTACAATATTCAATCGGTTTTCTTATCTCTATGTTACGGAACGCTCTAACTATTAAATACCTCATGATATACAAAAGGAATAAGAACAATCACATCAAAAATAAACCCTAATATATTTTCTATTTTTTTAAATTACCCTTATATAGTCATTTGATTTGATGCATTATGAAAAATAACATACCTACCATTAGATTCGCCTTAGCCACGCAAATGTCATTACATTTATTATCTCTCAATAAATCAAATATATAGTTTGCTTTTATAATATTTACATACTGCACAAAAAAAATAACAAAACAATGGTGCACCAAAAGAAAAATCTCCTAAATTTTTGCGTGACTTATAGAATCAGCCTCGCAAAATGTTTAAACAAAGTTATCTTCATTTTCCCCAACCTTCATGCGCTGCCTTCCGCCTCAAGTACTCGTACCAGAAGCCTTCGGCTCTCCTATCTTTGTTCAGTGTGATCAGTGTTTATTTATGACACTGAACATGGTCACTGTCATAGGTGAACATAGTCTTAGTTGTAAGGTATTTTATAAAACTTTTCATAAAATAGCAAGCGATTACCACCCTACCTACCATGCTCTACATAAAACATATATACACTATCATCAACTAATATTAAATTGTTAAAGTACTCGAGACTTCAAATGGATTTATAAATGGAAGTTTGCTACTCCTACACGAAAAAGCAACTGAACTGATTTATGTAAAATTTTGAACAGAAGTAGTCTTTTACAACGCTTGTACTTTTACAACTGAAAAAACTGTAGTAAAATTTTCAGGGCACGCAGCTTGCTTATTATAATCAGTGATGTCTGTTCGGCACGCTCACTTCACTCGCTCGGCTTGCACGTACTTTTTCGCAGTTTAAATTTAACCTAACCTAAGGTTGCAGCCACAATCATTCATAAATATAATAAGTATTAACTACTTGTTTGTGATTAAAAATTAATTTATTTAAAGTGAGTAAAAAGTTGTTTTCAAACATTTGATAACTTATGTAATTATAAAAGGAAATACCTAAAAATGGAACTGACTTCAACACCTAAAAGTGTGACATAACTTGTTGAAAGTCAGTACCATTATAGTTCAAAAGTAGTTATTATCAGGATAGTTTGCGCATGGTACCGACTTTAACATGTTATTCTCACTTTTTGGTGTTGAAGTCGGTTAATGTTTGTTAGTGAGCCCTTGCTACTTACGTGATATATTGTTTTTGACCGTCAATGATGACATCGTTAAGATAGGCGATCGATAATATAGCACTTTCCAGTAATTGGAATGTAACTCAAAAACTGTTTCACACAATTTCATGAAATTTAAATGGGTAGTCCCATTTAAATTACTTACATATATACCCACGGAAGTATACTCTACCAAACCAAAAAAAAATAACTTTAAGAATCGGTGCATAAATGGGGGAGAAACGGTTAACATACCAAAAAAAACGTGCAATGGAACATATAACCTCCTCCTTTTTTGAAGTCGGTTACAAAGAATAGTATGTCAAACAATCTACGAAGAAAGACTATTATTTATTCGTAGCAAACAATACATTATTAAATGTGATATTTCTGAAGTTATTGGATATTGTAAATTAAAGAAAATTTTAGAATTATCATTTAATTAGATGAACCATTATATTAAAATTTAAATTATATTAATTATTTTAGATTAATTAAAAGAAGTACTGCTTAATAAAAATGCTGTTTCACGTATGGTTTTCTACATGGATGTATTGAATAAGAACTTATGGTAACGCGAACCGGCCCTTACATGGATTCAGGTTTATAAGTAATAAACCCAAGTTTATTTACAGTAATAATTAGATTTAGTAAACCATCCTTGTAGAAATCCAAAAACGCACAAATACCTTCAATGCACTGCTGTTTTTACGGCAGCGTGAAAAATTTTGATACTTACTGTGCGCTGACCTTAGTCATGCCAAGATATTAGTTTACTTTACTTTAGTTTAAATCTTCCAAAATAATTTCCAATTTTTTAAATACATTCTTATGTCAGTTAAACAGATTAACAACGGTCGTCTTCAAGTGATATTCTGCATTGCATAATGAGAATATTCACAGACGACAGTCTGTGAACTCCGGTCGATCGGTTTCCAAGGGCAGAGTTCTCGTTAAGTGATGACATCTTTTTCAAAATTATTTTAACTGACTTTCTTTGCTTGGTAAGGATGTTAAAATCACAGAGATACGCAATGTCCTCCATCTAGTTTACTTTTTCACGTTTGAGTAAAGAAGAAATATATGTTTGTTTGTTTGAATTGAATACGCTCCGAAACTTCTCCACCGATATGAAAAATCTTTCACCTTAAGAACCCTACGTTATCTCTGATGAACAAAGGCGCTAGAATATTAAATAAAAGTGTAGGATCCTTGTGAAAACTTCGATAATGTAACCAAAGGTGTGAAAAAAACAAATAAATCCATATAAAGCGTACGCTGGGGGAACTATTGAAAATAGAGCATAGTGGTGTACTTCCGTTTTGTAGTAGACATCAATACGAGTATCTACAAAAATCTCCGGAATGATGACTATGACTAACTAATACAGTTTTGTCACAATAACTAATAGTATTTTTCCTTGTTAAAATATGCAATAGTAACGCTGAAAAATCTGTATATTGTGTACGCTGCGGACACTATTGACAATATACCACAGTTGTTTAGACATAATAAATATTTACAAAAATGTCCGCGTTACCATATGTCTAATTATTACAATTATATCACATATATATGCTTAGTGTTCCATCCAAATGGGAGCTATGAATAAGATCTGCTCTAAGTGTACCTTATACTGCCAAAAAATTGGGCCAATTAACTTAATCGTATGTGTTGTGAAAAAAGTCTCTCCAATATTCAGCAGCCGCCCCAGACAATAACAAATCTTTGACAAATAATCATTCACTGTCTGGATATTTTTAACCAACATACGTGAACCTAACGCTCCGCCTTGCTTTGCTCGTCGTTGCACGTATCATATACTTTGCTCAGACCAAATAATCCACAAAAGGAATGTTTAATTTGGTATGCAATTATTATATTTCACAGACAGTTTGTTAATTTTGTAGCATAGTGATTAGTCATATTAGTCATTGGTGTTGATAACGATGATTTATGTTAGCTATTATATTGGTTTACCGTTAAACTAAAGTACTTCGTACCTTGTTATTATGTCTATATTTGAGTACAAATGACTTGAAGCCGAATTGGAACGCCACCCAAATAGTTGTATGTGGTCGAAGTATACACTTTTGTTACTTCTATAAGTTTTAATTTTTTTACGCAACTGAATGCAGAACATTTTTGAACCACTCAAGCTGGTCTTAGTTAAGTATAAGTAAATAAGTATCCAAGTTTGTTTGAATGTAGTACTTACATTAACATTTGTAGGATTGTTCTAAGATATAGGTATAGTTAACAAAAAGTATAGACATGCACGCAGAAACCTAGTACGAAAGTGTGCTGAAAGACACCTGAGTCAGCTTCTGCATACTGACTGTCTTCGTTATGAAATTGTTAAGTAACGGCGACTATCCTCAGCTTAGAAAACATAATTGCCGTAACGCATTGTTGATATATCTTTGGCGAAACTGCTTAAAATCCCGTTTGAACCTGTGGTTAACCACTTCCACTAACTAAAGGTTACTATGTAAAACACATAAATGCAATACATCACGTATGAATAGCAATACTTGGCTATTACCGAAACTATCATGTTTAATAGATAATTAATCTGGAAAGAATTATATTTTGAATTTGGCGCCATAGTAATTTTTAAATATACCTATCTAACTATGTAACATACATAGCTGTTGGAAGGACCAGGATTTGCATTATCCTTTGTTCTTTCATGCTCAAACTTCTAAATCTTCATGGGCATTGAAGATCATAGGTTACCTACATTTATTATTATATGAGACGTAAAACTTTTACTACTGAAGATATGCATACGGAAGGACCAGATGGAAGCTGCATGCATCCAAGATAGTCCTGCGACCTTATTCTCTTCTACGTCTTCCACATTGTCGGTGGACGACCTACCTGCTCTACCAGACTCTCAGTCAGACGGACAGATGGACAAACGGATAAACAGCATCAACCTACGGTTGGATATAGAAGTTTGAATGGGTTTTGAACCCGCGTCTTCTGACAAACCGTATCCTAGGCCACCAAGACGATACCAAATCTATCGTTTTTAATGTAACATTACTTACATGTAACAATTCCGTGTCAATCAATCAAGTTAGAATCAAAAAGTAAGCTTGCAGTAAACATTTAAAAAACGATAAACTTAGTGCGGTTTTAAATCCAAAAGCAAAATTATTTACTAAGTTTTCTATTAATTTACCACTATTCATGCCATATTATATACGCCTCTCTGCAGCCGTGATTTTTTTTCGCTATAAACTATAAAGACCAGACCATAGCAGTTAAAATCATTTTCAAAGTATCTCGAGGGAATATAAAAATACAATACATGGACACCCGTCCATGTATTGTATTTTTATATACATACTGTATATATATATACTGAACCATCGTCATCTTACAATCTGTGTTAATGTTATCCGCCCTAACCGCTAGGTTAGCGAAGCACACATTCTAGCTTGGAATAATAAATAAAAATAAACATTTTTTTATTTCCAACTTACAATTACAATAACATTGCTATAAATATATATCTTTTTAGAGTTAGCCTTTAAATGGTCGCCTTTCCATGTGGTAACGGTATTGGTCCATCATTGGTCTTTAAGACGCGCTACATGGCAAGCTTGGAATATATCTTCCTAATGGATTTTAATCCTCGTATTAGGGGATAAATTGCAAAATTTGGTTTCTTTAACCAAGCGTTAGTGCTTCAAAAGTCATATAATAAAAGCTTGGGAAATTCAGACACATATACAACGTGATATAACGAAATATTTATATATTTCGTTATATCACGGAAACTACTTTTATTCCGCAAAACTGGCCATATGCGAAAAGACCCTTAGAAGTTTTGAATAACATTTTAAGTGATTACTACTACAACAGAAGCGATTTAATTTAAACTTCAAACGCAAAAAGTGATAGCATCAATGATCTTTAATCTCTAATCGTACCAGTCTAAACACTGAAGTAATAATATATAGAGTATACAGACAGCGTCTCTACCTGAAGTATATGTCTGAATAAAGTTGTTTCGTTAATACATATGTAAGACAACTTATTAAAATTGTAGATAATTTACAGTACTTTAGTCATATTGTAACTTCCAGTCTGAAGGATGACGCCAATATAGAACGCGAGGCGCCTTTAACAATATATTATGGCATTGTAGCGCTTCTGAAATGTTCACAGCCCCGGGTCGGCTCATTTCATTCCATCCAGAGGAAACGCATAGCATCCTTCATGTCCAGAGTAGACATAAGCAACAACACTGGCATCAGAATTCTAGCGGATAGACTTGTACTGACACCAATGTATACAAGATGGATGGAGATCGCCACCTAATCATTACTACTACCTATTATATATTCTATTCCATTCAATATTTTGTTCCCTACGTGTTTTGAATTATTGATAATGTGTGAAATAAACAACTATCCATACACTAACATAGAGAAAAAAAACTTTGAACTATGTTGTAAGTAGACTCCTTACATCCTATAGCCTATAGCATTACACTAATACATTTAAAATATCATCGTGTAACACAAAAAATGTGACAGTACCTAAGCATATGGAATAGACTCTCTATTAGATAACTCTTTCAAGAAAAAGCTGCGTCAAATCACTAACATGAATACTGATGATCAGAATTAACACTGAAACTACTTTTACCTACTCCTGAAAACTGAACATTTTAGATTATATTTTCAGCTATTACATCAGTATATAATAATATTATTTTAAATGCGAAAATATTTGTCGGTTCGTAATTAATTAGTTTGTTTGTTCTGCTTTACGCTTAAATTAGTGAACCGATGTTCACAAATCTTGCCACATAGGTATCCCGTAACGGGAAGTCACTATAAACGCAAGAAGGTCCGCGGCTGAAAGGTAGTTTATAATATTTAAACCTTATCCGTAAATACTTGGATGTTGTAACATCGATTAAGGAATTAGATTGCAGTAGCTCTCATGTGTGTGTTTGTACGTGTCTCTTGACCCCGTCGAAGCCTGTGTATATTGTGGACTGGTTGCAAATAGGTCAATCGTCAGCTGTGTTGCGGAGCCACAAATAATACATACCATAATTACATACATAATTAATAATCCATCGAACCTTCTCAAAGTTGTTTACTGTAAAAGTAGTCAATTGAAAGTTTTTTTCAAATTAAGTCCTTCTCTTGATATTTATAAGGAAAAATTAAAAATGCTTGCTCTTTTTCAATCAGCTAAGTTCTTATTCTATAAGTATGATATTTTTATATGTATGTATGTCATTGTATTATACTAAAAGGTATATATATGGAGCTAAATGAAATATAGTAAGTAAATTCTCATTACATGGAGAATATTTTACAATTCAATTGTACAAGTATGTACAAACAGCGTCTCTACCATAAAGATCTCTTAAACTTTTTACAAATCGTAACGCCTTTTAAGACTTGGGCATCCATTTTGTTTATAGGGTCTGTGTAAACATTATATATCATTTTTTGTATTTCTTGTTTTGATTCACAGGAAACTCATTACAAGTAAACTTTAAAATAAATATTTAAACATGTAGTATAAGTTTGTTTTCAAAGGATCCCTGGAGTTTAACTTTAGTAAAAGTAATTTATATGTAACGTAAATAATGATATACATATTTTAAACCAAACATACCATTATGTTCATGCTTACATATCTTAGACAGGTAGGTTCATGTATTTATCAAACACCCATACCAGGTACGTATTAGTACCATACTCGTATAAGGCCTTTTGTCACCTACAGGGCAGTGTTCCAGACAGTGTGAATTTCTCTGTCGGAAAATTCCAACTGTCCTAACCGGGAATCAAACCTACATACATTCCAAAGCCACCACTACACCAACGATAAATCTTAAAACAATATTTCTCATCATTGCTCATATTCATTCAATTCATTTGTGTGGCTTTGAATCTCGTAGACACTTTCTATAGGCACCCATCCAACCATCATTTTTTTCTCTTAGTTGATTTTAACCGGTGTATGGGGATGTATTTCAAGATTTGGTTTATCTAAGCAAGCATTAGCACTTAAAAACCATAATACTATGATAAATCTAAGGTATAAATACTAAAACATAACGCTCAATGTGTGGTTTCAGTTAAGTCTTAGGGTAAAATTCTTTGAACTAAATGTGGTAGGCAATAGTGTGGTAGTATATCATTATATCCCTATCTATATCCAACCGTAGGTTGATGCTGTTTATCCGTTTGTCCATCTGTCCGTCTGACTGAGAGTCTGGTAGAGCAGGTATGTCGTCCACCGACAGCTTCCATCTGGTCCATCCGTATGCATGTCTTCAGCAGTAAAAGTTTTACGTCTCATGTGATAATAAATGTAGGTAACCCTTGTTTGAAAATTTTATTATTCCATGTATATCTTTTCACATGGATGTATATATGTCGTAAAACCTACTAAGGAATTAGATTGCACTTCATTGTTCGGTACGTATTGGATTTAGTATGTACTAAGACAATTAACTGCTTTTAATTTTGTTCGGCTAACTCCCACTACCATATAAATATACTTATTCCATCATCATCTTTACTTAAAGAAAACCAAATTACGTATCACACAATATAAACAATATAAACCTGCCTATTAAGTTTGACCTAGGAAACGGTCGCAGTGCAGTATTTCCATTCTTTGGTATTAATATAAGATAAGATTGAAGAACTTTACACATAGTAACGTCTATGAAACTTTGGCATTCATTTTATTCACTAACGAATGACATTGCAGTAAGCATCTCTACCATGACATAACATTGATCTTCGAAATCTGTGTATTAATGTCCCCCTTGAAATGCTTATAAGCCTATTACATATATATTTATTGCTTAAAAGTAAGTTATAACTTAAGATGTTCCAGCTAACTGTGACACCTTAAGCTTCTTGGAAGACGTTGCACCCTTTTTATGTCACTGCGTGGAGGTTGTCTGGACTCAAGTTCGTAATAACAAACCCAAGTCTACGAAGGAAATTAAACGCTTATTTGTAGCATGTCATATCAGTAGTACTCGTACTAATAGTTGTGTTCATGATGATTAACATTACCTATGTTAACATGGGCATTGACATTTTGAAATAAAGTTGGCTAAAGCTTGGCCTTTGAACTCGCCATGAAAGGCTTCTATTTCCTCGTGGGCACAAAACTCGACCGCGCTTCGCTTAAAAGCACGCTCGGCCTTTGGCTTCGCTTTGCTTAGAAGCATGCCCGGCCTTCGGCTTCGCTTCGCTTAGAAGTACGCTCGGCCTTCGGCCTCGCTTTGCTTAGAAGGACGCCCGGCCTTCGGCTTCATTTCGATTAGGAGCTCACTCGGCCTTCGGCCTCGTTTCGCTTAGAAGCACGCTCGGCCTTCGGCCTCGCTTTGCTTAGAAGCATGCTCGGCCTTCGGCCTCGTTTTGCTTAGAAGCACGCTCGGCCTTCGGCCTCGCTTTGCTTAGAAGGACGCTCAGCCTTCGGCCTCGTTTCGCTTAGAAGGACGCTCGGCCTTCGGCCTCGCTTCACTTAGAAACACATTCGGCCTTCGGCCTCGTCAATATAGCTCGGCCTGCGGCCTCGCCATTATGACCAACGCCGTCATCAAAAAATGGGTTTCATCTTTCTAATTGGGGACTCTTAAAACCCCTAAATATCGATTTTCAGTCAGATCAGGCCATTATTCAAGGTAGCCGCCATCTTGAATCCTCCATCTTGGATTTTTGACATTTCCGCCAAATTGCATTTACGGTCCCCTAAAACATTAGTTCAAACCTTCCGTACCTATCTTTAACAGTTTTGGCGTTATAAGCATTTACATTTTGTATGGGCGCGATCGTCTTTTGTTTGGGAGGTGTATTTTTTTTTAAATTTTTGGTAGTTGCCCAGGGTGCTTGTCAATATTAATTTAAGCACTTACCCCCTATCTCTTTTAGTTTCCGAGAGCCGTCAAGCTGTTCTAGCAGAAGGTTCAGATTCAGCCCATTTTAGGTGACTTTTAAGGTTATAAGACCACTGCCTACACTTTTCACCTACAAAGCCTCAGCGTTCCATCATGGAAACATGGCGAAAAAACAACTATAAAATTTTCAGAAAAAAAAGTATGGCGGCCATATTGTAAAATGACGTCATCAAAAAATGGTTTTTATATTTATAATCGTAGAGTCGAAAAACGCCTAGATATCGATTTTCAGTCCGATCAGACCATTATTTAAGGTGGCCGCCATCTTGAATCCGCCATCTTGGATTTTTGACATTTCCACCAAACTGCACTTCCGGTCCCCTTAAACATTAGTTCAAACACCCCGTACCTATCTTTAATGGTTGCGGCGTTATAAGCATTTACATTTTGTATGGGGGCGATCGTCTTTTGTTCAGGAGGTGTGGTTTTTTTTTAATTTTTAGAAAATGCCCAGGATGCTTGTCAACATTAGTTCTGGCACTTACCCACTATCTCTTTTAGTTTCTGAGAGCCGTTGACCTGTTCTATCTGGTGATCCACATTCAGCTCAATTCCATTTTTTCTGAAGTCACCAAACCAAACCCTACATTTATCGCTACAAAACCATAATCCCCATCAAGCCCACTTGGAGAAATAATTCGTTGAAGTTCCGAAAAAACATATGTATGGCGGCCATATTGAAAAATGACGTCATCAAAAAATGGATTTCGTATTTGGAATGTGGGACCCCAAAAACCCCCTGATACGAATTTTGAGCCGGATCGGACCAACTTTCAATTTCGGCCGCCATTTTGAATCCGCCATTTTGGATTTTTGACACTTCCACCAAATTACCCTTCCGATTCCCTATGACATTTGGTCAAACACTTTATACTTATCTCAAACGGTTTAGGAGTTTTAAGCATTTACATTTTGTATGGGAGCGATCGTCTTTTGTTTGGGGGGTATGTTTTTTTTTAAATTTTTGGCAGTTGCTCAGGGTTTTGGTCATTTTTAGTTTTGGCACCTACCCCCCATCTATTATAGTTTCCGAGAGCCGTTCACCTGTTCCATCAGATTTCCACATTCAGCACTTTCAGCATTTTTCCCCCACTCGAATTGAGCCCCCCTACACTTCTCCCCTACATCTTCTATACCCTTCATTGCTCCTTCTATGAGAACAAAGGGGTCAGTGAGTCAGTCAATCAGTGGTAATCGAGCTTTATATAATATGATGATGAATGATATGATGATGATGAATGGTAATCGAGCTTTATATAGTATGATGACTAGGTGTCGGGCGGTGCGCGGGCCACGAGTGGCCCGCGTTTGTCCTTGTGCATTAGTTTTTGTTGCTAAACTTTAACCATTTGAACAGAAAAGTCAAAATTTTCATACAAGTTCAATTGCAGAAATTTTGCCTTTAATTACAGTTTAAGTCGGGGCATAGAAGCCATTCGGAATATTAATTTAAAAAAAACTGGTCCTTGTGTATGCTTGTTAAGGGATCCAACCCCTTAGTACAGTGGTTAACGTAAGCAATTGCCTTGGAGACCAGCTTGAGAGGTCAAAAATAATCTGCATTCAGTTGCGTAAAAAATCATAACTCCCATACAAGTACAAAGCGAGCATTTCTCTTAGTGCAATTGAGGCTCAAGGGTAGAGCGGTCAGCTGGAGTTAAAAAGACAAAAAAGTGTAGTAGAGTCGTTAGATTGTAGGTAGTAGTACATACCAGAATTCTTTAAAATTTTTTTAGGGGCTCTACTTCTAAGTGTGGTCGGTGGTAAATGTGTCACAAAAGTCTCCACAGGTGTCCAAGGAAACTTCCTTCGAGATCTTTTTTATTCAAGCTTCCTTTTCAAGAACATGGTTGTATGGAAGAGATCTCTCTGACCGATAAGACCGCCCATCGTTTCACTTAATTTAAAGTTTTTTATTGTTGAGTAATAGTATTATATTATATTATACTATTTATATGTTAGTTATATTTTATAATGTAGTGGTGCAATAAAGAGTTTATCTATCAATTTTCCTACCTACATACGAGTATATGCAGTAGAATTCTTCTTGAATGAGTTCATCCGGGGAATACTGCCACCATACCTGTTTAGGGTATGGGTGCGGGTAAAATTACAGGCACATTTGAGTCTTAAAAATGTCTCATTTTTACGTGCGCAATGCAGTTGTGAGGACATACGTCTGCTAAAGGCAGAGATTAGCACCTAACACCTGAGACTCTATGGTACTGGGTATCTACAAGTGTGTGAACATTATAATATATTTTATAGTAACTTTGTTATTTCATTGATATTTAAATTTTCCTTCTTTAAAACAGAATATCTACTCGTATTAAGATATTTACACTGTAGGAACTTTGGCATCTATACTCGTAAGATGTAGAGGAATAATCTCTGAGCTGCAGTGATAAGTAAGCTGTTATTAACGTATGTTTAAAAAAAATACTATAAAATGTGTAAATATTAAAAGTATTATTCCATCCCACAACTTATTTGATTTCAATTTTGTTAATAAGTAGATTATTATTTTATAACTCCTGCACTACAAATTACCTCAAACTTTTGTGTCAAGTATGTAACAGAAATAATACTGACCATGACATAACACTTACTGATTTCACATGCTAATGTACCCTTACAGTACCTAACGCTTACGCACTAATGATTCGCGGCAGAACACAGTAAGTAGAGTCCCTTGCATCTTACGTTTCGCATTTCAATCGCATTCAAACAACGAAGGGAAAACTGTTTAGTTCTGGCTTTTCATTAAATAAGTAGTTGGAAATAACCATTCAAACAACGAAGGGAAAACTGTTTAATTCTGGCTTTTCATTAAATAAGTAGTTGGAAATAACCTGCTCATCCTTGTTTCGGTATACTACGTTTCACAAATTAATTCTTCAATCAATCCGGCGCGGGGCGAGTTTACATGTCCTCTCTTCCATACGCAGGTAAAGACGTTTGATGACGGCGAGAGAGATGTATAAACACACACTTTTCGTAAAAACTGTATTAATTAAGAATGTAATACGGCTCCTTTTTTATATATACCCTATATTTATATAATATATAGTATATTTTGCAAGTTTTCGTGTAACAATTTATGTTATAATTAAAGTGGTAGTAAAAAAGTATCACTCAAAACTTGGTAAAAATAAACTTTAACGAAAAAAAATTTATACCCGTTATTTTTAAATTAAAAGATAACAAATCGTCAAATATACAGGATATCCGCGAAGAGGTGAGCAGCAGTGTTTGAAACACCTGCGTTTTGTCGGATATTTTTTTGATCCCATGTAATAGGGGGCGAGCCTATTGCCACCTACGAGACACTGTTCCAGACTCCGGACTGCTATTGAGAATTACTTTGCCAGAAAATCCCACGACCCTAACATTCCAAAACGGCGCTCCACCAATTCCAGACCAAGCGAGCGAAGCCGCTGGAAGCGCTGGCGAGCTAGTTTATACATTTGTATAATCAAGTTACGTGGTATGTTCATGACATCTGCTCACTAATAATAGTAAAAAGTAAAAGTAAAAGTAAAAAAGCCTTTATTCAACTACAAGATTATTATTACATTGCATTAGTATCCATTTGTTATTATCACACATTTCACTTTTCTTTATGTCTCATGTCCCAAATATATATTAATTAAATTTAAATGATATTATAAGATGTTAATGAGAGCATGTCAAAATTAAATTTTTATGTCAATATATTATGCGATTTATCTTGTCAGGTCACTGTGTTGTATAGTCGTAGTTGTCGCCTCTTTGGCGTAGGCCTCCCCCAGTCTAGTCCAGATTTTTCGGTTTCGAGCAATTCTCATCCATTCTGCTCCATGTCTTTGAGTAAAAGTATCTTCCCATCTTCTGTGTGGTCTTCCTCTGTTTCTTCTGTCTGCTCTGGGAACCCATTCCATTACTTTCCTCGTCCAACGATCGTAGTTCATCCTGCAGATGTGGCCAGCCCAGCTCCATTTTAAAGTTCTTATTGTTGTTATGATGTCCCTTATTTTAGTTTTCTTTCTTATGACTTCGTTACGCATTTTGTCTGAGAGTCTTATGCCCAGCATACTTCTCTCCATTTTCGTTTGACAAATCCGAAGTCTATTTTCATCGTCCTTTCGTAGAGCCCAAGTCTGGCAGCCATATATAAGGCTGGGTAGAATAGCTACCTCGTATAGTCTTCCTTTTATTCTCATATGAAATGTCTTGTTTTTCATAAGGTACTCCACGACTCTCATGCTATGCCTTGCATCTACAAATTGCAATCGGTTTTCTTATCTCTATCTTACGGAACGCTCTAACTATTAAATACCTCGTGATTTACAAAAGGAATAAGAACAACCACTATAGTCTATAGTCATTTGATTTGATGCATTATAAAAAATAGCATACCTATCATTAGATTCGCCTTAGCCACGCAAGTGTCATTACATTTATTATCTCTCAATAAATCAAATATATAGTTTGCTTTAATTATATTTACATACTTCACAACAAAAAAATAACAAGTACTACGGAAATGGTCCACCAAAATAAAGATCTCCTAAATTTTTGCGTTACTTATAGAATCAGCCTCGCAAAATGTTTAAACAAAGTTATCTTCATTTTCCCCAACATTCATGCGCTGCCTTCCGCCTCAAGTCAAGCCAGAAACCTTCGGCTCTCATATCTTTGTTCAGTGTGATCAGTGTTTATTTATGACACTGAACATGGTCACTGTCATACGGTGAACATAGTCTTAGTTGTAAGGTATTTTATATAACTTTTCATAAAATAGCAAGCGATTACCACCTTACCTACCATGCTCTACATAAAACATATATACACTATCATCAACTAATATTAAATTGTAAAAGTACTCGAGACTTCAAATGGATTTATAAATGGAAGTTTGCTACTCCTACACGAAAAAGCAACTGAACTGATTTATGTAAAATTTTGAACAGAAGTAGCCTTTTACAACGCTTGTACCTTTACAACTGAAAAAAACTGTAGTAAAATTTTCAGGGCACGCAGCTTGCTTATTATAATCAGTGATGTCTGTTCAGCACGCTCACTTCGCTCGCTCGGCTTCACGAACTTTTTTCGCAGTTCAAACCTAACCTAATGATGACATCGTTAATATAGGCGGAGCACTTTCCAGTAATTGGAAAGTGTTCTTCTCTCAAAAACTGTTTCACCCAATTTGATGAAATTTAAATGGGACTACCACGGAAGTATACTCTACCAAACCAAAAAAAAAATAACTTTAAGAATCGGTGCATAAATCGGGGAGCAACGGTCAACATACAAAAAAACATGCAATAGAACATATAAACTCCTCCTTTTTTGAAGTCGGTTAAAAAGAATAGTATGTCAAACAATACATTATTAAATGTGATATTTCTGAAGAAGTCATTGGAGATTGTAATTAAATATAATTTGTAGAATTATCATTTAATTAGATGAACCATGTCTTAATATGTATTATTTTTTAAATGACAATTTTTAATTTCCACTAATGTTAATTAAAGAGCGAAAATTTCAGCAGCAAAAAAAAAGTGTCGGTGAAATTACAGAATATTAAGAAACATAGTATACCAAACATAACACACTTATATTCTTTGAACTAATGTAGGTAGTAAGTAGGTTGGTGAAAACGTTTTTAGCAGAACTCTTTTAAAGTCAGAAGTTTATATTTTTTTTAAAGTGGACACCATAAAAATAACAATAACATTGTAATGTACCCGTGATAGTTATGATTTACTAATATATAAATATATATGAAGCTGTTAATATTATAATTAACAAAAAAGTATAGGTGTGCATGCAGAAACATATCCACTCATACGAAAGTTCTCTATACTCGAAGAAAAGTGCTGAAAGAAAAGTCTGTTCAGGCATTCGCTCGTCTGTGTAAATATTTTCTTATCATAATTTTAACATTCTGTTTCATTCTGTTAACATTTATTCAGTACCTAAAACAAAATGCAACTTATTACGATTTGCAGTGTTACAGATATTGTATTCAACAGCAAAGTAACGCTCCTCCTCGTTTTACTCATCACTGCACCTATCATAACTCAGCTCTGACCAAATAATCCACAAAAGAAATGGTTGTGTATTTAATTATTATACTTCATAGATACTTTGTTGTTGTCAAGCTCTTAATGAGCTCACTTGTACCCTTCTATTTCACTCCGCGATCTTGAAAAACAGCCCGTTTAGACTTACTTACCAACTTTGTTTAAGTTGGCCGGCATTTTGAATCCGTCATCTCGGATTTTAAACATATTCTCCAAAATGCACTTCCGGTCCCCTATTACATTACTTCTAACACCCCGTACCTATCTATTATGGTTGCGGAGTTATAGCTGTTCATATAATTGGAGTGGATTTTAATTACGAATAATGTCAAGGAATCAAACCAGTGTAATAAAATAAAAGAGTATGTCATAATTGCTAATACTCTAATTGTATTTATTGTATTTATCACTCAAGTAGTCGTCAACTGTACCTATAGTTGAATTTTACAATAAGTATCTTCTTCAGATTATTATAAAATTCTTTAATTCAACAATGTGTTATCTTCATATTATCCGGCAAATTATTCAATACTTTGGTTGACATTACATAAATACTTTTACAAAAAATATACAGTTTATGAAACACAATGCGGATTTATTTCGATTTTGTTACGATAACATAAGAAGCGCTTTGATTATTTTTAATTTTCATTCTGTTACTTTGGTGTTTCTTAGGCTACGTGAACAAATATCATTTGTTTTTTAAATATCATTATATTATCTTATTTTTCAAGCCTTAACGCCTGCTTTGCGAGATCAAACTTAATAACTTATTACAAATAATTGGTCTTTGAGGATGGACATCAGTACTGCCCGAACACCGGTCGGAGTAATAACGACCAGATAATAGACGTGAGTGTTTGCCGATTTACCATTCCAAAGTAATAATTAGATTTAGTAAACCATCCTTGTGGAAGTCTTAAAACGCACATAAACTTTCAATGCACTGCTGTTTTTGCGGCGGCGTGAACGTTTTTGATACTTACTGTGCCTTAGTCGTGCCAATATATTAGTTGAAATAAAATGGTTGTATCAGATTAATACGTAATACATTCTTGATGATCAGTTAAACAGACCAGCTTAATCGTCTTCAAGGGATGTCCTACTTTGCATTACCAAAACGTACTATCTGTGAACAATGTTTTTTCCAGGGTTAAACCCGCATAAATTACTGACATCTTTTCCAAAATGATCTGAACTAACTTTATTTGTTTGGTAAGGATCTTACTGACCACAAGATACGTAATATGACCTGATGGTAACAAAACTTTATATCTACACTATAATATTATAAAGAGGAACTATTTTGTTGGTTTGAATTGAAACTACTGGACCGATGATAAATTATGTGATAGTGAAATATGAAATACCTCTCGTATGCCATATTCTAACAACTTTTGAGTCATGTTAGAAAACCATCTGTTATAGCGCAGGTACTCATACAAACGCCGTTAGCCAGATACTGAAATATTTCTTTCAATTTTATCGTCTCCAAATATTTTTACCCCCTAAAACTAAACTGATGTCGGATGGTATTTTCAAAGCAAGGCGGTGCACGCAGCATGCTTATTATAATATTATAAAGCGAAAGCGTATTTGTCGCTTAGTAGTTAATTGTTTGTTTGTTCTTCTTTTATGCTTAAACTGTTGATGAAATGTCACACAGAAATAAACCGGAAACAATCTGCTATGCCGTAGCAAACCGTAGCAGCTTTGGTATATCAAATATCAACACAGACGGAGCCGCAAACAAAAGGTACTCCATGATTTTTTAACTTGATTTTTAAACTATTAAACTGATGTAGACTGGAGTCACTGTGCTAAATCTCCAATTATAATGTCGTACCTATTAATTTATCAAAAATAAAAAATAACTGTTGAAACGATACTAAACAAATATCTAATGAACCCACTTATATCTGCTGTTCCATAAGATAATATAACTTTTTACATTCTAAGTTTGTAGTCGTGTTCTTTATTTTTATAATTATCTTCAGTACTTGTTAGAATCATAGCGTGTTCTGGACAAAAAAAGAATAAAGGTCTAATACCTTAATACAACCTAATAATCTTTGTATAGCTTATTATGGCAACAGCAAATTGTGAAATATTCCCTATGGTAACAGGAACGAAAGTTCTCTATAATCTAAATGGTGCTGAAATAAAAACCTGTTTAGTCATTCGCTCGTCTGAGTACATAGAATTATTTGATAGTGTATAGCGGATAAACGCAAAAACTACTAACCGGTTCCAAAAAATATTTCACCAGTAGAAAACTCTATTATGCCTGAGTAACATACGCTATATTTATCATCATCATCGACCTTCACCGCTCGGTTGTAACCGCGGAGCACAGCTAGTCATTAATAAATCTATCAAGCCATTCATGCCAACAGCTAATTTTAATTAATTTGTATGGAAGATATTTTATAGTTGAATCGTAAAATCATGTTATCATATTTAATGATATTATTGTAAGTAATTACATAATGTACCTACCTATATAGTTTCAACAAACACCTGAACCTGTCCTAAATACTGCGTGTGGATGAACATGTCTGCTTGAGCTGTGTCTGAGTGTGTAGATGTATATAAGTATGTATATTAGTCATCAGGTTACCATAGTACAGCTGTGCCTAGTTTGGGACCTGAACACCGCGTGTGGGTGAACATGTATGTTTGAGCTGTGTCTGGGTGTGTATATGTATATAAGTATGTATATCAGTCATTAGGTTACCATAGTACAGGCTCTGCCTAGTAGATAATCATTCATTCCTTAGTTTTAAGCGTTTCGCCAGCCGCTGCCGCGGCACGCTCGCTTTGCTCGCTCGGCTTACGCGTAGTTTTGTCGCAGTTCAAACCTAACCTAACCAAAGGTCGCATGATATATTAAGTGTCGGTGAAATGCAGGGATACCTTTCGTATGCCATATTCTAATAACTTATGAGTCACGTTAGAAAACCATCTGTTATAGCGCAGGTACTCATACGAACACCGTAAGCAAGATACTGAATTATTACATTCAGTTTTTTTTAACGTCTTCGAATATTTTTTACCTTTTAAAACTAAGGTAACAATGGCTCTCGTTTCAGACGCATACCCGATTATTTATTGAAATCATATTTATATTGTATACATCTAATGTTATGGTAGTAATAAATTTCCCTATTCGTTTGTAGCAATATTAGAGGAACAATACTAAGAACGGGCCGACTCATTCATGTTACTATAAATTAATTCACATTTATCAAAATAATTATTTATCATTATTTGAAATAATTGCATGAATCGTTCATGAGTTCATCAAAGTCACAGTAGCATTTTTTATTAGTAAGTAATTTAATGGCTTTGTAAAAATGTTTATGTAATTTAGCTTAAAGTTCAGCAAAAGTCATTATGTATTCTATCAAGTATTTATTGACATAACATTTGCCCATGAGCTGTGCATTTTTAATTTTGATATGGGCAGTACTAATTTATATTGAATCTTGTTCGATTCTGCACACATTTTTTGAATATAAGTTGTGGGTATTTGCTATCAAACTATTGACTATCATACCTTGTGTATACAAAAGAACTATTAAATTAATAAGAACGGCTCCAAAATGTCTGAATCTATTTCATTGGCTGTCTGCAAGCTTATGTTCGACCCTGACATATCAGAATACAAATATCAGTTAAAGTGGATTCCTATCCGTAAGTGCCACGAATCTCATGCTATGCTTTGCCTCTACAATCTTCAATCAGTTTCCTTCTCCCTATCTTACGGAACGCTGTAATTATTAAATACCTTGTGATATACAAATGGAATAAGAACAACCGTGGTGGAAATAAACCCCACTATATTTTCTATTTATTTAAATGACCCTTAAGTCGAAATGACTTGATGCATTATATGGGGGTCTTCAAAACACGAGTGCATAGGTATCTTCTGGGTAAGCGCGCTCCATCATCGATCGCATCATCACTTAGCATCAGGTGAGATAGTGGTCAAGTGCTACCCAGTTCGGTATAAAAAAAAAAAATATAAAATTAATCATTAGATTCGCCTTAGCCACACAAGTGTCGTAACATTTTTAATCTCTCAATAAAAGAAGACTTCGGATCCTCTATTTTACTCCGTTCATGTGTGATCAGTGATTATTTATGACACTGAACTTGGTCACTGACTAAGGGATTCATATGTAAGCTCAAAGTCATACAACGAACTTTAGAAAGGGCTATGCTCGGTGTATTCCGTAGTGATTAAATCGGAAATGAGGACTGATTTAGTACACGAACGAAAGTCATGCATAGCCCAGAGGATTAGCCAGTTGAAGTGGCAGTGGACATGACACATAACGCCTTGAACTAATGGCCGATGGGGCCGGTAACCACAGACCGAACTTTTATACAGGTCGCTTCCATGCGGTCTTTTGTAAATCGATCGGGACGCATATGTTTAGCAGTGGACGTCTTACATTAATTTATTGTAACGTGCATATTAGGGGACAGATTGCAAAGTTACATTTCGCTAAGCAGCCGTTAGAGTATAAAAAGCAAACGATAAAAACTTACGTATGCATAAATAAACTCTAAAAGAATAAAACATAACTCTCAATCTCAAAACATTCAAGTAAACCCTACATCTTTGAAATATGTGATAGGAAGGCTGCTAATTTTGAATTTTAATAAAAACATATACCTAAATCTTAAATAACACTTAAAAGTGCTTGAGACTATGGAAGTTTGTGTTTCAGCTTTTGTGAGTTCTGCCCAACGCGTGTGATCGACTGCTTGCTTTCTACTTGCCCCTGGACTACGAGTCGTTTTATGGAGTTTTCATGTCGAATAATGTGTCCGAAGTATTTCAGGACACGTATTTGCACAGTCTTAGATAATCTCTCGTTCGTCCGCAGCAGTCGCCGCCAGCACCACATTTCAAGGGCATCGATTTTGCCTCGGTCTCTCAGGTGAACCGTTCATGTTTTTGCGCCATAGAGAAATATCGGCAACACTAAAGTTTACTTCATGTAGAGTTTCGTGGATTTGGTGATATTTCGGTTGCACCTGACTCTTTTGACCTTATCAACGGCAGATCTTGTCTTAGCACGTCTTTTTTGAATTTCGTTCTCATAGCCCCTCGTGTTTGTGCTCGTGGATCCTAGGTACACGTAGGATTGAAAAATTTCACAGTTGCCAATCACAGAAATGTCAGGTTGATTTAGTTCAGTTCGGTCTACGATTATCATCTTGGTTTTGTCTCTGTTGATCACAAGCCTGTAGCCTCTCCGGCTTGTTGTCTCTAAACGTGTCAACAGGTGTTCCTTTTTTTTTTTTATTTGAGCGAGAAGAGTAGTATCATCGTATCTCATCATAAGTTGGATATCTTCCGACCTCCTACTGAAACACCCTTGTCCCAATGTTCCAAAGCGATTCTCATGATATACTTACTCCGTATATATGTGTGTGGAGACGTAAGAAAACAGTATTAGCTGTAAGTATCAAGAACGGCGTAAGTTTACTGAGCACACAGCTATATTCTTAAAAAAAATCTGCGTCGAACGGTCTGGGTCTCATATCGCTACTATAAGATTTTTACAATAGGTATAATTTTGAAAAGTTACCTTGTTCAATTAGCTAGGAATAAGTCACTTAAACACAGTGTTTTAACACTACACTACAGCAAAAGTTCAGTTTATTATTAAACATCTGATATAACTAACAGCATTCCTATGCCAATAAAGTGTAATGTATTATATCAGCATTTTTTAGAGTTAGTCTTACATCTGTTATATAGTAGGTAATGTATTAAATACCTATTCAAGTATAAGCATTTCAAATGTGTGGAAAATACGAAACTTATCTCCATAGAAGTCACCAAACTACTTACGACGTCAGGTCTTTAAATGAAAAGTCAATTGCTGTAAGTAGTAAAAAGCCTACAGGTAATAACTTTAACAAAAATATTTTCATTGCTCTTCATGAGTATTATTACTATAACAAAACTGTGTTACAAAAATCATATTTCTGTCAAAGATTTTTTGAAGACGTTTTTAATGTTCTTTGGCTCTGGGGAAAAGTTGGGTTTTGGCTAAACAACTTACAGCAAACTTACAGCAAAAACGTTTTCTTGCATCGATATATATTATAATTAGTTGTCATAAAAAGCTAAGTATTTGTCGGTTCATGATTTTTTGTTTATTAATATGTTCTTTGCACAGAGATAGTGCAATTGGAGAGGCCTATGTCCAGCAGTGGACTGCTACAGGCTGATGATGATGATGATGATGATGACAGAGATAGTCCCGAAAAATATTTCACGATGTATGAAAAGTGAGGAGCGTATTCTTTATATATATTCATTACTCAAAAGTAAGTAATGACTTAATTTACTAAATAACTCTGCAATTTTCTATAAAATTGTTGTATTCCTTGTTTTAATTGACTCGAAACTCGTTACAAGTACATTTTAAAATAAATATTAAAACAGTTTTTTTTTTAAAGTATCCCTAGTGTTTAACCTTAGTAAAAGTAATTTATATGTAATGTAAATAATGATATACATATTTTAAACAAAAATAGCATTAAGTTAATGCGTACATATCTTAGAGAGGTAGGTAGGAGTATTTATCAAACACCCATATCAGATATGTATTGCTCCCATATAAGGCCTATTGCCACCTACAGGGCAGTGTTCCAGACGCCGGACAGTTTGAATTTCTCTGTCAGAAAATTCCAACAACTGTCCTAACCGGGAATCCAAACCAAGAGTTCTACATTCCAAAGCAGCGCTGCCACCACTACACCAACGATACATTAAAACGATATTTCTCATCATTGCTCATATTTATTCAATTCATTTGTGTGGCTTTGAATCTCGTAGACACTTTCTATAGGCACCCATCCAACCATCATTTGTTTTCTCTTAGTTGATTTTAACCGGTGTATGGGGATGTATTGCAACATTTGGTTTATCTAAGCAAGCATTAGCACTTAAAAATCATAATATTATAATAAAACTAAGGTATAAATACTAAAACATAACGCTCAATGTGTGGTTTCAGTTAAGTCTTAAGGTAAAATTCTTTGAACTAAATGTGGTAGGCAATAGTGTATGTAGTTGGTAGTATATCATTATATCCCTATCTATATCCAACCGTAGGTTGATGTTGTTTATCCGTTTGTCCATCTGTCCGTCTGACTGAGAGTCTGGTAGAGCAGGTAGGTCGTCCACCGACAATGTGGAAGACGTACTAAATAAGATCGCAGGACTATCTTGGATGCATGCAGCTTTCATCTGGTCCTTCCGTATGCATATCTTCAGCAGTAAACGTTTTACGTCTCATATAATAATAAATGTAGGGAGCCCTTGTTTGAAAATTTTACTATTCCATGTGTAGGTTTTCCAATGGATGTATATAGGTCGTAAAACCTACTAAGGAATTAGATTGCACTTCATTGTTCGGTATGTATAGGATTTAGTATGTACCAAGGCAATTAACTGGTTTTAATTTTGTTCTGCTAACTCCCACTACTTACTATACTACTATACTTATTCCATCATCATCTTCACTTAAAAAAAACCAAGTTACGTATCAAATATACCTGCCTATTAAGTTTGACCTAGGGGACGGTCGCAGTGCTTTTTACCTACATTCTTTGGCATTAATATAAATTAAGATTGAAGAACTTTACAAATCGTAACATTGGCATTAATTTTATTTACACACACGAAGCTTCACAACTTTAATATGCAACATTTTATTCAATCTATTGTTTCCAATTTCATTTTCCGCCATAGCTTAAGGAACGATTTGATAGCGATATTCAATGCAGAACCACAAAACATCTTGACCATAAAATGCCTACTCATGTTTTTAGTTGCTACTGTAAGCTGTTAACTTTAAAAACAGTCAAATAACTTTAAAAACAGTCAAATTAGTAATTGTGTAAAGTCAAGTCTTTCTCTTGATATATTCCAAAGAGAATACAATACTACGTATATATATATATTTAAGGACGAATGAAAAGAGCTATACATATCTCAATAAGCTGGGTTCTAATTCTATATAGTTAAAAAAAATATTGTTCCAAGTGTGAACAGCACACCACACTTCGTATGTATTTTAATTACATACATTGCAGCAAGCATCTCTACCATGACATTAAGATATTGACCTTCGAAATCTGTGTATTATATCTGTGTATGTGTCCCCTTGAAAGATCTATAAGCCTATTATATATACATTTATTGCTGAAAAGTAAGTAGAAGCTTAAGATGTCTTCATTAGTTTTCCAGCTAACTGTGACACTTAAGCTTCTTAGATGACATTGCACCCTTTTTATGTCACTGAGTGGAGGTTGTCTGGACTCAAATTTATAAGAATAGCCACTTCACACACATGCGGACTCTGTAAAATCCATACCACTTCAGCCATTTAGGAATTTACGTAGGTACGTGCTATACATAATTATGTAGTGGAAACGACTTTACATGTATGTAATTAGTTTTACCATTACATAGAGGTGGCATCGAGAGTAACTTGATGAAGAAACTGATATATCTAGGGGTCTTTGCAACAAAGTTAACTCAAATTACATGACGCGTTTCTTATAAATTTAGGTACTCTTTAATTCAAAGGTATCTTTTCCATAGCTTTATGCATTTCATTTCTATCTACCCTAATCGTACCCGTCTAAACACTGAAGTAATAACATATACCTAGAGTATACAGACAGCGTCTCTACCTTAAGTAGATGTCTAAATAAATTTGATTCGTGAATACATATATAGGAATAAACAATTAAAAAACCTTAGAACGGCCAAATTGAACAAAGAAATGCGTGAAAAGATGTAAGACTAAGTGTATGTACCTCTACTAATAATATGGACAGATATTAGTCTGAAATAAATGAATTCTATTCTATTCTATGTACCAAGACAATTAACTGGTTTTATTTTTGTTCTGCTTACTCCCACAGTCCCACTACGATATAATTATACTATTTACATTATAAGATTAACTTAAAAATAAACCAACCTGCGTACCATATATTGGCACATCAAGATTGACCTAGGGGACGGTCGCAGTGTTTTTTACTTCCATTCCTTGACTTTCAGAAAACAAATGTTAGATTGATGAACTTTACAAATCGTAACACCTCTAAAACTTTGGTATTCATTTCACTAACGTTGTGCGTAAGTTTGACCTGTATTAGAGTTTGTATCTCATCTGTAGTGGCTACTTTTCCGACAACTTCGTGACTTTAATGTGTTACATTTTACTTAATCTAGTGTTTCTAATCTTCATTTTCGAATGATTTAATCGCGATATTCAATGCAGAACCACAAAACATCTTTACCATAAAATGCCTACTCTGCACGCTTCTAGTTGCTACGGTAAGTTGTTTACTTTAAAAGCAGTTAAATTAATGATTTTGTCAAGCTATTCTCTTGATATATTCAAAGGAAAATGAATAGAGCTATACATTTCTCAATAAGCTGAGTTCTTATTCAATATGGTTGAAAAAAAAATACAGTCCCAAGCGTGAACACCACACCACACTTTGTATTTATTTTATTAACATGGATGTATGTCGTACCAGTGACTAACGAATGACAACAAGTAAGCATCTCTACCATGACATTAAGATCGTGACCTTCAAAATCTGTATATTAATGTCCCCATGAAAGGCCTATAAGCCTATTATATATAGATATATTTATTGCTCAAAAGTAAGTAATGGCATAAGATGTCGGCATTAGTTTTCCAGCTAACTGTGACACCTTAAGCTTCTGCACCCTTTTTATACCACTGCGTGAAGTGTTGTTTGGACTCATGTTCATAACAAACCCAAGCCTACGAAGGAAATTTAACGTTTACTTGTAGCATGTCATATCAGTAGTACGTTAAATGTTGAATTTTTACATGTTAAGAGCTCTTTTTCTCTACGATCATCAGAGCACTTAATGTTTAGTACCCCGATAACCCGCACCAATTTTTTTGGTTCCTACTTTGTGTTGAAGCTGTTCGTCTATGGAACACTTTACTCTACGAAATTATATGCGCGCCTTCTTTAGGCATCTTCAAAAAACGTGTCAAAGCATTTAGCTTCGCGAAATAACTAACTGCAAACCTACTTATTATCTTTTTTATAATAATTAAATGGTATATGTATAGTATGTATATATTTTGTAGTATATTACGTATAGTATAATTATATAAGTAAAGTTTGTATACGAGTATATTATAAGTATTTTTTTATATTTATAATCTTGAGTTTTGCTATATGTAGTGTTTAGTACACTTGTTTTATTCACACCGTCCTTATAAGTTTATGCCTATTTCTTTCCGTGAATGGTTGTCTGAAAGAGATCGCTCTGAGCGATAAGACCACCCATTCTGACACTTTAAATTTAAAGTACCTATTTAATTGTGAAATATTTTGATTGTGATTTTATTTTATTCTATTTTATTTATTTGTAACATATATTTGTATTGTGGTGTTTCACTAAAGAGTTAATCTACATATCTGTATAATTATCAATCAAGTACTTATAGTAGTATTCATGATTTACACAATTTCATGACATTACCTATGTTAACGTGGGCAGATGTCTTGAAGATCATTGAAATTTTGAAATAAACTCGCTATGAAAGCCTTCTATTTCCTCGTAGGCTCAAAACTCGGACTCGCTTCGCTTAGAAGCACGCTCGGCCTTCGGCCTCACTTCGCTTAGAAAGACGCTCGGCCTTCGGTCTCGCTTCGCTTAGAAGCATGCTCGGCCTTCGGCCTCGCTTCGCTTAGAAGTACGCTCGGCCTTCGGCCTCGCTTCGCTTAGAAGCATGCTCGGCCTTCGGCCTCGCTTCGCTTAGAAGTACGCTCGGCCTACGGCTTCGCTTTGCTTAGAAGTACGCTCGGCCTTCAGCCTCGCTTCGCTTAGAAGCACTCTTGGCCTTCTACCTATATAGCTCGGCCTGCGGCCTCGCCAGTATAGCTCGGCCTACGGCCTCGCGGGCTCTAATTTCGACCTATGGCCATTGTGAAAATTATGAACAATGCCGTCATCAAGAAATGGGTTTCATCTTTCCAATTGAGGGCTCTTCAAACCCTTAGATATCGATTTTCAGTTGGATCGGACTAATATTTAAGGTAGCCGCCATCTTGAATCCGCCATCTTGGATTTTTGACATGTCCGCCAAATTGCATTTTCGGTTCCCTAAAATATTAGTTCAAACCCCTCGTACCTATCTTTAACGGTTTCGGCGTTATAAGCATTTACATTTT